>CM003433.1:0-600000 GCA_000331325.2 Crithidia fasciculata
AAGCACCTTTCGACTTTCTGGAAGCACTTTCGAGTTCTGGAAAGCACTTTCGAGTCTTTGAAGCACTTTCGAGTTTCTGAAGGTACTTTCGCTTTCTGACACTACGACCTTACTAGGAACACTCCCGACTTTCTGAAGCACTCCTGACTTTTAAGCACTTTTCCGAGTTTACTGGAAGCACTTATCGAGTTTCGTGGAAGCACCTCCGACTTTCTGGAAGCACTTTCCGACCCTTCTGGAACACTTTCGAGGTTTCGGAAGCACTTTCCGAGTTTCTGGAAGCACTCCTGACTTTCCTGGAGCACTTTCACTTTCTGAGCACTTTTCGAGTTTCTGAAGCCACTTCGAGTTCCGTGGAAGCACCCGACTTTCTGGAAGCCAATTTTCGACTTTCCTGAAAAGCCATGTGTACTTTCTCGCACTTCGACTTTCCTGGAAGCCACTTTCGAGTTCTGGAAGCACTTTCGAGTTTCTGGAAGCATCTCGACTTATCCTGGATAGCACTTTCGAACTTTCTGGAAGTCTACTTTCGAGTTTACTGAAGCACTCCCCCGACTTTCTGGAAGCACTTTTCGACTTTCTGGAAGCACTTTCGACTTTCTGGAAGCACTTTCGACTTTCTGGAAGCACTTTCGACTTTCTGGAAGCACTTTCGACTTTCTGGCACTTTGACTTTCTGGAAGCACTTTCGACTTTCTGGAAGCACTCTCGACTTTCTGGAAGCACTCCCGACTTTCTGGAAGCACTTTCGAGTTTCTGGAAGCACTTTCGACTTTCTGGAAGCACTTTCGATTTTTCATTTTGACTTTCTGGAGTTTTCTGGAAGCACTTTCGACTTTCTGGAAGCACTTTCGAGTTTCTGGAAGCACTCCCGACTTTCTGGAAGCACTCTCGACTTTCTGGAAGCACTCTCGACTTTCTGGAAGCACTTTCGAGTTTCTGGAAGCACTCCCGACTTTCTGGAAGCACTTTCGACTTTCTGGAAGCACTTTCGACTTTCTGGAAGCACTTTCGACTTTCTGGAAGCACTCTCGACATTCTGGAAGCACTTCTGACTTTTGTGAAGTGCTTTGGTTCTGGGTTAAAGAAAACGCCCTGCCCGCTGTTTGGGGATTAGGCAAAGGGGCTATCTCTAGGGGAAAGGGTTTTTTCCGAAGCCTATCCCGCCAACCCCATTCGGCTTTTGAGGATATGAGAAGGACAAGCGTGTCTTCGTAAGACGAAGAAGCATCACCTTGCTACATTTCCCAGGAGACAAAGCCCGAACGAACCGCTGAGGAAAGTTTCTTTTGCTATTGAGGCATATATAATCTAGAAGACAGTGCTTAACCAAACCTGCCATCGTGGTTTCCGCAGTCAAGCACCGTTCCTTGGGGCTTTGGATTATAGGCGGGGAAATGGGATCCGCTAGCCCTCTTTCCAAAAGCAGAATGTTCTGTGGGGATCTCAGCAACACCCTTCTCTTCCTAGGGAAGGAGCAGGAAAAACCCTGTCGATTACGAGCACGACCTCCCAACGAGCAAAAACCCTTCTTCTCCCCCGAGATCATTTTCCCGCCCACCCCCATTACCACTAGTTGCTCGAGGACTCGTCGACCCTTGAAAATTCTTTCCGGGCGTGATGGCGGATGGTGTTCGGGAAGCGGCCACGACGACGGACAGACCCGAACACGCGGTCCGGCGGTAGGACTTGCAATATCATTTGCTGCTGCGGGGGGTGCTGTTACTTCTCCACCGGCGCTTTCGCGATCCATAGGTCTATTGTGCGCCGCTTCCACGTGTCGCTTCATGTGCGTAGCCGCGATCAATCTTTTGCAGAACGGGCACTCCAGCTTCTCCACAATGCGGACTTTCCCGACAGGTTTGCGGGTGTCAAGAGGGAGCGGCCCATGCAGAAACATGTGGCGCTTGGTGAAAAAGTCGCAGCTGCGGGTGAAGAAGGGTCACAGCGGGCACCGGTAGAAACCTCTTGGAGGGGATGCATGAAGGGCAAGCGAAACCATCGTGCTCAGTTCAGCTCAGCAGCATCGGTGGTTTTGTATGCTCTCACAATGTGCTTCTTCAGCTGCTGACGGCCTGGGAAGGCTTTGCAACAAACTGGGCATAGCGCTGGATCCGACGGGTGCATTGCAAAACAAGCAGAAGGCGGTGGCTCCGGAGGCGGTGCGATAAGCGGGGGCGGAAGTCCCATTTCCTTCACTCGATGTGCAACACACCATCTGCATTCATCGTTGTCTATGTTGTTCACACGCCTATGTAAAAAGCCAAAAAATCGTGAGGTGCCACTTCGAAATTGCGCCAATGATGTCTTTTGCTGCCGTGTGAGAACCACGTCACCGTTCTTGGAGGTGGCCACATTGCTGTCAGCAGGAATTGCTGGAGTGTAGAGGGGTTACGTATACGGTTCTGCGGTATGTTGTGAAGTCGTCTGATCGTCGTGACGAGGTCCGTGATTCAGGCGCGATCTGTCGGAGTTGGTTGCACGGCAGCCTTGGCCATTTTATCAACTGCTTCGTTCTTCCGAATTCCACAATATCCGAAGACAAACTGAAAAGATAATCGAACTTTGTGGTTGATCACATTTTGGATGGTGGTCCAAATGCGGCGCAGAACACCTTCGTCAACGGTTGTGGGTCCTCTATTTTAAGCGCCGTGAAGAGCGAAAAAGAATTGGTGACGATAACACATGTGGTACGGTAGATTCGGTGCTGCGTGACGTACTGGAGGAGCCGCTTCAGCCCTACTTCCATCGCTATGCTTTCAACACGGTAGCTGCACGTATATTTGCCACAGAAGTCAGTGACTGTTGAGACGAGCCGGTCTTTGTGGTAACGCATGGCAGCTGCACCAGACTGCTCATCAAGCTCAACGGCGCCGTCGGTGTAAAGTGCCAACGGCACATTTCGAAACCGGCGTAGGCGAGCTTAGCATGCAGCCAGCTTCTCTGCAACCGGAGTTTCAGCACGTACATTTCAGAAGAGCGACATGTTGAAATACACCCGACGGCTTTTCAGGAGAGATCGAAACGTGAGAGGCTGCTCAAAGGAGTCAACAGCGGTGTATCCACACTGTACGCGGCGGATGTAGGTGTGTAGTGGATGCCCGTCGTCGTAAACCTCCTTCGCTAATTGTTCCATGTATCCACCACTGGTAACTGCTGTCAAGTAAAGTCGTAATCGGCGGAGCAGTACTGTGGCGTGTAGCGGCAACAGATCAGCCTCTTTCAGTAGGTAGCGTCTTTGTAGAACGCTTCATACTTGATCGTTGCTGCAAGCCCCTCCAGCCTGGGACCGCTCCGGGCCTGACCGCCGAACCGGTAAGCTCGCAACCTGACACGAGGTCGGGCTGCGGGCACTTGGCTTCCTCCGCTAGGGAGTACTGGACCCTGTTACCACGTTGAGGTGGCCGGCATCATCAGGGCACCAGAAGTGAACGCACTGAAAAAGGCGTCGCCGCTGCAGCGCAGTCATCCAGCAGCTCAGCCTCAAGAAGAGTCAAGGCGGCAGCTACTACAGGCTCGGTGACATCTAACCCGTCTAATGCGCAGAGAGCGGCACCAACGTACTCCGGGTAGGCCACCCTGCCCACCGCCACTCCGTCTGCAACCTCCTTCTCAAATGCACCCGTCACAAGAAGCATCACCCTCATCACGCGCGTACTGCGTCAATGCCTCGAGAGGCTTCTCCACAAAGCTGGTGAACTCCACCTCGCAAAAGGCTCTCTTGCCCAAATATGTGAGGTTGACGTGGCAGAGCGCACGCAGAGCACGATCCATGTCCTTCAGCGCCAGCACTGCGTGAAGAGAGGCGTGCAGCACGCCGTCAGACACCAGCATCGCGACTTTCTCCACGACAGAGCGGATGCGTGGCGCGTAGAAGGCCGTTGAGCTCCTCCAACAGCCGCGACGCCGCGTGCTTTCGGATGGGAAAGCACGAGCACTCCTGCAGCGCGCGCGGATCGCAGTTAAAAGGCAGATGGTCCCAGCGGGGTGCGTTCTGCAAGTCTTCCAGGCAGCGCACAAAAGGGGAGGGCCAAGCGCTCTCTGCCGCACACCTCGCGTGGGAAAGTCTCCGTATCGCCTTTTCTGAAGATGAGCGGTGAGGAGGGCGTCGTACATGGCGCACAGCCACTTTGCCACCAGCGCGGCCTCGCTGTCTGCAGTCATCTGAGGCCATCCCGCCTCCACTGCGTCCAATATCAGCGGCACTTTCTCCTGAAAAAAAGGACGCCAATGACAGCGTGCACCCCATCTCCACAGTTGCTCGCAGCCGCACAATGTCCTTGTTGTTGTCGCGTAGAAACTCATGCAACTCAGCCAGCAATTTGTGCAAGTACTGATAGCAGCTCCAGCACGGTGTGCGCCAGTACCACGCGGCAAGGTCTTTGATGCCGTCCTTTTGCATAATCGCGGCAACAGCTTCGCAAAGATACCCCACCTTTCGTCCTTCACCAACGTGCAAAAGCAGCTCGCCACGGGGCGGCACTCTTTCAACGGGCCGCAGAAATTCTGAATTCGCTGCGGAAGAAACCGCATCTTCAGCACGCGGACCACCAGCACGACGAACAGCTTCTGTGAGTCCTGAAACTGCAGAGTAAGCAAAATGCTCTGCGCCGTTTTGAAGACAAACGCATCATCTTTGCGCAGGAAACTCAGGAGAGACGTGAGCGCCTCGAGCAGCTGCGAGAACGGATGCCCCGTCGCGTCGGACTCGTCTGGAAGCACACGCACCCGCCGCACTCTCCAGCAGGTGCGAGAAAATTCCATTAATAGAACGACATTCTTCCACGTGTCTAACACAACAAGCGGCAGCGAAGAAAACACTTTGGCAACGTTCCTTGTAGCTGCCCCAATCGCCTCAGCTGTGATGTCCGGCAGATCTCTTTACGTCGCACACCGCCGCAAAGGGCAGCAGCCAGTCGTACACCATTCTCGGGAGGCCGTGCGCAAACAAGCGCGCGTTCGTGTCGCTGGTCACAGAAGTTAGTAACCAGCCGAGGAACTCCTCTCTCGCACGCTCGAAGGCAGCCGAGAGAGGCCCACACGTAACGGTGCAGGCGCCAAAAAGGAGTAGCCTGCCAAGCTCCAACACGGCGCTTCACTGCCTGCGGAAGTCAGACGTGTCGCTCAAGCTGAAAAGAGAACAGACAGCTACTCGAACTCCGGCCTCGGACAGCAGTAGGCCGATCTGCGTCGGCGCACAGAACCGTCAACTGCTCCGCGCACAGCCGCAGCCTGCCCAGCGACCAGCCGCGCTCCAACACAAGCATTGCACCAGAGTCTCCAGCGCCGGCGGCGATGTCGTTGGCCATCTTGGCGACGTAGCGGTAGGTCAGTGCTCGATAAGCGCACTCGGCCACTCGCGGAAGAATGTGAAGGTCGACATTGCTGGCTGGCAGGAAAATTCTGAGCGGCACTTCCACGCTGACACGGTACAAAGCTCCGCCTCGATCTGGAACACAATGCGACTGTTGAAGCGCGACGTGCACTTCAGCACAAAGGTGTGGAGCCCAAAGGTGCTTTGGACTGCCTTACGAGCGCTGCAAGCTGTTGCAGATACAGCGCGAGGAGTGATCCACCACGCCGCACGCTCAGCGCTGTAACGTCGAATGCGTCGATGCTGCAAAGTGGTAGGGACGTAGTGAGTCTCTTCTAGCCCTGAAGAAGCGAGTTTTTATCGGCGACTACGTGCTTGAGAAGAAGGCAGGTGTTTAGACCATTCAGACGGATCAGCGCGGTACAACTGCGGATGCAGCGCTTCTAGAGACTAGACGTCCTTTCAACTCTCAAGATCGTCTGAAGCTGTAGCTCGTCGGACACATTGAGATCGCTGAGCTTTGGAAAGCTGCCACGTCCATGAAGATCCTGCTAGTAGCATTCCCGTGCACGTGGTACCTCCAGATTCTGGCGCACCTGGAAGAGCCGAGAGACTCTGCAGCAGCGGGTTGCCGGAACTTTTGAATTTGAAGGAACACAGACAGCTCACCAACTCAGACAAGGTGAGATCCCACTTGAAGGGGCGGCAAGGAACGGCAGATCCCGCGCACCCGAAAACGCAGCAACGTTGCCTATCTGTGTGGCATTTGGCAAACACACTTCATGCATAGGCAAAGGTGACGCACTGCACAGGGACTGCGACGTGTACGCAGTCGCTTGCACAGCTATCACGGTGTGTCTGACAAAAACGGAAAGCTATATTAGATTCGCAGAAAACTGACAAAGAGAAAAAGAAGCTTAAGCATTGTTCGACGCCTGTCGGTGTGTTGTGTTTTGCACAATCAGGTAGCGAAGCCAGCTGCACCACCACCTCCTTCTTCTCGTCTGCGGGGCCACTGACGAGAAGTTTTTAATTGTAGTTGTCTGCGCTATTTGCGCTTACTTTCAGTGGTAGACGACACACAATCGCCCACCACAACGAATGCGAAAGCCGCTGTAGCTCCGGTATCTCTGCCGCTGCTCGGACACGACAAAGCAACGGTTTGGAAGAGATGGTGACTGAAACGCACTCACGCCTAAGCGAAATGAGCGAAGCCGCTATTTCTGCGTGGAGTCGCAGTTGTGTGTTGACAGCTGCCAACGTGTGCTGAGCCGCTTCAAGGCCATCGTCAGCATATATATTTGCAGAAGTGGGTTGTGCGGCAGACTGGAAGGAATGGGACGAGTGTGTTTGTGGACGTCACTATCGTTGGTGCAGTCCATAGCCCACCGTACGTTTTAGATGTGGCTTTGAAGCGTTATATTGGTGCCCTTTGGACATCTCAGACGCGAACAGGTGGTATCGCTGTTTGTGGCATTCACGGCACATTAACCCAAATTACGTAGTCGAGGCAAAAGGCGGGAGAGAGGGAAAGAGAGGTTGTGAGAGAGCGATACGAGGCATGTGGGACTTCATCAAACCACGTCTCTGCCTTTAGACGAGCCACCTAGACAAATGAGAGTGACACGTGAACCTCTCCAACTGGACTGCACCTGTTCTGCTTTATTGTTGTTGCAAACTCTTCTCTCAGATATCAACCGCCAGGGGAGGCGGAGAACGGGAAAGAAAGAAAAACCGGGTGCTTAAAATTGAGAAAAAGACGGTTAAAAAAAACGCTCGAGTGCCGACACGTGAAGGAAAAAAAGAAACAAAGGTAGCAAAGAAAAAAAGAGGTATAGACAGCGACTGGAAAATTCAAGCAAAAAATGAAGGAGGAAAAGGGAAAAAAAAAGAGACGGAGAGAGAGAGCGAAGACAAACAACGAGAGTACACGGCGATGTAACGCACAACACTTCCACGGTTCTACCTCCGGTACAAGGAAAAGAAACGGGAGGAAAGGAAAGTGGACAGGGAAGAGTATCACAGTGGGTGCACCGTCTCCTCGTTCCACCACCCAACTCTCAGCCACGCCGCGCTCCGTTTTGTTCTTCACGCAATAAAGGGAGAGAGGAAAAGAGAAATAAAACAAAGCGCTAGTCAGCTGAGAAGAGAGCTCCCTCTCTTTGGCATTCTCGCGACAGCGCGTCCAAATCAAGATAAAATAAAGGAGAGTAAAAGTAATGAAGTAATAAAAGTCGGTTTTGAAGGTCCTCCTGTGAGAAAAGGAAGGCAGCGGCAGTAGACAAATGAAGGTGTGGCGGCGCAAAGCCCTCTAAAGAATGCGCACAACGCTTCCCTGTCGGCTTTCCACGCGTTGTGGTGAGGGAGCGCGCAGGTTTGCTGGTGACCATGCCTCTCTTCTCGAAGCCCTGTAAGACTACGCAACCGGTCTCAACACAATGCACATCAGAATATATACGGCAATAAGGTATATAAAGATGTAGCATTAAAAAGGGAAAAAAGTTACGATCACTTTTCGTTCAACTCTGCAATAAAACTAGAAAAACAAAAAGCAGCACCTCTCGCGTAAACTCATGCAAGGTCACAGAGTGTCGGAGGAGACACCGATGACAATGGAGGAGCTCAACACTCATACACACATAAAAAGAGTGTTCGGTGCTTTTCCACCTGCAAGAGGGCTATGAATTCCTTGTTCACCTTTCTGTGCGAGTGGGATTTGAAAAGGCAGCACATCCCACTCGCGCAAAGAAAGAGTGAAGACTTCGGAGCACGTAGTGCAACCGACAGAGTCGATGCTCCAGCGGATGCAATTGCCTCCGTCCCCTCCCCCCTTTCCTACAGAGAGAGAGAGAAAAAACAGTTAGAGACGCACAGAAAAGACACGCTTGATCCCTTGACGGGAAGAGCACCGCATCCTACCATGCGTGCCTCTATGGGAAGAGGAGGTCCAGAACGAGAGGGAAAGGGGAGAGCTTGAGTCGATGGCCTCGACTGAGGACGCGCACGAGAGCGTCGGAGACGGTAGCGGAGACACGGAAGATGCTGTAGCGCCTTCTGTGCTGGCTAGCTCCGTGTATCTCTCTGTGCGACGAGTGCACACACATTGCAAGGGGGAAAAAAATAGAGAAACTACAAGACCAAAAAGAGAGAGAGGAGGGAGACGAGGAGGGCAGCGAACGTCACGGGGCTCGACAGGCGTGTCGCCACAACGCCGCCGTTATAGTCCGCCGTCTCGCCTCCACCGGCGCCGGCCGTGTTGGGGGAGGCGGCGACACTGCCGCTCTCGCTCACCGACGTGTCACCCTGCGCCACGTGGTACATCTCGTACTCCGTCGCGTTCACCTGCCCAATGCACACGTCGTCGTAGCTCGGGCACGTGATGGTGCCGCTGGAAAAGCTGGAGCTGAGGCTGGCGAGGCTCTTGGTGGCGCCGGGGGTGCAGGTGGTGAAGGAGGAGGCACCCGCCACCTTTACACTGTACGTCGACTCGCCGCACTTCACGTCGGCGCAAATGGCCTTCTGGGACGCGATGTAGTAGCCGCCACTCACGAATCCGGTAGGCACGTCGAAGCAGCGCGAGTTGACGCCGTACGTGTTGCCCAGGAGGATGCCGGTGTCGGTGGTGCAGTTCGTGTTGCTGTACTCCTGTGTATACGGGCAGTAGTCCATCAGTGAATCCGAGCCACCCACTGCAGGATCCGAAAAGTACTGGAAGTAGAAGGGAAGAGCGGTGGTATACTGATCAATCGTACAGTAGCCCATCCCGGTGTGGTCCGATGTGCACTTCATGTTGGAGCTCGTGTCGGTGCAGAACATCGACGGGAATTGCGACACACCGTTGACGACGCACTTCGACGTGCCGAGGGTGCAGCCAGCGCTCTGGCCGTACGACATCGGCTCCGCGTTGGCGTAGTTGCCCTTGTAGAAGCCCATGTCCTCCATGGCGGCGATGGTGAGGGCGGTGTAGCGGCCCACGCTGCTGTTGACCGCCATCAGCTCGTCCTTGGCGCTGCGCCGCTTCCAGTGCGAGGAGGCGGTGCCGTCACCACCCTGATCTTCCAGCTCCATGAAGGTCTGCGTGGTGCAGCCGTACTGGGCCTGTGTCTTGGCGACAACGTTGGCGGACGCGATCACCGGCGACCAGCCCTTCCCGCGGAGGCTCGCCGCGTAGAGCATGTCGTGCGAGTCGAAGAAGGTGACGCTGAAGCCGAGCGCGTGCAGGATCTCGTGCGTGACAACGCGCACCGTCTGCGGGTCGGCCGAGATGTACTTCGGCGACACGTTTGACGCGCCAACGGAGGGGCGGCCGTTCGTGAACTGCTGGCACGTCGTCGCCCACGCGATCACATTCCCCTCCGTCGGGCCAGACGACATGTACAGCACGAAGTCGGCGCCGCTGACACCGGTGGTGGTGTGCGCAGCGGGGATGGTGAACTGGCCACAGATGGAGTCGCTCTGGAAGGAGGCGGCGTCGACGACGATGTTGCCGTTCACCTGCTGCACGTTGAGGCGGTCCTCGTGCAGCTTGATGGCGGAGGGCACGAGGTACTCCGTCAGCACCTTCTTCTTGCCGTCGGTGAGAACGTCATCGCTGGTGCAGGTTGCCGTGCCGCCCTGGAAGTTGGGGCGTGTCTGGCCGGCCGCAGTGCAGTACTTGGTGGCGTCGCTGAGGTCCTCGGTAAAGACGCGGATGCGGATGGACTCCCAGGCGGCATCGTCTGCAGCGGGTGCGGCCTCGGCGTCGATGTTGCGGTGCGGTGCGTCGGGCCGGACGATGCGGCTGATGCCCATGATGCGCGAGGGACGCGTGCGCGCCTCCAGCTCGTCGAAGCCGCAGCGCACATGCTCCGGAGCGCTGCCGGCTGCGTTCAGCGACACGTGCAGCTCAGTCGCGCCTTCGCGGTCTGCTGCGATGTCCTCAGCGAAGGCGAGCGCAGTCGCCAGCAGAAGGCAAAGAAAGACGGCGGCGGCGGCGCGGTGCCGCTTCCACTGGAAAGCATGCATTGGCGGAGAGAAAAAGGGAAAGAGATAAAGAGTGGGTGGGTGCGGTAGGCGTGGGTACCAGTGCGGAACTAATGGAGTGTTTTAGAAGTCTTGCTTAAAGTCTACCAGCGTTTGTGCGCAACAAAATAGAAAAAGAAGGAGGGAAGAGGAAAGGAGAATCATGTGTATGGGAGAATAGGAAAAGAATGTAGGGTATGAACCTAACGGAGGAACGAGCGACTGATTTCTCACAACCGTCAGACACGTAAATGAGGGCAAAAGGCACGTTGCACCCCTGCGCTAAGGTAGGCTGTCCGTAAAGAGAACAAACAAAACTTGAACCGCCAACTTCACCATCTATCGCGCAAATTTTCTCATTTAAAAACCCTACATAATTTCTTCTTCTTTTTTTCGACGTCACCTACTGGCTAGTGGCGTCAGATACGGGAGTGTCGCTCTCTCCACGTTCGGTAAAAAAAAAAAAAAAAGCTACAATAATGTCCTTTGCGTGGAGGGACGACAGTTGAAAGAGGCGAGGGAAAAAAAAATAGCGTGGATAAAAAAAAAGGGGAAGGAGGGCTGTGTAATGCAGAGCATTGCCAGAGGATTGTTGTGTATACATTTCATCCTTTGCTGACAGGACAACGTGATCAACGGAGAATCTACGAGGAGAGAAAGGTACCTTTTTTTCCCCCGCTGCCTTAGCTTTCCTCTTGACGATGACGCCTCCGCTTCGGTACAAGCGCTACCAAAGCAGCACAGTGCACCTCGTTATCAAATTAGCTTCGGGTCCGCTTAGTCACATTAGTGAGCAAAACAACAAAGAAGTGAGTACCCACTAGTTCGTTAAAGAGCAAAGTAATGGAGGGTAAAAAAAAAAACGAAAAAGAAATCTTTTTCTTAAAAATTCCCGAAGTTGGCGTTAACGCCGTAGGAAACAAAATTGCTTGGCGGGAAATTCTGGTAAAGTACGCCAATATGTTGTGGCCAGAAAAAAAAAAAGAGTTTACAACTGAGAAAGAAAGAATGCGTTACTGGCCTGGAGCGTTCGTGATTGTGTTGTTGTATAAGCACACGCACAGGAACAGTTGGCAGCCCTCCGGGTGTGTACATGTCATGACAAATACGAGGAGAGTTGCACTTAAAGGTTGAATGGGAGGGTGTCCACCCAAAAGCTACAGCATGAGTTATTTGATGAAGGGAAGAAATAGAAAATGGTGACTTTTTAAGAAAAAAAAAGAAAAAATTGGTGGGAGAAGGGGCATCTGAATGCTTGCATGAATACCTCGACAGTACGCCGGAAGTGTTCACTGCATTACCGTTACCAAGGGTGGAAGAGGCGAAAAATCCGTCACACATGTTCCCCGAACGTCGACAAACTCCAACGCATCAGCGCCACGCAGCACAGAAAGGTCGCCTACCTTGCACTTGTTCAAGTACAGTTTTTTTAAAGTCGGCACGCATTTGGCGAGGGGCGTAAGGTCCTCCACCTGTGTGCCTTGCAAATCCAGCAACTCCAGCCGCCCGGCCTCGCAAAGGACGCAAATGTCGCACACTCTGCAGTTAAACAAGCTCAGACGCTTGAGCGTCGGCGCGCACGTCACTAGGGGTGAGAAATCTTCAACAGGGGTGCTGTAGAGATTCAAGATCTCCAGCCTCACGGCACGGCGCAGGACGGCGATGTTGCCTACTGGACAGTTGAAGAGCCGCAGCTCCCTGAGGGTGTGGATGCAGCCGGCGAGGGGAGAAAGATCACTCACCTGCGTGTTCTGCAGGTCCAGCACCTCGAGCCTCTCTGCCCTACGCAGCACCGCGATGTCCCCAACCTTACAGTTGGAAACTCGCAGCTCCTTGAGGACCGGCGCGCAGTTTGCAAGGGGAGACAGGCACGCCACCTGCGTGCCGCTAAGACACAGCTTCTCCAGCCTCTCTGCACTGTGCAGCGCCGCGATGCTTCCCAGCTTCCAGTATGACAGATACAACTCCGTGAGCGTCGGCAAGCACATCGCGAGCGGAGTGAGGTCCAGCACTTGCGTGTTTTCAAGATCAAGGATCTCCAAGTTTTCCGCGTCCTGCAGCACAGAAATGTCACTGACCCGTGTGCTGGCCAGGCTCAGGTGCTTGAGGGTCCGCGCACACTTGGCAAGGGGACCGAGGTCAGTTACCTGCGTCCCGCTCAGGTTCAGACGCTCGAGACGCTCTGCAGTTTCCAGCACAGTGATGTCCCGCGTTCTCCAGTTGTGCAAGTGCAGCTCGGTGAGAGAGGCGGCGCTGCGCTGCAGCGGCGTGAGGTCTTCTACCAGTGTGTTGTCGAGATCCAACACTGCCAGCTGCGCTGCGCTTTGCAGCACGTCGATGTCACGCACCTCGCAGCTGAACATGTGAAGCTCCTTGAGCGACGGTGCGCATGTCGACAGCGGGCTGAGATCTGTCACGCCACTTCCGTTCAGAATAAGCACCTCCAAGCTGCCGGCGCTTTCCAACACAGAAATGTCGCGTAGCTCAGTGCAGCCGCCAAGGTCGAGAGTTTGGAGGTTAGGCGGGCATTGCAGCCACACGGCAACGTCCCGCACACCGCTCTCGTGCAAGTCGAGGACTCGAAGACTGCGCGCCTGCTGAAAGTCGGTCCACGGTGACAGGTCCGTCAGCTCCTTGCATCCGCCAAGATGCACTTCCTCGAGTGTGTCAAAGGAGTTGAGTGGGCTGATGTCGCTGACAGGGGTGAAGGACGCGTCGACCCACCTCAGGTGAGGCAGATTTGCCAACGCGGACAAATCCTTCAGAAGCGCACAGTGGCTGATGTCCACCTTTTCGAGCGACAGGCACGCTGAGATGCCGTCGACACTCGTCAGCGCGGTGTGGGCCGCCTCGATCACCTTCAAGTTGACTCCTGCACCGGCAAGCTCTCGGAAGTCACCCTGTACGCTGCACCCGTTCATCCGCAGCTCCGCCAGCAGCGGCAGTCGAGACAGCGTGGCGAGCGGGGTCAGCACCGCCGTGTTGGAGACGTCCACACACGTCAGCTGCTGCAGCTCGCGAAGTATGGTGATGTCGGTGAGTCTGCTACAACCACTCACGTCGAGGTGCCGCAGAGTGACGCACAGGCGCAGCAGAGAGAGCTCACTGAAGCTCGTTTTGTGAGCACTAAACTCCTCTAGCGGAAGAGAGCACGCAGCAGCCGCAACAATCTCAAAGAGAGGGCACTCTGTAACACGCACGACTCCAAGTGGCAAGCGGCTGACCTCATGTGCAGCGGCGTTTGGGGGCAGCTGAGGTAGCGCAAAGCCCGTGAGATGTGGGCAGCGGGTGAACTCCACGTGTCGCAGCTGGTAGCACTGCTCGATAGCTTGCGCAGTAACGACGCCACACTCCTCGACGATGAGATGCGTGAGAGAAGCCAAGCAACCGATGTGTGAAAGTGACAGCAGATTTGCGCAGCTAAATAGTCTCACCTCGCGCACATGGCTAAACTTGGAAAGAACTATCACGTCTGTCACCCACGGGCCTTCCACCTCGCACGCCAAGACTGTGTCAGTGGGTGGTGCAAAGCGATGAACTCCTGAAGAGATGCGTAGCTGACGGTGTGCGGGTAGTCGATATCCGATTTCTGTAGCTCCTCCGAGCACCAGCAGAAGGTTTTTTTAGTGCTCCTGACAGCCTCCAGGAGGAGCGCGAATTCAAGCCGCAGCGTGTGCCTATCCATGAACCGTGGAGCGTGTAGCTGAAATGCCGACTCCGGCAGTGACGGAAATTGGCTATGAAAAAGAAGCGCCGCTTTCGACAAAATGGACGACCTGACGTACTCCGTAACACGGCGACCAACCTCGCTGTCCTGTTCGGTGTTTATAGGGTGCCTGCACAAGCCGCAGCAGCTCTTGTTAGACTCCATGAATCTCGTGGAGCACGCGCAGCAGAGGTGGTGTTGGCATGCCGTGTTGACCGCACGGAAGAGCGGCTCGTAGCAGACGTAGCATAAATAATCGACCGGAATAGAGTCCCCCAGATGCTCCCATCCAATTCGGCGTGGAAACGGCACAGTCATATCTCGGGAAAAGTGTCAGCGATTTCTTTGGCTGTTGCTATTAGGGTTCAATTGCCTAGTGTCGGGTGACGGTGAAGACAGAAGAGAAAGGATACGATTTAAAAGAGAATAAATGGTGCCACACTGCAACAAGCGAGAGAAAAGGCAAACAAAGATATAGAAGTTCGATAGTATTGCACCGTGCAAAGATTATTCATGCTGACTGACAATTTCCTCTTCGCTGAGCATGGCATTAAGCCAGAAAAAAAAAAGGTTAAGGTCCCTTGACCAGCGGCATGCCCTGCCCAGCATCCAGTCAGTTGACAGAGGCAAAGTTGAAGGCATGACGAGTATTGTCGTGACCGCACAGCTCCTCAAATTTTTCGTGAGGCACACTTTCTCATGCATTGCAATACTATCTTCTATTTTTTTTTTTCGGCTTCTGTCTCCCAGTCTTAAATGACGGCTGCTGCTACTGCGACTTCATCTGCGCTGTGAACCACGTGCTTTGAACTACAAAGCAGCGGTGTCCACAACAGAAAAGTACCGTAGAAGCGCAAAGAAACTTTGAATTCATAAGAGAAGAAAAAAAAAAATGCGAATGCAGAAAAAAAAAAATAGAGGCACCTCATAATAGTAGAAAGAAGCGTATAATTTGCCTTTAAAAAAAAAGGTTTTGTGTGTTTGTGGGATTACGTTTGAAGTTAGCATGCAAGCGACAGTGAACACCACCAAAAGAAAAAAGTCACAGCGATTCCATCAGGACGGCAAGAGCTCGTCGGCTGGAGACAAGGAAGGCCGAAAGAGGGTGAGGGTGGGAGCACTTAAATCAAAAACAATATCATATTAGACAGTAAAGAAAAGATGGCAAAAAAAAAAAGAGACACGCGCTTTGAGTGTAGGTAAGAGGAGAAAAAAGTCGTATAGTTATGAGGAAAAAAGCCTTTGAAGGACAAAATAATAACAATAATAATTGCATGCACCTTTCTTACGAAGCGATGCTACGGCCAGGTAAAGTCGAGAAGAGTGCAAAGGAAAAGCAAGTCAGTGACAGCGCGCGGATCAGCGGAAGCAGACTCGTTAGAGGCGGTGGCATGATTCGAGCATCCCAGCTGCTGCCGCAAATTGGAATTGCAGCTGTGCACAGCGAAGAAAGAATGAGGAGAATTACAGTGACACCGAAGCAACAAAGTCCGCAACCCCTTCCTCCCCTTGCCAAGAGGCACTGCAGAGAGCTGGAAAGTTTTGCTGCACACACTGCCATAACCGCGAGGCACGCGCAGCTTTCCAGCAGCGAAAACATGTACAGCATGGTAATAACTGCCCACGTAAAGTAGTCTGTGTCATGGGTCGGTGTTGTTGTGGAAACTCTGAAAAAGACGACTGCCGCTGTAGCAATGACCCCAATACTTGTGAGACATGCCACAACAGCGCAGCTTCGCATCAACAATGCGCTGTCGCGTGTTGATAGCTGAAGCGAATCACACAGAGAAGGTTGAGGAACTTCTTCGACCAGTGGGATTGACACACACACAGCGGTGTCTTCCGCCTTGGCGTTTGTGCCTTGGATTCCTTGAGGGACTTCCTTTGCGAGCATAATGACTGTACTTCGCTTTTTCAGTGACCGGTAGTGTGTTCTCCTTCCGTTAAAATTGTGTCTGTTGAATTCGTGATCGAAACAGCAAGAAGATGAGGGAACGAATCACGAAATCAGTGTTTAGGATGTTATAGAACGTAGGAAGCGATGAACAATTGAAGAACTTACTGACGAGAGCGAGAGAAAGGGCGGAAGAGGAGAATACGGAAAGGCAATATGTGCAGACTACTGAGAACTAGAAAATGAACCTTTGCAACCAAGACTTGCTGAAAGCCGTCCGCTGGAAGGGATTTCTTTACGGCAACGTAAAAAGATATTTGCAGCAAAATGATCGAGCCAACACTTCGAAAAGGTGTTCTCGTTGCAACCTTAACGAGCGGCAAACAGAAAGGTTTCTGTTTGTCATTAAAGGGAAAGCTGTCTTTTATTCAGAACAGAGGGAACACAATAGAAAAACGAAGGAGGGGAAGGGTGTGCCAAAAGAAGAAAAAAAGTGTATCTATACTGGGTCTGGTTTGGAACTCGTGTGTCCACAAATTTCAACGAAGACAGCGCTGGCTTACGCGTAGCCGTACAGGATGTGGCCGCGCTTGCGCAGCGCGTTCACGACGTCGGAGGCCGTCACCGTCTTCTTACGCGCGTACTCGGTGTAGGCGGTGCTGGAGCGGACGACGTCCTCGACGTAGGCCTTCAGCACGCGGCGCACCTCCTCGTAGATCTCGCTCGAGATGCGCTTCACGCCACCGCGGCGGGCGAGGCGGCGGATCGAGCCGCGGGTGATGCCGCGGATGTTGTCGCGCAGCACCTTCTTCTGGCGCTTCTGGCTGCCCTTGGCGTCGGCGGAGCGCTTACCCTTGGCCATCTTGTGCGGTGTTGAGGGGAAAAGAAAGAGTGAGTGTGGAGAAAGTCGAAGGCGCTGAAAGCTGTGTGGAAACAATTAGATGTATGATGAGCAGTAAACGAGACGAAGAGAGAGAAATGAGAGCGAAAATGAAGTCAGTCTTTAAATGGAGCATTGTTTAGACGCTGGCTGAACAAAAGTTTTTTTGTGTATTTTGGGATAGCCTGTAGCAAATGATGCGCTGCAGGTGGCATGGTTTAAGCGCGCCTATTAGCCGAGAGTGTTTCGCTCGTGCTTGTAAAACATCTGCAAACGAACTTGCGACAAAATGAGAAACGCAATTTCCACTGAAACGGAGAGCATCATAGTTGAGTCTCAGGACAACTTGCATTTACATAAAAGATAAGAACCAATAATGCCACATGAAGCGCAAATGGTAGGTCCAATCTGTTGAAAAACATAGAGTTTATTTCTGCCAAGCGAGAAAATTTTGAAGGCTTGAATGCGATGCTTAGGCCGGAAGCACCGCCCCCCCCCCCGGCCTTTTTTTTTTTCTCTTCTCAATCTTCGCTGAGATGGCTCACTTCTCCTTAACGGGAACGAGCCCTCGTACTTTTTCTTGCGAGAACCTTTGGAGCCACCACAATTGAGATTTACGCTGGTTGCGCGTACAATAAGGATTTCAGCGGTAGATTGCCGCGTTAATTGGGGTTTGCTACAAAGCATAAAAAAAAAAAAAAACTGGACGTGAGTGCTATCTAGCTCCTCTTCGAAAAAAAAAAATCAAACTCCTATTTAGTCTGCTTTGGAAGCCAAAGGGTTAAAAGCGTTTTATTCTTGTTTCAATTCTTATGAAAAGTAAATAAAAAAGCGCTGCGCCTTTTGGGTTCTTCTAAGCGTGTTAAGCATCGCTTCTGTGTCGGTGGAACGCAGTGTAGTCGTTCCATTTAGATGTTAGCTGAACTTCGCCCTCCTCGATATGCAAATAACCTTCATTATTTTCTGTTGCCATGATCTTTTCTTTTTCTTTACTTCATTTTGTTGGTAACTTAATCCTGATTTTGCAAGCGCGCTCATTTCCAGACCACACTTCACATTTCGTGTATTGCTCGGCGAAAAAAGCTGAGAAAAACTTTGACACTTTTAGAATTCACAACGTTCTCAAGGATGGAGGACAGCAGCGACATCCATGTGCCGAAAACGAGGGGCGGTGGTACCTTCAGCGACTCGAAAGACGTGAAGCTGCATGCAAATGACTTTAATTGGGAGGAAAAGATGGCGGAGCTGACAGACGACGAGCGAGCGCTGGTGCAAGCGTATTTGGAAATGTGCATTTCCGCGCTTTCACAGGCGGACGTGGGAAACAAAAGCGATGCAGTGCCCCCGAAGCCGTGGGAGGCACATTTCTCATCCTCCAAGCATCACTTTCCACTCAAAAACTACATTATTCACGCGTTTCCGATGCTCCGGAATTATGTCAGGGACTCAAAGAAGCCATCATGGATTTTGGAGTGCGGATGTGGAACGGGAAGCACGTTGCTACCCATTATGCGAGAGTGCGCCAATGATCAAGCGCACTTTGTGGGATTTGACATCTCCGCTTCCGCCCTTCGGCATTTTTCGAGCCACGAGATTGCTTTGAAGTACAAAGAGCAGAAGAAACTCACATTGTTTCCCCTGGCCATCGGCTCAAATTTCAGTGGCGCCGCTGACGAAGCACAAGATCCCGCACGAAAGCGACAGCGGCTTGACACAAGTGCGGACCTTGTAGTTGACGCGCTGTCAATGGCCGACCCGGCACTTCAAAACCAGAAATTCGATGTGGTGTTTCTCATTTTTGTTCTCTCGGCGCTCCCGTCTGTTGAGCAGATGGTGCTGGCGTTGAGGCAGCTGAAGGAGGTTATGTTACCGGAAGGTATTCTCCTGTTCCGTGACTACGCACTGCCCGACCACAACTTTTTCCGCTTTTTATCAAAGACGAACAACAAAGTGCAAAGTGTCGCGTTCTCGAAAGGCGACTCCACAACGCAAGTGTTCTTCCACAAGGATTTTACAACAAAGCTGTTCGCGGCTGCTGGCTTTGTTGAAGTGGACGATGTTGAGTCGAAGCCAAAATACCA
The DNA here is from genome assembly GCA_000331325.2 of Crithidia fasciculata. Taxonomy (NCBI): domain Eukaryota; phylum Euglenozoa; class Kinetoplastea; order Trypanosomatida; family Trypanosomatidae; genus Crithidia; species Crithidia fasciculata. The sequence goes on from CM003433.1 coordinate 18,877, forward strand.
CTGCAACAGAATTGAGAACCGCAAAAATGGCAAGAGGATGGACAAGATTTTTATTAACGGTACGTTTAAATTAGCAGCTCCATCAGCGCTGCATTAACCGATTGATCGCTTAAAGTATAAAATTAGCTTTCTCATTCTCACATGCAAGCTGCGCTACAGCTGAAATTACGACAAATGCGGAAACAACAACAAAAAAAAGCAAAAGAATTTCGAGCACACTGCATTGAAGTGTAAAGAAAAAATGTTTTTTCATTTACTCTGTTTAGCAAGTTGTATTTTTTTTTGCTCCACTAGCACTATGTACGTTCGATGTCTTGAGAGAAACGTGGTAATAATTCTCCCCCTATATCTGTGCTTTACTATGTAGCTGTTCTTGCATAATTTTGTCAGCAAATGCGCGTTTGCGTGGTCATCTGTTTCCTACCAAATCTCTTCCGCGTCTTTTCTTCCTCTGCACTCCTGTAACAATTCATAGTACCAAATTAGCGTGTAGTGTTGACAGCAGTGCAAGCCATCAAGGCTAAAACAGGTCACTCACAACACAGCGGGAAAAGAGGCTTCATCGCAATCAACAAGAAGAAAAAGAATAAAAAAAAAACGTGTCAAGTTACATTCAGGCGAAAATGGACACGAAAGCTGATACGGAAGTAGTCCACGCCGTAGATGGCAGCGAAGGCAGCCGCTTTCAGCTTAAAAAGTGGAATGCCGTAGCTTTGTGGTCGTGGGACATTCAAGTGGACACGTGTGCCATTTGCAGAAATCACATCATGGACCTGTGCATTGAGTGCCAGTCCAACCCCGCGTGCTCACCAAAAGACTGTACCGTGGCGTGGGGTGCCTGCAACCATGCGTTCCACATGCATTGCATCTCCCGATGGCTCAAGACACGCAACGTTTGCCCTTTAGACAATAAAGAGTGGGTATACTTGCGCTACGGAGCGTGATTGCCGCCCTCGATGGAAGCGCACGCAAACACACAAACGCAGGTCATTAAGTGGCGCTTTCACGCGCTCCTCCTGTCCGTGGTCTTTCGTTGTTCTTGAGTTGCTTCAGACTCTATCTGCATCACTTTGGCATCGAGTGCGGTCAAAGAACAAAAGCGAAGACAACTATTGTTTTTTTGCTGTCATTTTTTGGTAGTGTTGATTTTTGACTTTCTGTTGTTCAATTGGTGCAGTGCCTGACGTCTCGCGCTCTGTCCCTCGCACTTCTCTTGCGTTACGGTTTTCCTTTGTTAATGAGCCGTTTTGCCGCTTTTAGTCTTGAATACGGAAAAAAGCTCTTACGGGTGATGTGTTGCGTTGAGTCTAGCCTTTTTCTGTTGTCCCCGTTTGGACATGGCTCTTTGAACGCAAAGCTGCAGTGGATTGTGCACCGCGCGGTTCTTTCTACGATACAAGAAATACAGCCTTTTAAATACCCTCCTACTGTTGTACTCGAGCGTTGCACATTACTAAAGACAAGTCACATTTATCGATGCACTCAAATAGAGCCTTCTTGCTTTTCTTCAACTCAACTTTTGCTCTCTTTACCACTCTTTCTTTCTCTCGTCTTAAAACAATAATAAAAATAAAAAAGAGGGCACGTCGACGCGTAAAAGTGCCAGCTGGAGTGAAAATTTAGTTAAAGTGCTTACACCTCAAAATTACAGCTACGTGTAAGGAAGAAAAGCTATGTCACTCATCAAAGGCATCACAGGTGTGTTGCGTCGCAGCGCGGAAGGCTCGCTGCTGAAAACGAGCACGGCAACTGAAGGCGAGGAGTCTAGTCGGTGGATTTTCCGTCACATTCCTGGAACTTGGCAATTTGCGCTTTTTGGAGAAGCAGCGAATTGCTCCAAGGTCACGGTGCATTGCACTCTCCCCATATCTGCGCGCCGGAGTTCTCGTCGTGGAAGAAGCCTCGATCGAAGTCGCACGAAGTCGCCGCCCTCAGTCAACAAGCAAATTATTCCTTTCACATGCCAGCTGAGCAACATATGTCGCGGGTTCCCTCTTGTACTGTCACTGCGTTGCGAAACGCGCGCTGATCAACTCGTGCTGCACGGCGCTGCCTTCACACGTGACGCGACGGAGCTTCGCCAAGGTCCTGAGGCTTTTGAGAACCAGCTGACGTATGGTGGCCCGCATCTGATACAGACGCAGCTTGCAGACGTTGTGCTCGGTTTACGGCCGCTAAGCAGTCCTCTGGAGCAAACGAGCCACGAAGAGGCATTGTTCTTCACTTCTACATCTTGCTTCGACAGCAGCGCTCACAACTGGTACGGTCACAACCCCGTGCATACCGTCCGCCCTGAAGTGACGGACGCCGTTGCGCAGCTGGCATCATGTTTCGGCGTTGATGATGCACTCGCAGCATATGTTGCTGAGAAGGCAAGGCTTGTTGAGCAGTCGGAAAAGGCAGCGTGGCGGCAGATGTTCAATGACGTGATACTGCGGCGCTGATTAAATTTTGTATTTCTTAAGACGTAAAAGATCGTGAAAATCTCCATGTCGCCTGCTTCTACAGAAAAACATTCACACATGCACACACAGATATTTTGCTTTGCGCTCGTCTGTTTGCGCCTCAAACGAAAGAGAAGTTATATTGCGTCCGTCGGTAGTTTGCTGCTTTAGGGTACGCCGCGTAGACTCTGCCAAAGGCGAGTCGGAGTGGTAGCGGCTGCAGATGCACTGAAATAGAAAACAGATTCTCCAGAGCGCTTTGATTGTCTTCCTCACTTCTGGAAAAGAAAGAAACATACTCAATGCTGTATTACTTCCCGCAACAATTCTTCTCAACTTTTTTTTCCTTTTTATTTGCTTTTTTTGTTTGATTGCTTTTTTCAAAAAGGAATACGCCACTTTAAAGCAACCTCAGCAGCATCAACAACAACAACAAAAAAAAAACGCTTTCTCATCTCTGCACGCGCACCTGTAACCAGTCGGTTGAGTTTTCTTAGTCTCTTTCACATTATTTTCGACAAAAAAAAACATCTTCTTTAATCATGAAGAAGTTTGTGATGGACACGAAGGCGGCCCTGGGCACCGCTCCCAAGACCGAGGACAAGGACTACGACGCGAAGGCCGCGAACGTAAAGGGTATCGAGAAGGCCATCTCCGACTACAAGTCTGCCATGTCCAAGATGAAGAGCGCGTCACAGTCGTTCGCGTCCGCGATGGAGGCGATGTCGAAGGCGTTCGAGGTGCTGAGCAACGGCGAAGATTCCACCGAGGCCATGAAGAATACCTCCAAGGACTACGCTGCGCTTGTTAAGAAGGTGAACGACCAGTTTCTCGTGGACTTTAAGAAGGCCATCGACGATCACGAGAGCATGGCAGTGGTGAAAGACTTGGCGGCAGAGTGCAAGAAGCTGGAGAGCAAGCGCAACTCTGTGATGGCCGAGTACGATACCTACCGCGATGCCGTCCATACCAAGGAGGTGGAGTACAAGAAGAAGAACAAGGATTTGTCCGACTCTAAGCACTACCAGGATGAGGTTGCGAAGCGCGACAGCCTCAAGGCCGACTTCGAGAAGGCCGATAAGGACTTCAAGGACAAGTACGCGGAGCTGGAGAAGGAGAAGGTCAACACCTACCGCAGCGGCATGTCTGCCTATCTGACGAGCACCTCGCACTTCCTTGACTCTATCGAGAAGGAGCTGGCGCCTGTGGCGAAAAAGGCCGAGAAGTAACTCAATCGCAAAGAGTTCAAGTCCCGCTGCTCGTCCTTGCCAAGCAAGCAGCGCTTCTTCAGGCATCCTAAGTAGAGCTGAGCCTGTCGTCAGGCTGCTTTGCACGCGTGGCATCTGCGCCTCTCTTCACCGTCTCTCTTCAAAACCTGGGCCGCCAATGCGAAGCGCGTTTGGAAAGTACCACTCTTTTTTTTTTTTTTTTTCTTTTTATAGGTTCCACAGGAAAAAAAAAAACCTTGTCACTGCCAGTCCGCTGCCTCTCTCTCCTTGTCGATTTTCGTTTTTGCAGACTCTTGTCGCCATCGGATGTGAGGCAAATTTTTTCCCACTTTTTTTTCTGTGTGTTGCCTTCGTGTTTAAATGACAGGACAGTGGGAGGAGAACACTTGTAGAAGTTCTCCTCTGTCTTCTTATCTCATCTTTCTCCTAGGACAGCGCGGACAGGTTTTTTTTTTCTTCTGCCTTCCCCTCTTCTATCTCATTTTCCTTTAATCACACCTACACCAAATTCTTACCTTTTCTTTGTTCAATTTCGCACGGGCGCGCGGGTTTTTGACACGGAATACGTCCGCTCAAGAGTTCGTAGCCGCTTTACTCTTCTTTTTTCTATTCTCCTTTACTTTGTTTTTCTCAGTGCTGATATCAACGAGAGGAATCTGTTGAGTGATCAACTGTCGTTCGAGCGCAAAAAAAAAAGGAAGACTTCTTTTTTTTTTCCTCATGTGCGTCGTTTGTTTCTCCCTTGTCTTCCTCACCTTTGATTGCAAATGTTTGTGCAGGTCAGAGCCGCACGTTTTCAAAACGGAGAATTGAAAAGCCCCCAAATGAGATATATAAAAACAAGAAATGCTTGCTGCAGCAACGGAGAAGAGAGAATGATTAATTATGGTCCTGTAGTGCAGCAAACGGAGCTTTTGATTCTGCTTGGAGAAAAGAGAAATCGATTACTCTCAGCACGCCTTAAAAAGAAGGTCCATGAGCTTGCACTGCTTTTCCACCGGCGCTGGCGCCGGAAGTGTCCGGGCAGCTTGCGTGCAGTGACAAATCTCCACAGCCCTCGGCGACGCGACGCACCTTCGCACGCGTGGGATCGAGCACTTTGCAGAGTACATTCTGAAAGCTGTCACACATCATTTTCTCCTTCTGAAAGAGCAAAAAAAAAAAACAATTTCGCTTCTCCTCACCTGCTTGATCCTCTGTACTTGCATTGTCTCTGTAAAGTTCAACCCATACACACAAACAAACACACACACATACTCAAAAAGGACTTTATCGCCAAACCGCCATTTCGTCGCCAAAAAAAGAAATAGCGACAACAACAGCCTCCTATCGAACAAACGAAGTGCTAACATGCTGAAGATCAAGACCGCCCTGAAGCTGGGGCCGAAGACGAAGGATGAGGATTACGATCGCCGCAAGAAGGAGATGAAGGAGTTGGATTCGGCGATTCACTCCTACAAGTCGGCGACTGAAAAAGCTAAGTCAGCGATGAAGCGCGTGGTAGAGGCTTGGGTAGACGTCCGGAAGGCCTTTGAAGGTCTCTCCGACCACGTTGACACGCCAGACAGCACGCGGGACTGTACCCTCGCTCTTGTGGCCTCTGTGGACCGCATTGAGGGAAGCCTGCTTCCAGAGTACGTGACGGCGATGGACTCTAACGTTCTCCCCGCCACCAGCGAGCTGAAGACGCTCTACGACGAGTGCGACAAGCTGGAGAGCAGCCGCAACAAGATCATGAGCGAGTACGACGTCTACCGCAACGAGGTGAGCAAGAAGGAGGCGGAGTACGAGCGCAAGTCCAAGGACATCTCCAACTCCAAGAGCTACAGCTCCGAGGTGGCGAAGCGCGACCAGCTGGAGACGATGTTCGGCGAGGCGGACCAGAAGTTCAAGGACACGCACGACCATCTCATGCAGAACCGCGCCATCGCGTGTAGCGCTGCCCTGCTCGCCTTCGTGACGTGCTCGGCCAACTTCATGGAGGGGGTGTCAAGTGAGTTCACCGCGCTGACGGGAAGTGCTCGGAACGCCATCGACAATGTCCGCGCTGATGCCCAGATGGAGTACAACCTCACCGAGTAAGTGCCGGTATTTTTTTCTCTATTATTATTACTGGTAGAGGTGCGATGTTGCGCCGTCGCTGCAGCTCGTTTCCCGATGTGCACATCTTTTCGTTTTCCCTTCTTTTTTGCTTGCACCCAATTGGCTTTGCGCTATGCCCACTGTCTGACACAATTACCAACATTCGTGTTCACGACGACACGCACACGCGCGCGTTCGAGCTCAAGGTGTCTTTTCGGCGCTGTGCCATATGCGATGTGCCGCACGTATTCGAACTGCCGAAATGTCTTTGTTGCAGCTAATTGTTTTCATATATATTTTTTTCCTTTTTTCTGTGCTTATTTCTCATGCCTCACAACGCAAAAGCAAAGCGGTTTGCTTGTTGCTCTTCTATTTTCTATCAACATACTGCGAGGCACGAGAGCGACACCGACACCTTTGCGGATTGCGGTTTGCTTTGCTTTTTTTTTTTTGCCAGTAATCAGGGAGAGGCCGCAAAACCTCCAGCAGCAACACCACCAACAACTGAAAGGAAAAGAAGCACGCCGCTCGTGCACCACGCATAGACGTGTACCCATTGTTTTGTACACTTGCAAAGAGGAGGAGAAGGAGAGACAGAATACAGTTGTGTGACGAAAAGAGAGCTGATTTCGTTCTCCAGCGTCGGAATGGAGGAAAGCGCGCTCTTCTCTCTCTCTCTCTCTTTAGGGGACCTCACAATAGAAGTACTTTGTTTGAAGGCCAAAAGAGTGGTGTCTCCTTTTGCCTCCCTACGTTCGATATCGTTACGCACGCCCACGCCCCTGTCTGGTTCATACCGTGTGGTGACAAATAAGTCTGCATCTGCACGCAGACGCACAAAGAAATCCTTCAAATAGAACGGTGAAGCGTGAGGCGACGAAGCCGCGTGCGCTCACAACACGCGGTCTCACAGTGCGCCGTGGTGTATCTTCACTCCCCGCATGATCATATGCATAACTGTTTTCTCTGAATGCTGAAATTTTATCGAGGTCCACGCACGGTGTTGCTCGACGCATCTGGCAGCGCCTGCTCCCGTCCCCGTGTTTATCGGCTAGCACACCGACTCTTTACCTTCCCTTCTCCTCCTTCTCTACGTCGTGCTTCGCCTTTTTGTACACCACCACTCAATAACAGTCGCGCATACATATACGGGCACATACACAAACACACACAAAAAAAAAAACAGTCAAGCATTTCCACAACGTAACAGGACTTTAGGAGTCCACCAGTGAGGTGAATACGAGAGGTGCCAAAGTGGCCTGGGCTGCACATCGAAGTCTCTCTTTTACAAACGCGACGCGCCTGTAGGGCAGACGCAGAAGCGATGCTCGCCGATGACCCCTTCAACGACTCGGTGAAGGAGATCCGCGGGTTGGTGGTGCGAGCGCGCTTGGTGGAGCAGCAGGCGTCGCAGAAAGGCGTCGTCTCCGCCGCCACCGTCAACGAGCTGAAAGAGGTGCATGAGGAGGTGGAGGAGCTGTTGCAGTTCCTGCGCGACATGCTCCGCGTGGTGGACGAGCGTGGCGGCAAGGTGCAGGGAAAGGTTTTCTCAGCAAACGAGATTATGGAGCGGCAGAACACGGTGCGCGGCCTCGAGGGCGACGCGGTGGAGATTCGCAGCTTCTACAAGAAGATCGCGGCGAGCACTGCGCAGCGGCAGCGTGCGGCGGAGGCGGCCGTGGCGAGCACTGCGGACGGCCGCGGTGGAGCCCCCGATGAGTTTGTTGCTGCGCAGGCATTCGCACAGAGGGAGGAGGAGAAGGTGCAGGACGAAGTATTGGACCGTCTCACCTACGGCTTACGCGAGTTGCGGGAGACGGGCGTCAATATCCACGAGGAGCTCGACACACAGGAGACGATGCTGAATGAGGTCGACCGGGACATCTCAGGCGTGCAGGTGCGCCTGCGGGCAGCCAACGCAAAGGTGGACAAGCTGCTGGCCAGCATGTCAAACAAAGGCAAGGTGTGCACCATCGTCACGCTCATCTTCATTCTCGTCTTTCTCGCCTTCTTCGGCTTTAGCTGAGGCCGCCGCAAAAGACTCACGGCGTGGCGACGGACTTACAGCGCCGTCCCTCCGTGAAAAGAGTCTTGTTTGCGTTTCTCAACCTCTTCTTTACTCTTTATGTCTGTTGCTTTATTTTTTCCCCTTCTGCTGCTGCTGTGTGAGGTGGCACGAGAGAGGTCGCGTCTTCTCTCGTGCCTCTCTCTTATGTCGATTACTTACTTCTCGCTTTTTTCTCGTAAGACTTGTGAAGGAGAAGAGCTGGAAGTGATCGTCATGTCTTCCGTTGCTATTCAATTATTATTTTTTTTTGGTGTACTTCTAAGCAAGGCACCGTTGCGTTTGTGTGTGTGCAGAACCTGTGGGCACTACTATCACTGCTGCTTTTTGCCCTCTGCATGCGTGTACGTCCTCCACCTTCACCTCCGGGAAAGTAGGTAAAACCAAACAGTGTAAAAAAAAAAAAAGAAGAAGAATCAGTGCAGCAGCGGATGCCTCGTCTGAGCCGCTGCGCTGTATCGCGGATCCTTCGCAGTTGCTCTTTTCTCTCTCTCTCTCCGCGTCGGCGGCACAAGTCGGCACGGCTCTCACTCTCGCCTGACACAGACGGACCATGCCGCTTGCGGTTCAAAGGGCCCCTAAAACTCTCTTCCAGTTTAGGAGTTAGCTTTCTCTTTTGAATCTCTTCAGTTCCTCTTTCACTCTGCTCCCGTGCGTCGTGCTGCATGGCTTGTTTTTTTTTTTTTCTCCTTCCTCTTCTACCCCTGTCAGTGCTCATTTCGTCGCATTTTCTCCGGCTCATCGCCAAATTGCGCGCAGCCGCCTCTATCGCGCAAAAGGTCTTTTTTCAGCAATAAAGAAGAGCACTGCGGAAACAGCAATACGTTCTCCCCTCGATGGACCCAACAGCAGAGCTCGCTGCGGTGGTGCGCCGCCTCTCCCCGCCCGCCTACGAGCGTCTTCTCCTCCTCTTGCACTGCCTCCTCTGCAGCACCACTGACTCGGCGGAGCGACCAGACGCAGAGTCATCCACTGCGTCGTCCCTCTCTGTGCCGTCTCTCTGCGCCATTCTCCTCTCTGCATGCCCTGGACCGGCGCCGCGTTTTCTCTTCGCCCTGGCCGGCAACGACAAGCTGATCCGCAGTCCCGATGGCGGCTGTACGTGGCGGGCTAGCTTCTCGCGGTCCAATGAGGCCACCACGCCTGCCGCTGGCCCCAACACTTCCGCTGACGACGTGCTGAATGAGATGCAGTCCCTTGTAACGTCTGCCGCTGCCGTGGAGGGAGAGGGTGAGTCTGAGGCGGCGACGGCTGCTGCCTCCTCTGCTCTCTGCAGCGCACACGGGTACGAGGAGGTCGTGGCGCTCTGCGGACCGCCGCACTTTCTTGCCGTCTCTGGCGACCGCGGCGTCACGTACACGACGACGATGAGTTGTGTGGCACCCGGTAGTGGCGCAGCTGCACCTCTGCAACACGTGCGGGTGCTGGACCGGCACCGCGTCGTGGTGAGCGATGGCACGCGCGTTTTCTGCGTGGTGGTGGCGGAGGCCGGCTTAGGCAAGGTGGCGCTCGGTGCGGCGACGGTAGTGCTGACATGTGCGTCCCAGATCGGGTTGTTGCACACCTACACGACGGCGGGTGGCGGGCGTGCCCTGCTGGTGGGTGAGCGGGGCGTGCTGCACCTCTCTCTGGACGGCGCTGCGTCGTTCTTGGAGGTTCGCCACGGCCTCGGGCAGATCCGCGACGTGGACGCGATGGACGCCGTGCGGAGATCGGAGCAACCGCCCCTGCCGGACGACCTTGCCGCTGCCGCCCTCGACGCGGATGACAGCAACGTCGGCGGCAACGCTGCGAAGCCTGCTACCGCCGCTGCTGCCGCTTCCCCCTTCACCTACCTTACCGGCTACCGGCGGTCGGCGCACAGCAGCCCCTCGCAGCTGACCGCCCTCACCCAGTTCGAGCGTTTCGCACAGCACGACAAGAAGGGACTTTTTTACCAGCTCTTCTTCGTCTCTGGATGCGGAGCGGAGGTGCTTCCCTACGATTACACCGCCGTCCTCTGTATCTGCACTCGGCGGCTGCCGGACACAGACGGCGTCGTCGTCCTCTCCTGCGCCACACGCGTCTGCTACGTCCCCTTCTCACACGCGCGGCTACGCGAGCGGCTGCCCTGCCTTGTCGTGCGGCGTGTCGGGACGCGTGGCTTCGTCGCCTCACGCGGAAGCCCCGTCGGCGTCAGCACCTCCACCGACCTCGCGCAGTGGACGACACCGCAGGGAGCCGCGCCGGTTGGGCTGGTGGCGCTGTCTGGCGGCGACGTGTGGTCTTGCGGCCGCCGCGCCATCCTGACGCCGGTGGGCAGCGCAACTGCCAAGCCCCGCACAGTGCCGCATGTGCTGCGCATTCCCTACCTTCTTACCGCTTTCACGATGTAAACAAACCGTCCTTTTCTTTTTCTTCTCTGTTCCACTGCAGCCAATGGGAAAACCTAGCAAGTATGAATCAGGTGGATCGCACACTACGCCATTACACGTCAAAATCGCGTTTTGTGGGCTTTTTAGCAACTGTTGATCTTGTCAGCCGCTCTGATGACACGCCTTGGAGGCGCAGGGCTGCGCCTGTTGGCTTCACCCCTCTCCTTCTCTACGCATCGCCTTTCTCTTCCTCCCTCTTACTTGCCGCGACTCCTGCTTTGTGGGTGGGCGTGTGTGCGTCTCACGTGTTACGTCCCAGCAGCTGAGCACGTGCCGCCGATACACTTCACCAGGTACTCACGCCCTTTTTGCTCCTTTATTTTTTTTGGTTTGGTTAATTGCCTGTTGCAGCCGTGCCGTTTAACATTCCTGCTACGAGCATCGGTGCCTTTATCCATTTTCCATACGCCTCCCTACATACTGCACCCATCCTTCCATTACCTTCTTACTCACCTTCTGTTTAATACTCCGCCTGCTCCTACTTTCAACGTCTGCTACTGTGACGACGACTCACACAAACACACACACACACACACACACCAATACACACGCACGCACGCGCGCTAAGACACGAGCACCAACTGCATAGTTCTGCGACAGGACAAAGGCTCGGGTGCGCCACAATGGGAAACAAGTGCATCAAGAGCAGCGAGGTGGTCGACAACCGCCGGTCAGACGACTACAAGGAGGCGCCTTCCAAGCGCGACAAGAAGACGCACAGCAAGAGTGGCAAGTCTACCCCCTCTCCGCGCGGTGTCTCTCCCCCGCCGGCGGTGTCGCAGCAGGGCGACAACGACAACGGCACATCGGGGGAGACGACCGTGGTGAAGAACATCCAGGCGCTGCAGCACACGCTGAAGCCCACCGTCTCTGTCATCGCAACCGCCTTGCGCCACGATGAGTTCCGACAGTTTACCGCCATCTTCGCACCGGGCAAGGCCGCGCTGGCGGTGGCGTCCTGCGGACGTGCGCGGCGGCCGCGGCACGTGCTGGCCGCCGGTGAGGACCGCAGCATCGCCCTGCTCAACTACGAGACCGGCCACGTGATGCGGCGGTGGGTGCACGCCCACCAGCACGACATCAACTGCATCACCACGCCGACCGCATCGGGCCACTTCGCGACGGCGAGCCGCGACAAGGTGGTGAAGGTCTGGGACTTCACATCGGACGGCAGCGTCGCTGAGCTGGCGGGCCACACGCTGAACGTCACGAGCGCCGATATGAGCGCCGACAGCACCCTTGTCGTGTCGGGTAGCAGAGACAACACCGTGCGCCTCTGGGACGTGGCGCGGGCCGAGGAGCTCTACTGCGGCGACGTGAAACTCAACGTCGTTCACTTTGTTAAGTTCATGCCATCGATGCAATGCATCGCGCAGGGCGGCGAGGACCTTGCGGTGCGTCTGTGGGACGTGCGCACGCAGAACTCCCACCGTGACCTGCAGCTGACCAAGACCATCGAGGGTATGGACTACTACCCCGTCTGCTGTGAGACGGTCGACGACAACCCGAACATTCTGCTGACCGGCCACAACGGCGTCAACGGGTGCGGGTCCTACGTGGCGGAGTGGGACGTGCGCACTGGCAAGCGGCTGGCGCTCTACCAGGGCCACAAGGCGACCGTGTCGAACGTGAAAATGGTGGCTCCGAGCGTGTACGGCAAAGGCTCCTTCTTCTCTGCCAGCGACGACGGCACCTTCGGTGTGTGGAACCTGGAGGACGGCAAGGAGAAGGGGGAGGTGCAGCTCGCGGTGGAGCACCAGTTCATGCTGCCGGAGGGGCGTGTCACGTGCTTCGATGCCGAGGACGACGGCGACACCGTTGTGGCCCTCGATGACGGCTGCCTCGTCGTGCTGCGGCCTGTGTCGAAGGACAACACGGTGGTGCCGTCCATCCGGCTGCGGTATGTCGGCGCTCTTAAGCCGCGCTCGTAGGGTCACCTTGGCGCAGAAGACGCGGAGATGAGAGGGAGGGAAGGATGGCACTCCACGGCCCACTTCGTCAGCTGCAGGCGGGGGCGACAGCAATACGTTGCCCCGACAAGAAACTTCACCCGCTGCGCGCACTGGAAACGCAACGTGGCGGTGGTGTTCGGCAGCGGTGCGCCGCAGCAGAAGCGGGGCCGGTGAAGCAGCAGCAGCAAAGAAGGCCGAAGGCCGTGACGCACAAGGACGCACTCTACGAGCGATCGCAACAGCTTCGAACAACTAAAACGACCAAAAAAACTTTAGTGAGTATCACAGCAATTGTAGTGGAATTGGCGCACGTATTTGCGCAAACACGCGAGGAACAAGCAAATATGCAGCCTGATATGTATTTAGACACACACACAGACACGCACAAAAAAAAATAGAAGGAGGCGGAGGGAGTTGCTGCCCTCCGTTTTATTCACCACTTTTATTGACGACCTGCTGGCTTTGCGCTCTGCAGTCCCTCTGCTTATCTCATCGACTCCACCGTTTTGTGTCTTGAAACCATGTTTGTGCGCGCACAGTGAGGGAGGGAGTGGAGGGGGCGAGAACGACGAGATTGATTTGGAAAAGGTAGAAGAGATGCAGCAAACGGCAAGCGTGTAGCTAATTTTATTTTTTCCCCTCTCGTTTGCCAAAGGCGTGCCGGTCTCTCTTCTTTTACCTCTCTTTGTTCCCTGTGCTTTTCCCCTTTCTCTTCCTTCCCCCCGTCGCGGGATGTCGAACAGGTTTTTCTTTTTTTCCCGTCTTCTCCTCTTTTTTTTTTCCTTTGTTGCTCTTTCTCCACTTTAAATCTCTATGCGACAATCCAGTGTGTGTGTGTGTGTGTAGTCTCCCTTGTCTTCCGGTGTTGTTGCTGGGCGTGTACACGAAATTGAACCCGAAGTGTTGATGACGCTCAGAAAGCGAGGAAAAAAAGGCTAAGTGTGTGTGTTTAGGCGATGACGCTGCCTCCACCACAACGGGTGTTGCTGTCGGGCACCGCACGCAGCACGCCTCGTTGTGGTTGCACCTTTTCAAACCGCATATATTGTCTCGTATCATCTCATTCTCTTCCATCCGCTCCTCTTCACCAAGTCTGTACTGAGAAAATGAAGACGAAGCGCTCATAATGTAGGATTGTATGGCAGTGCTAAAACTCTGTGTTTCACTGCAGAGAGTGCTCGCTGTACTCTGTTTTCACGTGCATCTCGACAAGTGTTTGTTGAACTGTTGCGTCTGTTCTACGTCCTCTTGTTTTTTCTCTCTCCTTTTCTCTTAGTCTTTATTTTTTTCTTTTTAGCATTGTTCGGACGCGCCAGTAACGCGACGAAAGCTTTTACGTGTGTTAGAGGTTTGCGTGTTTACACTGCGTTCTGTCCCTCTCTCTCACCCACTCTGTCTATCTCTCTCTCTCTCTATTTAAGCCCCTCATCAAAATTAGGCATCTAAGAACAAAAAGGCACCGTTCATCCTCCCGCATTCTCTCTCAAATAATGTCTGTCAGCAACACAACATGCACGGGCAGCGGCGGCGTGGCGCAGCTGAGCCGCCAGGAGCTCATCTACTCCACCCACCAGCAGCTCGAGGACGCGCTGGACACGCTGCGTGCTTACGTGAGTGCGGCACAGAAGCATCAGGGGAAAACAACGACCGAAGACGGCGGCTTCTCGCCGTGGACCGGTGTGCAGGAGTCGGTCGAGAAGTGTGCCGAGCGGGCCACCCGCTGCCTTCGCCTCTTCACCCCCGCACGCAGAATAACACAGCTCAGGGGAATGACCACCCTCACGCAGCTCTATGGCGTGGCGACGGCAACACCGCCGACCCGCATCCGCGCGTTTCTCGACGCTGTCGGCGACGACTTCGGCGGCGTCCTCCCCGTCGAGACGGCCCTCTGCGGTGGCCGCTGTCTGCACCGTCTGGACCCCGCCGCTGCCGACGACTTTCTCGTTGCCTACGTGCAGGCCGTCCTCGCCCCTTCCCCGCCTACGGAGGGTGCCGATGCGATCTTCCGCCAAAAGTACCGCGCCTGCCTTGGGTTGGACGGCGAGAGTCCTGAGTTTCGTGCACAGCTGCGTGCCCTTCTTCTCCTTCAGATCGAGGCAGCCGCGCAGGCCGACCACACGAACCACACATTACAGCAGCTGGAGACGACATCGGCGGTGGTGGCGGAGGCGGTAACAGAACAGGTGTACGCGGAGCTGCTGCGGTATGAGACGGTGTGCTGGCGGGAGGCCGCACGGATGCGGGAGGCCGTCAACGACGCACGGCCGTCGCCTACCACATCCGGCGCGCCACCCACGTCGTCCACAGCGGCTGTGTCGTCATCGGCTCCACAGCAGCAGCAGCAGCCCGGTGCGCGCGAGAGTCAGCGTGGTGTTGGTGGTGCCGCTGCCGGTCCTCTCGCAGGAGCGTCAGCGTGGAGGTGGCACGCCGTGCGCCTCGCCGTGGTGGTCCTTCTGGCGGTGCTGGTGCGCTTCACCTCCGGGCCCCTGGCACGAGCCCTGAAGGCGGCAATGCAGGTGACGCACCCGGTGCAGACCCGGCGGCGTACACTGACGTTGTGAGAGGATGAGCTGAACGGTGCTGGCGGCGCTCTCTCTCCCTCTTTGCACCTGTGCGTGCGCCTTCGCACTTCGGTCCCTCTCACGCACTTCTCCGGGTTGTCTTACGCGAAGACCAATCAGCTAGTGCACGCCTTATGTCTCTGGTTGCGTATTTGCTTTTTGTTTTCCGTTTTGGTTCTGCGTCATCCTCTTCTCCTTCTTGTGTGGAGAAGTCAAAGGTGAAGTATGTTTGTGCACAGTGAGCGGTGTCAATGGACCCTCAAATTTTAACAACA
This sequence comes from Crithidia fasciculata, assembly GCA_000331325.2. Classification (NCBI taxonomy): domain Eukaryota; phylum Euglenozoa; class Kinetoplastea; order Trypanosomatida; family Trypanosomatidae; genus Crithidia; species Crithidia fasciculata. The sequence continues at coordinate 33,899 of CM003433.1, forward strand.
AAACAAGAGATGTAATGAACTCACTGTAGTGCATCGCGTTGAAAAGCAGGCAGATGGGTCGGCAGTCGGACTCCGGCATAGCGCGTGTTCATTGCTCCAATGAAGTACGGTGAAAGAGAAGCGAAGCAGCGAACGTAGTGTTGAGAAGAGATCATCCATGCGTCTCTCCCTCTCTGTGCGCGCCGTTGGTTGAGGCGTGCGATGCGCCTCCCGCGTTGCCTTTTTTTTTTTCGCGGTGCTGCACACCCCTTCAACCTCTCTCGTTGGGAGACGGTTGAAGGTGCGCCGTTTTGGTGCCGCTCATTGTTTCTTTCCCCCACCTCTTACTCTCCTATTCTCTCCTGCCCGCACTCTTCAACGCTGCACCCGTACCGCACCGCAGTAGTTCTAGGAACGACACCCCCACATATATCCCAGCAACACTACTGAAATATAAACAGTAGTTAGTTACTTGTACGAGAACCAGAAACAAAATCAAAAAAGTAGAGACAAGGCAAAGCACACAACAGGACTCTCCTTTCTTCCGCGAGACAAGATGAGCGTCCAGGACTTCTTCTCTCGCTTCCAAAAGAAGTACCAGGTTCTCTTCATCTTCATCATCTTCACCACCAACAATGGCTTCGCATGGATCATGTTCGAGCCGGTGGCGGACTGGCTGAAGAAGAACGTGCACGGCATGTCCACCTCTCAGCTGCAGCTGCTCTCGTCGTGGCAGCCCATCATCTTCCTCGCCATGTTCATCCCGATTATGAAATTGGTGACCCGGTACGACGGCCTGCGTCTCGCCGTGCGCATCGGGACTGCGGCTGAGATTGTCGGTGCGGTGCTGAAGCTGATCGGTGCGCTTGCCAAGAACAGCACGGCTGGTCTCGTCCTCCTGCACATGGGCCAGATCTTCAGCGGTGTGGGCTCCCCCGTCGCCACCGGCTGTGTCTCGGCGCTGTCGGCCACCTGGTTTGAGCCGGAGGAGCGCACCCGTGCCACCGCCGCTGCCGTGCTCTTCAACAGCGTCGGCAACTCCCTGTGCTACCTCTTCGTCCCCTCCCTGACCAAGAGCCTCGGCATCTTCTCAGTGACCGTCTACGAGGTAATTATGGCCGTCATCGCTCTCGCGCTGGCGTGGATCATCATGCCGCAGGAGCCGGTCCCCGAGGACGACGAGGGCGAGGAGGCGAAGGAGAAGCCCAAGACGCCGCAGAACGGCGCGGCAGCGGCCACGACGGCAGCGTCCGCGGAGGGCGACGTGGTGGCGCACACGAAGGAGCACTCCTCTCTCGTGACGCAGCTCAAGGCGCTGTGGAGCATCCCGTCCTGCGTGTGCCTCCTCACCGTCTACGCGTGGCTCAGCGGCGGCTTTTCGGCCTGGATCTCGCTCTTCGCCGACACCTACTCCAAGTTCTACTCGGAGGAGTTCATCGGCATCATGAGCTTCTTCGGCATGATCGCCTACGTGACCGGTGGCATTGCCTCTTCCTATGTCGTTGACCTCTACTTCTCGCGCCAGATGAAGTACGTCATCTTCTTCTGCATCACCATGAACACGCTGTGCAATCTCATCTTCATCGCCTGCACCCCCAACGACAAGAGCTACTCCCTCTGGAACCTGGGCCAGCCCTTTATTGTCTTCTCCACCGCCCTGTGCGGCTTCTGGAACGGCGCCGCCGCCCCCCTCTTCTACGAGTTGGTGGCGGAGATCTCCTTTCCGGTGGAGGAGGGCGTTAGCGGCATCTGCATCTCCGTCATGGAGAACGTCGGCGCCCTCGTCTTCTACCAGGTGGTCTCTCGCATGTTCAAGGGGCAGTCGATGAGCATCGCCTACTCCTTCGGCATGACGGTGGCCGTCGCCATCTCAGCAGCAGTGAAGCAGCGCTACAACCGCACCTACCACGCCTACCTGCTGCAGAACGCACAGGAGGATGACGAGTAAGCCCAGGTGGCGAGTGTTTGAGGAAGAGAGGGCAAGGATGGGCACGCGGCGTGAAGGGGATAAGCCACTTTTTCCTCTTTTGTGTGTTGTCCGTGAAGCGACGCCTCATCATGCGACTTTATAGACGGGTGTTTGGGTTTAAAAGGGGCTCCTTCCTTTATTCCCTTTTCGACCTTTCATTGCTAATTCGACTTGCGGACTCTTTTTTTCTTTTTCTGATTTCATGATCGTAGTGATCCCTTTTTTCCCCCTTTTTTTTGTCAATGCGGCGCCGTCGTCAGCGTGCTTGCGTTTGTGTATTTGCGTATGTCCCCGTCTTCTCTTTTTTTCCTCTTCTCCTCCCTCGCCCTGGCCCTCGCCCCGCTTCAAAGCTGCTCTCCACCGGACACCGAAACGTATCGTACCTCGAGGTGGCGACGGCACAGTAAAGCTGAGAGAGAGAGAGCGCGCGGCGCCACGGGCAGAAGGGTGATGGCGAGAGAGCGGTATTGCGCCATTCCATTGTAATACATTCTGGTAACTGTCTTTTATTTTCCCCATGTTTCTCTTCGTTCCCGGCCACCGTCCCTCGCTCCTATTCCCTCCTTCATCTCCCCTTCGGCGTGGGTGGTGGCGATTCGTCGCGACCTTGAGAGAGCGGAGGCCCCTCGTGACGTTTCTGAACGTGTGCGTGTGCGGGTGCGAGTGTGTGGTAGTCGCCATTGATACGTAAAGACAGACGTGTGCCACACACGCCGCTCTGTCCACGTACGATATATATTTTTTAAAGGATCGTTCAGAGAAAGGGGTTTTGCCCTTTTCTCTTGTTCGTTGTCCTGTCAAACTCAGAACGTAAATCCGTAGAACTTATCGAAAGTGTTTTGTGCTGTTTGCTGTGTGTTTGTGTGTGTGTTGGCATGCGTTTTGCGAGCTGTGGCCATTCTATCTCAAAAAAAAAAGAAGAGAATTGCAGAAGCAGTGAAGCTTTTTGTTCTGGCAACTGCGGCTGCGCGGAAGACGTCTATCGATTGAAACGACGGGTCGCATAAGTTGTGCGCTGCCGTGGCGTTGCTCACGTGCGGATCAGCGAAGAAACCAATGCAGAAGGGGAGCGAAGATTTTGACGTGCAGTGCGGCGCCAGTGTTAAGAGGTGTGGTTGCGTCGGCGGTGTGGACTGTCTTATTGTCCCCTTTCGTCTTGAGGGGTACAAGTGCGGCAAAGACTACCTACGGGTGCTTCACCCCTCTCCTACGACCCCGATTAGGTGTCTTTCTCTCCCACCCCTTGCATTCTCCCTTGCCTTCTCCACCTCTCTCTCTCTCCTACATCACCCTACCGCGAATGTGCGGATAGACTGTTACCTGCTTGCACATCCCCCGCACAACAACACGCCTTGCCTCAATTACATCGGTGGCATTTCCCCCTGCTTTACAATTAGAGTGCTTTTCTTTGTTTGATTGATTTTTAGAGCCCCATGCAGGGAAGACCGCAAAACACATAGAGGCTGCGATACTAGATAGGATCCACGCACCAACGCGGGGAAGAAGAACGACGCGTAGCAGCTGACCATCGCCGGCGGTGCCAGCCATGGACATCGGAGCGCACAACTGGCGAACGGCGCGGCCGCGGGTGCACATGGTGCTCCTCTTTCTCTACGTCCTCACCGACCTCATCAACCTGATGTGCTACATCCTTTACATCTCCAACTCCATGAAAAGATTCGGCGCGGCGGGCTGCAACGCGTACATCGCCTTCACCTGTCTCGGCATTGTTGTGTTTTGCGCCGTTTCGGCGCCGCTTCTCTACTGGCCCTATGTGCACGGGAACGAGATGTCGCCGGTGTCGCGGCGCAACGCCCTCTGCCTCGCTATTCTCATCTCTTTCGTCGTGCACGACTTTCCAATGGCGTGGATTGAGTTGTGGATCGTCACCACCTATGGCTGGACAGAGTACCTGCAGGGCATCTCGCTCTTTCTCACGCTGCTCTGCTTCATCATTGGCTTTCTCATTACCTGGTTCGGCTACTCGTGGAAGCTGAGCAAGGCGCTGCAGATCCGCTACGGCAACGCAGCGCCAACGCAGTCTAGCGTGCCGGCCGCACAGGTGGCGAAGCGCAGCTCCTCGCGGCGGTACCACATCTGAGGGAGGTGCACGATGCTGCGCCGTTGAGTTCACAGGTGTCTTCTTTGATGCCTAAAGTTGCGAAGCGGTCTGCTCGGCTTTCTTTTGTTGTTGTTGTCGTTGCGACGTGTGTTGGGAGCTGTGGCCGCCTTCTCCCACACAGAGGCTGCTGCCCTTGAGCCTTCACCTATGTGTTCCTCTTTTTCCCTTAGATCTCATCTACTTGCTCTACTCTTGCTTTTTGATCTATGTGCTGAGACGACCCGATCGCACCTCGCACGTGCTTTGCTGACTGCGGCTCAGCCGGCTGCCCTTCTAGACGAAAAGACGCCATCGACTCTTGGAATATAATAAAATAGTTACATAAGAGGCAGCAACGAGGTCGGTCACCAGAGGGGCTACGTTGACAACTGAAATGTGACTTTGTCGTGTGGGCATGTTTTTTCAAAGCGCTGCAGCTGCTTCTGAGCTGGCGAGAGGGGGACGGGTGTCTGCGGTGCCGCTCAGAGTTGCAAAAGCTGCGAACGACGGGCTCTCCGCCGCACCACTGCCGTCTCCCCACAACGACAGCTCCACCTTGCCTTTAGCCCATCTTCTCTGCTCCTTTTTTTTTTCTGCCTCTCTTTCTCTCCATCTCACCCTCACACGTGCGCCGTTTCGCAGCACCCTTCCCAGCACCTCTGCGAGGGAGTCTTTAGTTGTTGTTGTTGCGCAGTTTTCCTCCTTCCCTCCACTGCAGGCGCCGATGTTCCGCCTCAGCCCCATCTGCTTCCCCAAGGCGGGCTGCGAGGAAATCACGCGGAGGGGCCGCCGGGTGGTGGCGCAGCCGCAGGAGTACTTCGCCCAGCACCGCATGCAGGTGTGGCAGATGCGCTTCAAGGAGATGGGGCCGGCCTTTTCTCGGGTGTGGGTCGCCCTCGGCGGCAAGATGCGCCGTCGCCGCATTGGCCGGCAGATCGACGTGAAGGACCTGCGCTACTACTGGCGGCCCATCGAGCCGCAGTACCAGCGCCTCTACATGTCGCGGCTGCGGTCGAAGGATCGGGCGAATAAGATGGTGCAGCCGCTGCGGCTGCGGCCGACCAACACCGACATTGGTGAAGTGGGTTCGAAGCTGGAGTGGCAGCGGGCGAGCAGCCGCAAGTACGGGGCGAACATGGCGCCACCCAAGAAGCGGGACTTCGAGTTCCGTGTGTTCTAGTCGAGAAGAAGAGGCACAGGGAGAGGGGATGGAACGACAGAGAGGGGCGTCGATACGCGTGCGGCTGTCTCTCCTCTGCTCCGCATTCCCTCTTTCTCTTTACTTCTCGTTCTTTGCCGATGCGCAAGCGGTAATATGGTGTAGGGCGAGCGTTCACTGGTGCTGTGAACCCGCAGAGTGTGTGGGTGTGTCTTTGTCTCCTTATGTCCTGTCGGCAGCGCACCGTTGTCGGGTGGGTTCTCTTCTTGCTCGGTTTTGAGTTGCTTCACTCTCACAAAAAACACAACAACAGCTGCAAGCAACAATCTGGCAGTACAGGCAGAGCACCTTCGCGGTGCTGCCTACCCACTTTTGCGCGGAAAAAGGAAGGTGGACCGCGGTGTGTAGAGCGCGCTTCAGCGTATTGCTGCGACTCTTTTTTCGCTGAGCCCACACCCCTCGAATCTGCCAAGACTGGCTCCGCTGTGTGCAACGGTGCGGTCGACGCAGCATTGGACTGAGGCAGACTTTGCCAAAATGTCCTTCCTCAACTGCCAATGCAGCGAAACTCTGCAACTCACTTTTTTTTCTCTGTCTCTCCTTCGCCCTTCTCGCTTCCCCTTTGTTCTGCACGACTCAGTGCTTCTCTCTTTCTGATCTTCCTCTAAGTGGTCCTTTGCGGCCCTACTTCTCGATGGACGGCCCACGCGGACGACCGGAGCGGGAGGAGGTGCGCGTCTTCCAGAGCGCGCTGGACAAGCGCACCGTCACGACCACCGTCTTCGCGCAGCCCGCCTTCTACATGGGCCTCGGCAGTGCTTTAGTGATGGTGCTGACGCAGCGCTTTCCTGAGGAGTTCATGACGCGCAAGTACCTCACCATGTCGTACAACGGCATCCGTGCACCGTCGCTGCTGGCCATTCCCTTCTGCGTCATCAGTGGCATCTACTTCTCCGTTGCCAGCGTCGTGACGACGGCGCCGAGCCCGTTGGTGGGCCACCTCTTCGGCTACGGCGTCAGTCTCGGCATCGGGCTCTCGATGCTGTCGCTGCGGCGCATCTCGTGGTACTACCCGCTGCTGGGCATGATGTACCTCTCCTTTGGTGGCCTGCACCACTACCGCAAGATGATGGTGTACGGCGACAACGCTCCCATGTTTTACTGGTCCGACTTCGGCGAGATCTACCGTGACTGGCGTGCGCGGCGGCGGGAGAGGCGGGAGCACCGACACCAGAAGGCCTCGCTGGGCAAGCCCCGCTCAATCGAGTAGGGAGGCGGGAGGCGAGAAGATGTCCTTCGTGTCTCGGACTTCATCTCGGGTTTGTTGTTGTTGTTGTCGTTGTTGTCTGTCGTTACAGCTGTGCCGATCGTACCGGCTTGTGCACAGGGTCGTTTCTGCAAGTCGCACCTCTTCAAAAAAAAAATAACCTAAGGAAAAAATAACGAAAAAGTCAAGTGTGTGCTCATGGACGACTTGGCTCCAAACAGTAATTCTTTTTTTTCTGAAACGAAGTTGGTGTTCGCCTTTTTCTCGATGCGTCAATGCCCTTCTGCTCATTTATCCCCCTTCTTCTCTTCTCCCACCCACGCCAAACACACACAAACGCGGCCATCTTCGCTCCTCACTAAGGTAAGTGACCGGACCACGCGGAGCCTCTCTACGCTCCACCTCTTCTTGTATTCCACCTCTCTCTCTCTCCGTGCCCGCCCTTTCCCAGTCACCATGCCGTCCCATGCGGAGCTGTACGACTACTACTGCCGCCGCTCCTCCTGCCACCCCAACAGCTCCGTCACCGCAGCGCTCAAAAAGCTGCATGACGGGGAGGCACTCGAGGTGGTGGATGTCTCATCGAACTACCTCGGGCAGCGCGGTCTCATTCCGGTGCTGGACCTGGTCAAGAACAGCAAGACGGTGCGGACGCTCGATGTCAGCAACAACACCATGGGTGAGGAGCAGGTGCGGCACCTCGCCTACTGCCTCGCGCTTCACCCCGGCATCCGGCACGTGCGGCTGTGTAGCACAGGCCTGAACGACGGCCACGCAGACGCCCTGCTGCAGCTGCTCTCCATGAACACCTCGCTTGAGGCGGTAGAGCTCGACGGCAATCATCTCTCCCCGTCTGTGATGGCGCGCATTACGTCAGCGCTGCGCCGCAACAGCGCAATGCAGAAGCAGCGCGGCGCAGAAGACGGCGCACACGCGGCGTATCTCGGGGCCAAGGCAGCGAAAGAAACCTGCACACGCCGCAGCTTCACTGCCTCTCTCTCTGGCACAATTTCGGCTGCCGAGTCGGGCGGCTACGTGCACTACGCCACGTGGTGGCGCAATCCGCAGTTCAGCGTGAAGATCTCCCGCTCATCGCGTGTTGCCTTCGTGCTGGAGTGCACGGCAGCGGACGAGGCCGCCGTGGCGCTGGCGGCGAATCAGATGGGTCTGATGGTGCTGCGGCACGACGGCGTGCACAGAGCACTGCAGATCACCGACACGACCGTGGTGGCGGAGAGCGCCGTGGCGGAGCGGCGGTGCACCGTCCACGCCCACCTCGACGCCGCGGAGTGCTATGTGGTGATGCCCTTCACCTTCAACCCCGGCCGTGCCCTGTCCTTCGCCATCACCGCCACGATGGTGAACGAGCACACGGCGCAGGAGGAGGGGTGGGTGACGCTGGAGCCCCTCGACCCGAAGTACGACTGGTGTACGCACACCGTCGAGGGCTGCTGGACGGCGGTCAACGCGGGCGGCAGCGGCTCCTGCACGAGCTGGCGGCGCAACGACATGTATCACATCACCCAGGCCGGTGCCGACAGCCCCACCGCGTCGAAGCAGAGCACCGTGGCCGCTACCCTTTACGTGCTGCTCATCAAGGCCGCGGACCCGTATGACACAGACGAGCGGGCCATCGGTGTCGACGTGGTCTACCCCGACCCCCGCAACGCTGCCGCTCCGCCGCTCTTCTACGCGTCCGACGTCGTCTGCGCCTCTGCCCCCCACGCCCGCACCTCCTTCGTCCTGCTGAAGGTCACTCTCCCCTCTCCCGGCGTTGACCTTTACGTGGTGCCCTCAACTGAGCTCGCCGGCCAGACCGGCCCCTACACGCTCACGGTCTTTAGCTCCCTCACGGTGCAGCTGACGACCTCCGCCTTCCCGCACGGATGGCGCTACCGGGCCATCAACAGCGCGTGGAACGCGGCGTGCTGCGGCGGCTGCCGGGCGGAGTGCCCCTCCTGGAAGAACAACCCGGCGCTGGAGGTACGCCTCGAGGACGCCGCAATGCCGCTCATTGCGTGTGTGGAGCTACGCCCTGCCTATCCGCTTGTCGAGGCCGCTGACTTGCCACAGGAGGAGGAGCAGGCGGCGGCAGCGGCGGTGTCCGAGGAGGCGGCGCGGCGGACGGCAGAGTTGGCCGCCTTCACGCAGCGCCACCGCACCGCCACGCTAGAGGTTGGCGTGATGGCCGTCGAGCCGGTCGCACCGACGTACCCGGTCGTTGCCACCTCACCCCAGCGTGCACACGCTGCCGCCATCGTTGTCTGCCCCGCACGGCCGCTGCTCTACGTGGTGCCGATGCTGCGCCACGCCGCCGACGTCGCCGCCTACACGCTCGAACTCTTCTCCCCCGCGCCGTTTGTCGTTGAGTCGGAGCTGGCGACGTGCCTCGCGGTGCGGGAGCGGCAGGCGCAGCTGGCGGCGTACAGCGCCGAGAGCGAGCGTCGCGCCGCTGTTCTGCAGGCTGCCGCGCAGCAGGCAGGCACCGGCGCGTCAAGCTCTGCGGACGCCTCCGACACCGCGGCGCTGCGGGCGGTGCGGGCTGAGGTGGCGGAGCGTCGCGCAGCAACGGGTCTGCCCTTCACCGATCGCGATTTCCCCCGCGGCACCTCCTCTCTCTTTCTCGACCCCGCCGGCCCGCCGCCGCTGGACTTCCCGGCGGAGACAACGTGGCAGCGTGCCTCCACGTTGGCGGTGGCGCCTCTCTCAGCGGGCGACGAAGATCTCACGGCTGGCGTGGTGCCTCCTTACCCTGAGGGGCCGCGGCAGTGGTTTGCGGCGGTGCTGCACGCCGTCGCCGCCAAGCCTGGTTGGCTCTCACGCATCTTTGTTTGCTACGACAGCGCGGCCGGCTTGGCGCAGTTCCGCTTTTTCAAGCAGGACGACTGGGTCGGCGTGACGGTGGACGACTTTCTCGTGACGGACAACCACCACGATCTCGTCTACGGCCACAGCAACGACGGCAGCGGAGGCACCGTGCACGGCGCAGAGGACCTTCTCTACCCACTGGCCGAGAAGGCGTACGCGAAGCTGCACCGCTGCTACGAGGCGCTAGAGCCGAAGGTGAACCCAACACAGACGACGCAGCAACGCCTCCTGCAGGGGCTGAGGGACGTCACCGGCGGCTGCACGACGGTGCTGCGCATTCGGACGCTAGAAAACTTAGCGGAGATGTCGGTAGAGGAGCGCGACGCGTTGTGGCGCAGGCTGAAGAGCGCCATCGAGCCGACGCTGCTGTGTTCCCTCCTGCTCGACAGCGGCGGCGCCGTCACGCGGGAGCGGGCCCACGTCGGCCTCCTGCCCGACCGCCTCTACGGTGTGGTGGACGCTCGCTTCGTGGAGCAGCAGCGGCTGGTGAAGTTGCGCCTCTACAGTGACGTTGATGGCGCGGATGGGTGGCGGGGACGGTGGGCACGGCAGAGCGCGCGGTGGACGCCGACGCTGCGGGACGTGCTGCACTACTCTGCCGAGGTCCCCAGTGCCCCGTCCTACGAGGCGTGGGTGCACTTCGATGAGGTGCTCTACTACTTCACCCACGTCTTCGTGACGGAGGTGTGTGCGCGGCGCGTCAGCGTGGCCGGCAGCTTCGCCGAGCCGCTGAACAACGAGCCGGCCAACGCACAGGCGGCGCTGCGCAACCCGCAGTTCGCCCTCGATCTCGTTGTCGCTGACGGCCGCAGCGGTGCCAGCCCCGCTGCATTCCCAGCCAGCAACACCAACGCCAACGCTATCACTGCGGCTGATGGACCGTCAGAGGCAGTGGTGGAGGTGCACATCGGGCTCCACCGCCGCGACCCACGCCTCGACGTCACCCGCACACGAGGGGCAACGGCGCGACTGACGACGGGGCTCGGCCTCGTTGTCTTCGCAACCGACGACAACCGCCGCCGCCTCACCACCGCGGAGGACGGCGCCGTTGTGCAGCTCGTGGCGCCCAGCACAGATCGCGACGTCTGTGTCACACTGCGTCTGTCGGCCGACATGCTTGCTGGGGTGCGGCGTCTGACCATCATGCCTTTCCGCGAGAACCTCCGCGACCCCGACGTCGCCTACGCCCTCTCCGCCTGCTGCGCGGCGACGGCCGGCGTGGCACTGCGCCTCTCGCACGTCGCAGCGAACACGAGCACCGTCGTGGCGGGGCGGTGGGGGCCGGCGAAGGCGGGCGGTCCCGACTTCCCGCAGTGGCGCAACAACCCGCAGTTCTTCCTCTCCGCCACGGCGGAGGCGACGGAGGCCACGGTGACGCTGCGGCCCGTCGGCACGACCACCGCCACCCTCGGCTTCACGCTGCACCGCACCCGTCACTGCAGCAGCTTTCTCAACTTCGACGCGGCGACGGTCGTGGCGAGCGCCGTGGCCGACGTGGCGGGGGCGGCGGCGTCGTGTGTGGTGCGGCTCGCCGGCATGGCGGAGCGGCGCGGAATGCCGTACGTCCTTGTCCCCTACGTCTCATCACCGAGCAGTGCGGAGGGCGGGGATGAGTTTCAGATCGAGGTGGTGGCCAACCGGCCGGTGCAGCTGCGGCCCATCGATCCACGCCTCGACTGGCACCGCCTGCAGCACACCGTGTCCATCAACGCCGAGAACGGCAACGCCGGCGGCTCGCTCGCCTTCCCCTCGTGGCGCTTCAACACGCAACTTGTTCTCACCTTCCCGGTGGAGAGAGACGGGCGTCTGTTCATCTCGGCCAGGCGGCTGCGCAGCGCCGATCCGCGTGTGAAGGTCGGCATGGCGCTGCTGCACGCCGGGTCGCCGGTGTCGGGCGGCTTCCGCCGTCGCCTCGCTTACGCAGAGGGGGACGTTGTCGCGCGGTCGGTGGACGGGGTGGCGGAGGCGCTGCTCGACACGACGGTGTCCCTCCCACGCGACAGCGGAGCACTGCTGCTGGTCGTCTACGCCGATCAGCCCTACAAGGAGGCGGAGGTGGAGCTGAGTGTGTACGCCGCACCCACAGTGGAGCTGCAGCCCGTGCAGGAGTGGCCGGCGGTGTCGGTGCAGGAGGGCAGCTGGAACCTCGGCACCACCGCAGCGGGCAGCCGGGTGAACTTCGCGAGCTGGATCAACAACCCCTTCTTCGCCCTCTCCGTGCTGCGGCCGACGCGCGTGACGCTCCTCCTCGTGCAGTACCCCCGCGACCACGAGCACCCGGTGGTGCGGCGGCACGGCAACTACAAGTCTCTCCTGCCCCCGCCTCTGCAGCATCCCGACCGCTGCACCGCCATCCAGCTGAGCGTGGCGAAGTACGACGCGGCGCTGACCGAGGTGGTGGCAACGGCGCCGACGACGTGCGCCGAGACACTCGTGACGGTGGAGCTGGGGCCGGAGTGGGCGTATTTCGTTGTGCCCTGCACCGCCGCCCCGCAGTGCGACGGCGACTTCAAGCTGTTTGCCTTTGCGGACCACCCCATCGACTTTTGCATCACCGAGAAGCCGCGGCTGCCGTACGTGTGAGTGCGTGGGTGGAGAGGGACGAAGAAGATTTTTATATCTGTGCCATTGGCTTGCTGCTGCGTGTGGGTGGTAAAGGTTGGGGATAGCTAATCCTTATCTTATCTGTTGAGTATCATGACGGCTTTGGATGTACAATACACAAACCGAATCGCCACGCACGTGCATCTTCGCGTGCGTGTGTTCTGTTTTTTTTTTTATTGTCATGGTTCTTTTTTCTCCTCCGTCGGCTGCCACACGGCACCGACAGCCAGCGAAATGGAACGTGTTTCTTACCCTTGATGTACACATGCATGCACCAACGCACACCTCTCATGTGTGGTGCTTCGCTGTTTTCTTTATATGAGCAATGTGCAAGAACGTACGAGAGAGAAAAAGACTGAAGTATGGAAAAGAACGAGAAGTGTCGCTGGAAGCGGTAACGAAGCGGGTGTGTATTGATGCGTATGCCGTGCGGCTATGCGGAACGGCCTTTAAACGCCCTTTGAGCGGCCTTCGCTGAGACGTAAGTACCAGTGGGTTGTTTTTGCTTGCTTTAGAGAAAATGGGGTACGTGCACAAGTGTGCGGATGCTGCGTCCGTACAACTCTCTGGTCTTCTCGCTCCTCTTCACGGACTGCTTCGGTCTCGTCTTTGCCTCCCCTCTTCGGCTACCTCCAAGGCTGCCTTTTCAGCAGCGTCACGGCAGCGGACAAGCGTAGCTTCTCCCTTCCTCTCCTCTCTGTCTTCCGTCGTCTCGTACCACGCGGAGAGACGCATACACACGCACATCCCATACAGTCATTTATACAGCATAAACGAAGGCGGCAAGCAGCTGCCACCGTCTTTCAGCGCAGCATCTGTTCGGCCCACACACAAAAAAAAAACACAGCAAACTCCTTCACGCACCTCCTCTCTTCCCAGTGGAGTAGACTCCTTCGTGCGCGCATTTCCGCTGCCACCGACTTGAAGGCCCGCCACCAACACTACCACTACCACCACCACCATCAGCATGCTGCGCCGTACCATCTGCGCGTGGGAGAAGTTGGTGATTGTGGAGTCGCCCAACAAGGTCATCAAGGTGGAAGGGCTCCTCAGCAGCCCGCGCGTGATTCCCGACTGGTCCTTTGGCAATGCGGCACTGAAGCCTATCAGCACCGGCGCCGAGAAGGCGATCGCAATGGCCACCACCGGCCACTTCATGTCGCTGAAGGAGTTGACGTGGAACCCGCAGTCGCAGGGCGTCGCGGCCGCCTCGGCTGGCGGTGTCGACTTCCCCGACAACGGCGTCCTCGCGAGCTTTGCGCTGGAGTGGGAGCTCCTGCCTGGCCGCCGCATCCGCGACACCGTCTCGCACTACATCGAGGAGAAGGCGGACAACTTGACGGAGATCATCATCGCCACCGACCCCGATCGCGAGGGCGAGTTGATCGCCGTGCACGCACAGAACTTAATCCGCCGCATGTTCCCCGAGCTCAAGGTGCCCTTCACACGCGCCTACATGCACAGCATCACCGAGGAGGGCATTCGCCGTGCCATGCAGGAGCGCCATGAGGCCTTCGACTACAACCTGGCCAACGCCGCGGAGGCGCGCCACGCGATGGACCGCATCTTCGGCTTTCTCGGCAGCTCCGTCGTGCGCTACGCCAACCCGCAGATGCGTTCGATTGGGCGGGTGCAGACGCCCGCGCTGATTCTAATTCGCGAGCGGGAGACAAGGATCGAGTCCTTTCTCGACACCCACGCCTCCTCCTTCGAGGTGCAGGCGATGTGCCACTTCACGGCCCGGCAGGGGCAGCGCTTCTCACAAATTGTGAAAGTGGCCCCGGTGCAGCCCAATACTGTGGCGGAGGTGGACTGGAAGGACAAGGCCGCCGTCTCCCGCGTGTGCGATGGGTGGGGGCTGCGAGCGGCGAGCGATTTCAGCGTGGCGGCGGGCTGCACGCCGCAGGAGACGGTGTCGCCACCGCCGAAGCCCTTCACGATGGCCACCCTCATCTCCAAGGCAAACCGCCAGCTGCACTACAGCAGCGACATGGTCAGCTCCTGCCTGCAGGACCTCTTCCAGATGGGCTTCATCACGTACCCGCGTACGGACAGCACCCGCATCGATGACTCGGTGCTGCCCTCCATCTACGCCGCCATCCGCAGCGAGTTCGGCAAGAAGGCGGTGCTGGAGCAGCAGCAGGAGGCCAGCGGGCGGCGCGTGCCACGTCGCACAAAACCGGGCGAAGCCGACAGCGGCATTGACGCGAGCGGCGGGAACGTGGAGGACGCCCACGAGGCCATTCGACCCACCAACATCGCCACCACCGTGGACGATCTCGGCGCCGTCTCGGTGCCGATGAAGCGCCTCTACGACTTGGTGCGGCGCAACACGATGGCGGCCTTCATGACACCGATGCGCAGCGAGCGGCTTGCCGTGCCGGTGACCTGCCGTGCCAGCAACGGCGACGCGGTCGAGTTCGTGCTGCAGGGCAAACACGTTGTGGAGCCGGGCTGGTCCCTCTCCTTCCGCAGCAGCACCAACAAGTCTTCCTCTGCTGCCTCGTCGTCATCGACGGGTGCCGCTGCTGCGGTGGCGCCGCTGGAGGCGGAGACGGACCAAGACGTGCGGGCGATGGAGGACGGCGCCACGATGCTGCCCACCCTCTCCGACGAGGAGTTCGCCGCGCTGCACGACATCGCCAACAAGCGCGGTGGCAGCGCGTCCCTCCGCCTAGACACGGCCCAGGTCGTGGAGAACCGACCTGCCCCACCGCTGCCCTACTCGGAGGGCGGGCTGATCGAGCAGCTGCGCAGCAACGGCGTGGGGCGGCCGAGCACCTACCCGATGATCGTCAAGACGCTGCTGGCCCGCAACTACATCGTCATGAACAACGGCCGCTGCGAGACGACGCCGGTGGGGCGTCTGATGGTGGAGACATCCCGCACCACGTTCCCCTCGATCGTTGACATTGGGTTCACCGCCGCCTTTGAGAAGAAGCTCGACCGCATCGCGAAGCCGGAGGACGGGGACGGAAGCGAAGGCCGCAGCGCTGCGATGGCGACGCCAGCCATCTCGCAGGCCGACCTCGTGCTCTCGAGCTTCATCTCCAACTTTTTGAACTACGTGACGGAGGCAACGCGGGCGAAGCAGGCCGCCATCTCAGCCCGGTCGTTTGCGCTGCGCCAGCACAAGACGGCGCAGGGCGGCGGCGAAGATTCACCAGCCGCAACACCCGCAGCGGACAGTGCGGAGGCGACCGCCGACTTTCAGTCACAGCTGGAGCGCGAGACGCGGCGGGTGACGTCGCAGGTGCCGGACCTCGTGGACAACATGAAGATGTACCGCACCTTCACGGCCCTGCAGAACAGCCTCAACGACTACCTGCGTCGCAACTTCCCCGCCGCGTCGACGTGGTCGGACTCCGCCGCGGCGAGCAGCACGGACGTGTCACGGCGGGGCAGCGGCAGCGCTTCTCGAAGCAGCAGCAGCACCAGTAGAGCCAAAAGCAGGAGCAGCACGAGAGGCAGTGGTCGCAGCGCTTCACCCGCCGCTGGTGTGAAGAAGCGTGCGCCGGCGAAGAAGCCGAAAGTGGACAAGACGCCACGCCGCTTTCAGGCCAACAAGAAGAAGTAGGAAAGGCACGGCGTGGCGCCTACTTGACGGCACACCAGTGGTGACGAGCTTTCGGTGGCTGTAGCGTGTGTGTGTATGTGTGTGTGTAGAGAGGGAGGGGTGTACAAGTAAGATAGAGTCGTCACGCGGCCCAGCGATGCGCCGCTCTCCTCGCAGTGGCGGGGAGAACCATAAAGCCGACCATAGAGCACCTCATACATGGGCACAACTTTGTGTCATTGAAGGGTGGGAGACATTCTTTTTTTTTTTTGCCTTGCCTATTCCTGTTGTGCGCTGCGTTTCTGCATGTACTCGGTATTGCCCTTTAGTTGAGTGGTAGAGAGGGAAATGGGTCTAGTAGTCTGGCATCCTTATCTGTTCTTTTACCGTCTTTTTTGAGTGGCAACAATGTGCCCTTGCGGAAAATGGAAAAAGCATCAAAAGAAGAGTCAAGTGCGAAGGTAGAAAGGAGGCGAAGCATGCACGAAGTAGAAGCGGCGGTAGCCATGTAGTATCTGCGACATCCATTTTACGCGCTCGCCTCTGTGTATATATGTGTGTGTGTGTTTGTTACCGTGTCCGAGATGAGCTCCAGTCTTCTAAAGTAATCACGCGCGTTTTCTTTCCGGTCGTTCCGCCTCCTTCACAACCTACGTCGTCTCTTTATTGCATGACGTGCACTGCTGCTGCGTAGGGTGACAAGCGAGTACGTGGCAATGGCTGCGGATGCCATCCCCGAAACGCCGTCTGCCAACTCTCTTTATCTCTTTTCCCCTTCATTCTCGCCTTCCCTTCCTCGCGCGCGCTATGACGACTCACGCAAACAAAAAAAAAACAAATCATACGGAAAGAAAAGTAGAGAGACTGCGAAGGAACGAAAGTCTGTTAGTGCATTAGCCACCGAGCAGCCCCGGTTATTTTTTTCTTTTTCTTTTTCTCTAGCTGTCGCACGCACGTCTTTCTCCTCCCCATTCTATACTTCTTCTTCTCTCGCTGTGTGTGTGGGAAAGCGTTGGTCAGCCAGGCCTCCTCACATACACACCAACACACACACGCAATTGCGTTGCCTCCACCAAAGAAAAAAGCCAAGCTGTTAGCGACACCTGAGGGACAAGAAAAAAAACAGAAAAAGGTGATAATACACACATTGAGCAAATCGACGGCGCGAGGCAACCGCGAATCAACAACAAGTGGCAAGAAAAGCACGCCGAGGAACTCAGTGCGTCGTCCATCTCGGCGGGTCTTTTTTCCGGTTTTTTTTTTTCTTCCCTTCCGCGCCAAGCAGACCACGCGTGGACTCCTCTTTCTCCATTATTCAAACTTTCTCTTCTCTCCAGATTCTGAGCGTGTTGCCTGCACGCACGGCTCCGTCCGCAGCTCCATCAGCTCTTACGAAAGCAAAATAAAAAAAAGGAGAACAGAAGAGAAGGGAAGAGAAAGACAGAAGATTTTTTTTCTTTACATTCGCGCTACGTTCTTTCCTCCGGTACAGTGTTCGTTGTGACCTACACCTCTCCCCCCTTGTTTGCTTTTCTGTTTCGACCTTTTTCACCGACTCCCACTCTTAGTGAAGGAATATTTTTTGCTCTTGATTCTTTCTTCGCTTTACTTTCGCCTTCTGTCTTACTTTCCTTCCCCCTTCTGTGTGAGAGTGCACTCACCGTTCTCCTCTCCTCTACTTTGCTTTGTTGGTGCTACGCTGCGCCACTCGGTGTGTCTACTTGTGCGTGTGTTTTTAGAGCAAATTCGAGTTTGCTCTGCTGCCACCACCAGCGTTTCTAAATATATTTTTTTAGCGTCGTGGTAGAAAAGTGTTGTTAGTGCTGCATCTGTTTGTTTGCCTCGCTCCCCTTTATTGTTTTTTTTTTCTTTCTTTCATATCTCTCGCGAATCGTCTCCTTCCCCCTCTTTTCTCTGCTTAAAGGTGAGGTGTGCCTCTCTCTCCCTCTCTCGTTCTCTGTGTGGTGTGCTTTCAAATATCTTTTTTTTTTGTTAATTGTAAAGTTTTGCTGGTCATCTGCTGCTCAGCTCTTTTTTTTTCTCATCGCTTTTGTGCCCTATTTTTTTGTTCTCACCCTTTGATTTACGCTCCTTCGTACCTCTCTGCTCTTCTCGCGGCGCCGTCGTTCGCCCCTGTGCTGCACCTCTGTGCGAGTGTACGTCGTCCGCGTGTTTGGCATCGGGGGCATTTGTAACTTTCTTTTCTGTTCGGTCTCTTCTATCTCTTCCCGGCTTTGTTTCTTCTCTCTCGCTCACTCTTGAACCGCTTTTCCGTTTTCCCGCTGAGGACTACCAAAGAAAAAAAAAACACGTGTGGCAGCGGCAGTGCGAAGCTGTGTTTGTGTCTCCTCCGAAGTTTCGCATATACAACTGTGAGCAAAGACACTCGCAGGCACTCGCGTGACGCCTACATTCACCTCGGGCAGCGACAACAATAAAAGATTTATCTTTTCATCTTCATATCCCAACAACTGAGTGAACGCGCCGTATAACGGAGCACCAGTGAGCTTTGGAGCAAACAAATAAACACCAGCAGCTACACTAAGGAAAAAAAAAATTCCGACTACTGAAAGCCCCCACGATCCCCGAAAAAGAGGGCGAACGTAATTCACCGCTATTCTACATCTGTCTCTTTTTTTTTTGTTGTTGTTCGCTTTGTCGACGGCGACGACAGCAGCGCTTGTCACTCTGGGCAGTTCACCTGCTGCCTCGACAAGGCCACTTTCATTGGTGCTCTCCTCCTTCTTCTTCCTTCTTTCCCTGTTGCGCTTCTCTTTCTAATCACTTTTTATAAGTTTCTCGTCTAACTAATTTCTCTTCTCTGTTCTGCTCCTTTCCTCTTCTTGCTATTATCCTTTTCCCTCTCTTTTGTGTGTTTTTTTTTTTAGTTTTGGGCGGTAGCACTAGAAAGAGAGATCGAGTGTGTGCGTGTACGCACCGCAGCGTCGAGCGTTGGTGGACGACCTTTATTTTTTTTTCTACCTATCATATTTGGCTTGTCGTGACGTATTCCATTCCTTCTGAAAGGAAGAAGCAAAAAGAAGATCAGCAGCAAAAGAAAAAAAATAGTTTCATTTTTTGATCGCGTCGTTAAGCAACAGAACACTTGAGAGAGGGCAGACGTGGACGCACACACGGAGAGCCAAAAGGTGATCACAACGAGTGGAAAAAAATATTTTTTGGAGAAACGGCTGAACAGGTGAACACTGACCCACAGTTGAGTGTGTGAATTAAAGTCTTGCTATTTCTATTTCTTGCAATTGTGTTTTTCTTTTTATTTTTCACGTACTCGTCTTTTCTCTTTTCTTTTTCTATTTTTCTACTTTTTGCCTCTTTGTATTTGCATTTTTTTTTCTTGTAGTGCACGATGTCGCACCACAGCAGTTCCGTGGACGAGGACGCGATGCAGAAGGGCACCGACCACGGTGACGCCTTCAGCGACAGCGGCAGCTCCATCGGCGACGCAGTCGAGACGCAATACGTGGAGCCGCGGCAACTCTTGCCGCCCTCTGACGGAGCACGAAACCGCGCTGCGTACCGCGGTGCCCTCCGCATCGAAGTCCCCTTCGCTGTCAGCACGCCGTGTACCTCCCCCGCTTCCCCAGCAGAGGTGACGGCCACGACAACACACCGCTCCTCTCCACGCACGGCGGTGTACCGCAACGGCGAGGAGGACGCCTTTGCGCAGCATGACGGGGAGGAGTGCACGCCGACCTCGGTGGCGGAGCAGAGCGCTCGTCAGTCTGCTCTCGCTATTCTACAGGCCGACATATCCGCCAGGTCGTACCTCGCCCACTCCATCGGTCACGAGAGCAGCCGCACCGCAGCGCCGTCGCCATGCCACACCGTCAACGGGAGCTTCGAGATGGCAGAGGTGCCGAAGAAGCGCGCCGCACTGCAGAACTTCTTCACGAGCCGCACCCGCAAGCAGCGCAGCACCTTGTCCTCTTCCAGTATTGCAGTGGTGGGCAGCGGCAGCGGCTACAACCGCCACCTTCATGACGTTTCCACCCATTTGGACCTGACAAGCGGTGCCGATCAAGACTCGCACTCGCACATCGTCTCCACCTCCACCCCGCGGCCCGAGAGTGGGACGAGCGATCCCCTGGTGGCCCAGCTGCTCAGCGAGAGCCGCATGGCCCCCTCCGTCAGCTCGGCGGAGCGACAGCAGAGCGAGGCGGTGGCCGCCGCCACGGCCGCAGGCACAACTTCCTCCGTGCCGCTGCTGCGCGCCGCGGGTGTGGCGATCGGTGCCTCGCCGACGGACGACGACGAAGCGGACGGCAGCTGCTCCAGCTCAGGGCAGGCGATTGGCATGGAGGCGGTGCTGCGGGACGCCTCGAAGGTGCGTGGCATCCGCCTGACCTGGCTCCTCTACCTTCTTATCACCATGGTAATTGTCCTCTTCGCGCTGCTGCTGGTGCAGATCATCTACGAGTCGAACCGAACCCTCATCCGCACGGCGACGCAGGCCGTCCGCGCACAGGCCTCCACGTTGGTGAACAGCCTCGACGTGGAGGAGTACTCGCTGACGAGCATCTTCGGGCTGCTGCGCGACTTGAACATCGAGAACTTCAACCGTACCACCCTCACCTACGCACTCATCCGCGAGATGTTCTGTGCGCGCTTTTACGGTGCTCCCATGTCGTTTGCCATGTACAACGAGACGGGCAGCTTAGCGTGGGCGATGCGGTGCCCTCTTTACCCAATCTCAAGTGGCTACCGCAGGTTGCCGCCGGCGCTGAGGCCCGGCGTGCCGCAGGTGCAGGTGACGGAGTACGCCACGGACGCGGCCCTCGCAATTCGCACCTACTACTCCGACGTGAACACCTCCGTCAAGACGTACGTGATTCTCCTCGACAAGGACACACTCGGTCGCACCATTATGGGCAACAGCTTCCCCCAGTATAGCAGCGCCACGCTGCAGTACCTCACTGCTGGCGTTTTCGCGCGCATGTGGAACTCCTCCGACGCCGCGTTTCTCTTCCACACGCTCACCAAGGACAAGCCGACGTACGTGTCAACGCAGTCCGGCGAGGCGCACGACTCCCTTGTTGGGCTCTACAACAACCTGTGCTACTCGGGGTCCCCCTATCTGTGGCACGCCGTTGCGCACTTCAAAACACAGCAACCTCCGAACAGCGACAGCGACGACGGGCCGCCGCGGGCAGATTTGCGGTGGCCGGTGATGACGATCGGTGAGATTCCTGACCCGCACCTCGAGTTTGGCCGCTCCTGGGGGCAGCTGTCCGTCTCGAACTTCTGCGCCGTGCAGTGCTACGGCGAGGCCGGCGACACGGAGTGTGCAGAGGACAACCCGACTAACATCTGGTTCGTTGTAGAGTACTCGCTGAACCGGAAGATTGGCCTATCGAGCATCCTGAACGTCGTCGGCGTCGTCAGCATCGTCGCGCTAATCATCTTCAGCTTCGTCATGTTCCTTGCGTACCTCAGCATCACCGTACCCGTGAACTTTCTGCGCGTGCAGCTGCTCAAGGCGGTGGGGGCCAACGACACGCAGTCGAGATTCCAGCGCACGATGGTGCGGTGGACGTACCGACTGTGGCTCGGCGATCTCACTGCCATCGTCCGCTCTACCCACATCCTCAGTCTCTGCTTCCGCCTCAACAAGAAGTACGTGCCGGACTACGTCCTGCGCAACCACGCCCAGCAGCTCTTCCTCCGCCGCCGCAAGTTCAACTTCCTCGACGACGTCGACGTGAAGGACGACCCGACGGACCGCGACGACACGGAATCTGAGAGCGACCTGGCGCAGCCGCTCGTGCCGCTGCCCGGCGTCAGCCCCGTCATGCCGAGCAGCGAGAGCCGCTTCCTCTGGCACTTCCCCGACGGCAACGACAGCGACGAGCCGCCGTCGCCGCAGATGCAGCAGCAACCCACGATGACCGACTCCGACGCAGCAGACGGCGCAGCAGCGATCACGTCGCCGACCGACGCGGCAGTGCGGCCGTCAGCTGGTGACGCAGCGCCACCCGCCCCCCTCCGCAGCCCTGCATCCGCCGTCGACGCCCACGGGTTGGCAGCCAACGGCTTCGCGAAGCGGTCCAAGTCGCTGAAGCCCTCCGTCATGTACGCGAGCGAGAACCGCGGCGCGTGGCCGGTGGGCGAGGTGGACGTATCGGTGCCGGAAGCCGACTTCTCGATGGCGGCGAGCGCACCGCTCAACACACGCAGCCTCAGCACCATGGCGATCCGCCGCGACTCGGAGTCGACAATACTGTGTGTTCGCATCCCCAGCGTGGAGTTGGCGTACCTGATGAACTACGCAGCGGCCGTCGTGCAGCACCGCCGCATCATGCGTGTCCTGCTCCATCGCATTCGCCGCCACAAGGGCGCTCTCTTCCACCGCTCCGGCGACTTGCTGGCGGCGGTGTGGAACGCCTTCGAGAGCTGCCCGAACCACGCCGAGACGGCCGCCGTGTGTGCGCAGGAAATCGCCAACGCTTTTGCCCCCTTCCGCGCGGACGGGCTGCACATCGGCGTGGTGCTGCATCAAGGCGTGCTGGTGTGCGGCTCTGTGGAGTACTCCAAGGCGGCCTTCGTGACGGCCTTCGGTGACGGCCCCAGGGAAGCCTTCGCCCTCGCCGACCTCGCCGCCACCGTCAGCTCCCTCAACGTCTTGGTGACGGAGTCGGTGAAGCAGAGCCTCTCCGGGCTCTACGACTGCAACATCGTGGACGTCGTGCAGCTCCCCACCTCCGCCCACCCGCTGCTACTCTTCGAGCTCGGCAGCCGCCGCGGGTCGCTGACGGCCACCACGCCGGCGCTCTGCGCGCAGTTCGCCGTCGAGTACGCGCGCGTGTTCGCGCACTTCCGCGGCCACGACTTCAACGGTGCGCTGAAGGGCATCGAGCACATCCGGCTGAGCAGCGGGGGCTGCCACAACGAGCACCTGCTGCGGCGCCTGGAGCGTCTCTCCTGCTTCTACGCGACGGCGCCGTCCACCCTTCCCCTGCCGTACTGCCGCGCCTTCCCGGCGTGGGTGAACTACGAAGCGATTGCGCAGGCCGGGCTCAAAAACGACGTCCACATCCGCCCGCAGCGCAGCAACAGTCTCTTGTCCCGCACTCTGTTGGACGGCGTCGTCTACGCCGGCCTGCCGGCGATGCGCAACGATGTGGAGTACATCAAAGACTTCAAGCAGGAGCTGCAGGAAAACATGCGGCGCACCGCGCGGCGGGGGAACTGCTCCTCCACGATGGACGAGTCCAGCACGCGGCCGCACATGACGCCGCAGCCGAGCCCGCCGATGCGGCCGATGGCCGACCCGACGCTGCTGAGCGAACCGCTCCTCTCGGTCGACAGCGGGATGGAGCAGCTGGCAGACTACCAGCCCACCAACCACAACAACTCGTCCGCAAGCCAGCTGGGCGACGGCTGCGCGCCTCCTTGCAACCAATCCCGGGGCAGCCCACTCAACGCCAGCGCCACCACCGCCGAGTTGTTTGCGCCAGGCGGCCTTCCGAAGCCGCGGCACGTCGATGTGGCGCAGGGCAACGAAGAGGCACCGCCGGACTGCTCCGCCCCCTCGTCGGCGCCTGTATCAACCTTCTCCGCCCCCGCCATGCTGCCTCTGCTGGCCTTTCCGACAGCGCACGTTGTGGCCGAGCCCGCCGCCGAGCACGCCTCCCTCGCTGCCTCGTCGACCCACGCGGCGGACACCCCGCGCGATGTGTTGGCGATGTCGAACCGCTTTGCCGCGACGCACGGCGTGACGAACCGTCCACCCGTCGCCCTCGCCGCCGCCTCGCCGGAGTGCAACGACTTGACGGCGGAGCGCGTTGTGAGTAACAGCGCAGGCGTTGGGGATGCGTTGCCGCACCGCGGCTCCTTCCCCAGCTCGGGGAACAACGACGAGGACGCCGCCACCAACTCCATCATCCAGTCCGCCGGCATGTCGTTCCGCGGGTCCGTCAACAACAACGGCGGGCTGCAGGGCTTCGCTGTGCAGAATGGCAGCCTGCCCAGCGAGATCACCGCGAAGAGCGGAACGAAGTATCTGCGCAGCACCCGCGTTCTCGGCAAGGGCTCGTTCGGCTGTGTCTACCTCGGGATGGACGCCCACTCGGGCCGGCTGGTCGCCATCAAGTTTCTCCCGATGCCCAGCGATGACTCGGGCGTGGAGGACATCGAAGCGGAGGTGCTCATTCTGCAGCGCGTGAACGACACACACGTCGTGCAGCTTCTCTCGTACGCCTTTGTCGGCGACGCAATCGTGGTGATTATGGAGTGCATGCTGGCCGGCTCGCTGCAAAACATGATCTCCGCCTTTGGCAGCATCCCAAGCTCCACCGCACGGGTCTTTATGCGAGACGTGCTGCGGGGGCTGTCGAAGATCCACTCGATGGGCGTCATCCACCGCGATGTGAAGCCGCAAAACGTGTTGCTGAGCCTCGCCGGCAACTGCAAGATCTCCGACTTCGGCGCCTCGGCGTGGCTGCAGGAGCTGGCACGGAAGGAGTCGCGGGGTCAGGTCTGCGGCACGCCGGTCTACCTCGCCCCCGAGGCGGCCCGCGGCACGCCGGCAAAGGAGAGCGACATATGGAGCTGCGGGATTATGTTCCTGCAGATGATCACCGGCGCGCTGCCCTACCCACAGCCCAACCTCTCAGCAGGGGCTGCCGTGCTCGTCTTCCAGATCGGCAGCGGCATCGCCCAGCCACGTATTCCGGACGACCTCGACGAGCTGGACGCGGAGTTTGTACGGGCCTGTCTGCAGGTGGAGCCGAGCAAGCGCCTGACCGCCGCGGCGCTGCTGCAGCTGCCGATCTTCACGGTGTAGCAGTCTTTTTTTTTCTCCCCGTTCACCGCACACAAGCACACAGAGAAAGAAACGCGCTTGCTTCTCTTAAAGTAGCTACATGTGTGCGGTTGCATGCACTTGGGTGTGTGTATGTCTTTTGATCAACTCTTCCTTCCTCTGCACGAGCAGGTGTTCTTCTTAACAGACCTCGACGCTCGTTGATTGCTTTTTTCAAAGTTGTCTGGTCTCTCATCTTGTTGTGTGTTGTCTTGTCTGTCTTGACGGTATTTCTTCCTCTTCTTCCCTTTTATGTTGTTCATGTTGTAAACAGCGAACATTTTTCTTTGTTAATCTTCGTGTTTCTCCTCACTTGCTGTTGGATGTGTGTGTGTGTGTGTGTGTGTGTGTGTGTGTGTGTGTCTCTTTCTCTCTTTTTTTCTCGTGATTATTTTTTGGTGTGTCGTACGTGACGCGCACCCGCGTCTGAGTGTGTTGAGCTCTTTGTTTCTTTGCTCCCCCTCTTTCTTGCTCCCTGTGTTCTCAAATTTACTTTCTTTACACTTTCTCTCTTGTTGTCGCTGCTGTTTTCTAGTGTGTTAATAGGTGAACCCTTCTCTTTTGCCGCCGCAGCTGCGCTGTTGATGTATCGTGTCTTTCTTTTTTTTTTCCGGCCTCTGTACTCTGTGCTTCTTTCCCCGGCCCTCTTCCCTTTTCCAGGATAAACCCGAAATTGTTTTGAACTTCTTTTCCTCTTTTCTCCTTCGGCCGCGCATGCGAGGGCACACCAAGTATCATTTCAAACAAACAAAAAAAAAGGCACACGTACCCACGGAAAAGAAGCGGCAGAACGTGAAGGGACACGTTTCGTGTTGTCGGTGTGCATTCTCGCACCGTTGCTTGCGCGGCTGCTCACTGTCTTATGTATTTTTTTTTTCAGCTTTAAGTCTTTTTGCTTCTTGTCTTTGTGCTTTTCTTCAACATTTCTTTTCCTCCGCTTCTTCTCTTTAAGGACACCAAACAATGTGAACCATTTTCCCTCTTCACCAAAATGGTTGTCCACTCTCCCCAGTCTTCATCATTTCTTCTCTGTTTCTTTTTCATAACTGGTGGACGTTGTTCTCGTCCCTTTCTAATGCGTTGTGTTCTGTTTGCTTCGCCTTTTCGCTTCTTCTTATATTTGTGTTGTTGCTGTCCCCGTCGTATCCGATGCTGGTCGGGGGATCTGCTTTTTAGAACACCCTATTTTCTCTTTCCCTCCTGTTGTGTGGTGTCGGTGTGCCGACTGCTCCCTCGCCCGCTCTTCACGGTGCCCTGTTAAGAGGCTAAAAACACACGTAACTTAAATTCGACTGGAGCATCAGAGAGCAGCGGTGCACTTCCCTTCCCCTCTCTTTCCCTCTCTCTCTCTCTCTCTCTCTCTCTCTCTCTCCTCCCCTCCCCAGTGTTCGTTTTCAATCATTTTATAAAAAACAAAAGAAAGCAATTTTCTCTATTTTTTTTCCTCCTGTCGTATTTCTTTTTGTTTCTTCTAGCTAGTTCTCGAATACACATTGAGGGGCCTTCCTCCTGCGTGTTATCTCCGCTCGACAATCTTTGTGCGATGCTGCCTGCCTAAGAAGTGGGTGAAGCCGTCCTTCCCCCACTCTTTCCCACTCCTCCCTGCTGTTCACCACTTTTCAGTAATGGCGTCAAGTACACAAGTGCTTTATTATCGATTGCAAATGGGAGAACAAAGGTGGTGCACGCACCAACGCACACACCTTTTGGCGTATTCGTTGGGTACACTTTATTCCTTCTTGCTGTTTTTTGTTCGGTGAAGCAACTATAAGCGTACACTCCTGCCTCCATCTTGTCTTGTGCTGCTTTGCGTGCATGTGTGAGTGTGTTCTTGTCTGGGGGGAATAGGTGGAAAAGAGAGAATGGGAAACAAGTTGGGAGCGAACGACGCGGGGAAACGCAAATCCCCTTGAAGCAGAGAAGGCGTCGCCGGGTCGCGTGCGGCGGTGCCCTTCTCTTCTTCTGTTTTCCCCTTCGCTAACGTTTTATTTTCTTGTAATCAACACTGTCGTTTCTGCTTCTTACTTTATTATTTTCTGAATTTTTTATCTACACTTTTCATACACGTCTGTGCGGCATCCTACTGCTTGTTGAAAGAGGAGGACAGTGGTACGTGCGCGCACCCTGATGTTTCGCGACTGCCGTGAGATCTCTATTTATTACTATTTTTTCTTTTGTTTCTGGTACTTTAAGCTTCCGCATATGCGTTGTCTATTTCTCTCTTTGAGACTTCGATACCTTCGCCTCGCCAAAAAAAAAAAAACAAAGAATTAGTGATATTAAAAACCGAAAGGATAGAGGAGAAAAGGCGTGGAGAACATGTCAAGGTAAAGTTGGAAGGGAAGAAGAAGAACTCACGCGGGAGTCCACTCAGGATTTGGCACAAAACATGAAGTCGGTATTCATTTCTTTTCCCCTTTCCCTGCAATCCCACGTGCGACTCTGCGCCTGCCTACATTGAATATAGAAAAAATCCTCTGCTGTTTTTCGTCTTATTATTCTCTCCCTCTCTCTCTCTCTCTCTTTCTCAGGTTTTGTTTTCTTCTTTGCATCGCCAGCCCCTCCGCCGGACGTGTCAGCGGCGATGCACCGCCGCCTCAGCAGCTGTTGCGGCCCTCGTAGTCATGCATGGCGAGCGACAAGCGTCGACCTGTTCTACCAATCTCGATGTACCACCACTACCGCTACCTCTTCTACTCGCACAACGCCATCCCCAACATCCTCAGCTTCGCCATCGCTACGCCTCGTGCGTACCGCGTGGAGCAGCCGCTCTGGCACACACACGCGGTCTCTCCCAGCCTCTCTCACGAAATTTGCTCTCGTGTGCGCCGCTCGCTGCTGTGCGACAAGTGCCGAGGAGCATGAGATAGCCCTGGACAATTTCGAAGCGCCTAGTGAGAGCGTGGATGGCGCTGCGGAGCCGTCGCCGCACGTTGCGCAGGACGAGGCCGCGGTGGCGCTGCTGCGCTCCATCGTGCCCATAAGCAACGTGGACAGCATCCAGGAGATGTTCAAAGGGTCCAAGAACGCGTGGGAGGTGCGACAGGTGCTGGAGAAGGTCGTCTACCCGCACCACCTGTGCTTCGACGTGCTGAACGGACACGGCTTCCGCGTGGCGGTGCTGCAGGCGCTCACGAACGTTGCACCGCGGCTGGGATGTATGATGGAGTGGCGCGACTGTGTGCGCCGCTTCCGCCGCCTCGGCTTTGTGCTGACTCGCGCATTCGCAGCAGAGGGCTTCACCGCGATCCGTCAGTGGCTCTCGCGCGAGTTTCAGGTGCGTGGACGCGTACCGCTGATCCTGACGGAGGGCACGGCCTGCATCCGGGACGTGGTGCAGTGGTGCCAGGAGGACGGGCTGGTCTTTGACCACGTCCTGTACACTCGTATTGTGTTTCTGCTGACGATGATTGCGAGCTTCTTTGATCGGCAGAACTTGTATCGTATGTCTTTCCCCGATGACTTCGCGAAACGAGACGGCATCGTGGTGGAGTGGGTCGTCACGAACACCCGCTGCGTCGACTATGACGAGTGCGTGCTGCAGTGCGACGCGCTGATGGAGGAGCTGTTGGAGCAGATGCGGCAGAACCTGCCCTCCCGCCCATCCTTCAGTTTTATGTACCGCCTCGCCGACTACTACTTCGCGACAGACAACGTGGACAAGCTCATTGCTGTCATGGAGGACGCCGAGAGCTACGGCATCAACGTGGCAGAGAGCACCACCGCGAAGCTCATGCAGCTGGCCTGCGCCTTCAACTACCCCCAAGTGCCGGAGCTGCTGCTGCGGTGGCGTGTGTTGCTGCCGCAGTGCGTGCTGGCCACCCCGGATATTAGCCGTCTCCTCTTCTACTTCAGCCGCTCCGGTGGCGGCCAGCCCTGCCCGCACTGCGGAGAGCCTTACAACCACCGCAACGCCAGCGTGTACTGCTGGCTGCAGACCCCGCCCCACCAGCGGCAGTGTCCGGCGCTGCAAATGGCCCGCACCCGCAAGGGCGAGTTGGAGGAGGCGCCGGAGTTGCCGCAGAACGCCGACTGGTCGACGCCGGCCTTTCAGCTCTTCGCCCTCTCGCGCGATCGCGCGATTGAGTGGACAGCGACGGAGTGGCGCGGCTTCCTGCTGTGCTGCCTCTTCTCACCGCGTGCACTAGAGGCGAAGGCGCTGATGGACAACCACCTGAGCCCCCGCTCCATGGACGACTTCCTGCGGGCCACCTACATGCGGCTGCTGCGTCACCACGCCCCTGCGCAGGCCTGGCCAACGCTGCAGGGGTGGCTTGAAAGCCAGCGCTCCATGTCGCCCATCGCGCTGCAGGAGGCCTTGATGGCTGCCGCCATGGTGGAAAACATGTCGGTGCGGGTAATGCACATCAAAGCGGTGTGGGCATTGCTGATGGAGCGGGACAGCTATGTGATGCCGCTGACCCGGCGCTTCTACGAGCGGCGACGCGACGCGCTGGCAGCGCAGTACGCAGCCGCAGCAGAGACATCCTCCTCTGCCCATTCCGCGGCGCCACTCGATGCCGCGCTGCAGGCGGAGGAAGGAGAGGTGATGGCGACGATCATCCACATGAAGCCGCGGCACGTGTCGCTGCTGGACATGAAAGATAGCGCCTCGGACTTCGTGGTGGGGACGCGGCGCAAGAACCAATTTCACCCCACCGCCGACTCCTAAAGAAGTGAAGGAACTTGTGTGGTGTAGTAGTGCGCAGAGCTAAGGTTGAAGGCTGGCTTAGTGTGTGTGTTTGTGTGTGTGTGTGTGTGTGTAGTGTTGGTGACGTCTGCGTTTTTCTCACAACCTCTCAACCAGACGAAACGAGTTAGGAGGAAAAGGATGATCTGACGCACGCATTTCCTTTCGTGGTTTTGTTGTCAGGACTGCGCGTCGTGAGTGACACGCACAAGGGCGGCAACCGAAGAAAAGGAAATGAAAAGGACACAGTGATGGCGCTGCTCTGCTACTCTTCAAGATTTTGGCCCCATCCAAAAATACGTACAAGATGGCTTGGCGCTGAATGCAAGTTTCACGCATGGAGAGAGTGTTCGTCTTGCTGGACCTCGCATCAATACATGAACTACACGATCATTTTTCTTTTGTATCTCTCTCTCTCCCCTGTGCTCTCTGCCCACCTCAGCATCTCCGCAGTTGAAGTTTCTACCTCATGTCTGGTGACTCCAGCAGCTCCTCCGCACGAGCACCCGTCGGCCGCACCGCAATTCCGGCTGCCCGCCACCACCTACCGCCCCCGCTGCACGGCCACGTCTTTGTGCAGCACCTACGCAGCGCGCTCTCGCACGATGTTTTTCTCGCCGAGACTCCGCAGGGGCGGCGCGTCGTGCGGGTGTACGCGCTGGATTTCCTGCGCAGAGACGAGGAGACGCGCTTCGCACTGGAGCGGGCCTGTCTGGCGCGACGATGCGTGGCGCACCCCCACCTTCTCCTCCCGGTGGAGCCGCCCTTTTGCAACACGAACGGACTTGTTTCTGAGCGAGGAGTACTGCGAGGGCGGCGACTTGTACGAGTACATGAATGCGGTGGCTGTGGCCGCTGCAGCCACAGCAGCAACGCCCAAGAGTGACACCTCCCAAGCAGCAGACGACGCGGCGCCGATTGCTGGCACAGGTTTGGCTGTTGAGCTTGTGCAGCGACTTGCGCAGGAGCTCCTCTCCGCCGTGCACCACCTCCACACCTCATGCGGCATCGTGCACCGCAACATCAAGCTCGAGTCGCTCTTCCTCGACGCCTCGCAGCGGCTTCGACTGGGCGGCTTCGGTCTCTGCGCAGTGCTGCCTAGTGCCAGTAGCGCTGTCCCGAGTGACCAGAGCGGGCAGGCAGCAGAGGACGATGCCGCGTCGCTCATGCGGCTATGTTGCGGGTCGAAGCACTACGCGGCGCCGGAGCTGATGCAGGGTCGGCCCTACAACGGAGAGGCGGTGGATACGTGGGCCTGCGGCGTCGTGATCTTTGCGCTGCTCACGGGCTGCTTTCCTTTCGACGCTACGGCAGCCAACAGTTCCGAAAGCGTTGACAGCAACGACGAGGATGATGCGCTCTTCCGACTTGTCTGCGGGGATGCGGAGGGGCACCTTGCACGGCATCCCGCTCTGGCCGCTATTGCCGATCCCCAGGCGGTGGACCTGCTGCGCAACATGCTCCGCGCCAACCCAAAAGCCCGCTACACGATTGCCGAGGCTCTCGAGCATCCTTTTCTTGCGTAACCGCTGCATTACATCTGCTACCTACCACCGCCTACACTTGCGTACACCCGCACACATAGATGTAGATCTCTATTTCGTTTAAATTTAATCCAACTTTGATGTTGCTCACTGCGTCCACTCGTTGGACCCTCTCTCTTTCGAGCACCTTCACTATTTTTCGCTGTCGGCAACGCTTGCAATGACACAGATGCTCCATGAGGTAGCGAGACGGCGTGAAGGTCGTGCTGGCTGGCTATCTCTCGAGGTAGAGCAGAAAGTGCTGATACTGGATTGCCTTTCTCTTTTCTCTCTCTCTGATCTACTGACATTACCTCTCGTCTCTCTCTCTCTCTCTCTCTTTCTCTTTGTTTCGCCTCCTTTCCAGGGAGCAATCCCTTTCCTGCTCTTTTTCTCATACGGCGACTCACTCTGCAGCCTTCTCGTCGATGCTGCGGACATGGCGGCGCATCACGGGGCAGCCCACCCTTAGCTTGTCAATGCGGCGACAGCAACAGCGGTGGTGGTCGCTCGCCTCGCTGCTCCGCCCCTCCACACAAGCCGACGACTTTCTCGCCGCGGTGCGCATCAACGCAGCAGCGTCGGCGGAGTGGGAAGTGGACGTGGGGGCACTGAATGATCACGGCGCCGCACTTGGCTGCCCGTCACCGCCGCAGCAGGCACAGCTGATAGGGCGTGTCGCTGCCGCCCTCGCCCAGGTCTTGCACACTTCCACCTCTGCTTCTGCTTCTGCGCCTGTTGATGCTGCTGCTGCTGTGCGCGTGCGGTCTTTGCGGTGGACGCTGACGACACCGGCGGCGGTGGATGCCCTCGTCGCACTTGCCAACACCACCCCGCTGCTCTCGCACGTAGAAGTCGTGGAGCTGGTCATCGAGCCCGATGCAGCTGGCGTGGGACAGGACAGTATGGAGGGCGGTCAGGCGGTGGCGCAGCTGCTGCACCTCCTCGCAGCGCAGAGTGCCGGGCTGCCGCTGTGGAAGACGTTCGCGATAACGGCACAGGAGGCGGTGGCGGCGTCCGGCAGCCATGCAGGAGGGGTGTCGCTGCTGTCGACGCACGGCGGTGCACGACGTCTGTGGGGTGATGCCACCGTTGCCGCCCTTAGCAGCCTCGTGCAGTCCAAGGCGTGGTCGAGTCTCGCGCTGCTGCAGGTGGACGTGACGTCCTGCAGCCCGCGTGTGCGGCAGCAGCTGTGGCGGGCCTGTGCGGAGAGTGGCGCTGCGCTCAGAGAGTTACGCCTCACCGGCACACAGCCAGCCAGGGAGTGCATCGGCAGCGGACTGCTGCGTCACCTATCGGCGTTAACGCGCCTCGATGTGAATCACACGGCGCTGGCCGCGGACGCGGTGGTGCGGCTGCTGAACGACGTGCGAGAGAGCCGCGGTGGGTGGTGGCGCCTGCAGCAGCTCGGGCTGGCGCAGTGTGAAGTGGACGAGGCGGTGGTGAACACGATGGCGGCACACCTGCGTGAAGAGGCAGGGACTGCACTAGCACAACACACAGCAGCAATGGAAAAGGATGAGGATGGCGACAAGGAGAACAGAGACCACGAGCGAGATGAGGAGGAGGCGGCGCTGCACACGCTTGACATCTCTGGCGCACAACTTACACGCACCGCCGTCTTCGCGCTGGCCGGCTGCCTCCTGCGCTGCAGCGCTTTAACCCACCTCCACACCCGCCATTGCCGTCTGCAGGCCACCGACGTGGCGCACATCGCGGCATCGCTGCAGAACGCAACGGGGCTGCACACGTGGACGCTGTGCCGCAACCGCATCGGTGACGAGGGCGTTGCCGCATTGGTGAAGTACGGCAAGTACTGGCCGGAGCTGTGCGAGCTGGACCTCACACGGTGTCGGCTGACGGCTGTCGCGACGCAAGCGCTGGGCCGTGCACTGCC
The DNA here is from genome assembly GCA_000331325.2 of Crithidia fasciculata. NCBI lineage: Eukaryota > Euglenozoa > Kinetoplastea > Trypanosomatida > Trypanosomatidae > Crithidia > Crithidia fasciculata. Next base: position 66,333 of record CM003433.1, read on the forward strand.
TGCGTGGGAGAAGCTGGAGGTGCTGCGCCTCGCCGGCAACGACCTGCGCTGTGTAGCAGCCAGTAGCAATGACCAGGGAGAGGGAACGGAAGGAACTGGCCTATTTGCCTATGACCCGACCTACATGAAGGCCCACGGCTCCAACTCGAAGGTGCCGACCGCCTTTGAGCTGGAGCGCCGCGACCGGGCAGAAGGGCGGCGGCGGTACCGCGGGACGGAAGCCTTTCGTGAAGCTGCAGCTGCAGCGGCGCAGGCACAACGAAACGCTTCTCCGCTGGAGTCCTTGGGGGAGTCCTTGGCCCTTTGTCGCGCCCTCCGTGTGCTGGACCTTGGTGATGCGGCGCTGACGGACGAGGGGCTGCAGCAGCTCACGCGTGCCTTTCATGAGGGTGGCGGTGGCTCGTCGCTGAGGGAACTCGTGCTGGCGTCAAACCCGTTGTTTTCCACCGTGGCGGGCCTCGATGCGCTGCCTCTCTTACTCGAGCACGCCACACAACTCACATTGCTAGACCTCTCCTTTACGGGCCTTGGGGATCTTGGTGCGTCTATGCTGTGCGACGGCACCGCAGGCACATCGCCCGGTGTGCTGACGGCGATGTCAGAGCTGCAGACGCTGCAACTGGCCGGCTGTGGTGTGCAGACGCTCGGCTGGGAGTCGCTGGCGGCTGTCGTGCCGCTGCTGCCCGCTCTTCAGCACCTGTCGCTGAACCACAACGCGGCGGAGGAGGCGGGAGTCGTGTCAGACTTACTGGAGCAGCTAGCCGCGGTGGGTGTGGCGCCGCAGCTGCGGTCGGTGCAGGTGATGGGCTGTCTGGCCGACCCCGCTGCGTTGCGCTACTTAGTCGAGGGGGCGGCGTGTGCCGCACTGCGTCGCCGCGGTGTGCAGGTGTGCCTGTGAGAGCGACGGCAGAAGAAGTGTAGGAATAGCTTATTTGTTGATTTGTTGTACTCTGAGAAAAACAAAAATGTTTCGTTCCGGCTTTCCTGCTCTATTCGTCACAAAACGCACAGCCAAAGAGAAGAAAGATTTATTGGAAAGAGCCTCGTGTCACGCCTCTTTAAACAACGCACAGCAGAAGTGTCTCTGGCGTATAAAAATAGTAAAGTAACTGGATTCATGCCTTGTGTTGTCGATGGAGGCCGCACACGACTCATCGTCACGGCCCTCGACTGAACTATTACTGGCTGTCAGCTTCTCATTCTCTTTCTTTATCTCTCTCTTTCTCTGAGCAAAACGGAACAAAAAACGGCGAGAAGGAAAAAAAGCACAAACAAAAAAGTAACTTTACACACACACACCAACAAACAAAGACAACAGCTATGCCACCCAGTGCGCACTGGGGCAAGCGGCCTCGCGATGCCGACAAGGACGAGCCCTTCGTGCGCTTCAGCGAGCTCTCCCCTGCCGCCAAGGCGGAGCGGCGCCGCGAGGAGCGGGTGGAAAAGAAGGAGCGCGACCGCACCCTGTCGTACTTCCGCTCCGTCCAGCGTGCCCTCGAGGACCAGACGAGCGGCGGCGGTGACGCGGGTGCGCTGGCCTCCATCGTGGACGGCTTCTTCTCCGAGCTGCTGAAGCTGCTGCGTGCCGACTCCACCTTCTACATTCTGCGCAACGGCACGGCCTGCCGTGTGATCGAGCTCGCGCTGACCAGTGCGCTTCTTCTGCACGTCAAGTCGCTGCTCTACGTCTTCCTCGGGCACATCGGCGAACTGATGATCTCCCCGGTGGCGAGCTACACGTTAGAGACGCTGCTGGCGAGTCTGTCGCAGGGGCTCAGCGCACTGGCCGAGACCAACCCGGAGGCCTTGGAGGCCGAGCTGGCGGAGGGCGGCGTCGGCACCCACACTGGCAGCGGCGTGCCGAGCAGCGCCACGCTTCTGCGCTCCATGTCTGAGGAGCTGTGTGAGCGGGCGGAGGATCTCATCGTCCACGACGTCGGTGGCCGCGCGCTGCGCTCCGTTGTGCTGGTGTTGGGCGGCCGGCCGATTCGACAGGCGCCGCTGCCCGCCCACCCCGTCGCCTTTCCCTCGATCCTCGGCGCGGTGGCGGAGGCGGTGGTGGCGGCGGTGGAGGACGGCTACGGCCGTGAGTACAACACTTCCAGCCCATCAGAGTCGTGGATGGCAGCCGTGCAGGCACCGGCTACGAGCCTCGTCGTGCAGAACTTGCTGAAGGTGAGCGATGAGGGTAGTGTGACGGACCGGTGTGTGCGGCAGCGGCTTGACCGACTGGAGTACAAGGGCAAGCCACTGCTGCACCACATGCTGGTGGATCAGTTGGGCTGCCACGTGTTTCAGAGCTTCGTGCAGGTGCCGCCGCCCGCTGCGGTGGTGGAGGCGGGGGATGCAGCCGCCACGCGGGGCACCGCGACACCCGCGTCGTCGTCGTCTGCGAAGGGAAGCGAAGGTGAAGAAGATGCGCAGCAGCAGAGAGCGGTGCCCGGCGGTGCGTCCTCCTGCAGCTGGTCCCGTGCGGCGGAGCTGGTGCTCGTTGACCTCGACAACCTGCTGAAGCCCGGCAGTGAGCTGGTGGCGCAGACCGGCTACGTACTGCAGGACTTGGTGCTTTACGCCCCAACAACCGTCCACCTCGAGTGGCTCTGGCGCCGTGTGCTGGAGCCGCGGCTGCTGCTGCTGCTCGACGTGCCGGCCCTGACAGCGGTGCTCGTGCAGCTGGTGAAGCGGTGCGCCTTTGAAGGCGTGTTGGTGCCCCTCACCGCACAGCCGCCGATGGGAGTAGTCGGCCAGCGGGCGGACAGTGACGGAGCAGAGGGCGGTGCGACGGCCACTTCCACTACTGCTGCGGCGGCTGCGGCGGCTGAGGTTAGCCACCACGGTGCGGTGCTGCCGGCTGACGTCGTGGCGATGGTGCGCAAAGAGTCCGGGCAGCGCGTGCGTTACTCCCCCGTGTCGGTGGCGCTGCAGGCTGCCGTGTGCGGCCGCATCTGCGAGATCGCGAAGCAGCGGGCGACGAAAGGCGCTGTGCAGTACTTCTTGGTGGATGGCACCCTGGGCGACCGCGGCTACGAGGTGGCGCGCTACCTGATGCATCTCCACCCCTCTGCCTCGACACTTCTGCAGCACAGCCTGGACAAGTTGCAGCGAGAGGACTTGGTGGCGGTGGTGCGGCACCGGAAGGGGAGCCAGTTCCTGCAGCAGTACATTCGTGTTGCGGCCCTCGCCACACCCAAGGCACCGCAGAGCAGCAGTGGAACCGGCAAGTCTGCAGCACCGACAGAGGAGCCGAAGGGGCCACTGATGCGCCTCCTGCGTCGTCTGCAGCCGTCCCTCAAGACTCTCTTGTACGACCGCTACGCTGCTTTTATGCTCGAGACGCTTTACGAGTGCGCCTCGCTGGGGGTGAAGGAGGCGCTGGTGAAGGCGCTAGTGCCGCTCTACCAGGAGATGCGCACCGCTGGTGGTCTTCCGACAGCTACAGAGGAAGCGCAGCCTGTGCAGCAGCAGCAGCAGCAGCAGCAGCAGGAGCAGCAAGAAGGAGAGGGAGAGGGAGCTGAAGGGGAAGAGCATTATGGAGAAGGCGAGCAGGCGGAGGTGGCCTATGCTGCCCCCAGCCCCGCACAGCAACGCTTCATCGCCTTCAAGGTCATGTCACGCTGCTGCGTCGAGCAGTACGTGCACCGTCGCGAGGACTGGACGAAGCTGGCGGAGCGGCAGTGCCACGTGCAGCAGCTGCTGCGCCGCATGCTGCTTAGTGAGTAATGAGCGGTGGGACGAGGGTGGGGTCGCGCTTGTCGTGTCGGTGTTGGGGCTGCTCAAGGGCCATGCGTTGAAGGCGTCTAACTATAAGAAATACGAATCGAAACTCCGAACAATTAAGAGAACTTTAACAGCATCAAATGACTTTATAACAACAACAAAAAGAGAGACCCAATGCTGTTGAACAGCGGCAGCACACACACAGAGGAGTGGCTTGCTGAGGCGAGGGGCAGTACGGGTTTGACACATGCGTTGCTCTGCGTGGACGTCGTTGAGTTTTCAAAGAAGAAAAATCCTTTTTGAATATGCACACACGCTCACACACACGTAATTGATTCGCAGTCAGAACGTGGCTATGCGCCTTTTTTTCTCCTTCATGTTAGCCGCCAGGAATCCGATCGCCGAAAGAATTTACATTCCGCGGTACGCGACGCATAAGGCTCAGAAGTACGGCAGCGCAGCCCTGATCATCTTTGTTATTATCTTTGTGCGGACTCTTCTCTCTCTCTCACTCTCTCTCTCTTTGTCTCCTTCGCTCCCCTTGTGTCTTGTGTGTGTGTGTGTGTTTGTCATTCTTGTACAGCCTCCGTGAGGTTTCTGCAAAGCAAAGGACAGCCGTCGAACACAGGCGCGCTAAGAAAGAGAGCAAGGCGCATCATCAACATCACCACGCCCCCTTGCTTCTTCTCTCTAATTCTCCCATCGCTGCCCTTAGCTCGACAGGCTACCTTGTCAAAGCAGCTCATGTCCAAGCCCCTCTCACCGACGCCGCTGCCGGCGGTCAGTCGTGGTTCGGCTGCCACCAGCGGCTCCGTGGAAGCCGCCGCCGTGCCCACCTCCCCCGCAGTCGATTACGTCGCGGTGTACCGTCAGTACTGCGCCGAGGAGGGCTGTAAGGCGAACTCTGCCTTCGTGCGCTACATCCAAGACCGCGGCGGCCACTTCAGCCTCGAGCGCCTAAACCTCGGCCACAACTACCTCGGCTCCAAAGGGCTGCGACCGGTGCTGCGCATGATCGACTTGAGTCAGACCATCGTCGCCATCAACCTCGAGGACAACGGGATCGGCAACGACGCGGTGGACGAGCTGTGTGCTGTGCTGGAGCGCCACGTCAGCATCGCCTCCCTGAACCTGCGCCGCAACCCGATCTCCGTCGTCGGCGGCAAACGCCTGCTGCTGCTCGCCGAGCGCAATCCGCGCATGATGGACATCGCGATGGAGGGGACGGACATCTTCGAAGGCCTGCAGGAGCGCATTCGGATGGCGCTGCAGCACAACGCGGCGGTGGCGCAGGGCAGCGGACCGCAGATGGAGGCGCAGCGGGCAGGATCCCCGCCACCGCCGTCGTCGTCATCCTCGGTAGCGCAGGCGAAGGCGAAAGGCGCGACACCGTCTCGTCCCGCGCGTGCGGCCACCGCCAACACCCAGCCCTCTCGCCCTCCTCCCAAGGCATCTCTCCAGCCCTTGCCCGCTGTCAGTGCCGCAGCACCCGCAACAGCCACACTGGCCAACGCCTCGATCATCAACAGCAACGGCAGCTTCACGTCGAGAGCGCAGACACCGTCCTCCCCTCTCCCCACCTCCCAGTACCGTCCCGGCTGGCAGGAGGCGTCGCTGAGCCGCACGCAGCCCCGCCCGCCACCGCCGGCCGTCGCCTCCCACACCAGCAAGGCGCTGCCGCTCCACCGCGTCATCGACGTGAAGGCGCTCTTCGCGGAGCGGGCGAGGCTGCACACCGAAGTCAACCGCGGCGAGGCGAGCAAGCGGGCCTACACCGTTCGCGAAGAGCTTCAGGCGTTGCAGCGGCACGGCCGGCCGGTACCGGACGACGAGGCAGATGGCGCAGCAGCAGCAGCAGCAGCGGTGCCGTCAAACGGTGCTGCCGTTGCCTCTGCCAACATCATTCCGCTGCTGCCTAATCTCGCCTCTGATGCCCGCCGCGGCGGTGAGGGGAGTGAGGCAAGCAGCGAGCAGAGAGAGACGTGGCGGCGTGCCTCGAGTGGGCAGCGCAGCTCCAACGCAGCCGACTCGCTGCCGGCGTCGCCACCGACACACACACGCGCCGGCAGTAGCGTGGAAAAGGCAACAGGGGGCCACCCACAGCGGCTACGCCCCAACAGCGGCAGTCTGCGTGAGGCCAACGGTAGCGCGAACGCCGGCCCGCTCGCCGTTACGCCGCCGCAGCCGCCCCCGCTGCTGCCACCGGTACAGGCCCCCAACTCTCTCTCCTCGCCTGCGCGTCCGCTGGCGCACACGGTGGAGGACGTGCTGAGCCCCTCCCGCATGATGCTGCTCACCACCGAGGAGCAGTTCACCGTCCTCTTCGACCAGGGCTGTCGCGAGTACGTCAACCGCAACCTCGATGCCGCCTACATGGCGTGGAACGAGGCGATGCGGCTGGCGGTGGCGGAGGGGCAGCGGGAGTGGATGGCGGTCGTCGCGAGCAACCTGCAGCGGCTGAGCTACGAGCTGCTGGTGGAGGAGGGGGCGACCCACCTCGAGCGCGGCGCGCTGGAGAAGGCAGGGGAGACGTTCCACCTCGCGCTGGAGGTGGCCGTCAAGGCGAAGAACGCCGCGTGGGAGCGCGACATGCGGCTGGCGAAGCAAAACGTGCAGAAGGCGCTCTTCCACCGCTGCCACGAGGCGGCGCTGCTGCTCTTCAGCCGGGCGCAGGAGGAGGCGCAACGCAGCCACGACGACGGCGACGGCGAGGACGGCAGCGGCGGGGCTGCGGAGGTGACGGAGGACGACTACTTCGTGCTGCCCGGGACGGAGGAGATGGTGCGGCACACGCCGGCCTTCGTGCGGCAGTGGGCGTGTCTCCTGCTCCTGAAGGAGGCGGTGGGGCTGTGGGTGGAGGCGACGCGGGTGGTGGCGCGGCTTAGCGAGGTGGCGGCTGCCCCGCTGCGCGAGAACATCGCCGAGGCCCTCAACCTCGTCGCCAGCTTCATTGTGCAGCGCAAGATGAACGACGCGGCGCCGACGGGGCTGCTGTGGTTCGGTGCTGACGCCTACCTCTACCCCGAGTGTGTGCTGCTGAGCGAGCTGTGGTACGACCTGGTCGCGGACAGTGAGCAGAGCCTCCACCACCCGCTGCTGAGCGCCGTCTGTGCGTCGCAGCTCGGCGAGTTGTACGTGGCCACTTTCCAGTTGCCGCAAGCGCTTGTGCAGCTAGAGAAGCTCGTCAAGTACGGCAAGCAGCACCGCGTGCCGGTGCTCGAGGCGACGGGGCTGACGCTATGCGGACGCGTGCACCTGCAGCGGGCGAACCACGCCCTCGCGGAGGTGGCGTTGGAGGCTGCGCTGGAGCTGTGGTCGGCCGTGCAGCGCGACCCCGTCGTGTGGCGCCTGACGCACGGAGGAGAGGGCGGTGGTGGTGGTGGTGGTGCAGCGGGTGGTGGAGGTATTTACACTCAGGAGACGGCGCCGATGGACACGGCGGCGGTGACGGCGGAGATGTTGACGGCACCGCCGCCTGCGGACCCCAGCAACGCAGCTGCAGCAGCAACGGCAAACTCTGCCGCCAACGCCAACAACGGCGGCGCGCACTTCCGCATCGAGGCGCACCTCCCTCCTGACGCCATCACGGTGCTGGCGACGGCGTGCCGCCACTACAAGGTGTGCCTGCTGCTGCAGACGTACCGCTACCGCGACGCCCTCGAGACCCTCGAGTACGGCCTCAACGTCGCGTACCACGATACGCTGCAGTCGAAGCTGGAGCGCAACTACCCGCTGAACCCCTCCCTCGATCAGATCGCCGCCATCGCCGGCGTGTTGCGCACCTCGCTGGTGTTCTACGCCCTCACCTCCCGCTACGACTGGTCCGCCACCCTCAACGCCTACCAAGCCGAAGAGTCGCTGTGCATGTGGGTGTTGGCGGAGTCGCGTGAGATGCGCTTCGTGGAGGTCAACCTGACGAGCAACTTCAAGTGCACAATGCAGGACCTTCTCGACTCGCTGCGGCAGCGCCTGTGTGTGGAGCCGGAGATGGCGCTGCAGCCGGACATCATCACCGAGCTGCCCAGCCGCAGTTGGCAGGAGCCGCTGCGGGTGCTTTACCAGGCCTGCATCCACCCCATCATCGGCTACGTGCGTGCCGCAGACCCGCAGCTCCTCTTTGGCGACGGCGTCATCACCGTGGTGCCGACAGGGCTGCTGTGGCTCGTGCCCTACCACGCGCTGCTCAACGTCAAGGCGGGTGACCGCTACTTGGTGGAGGAGGCCGCCGTGCAGCTCGCCTTCTCAGCGACGCAGGCGGCCTTCGCGGCGCTGAGCGCGGCGCGGGTGCAGCAGCGGGATGTGCACCGCGAGGTCGTCGCTGTGCAAACCGACACGGAGCGCGGCGTCGCCGACGTGCCGTTCTACAGCGCCTTCCCTTCCAATGCGGACCGGTCCACCGGCGAGGGCGAGGTCGTCGCTGCGATGCTGCGGGCCGGCCAGGCGCAGGTCGCGGAGCGCCAGCTGAAGCAGGCCGCCGCGGTGGCCGCCACGTCCCTCGCAGCCGCACGCGAGACAACAACCGTCTTTACGCACAAGGTGGAGGTGGTGGAGACTGTGGAGGCGCTGCGGGCGGTGTTGCCGCGGGCACGCACGCTGCACATCGCCACAGCCACCACATCTGCCCCGCCGTCGCAGCGCGAGCCGCGGCAAGGGCGGCCACGCGCCGAGGAGGAGGGCGGGCTGCTGCTGAGCACCGCCTCCTCGATGGGCGAGGTCGGCATCATTCGCGCTGCCGAGATAGCCCACACGGAACTCTTCGCCGAGCATGTGATCCTGACCAACACAAACATGTCCCGTGCCCACGTGCGGGGCATCCGCGACGACGTGCTGGGCCTAGTGCGGAGCTTCTTTGGCGGCGGCGTGCCCTGCGTGATTGCCGGGCAGTGGTGCACGCCGGACATGGAGCCGATGGATCTCTTTCAGCGCTTCTACTCGCTGTGGTGCCGACCCCCCTCGACCTCCTCAGAGGCGTCGCTGCGCACCCTCACACAGCCCGCAAGTGGACCGCAGGTGAGCGAGAGCGGCACGTCGGTGTCCAACAGTGAAGCGGCCACCGCTGCGGGTGACGGGGAGGGGACGCCGACACGAGCGCGTGCGCTGCAGCACACCATCAACGGTGGCAGCTACGATGGTGTGGAGGGGATGGGTGAGGACGAGGCAGGGGTGGTGCGGCACCGTGCGCTGCTGCTGGCGCGGTCCATTCGCCGCCTGCTGGCTGAGGAGCCGGCGACGCGCTACCGGCCACGGGTGTGGGCCGGCTACTACAGCATGGGCACAGGGTGGTAAAGGCGAAATGTTTCTGTGCTGAGCTTCCCCTTCCTCTTGCGCTTCTTTACTGAAGCTCGTTATCATTCTTAATGTTGTTCACTTGTTGGCTCTTGTTGGGTCGTAGTGATTCTGATTCGACGACTCGGAGTCACACACCCCGCACACACACGCAAGCGAGCATTTCCAGTGACTCCGTGTGCGGATCACCACATGTACATAATTCAGCTGTTTGGCACCATTTTTTTTTGTCAAGTTCTCTTCTCTGTTTTCTCGTTGAGGAGATTCTCTTTATAATCCTTTTCGTTTACTCTTTTTTTTTTCTTCTTCTTTTTCTTTCCTTCTTGTGTGTTTGTGAAAGTGAAATGTAGATAGGCGAGTGGAGACGCCGACGCAAATCGCGCAGCGTTTTCTCTCTATTTCTGTGCCTTCTCTGGGCCGGGAAGGCACCAAGAGGTATGTACGTGAATGTGGAAAGTGCGCAGAAAAAAATGTACCAATGGCTTATGCAACTCGTACGCATGTAGCGACTTTTGGTAGAAAATCTCCTTGTGAATGATAAGGTAATGCCGAGGTTGACGAGGCGCACGTAAGCCTCTCGCCCGCTCTGGTGACGGCGCGGAATGCACGTAGCAGCACGTGCGCAGATGAAGGGAAAGGCAAATGTCTCTCATGGCTCTGCCCGCATCCTCCAGCTGAGATTTGGATGCTTTCACTCCAGCTTCTTCACACCCACATCCATCAATGCCCCATTCCCCCTTTTCACCGCATTTTTTCTCAATTGTTTTGCAAAAAAAAAAAGAAGTGTCGAACCCTTCAAGGCCTTACCACTTCTCTCCTCATCCGCAATTGCTGCTCTCTATCGACCGGGAGACACATCCCTCTCTTTTTTTTTTCTCCCTCTCTTGCTTGCACGCAGCACCTCTTCATTGTGCTTCTTCGTTCTCTATTGCTCATAGAAGTCTCTCCACGCACAATTAGGCATTAGAATTACCTCTCTGTATTTCCTTCTTTTTTCTTTCGCAATAGAGATGAGCGCCTCCTCCACCCGACACGTAGTTTTCTTCGGCTCCGTCGCCGTCAGCGTCGTCGGCTACGACGTGCACAACGCCGATATCGTCGCCAACTTGGAGCGCCACAACGCTTTTGTGAAGCTCCGCACCACCGTCACCACCCCGTCCCGCACCACGCAGGAAGTACTCGGCGCCGTCGCGACGTCGCCGCCCTACGAGATCCGCACCACCCGCGACGCCGCCCCGACGCAGCAAGGCGGCCACCACCAGCACCAGCACAGCCGCCGGCCGCACCACCACCGTCAGCGTGGCGCCTTCTTGCCCGTAATGATGGAGGTGGCAGCGGGCGTACAACTCAACGAATTACCCTCGCTGGAGGAGGTGGAGAGCGCGCTGCCGCCACCGGCGTCGGCTGACGGTCTCGCGCAGCTCAACAGCGGAACGGCGCTGCCGCTCAGCCCCGCCTCTGCGTCCCTCCGCATCGAGGTCGACATCACGCAGAGTGGCGGTCGCACCGGTGCTGTGGGCCTGCAGGAGGTGGCCCTGCCCTCTCTCAACTACATGGCGGCGCACGATATCTGCACGCTGGTGCGCATTCCACTGCTGACGAGCGCCATTGAGCGCAGCGCCGTGGGTGACGTCGACGCCGCCGCCGTCGCGAAGGAGTGCGCACAGCTTCAACAGCAGCAGCAGAGGGACGAGAGCAGCAGCTGCAGGGGTGTGGCGGTGCAGCTCTACGTCGCGGTGCGTGTGGTCAGTCTTGCCGAGAAGGTGCGCATCGCGGTGGAGGCCGACGCTGCGATGGCGGCACTGCTGGACCCGCCGCCCGCCTTTCCCGTATCCCTCTCCCTCACCCAGCGCAGTGAGGTGCCGTACGGCGCGATGCCACTGACGGAGCTGTACCGCCACTACCGCCACTTCTGCGAAGCCTGCGACGGACACGCGGTGCGCCACGGCGACGCTACGATGCGACTTTTGGTCGCCGCTCCCCGCCAGCGCGAGGCCGAAGCCTCGTACCCCTATCGATGGAACGCGCTGACGGACGTGGACCTGCGGCCGCTGCTGCTCGGCGAGCGTGGCTTTGCACCGCTGCTGCTGACGCTGGCCCACTGCACCAACCTGCGCACGCTGCACGCCGATGGAAACCAGCTGGGCGACATCACGTGCGGGCGGCTGGCGGCGCTCTTCCGGCGCCACCGCTACCTCGCTCACGTCGGCCTTTCGAAGAACGCCGTGCACGAGGCTGGCGCGGCGCAGCTGCTGCGGCTCTTGCGACACAACCCCCGTCTCTCCTCGCTGACGTGCGAGGGAAATTTCTTTTCGCTGTCGATGCTGCAACGCATTCGCGACACCGCCGCCCGCAACGCCGCGGTGATCACCAACGACCCGCTCAACGTCTTTGCCCCGAGCTACGGCTATTTGACGGACTTGGCGAGTCTTCCGGAATCCACCGTGCGGCAGGCGTTGCGGACGTGGGCGATGCTGTCGGCCGCCCCTGTCGGTGACGTCGACGTGATGGTGCGCAACACGACGACGAGCTCGCAGCGCACGATCGGTGACTCTCCGCACGTTGCGATGCAGCGCGCCAAGATGGCCCTGCAGGCACGCGAGACCTTCTCCTTCATCCCACCCGCCGCCCTCGCTCCGCTGCTGAACGAGGTGATGCGCACGGTGTACGTGAGCATGGCACGCCTGCTGCCCGACCCCCTCGTCCACTCCCTCTTCGCGGATGTGGAGAGTGTAGTGGCGCGGCAGCAGGAGCAGCACGACGCACAGGCAGAAGGGGCGGACGTCGAGGGCAGCACTGCTAGTGGTGGAGCGGGTGGTGCGAGTAAGACGGCTTCCGCGCTGCCGGCTGAGGTGGCTGCGGCGCTGGGCGGCCCGCATGACCCACAGGTGCAGGCCGAGAAGCTCTACGCCCGCTCCTTTCTGCGCGTGGTGGTGATCGTCTTCCGGAAGCTGATGCTGGCGGCGCCATGGGCCGACATCGCAGCAGAGCTCGAAGGTGTCGGCCGCATGCACCGCGACCTGGGTGTGATGGCCGAGGACTACTGGCTGGCGGTGCACGTCTTCATGGCTGCCGTCCGCATCAGCTGCGGGGCGGAGAGCTACGACGCCGACCACGCCTCCTCCTTCTTGGCGATTCTGGCGCTGGCGGTGCGCACCACGGCTGGCTTCGATGTGCAGCTTGAGTAGTTGAATGGGAGAGAGCCAAAAGGGAGGGACGGGACATCAGAGTAGCATCGACACACGAGTGTGAACCTCGGTGTCCGTACCGCGCCGTGTTCTTGAGATTTTTTCTATTATTTTTTTTGTTCATCGTTCATTTTTTTATTTTGGTTTTCTGCATCACGTCTTAGTTCTGTGTCTGCTTTTTTTTTTTTTTTTGGGTGTGGGTTTCGTGTGGCAGATGCTCATACACTCTTTATCTCATAAGGAAGAAGTCGTTTCTGCATGGCAAGGCATTGCGCAGCCGTGCTGCTGCAGATTGGGAGGACAAGGAGAAGTGCACGACGCCGTCGCAGTGCGAGTAACACAAAACACTTGGTGTTCTCGCACCTTTACGTGACACTCACTCGTCATTCCTCTTCTCATTGTCGTGCTCCTTGTGTGTGTTATTGAGTGACGAGCTAGAAGAAGGGGTGCGACATTAGTGCGTTGCCATTGTGCATTTCATTGTCAGCATCGCAAAGCCATTGCAGAGAGGTGGGATGCGGCGGCGCTGGTCTCTCTGCGCAAAGCCCTGCTCATCAGCACGCAGTACCATGCGGTGTTTTTCTTTTTCATCGTTGCCTCCCTCCCGGTTTTTTTTTTTTTGCGTTACTTCGCTGAAGCAGCGAGCCGACGCAACGCAAGGCTCGAATTGTTCACAACAAGATCCAAGTCGTAGATGGGTAGTCTTGTCGCTCCTGAACGTAGCGGTTTGCGTGCTGGTTGTCGAGGCTGACTGCCCCCATTTACTTGGAGATCAGCGAGGATCTTTGCTCCTCACATTTTGTCTATTCGTGTTGAGATGGCGCCTGCTGGCGTAGGTAAAAACCTCAGCTTTGGGATTAGATATAGATATTTTTTCACGGCCACTTCTTTCAGACTCAATTTCTCTTTCGCTTCTCTCCTTCGCTGCTGCTCGTTCGTCGTCAGTGCAATACCATTTCCCGTACCCCTTCCTCTTCCACAGCGCAAAGGCCTCGACAAGTCTTTGGCAACAAGGAGGGCAATACGGTGTCTGCCTCTCGCCCAGCCACCAACACAGGCAAATACGTACCAACGCACATTCATCTAGCTCATTCTACTTTTGGTGATTTCTCGTCGCCGCACAAAACTAAAGGGAAAAAGAGAAAGTAAGGGACAAACTTCATAGCAAAACACACACGTACACCTAGAAGTGTGCTGACGGCTGCAAGCATGACCGCTATTCTCAAGCTGATGCCGCACGAGTACGTGCACGTGGAGAACACCAACACGTGCGACGTGCTCACGCTGGTCGGCCCCCTCACCTTCACCCTGTACGACCACCACAAGCAGCTGCGGCACAACCCTGAGACCCTTGTCGTCATCCCGCCGTGCCACTACGTGGAGGTGAGGAACCCCGTGCACCGGGTCGAGGCTGGCAGCGAGGCCAACGCCGCTCCCCTCAGCCTTCTCCTCCGCAGCAACCCCGCAACGCTGACGGGGGTGGAGACGCTGTTCTACAGCCGCCGGCACTCCCCGTACGGCAGCAGCGAGCTCCGCTTTGCCGCGGACGCCCCGTTTCCGCTGCTGCCAGGAGAGGAGGTCGGGACGCCGATGGAGATGCCGCTGCTCTCTGCCAAGGAGGCGCTGGTGCTGGAGGCCACTGACGCCCATGAGACGACGGACCCGCACACCGGCGCGGTGCGGCAGCGCGCTGCGCAAGAGCGCTTTCTCTTCCGTGGCCCCGGCCGCTACCGCCCCCGACTGGATGAAGTGGTAGTGAAGAAAATCGAAGGCGTTTACGTGTCCTCGGCCAAGCATGTATGCTACTTAACCGCTCTTTACGACTTCGTGGACGAAGTAGATGGCACGGCACGCGTGGCTGGCGAGCAGTGGTCGCGGCAGACGGACGGCATCCTCTTTCCTCACCCCGCCGTGGACCTCCAAATGCGCGACCTGTGCATCGTCGAGGCCACCGAGGCGCTGGAGTTTGAGTCCACAGCGGCCTTTTTCGACCCCGCGCTGAACGTGCAGCGGGTGTCGCGCCAGCCATACCTCATCACGCGGGCGGAGACGGCGAACGGCGTGTACGTCCCGCGGTGCTGCGAGCGCCTTGTGCAGCGCCGCCGCCAGATCCACCTCTCCGCGACGCAGTACTGCGTGATGACCAACCCGGTGGGCCCGGACGGTCTGCCGCGGCTCCGCGAAGCTGTCATCTTGGCTGGGAAGCGCAGCGTCGTGCCGCAGCCTGGCGAGCGGGTGACGCGCGTGCTGAACGCGTTGGTGTTGCGCGAGGACGAGGCGCTGCTGCTCACCGCCCTGCAGACCTTCACAGAGGAGGGGGTGAACGGCGCGGCGCCTGTTGTGCGGGAGGGCGGGGCACGGTGGCTCGTGCACGGCCCCTGCCAGTACATTCCGCCCATCTACGCCCGTGTCGAGGAGCGCCGGCACGTCATCACGCTGGATGAGAACAGCGGCGTGTACGTGCGCAACACCGTCTCCGGCGTCATCCGCTCCGTCTTCGGGCAGCCCTTCATGCTGAGTGCAGAGGAGGAGCTGTGGTCGCGGCCGATTAGCGCCTACCTGCGCCGCCTGCTCGCCCAGCCGCGGCAGTCGCTGCGGGTAGACGACATGTCCGCCGAGGAGGTCGCAGAGGCGGCGGTGGAGGAGGGCAGGGCAAATGTGCGACTCACTGCTGCTGCTGCTGCTGGAGAAGGGCTTGGCGAGCGCTGCAGCACCGGCAGCTACGACTCCTCCTGCTACACGGACTACGACGATAACGACGACCGCCAAGGCGAAGGAGAAGCGGCTGGGGAGTGCAGCGGGGCAGGACAGGGAAAGGCTGGCACCGCGCAAGCATGCGGAAACACCAACCCCTACGCCGCCACGCTGGACGTACTTCACATCGCCGAGGAGAACGCTCGCCCGCGTTGCCAGTCTGCCGACATCGCCCCCTACCACGTCATCAGCGCCAACGTGGAGCAAAACACGCTGATGCGGCTGTACGACACGAGCACGGGTCGCAGCCGCGTTGTGGCCGGGCCTGCGACGGTCTACCTCGAGCCGCATGAACACTTCACTCCGCTGTCCCTCTCCGGTGGGCGGCCGAAGGAGCCGCACCAGATCCACTCGCTGAGCCTCTACCTCGGGCCCGATTACATGGCTGACGTCATCGAGGTGGAGACCCGCGATCACGCCCGTCTGCGGCTGCACCTCGCCTACAACTGGGAGTTCGACGGCGTGGAGCCGGGCAGCGAGACGGGCGTCGACGCACAGCTGGCCTTCACGATCCCGGACTTTATTGGACAGGCCTGCAAGGCGCTCGCCAGCCGCGTCCGCTCCGTCATTGCGGGGCAAACCTTCGAGTTCTTCCACTGCAACTCCACGACGTTGATCCGGCAGGCCATCTTCACCTCTGCCGCCGACGGCTCCACCGTGATCAAAGACGACGCGCTCTTCTTCACCGCCAACGGGCTGCGCGTCACCACCGTCGATGTGCAGAGTGTCGAGCCGGTGGACACAAAGACCCGCATTGCGCTGACAAAGAGCGTGCAGCTCGCGGTGGAAATTATCACCCGGGCGCAGGAGAGCGACGCCTCCCACCAAGCCGCCCTGCTCGAGCAGGAGGCACGAGGGGCCTTGGAGCTGCAGGTGATGCGGGACCGCGCCAAGTCGGAAGCGCAGCGAACGGCGCTGCTGCACGTGATGGGCGACAACACGGTGCTCGAGCAGGCCGGGGCGAGTCGCGCACAGGCGCTGGCGGAGAGCGAGGCCCGGCTGGCGGAGGCGCAGGGCGAGGTCGACGCCACCCCCTTCCGCTGCGCCGCCCACTCGGTTGGCATGGAGGCAGAGCTCAACGTGCTGCGGCGGCGCGCCGAGCTGGACCTCGCCCACCGGGCCGCGATGAACGAGTTGGCTGTCGCGAGGCTGCGCCGGCTGTCAGACGTCGAGGCCACCAAGATCGAGAAGATCATGTCCGCGCTGGGTCAGGAGACGCTCGTCGCGCTGGCCAATGCGGGGCCGGAGCTGAAGGCGCGGCTGCTGGGTGCCTTGGGCCTGCAGGGCTTCGTCGTGACGGACGGCAGCACGCCCCTCAACATGTTGAACTTCGCCGACCAGATCGCCTCCACGTCTCGAGCAGCGTGAAGGATGAGAAGGAGGAGGTGGAGGGACGCGTCACACGAACACACACACTCTGCGCCATACATAGATGTAGTGTACGCCAACATGCTTTTCTTATTCCTTTTTTTATTTACACCGCTTCCTCCTTCTCTTTACATCCCAAGCCGCCTCGGCGTTGTGCACACTTCTTGTTTTTCTTCGGTTCTGCTCTCGCCTTTTCCCCGATTCTCTGGGTTCGGTATGAACCGCGGATACAATGGGAGGAGCTGCGGGGCATTACCAACACAAGCCACAGTCAACCACCTCTCCGCTCTGCTCTCATGGTCGGTGTTGCGCTTTTCTCCTTGTTCTCCTTCGGCAACCACCATTTTACTTCTCTCGTTTTTGGTCATTTTGCCTCTTTTTTTTTGTTTCACATTTCCATTTTTCTTAACGAATCTGTGAAGCGGCAGAAAGAGCCGTTTGAACTAGTTTCCTCGTGAGCAGCTCAAGCGGACCCTGGCTCACGAACACACGCACACTCGAATACACACAGCTACTTCACAAACACATGTACAACGCAATCTGAGAAAAAAAAACAATAATATCAGAGGCTCTCTTATTTATGCCCACTGTCTGTCCTGGAGTGCTTTGAGCTCGTGTGAAAGAATAGTGAGCGGCAAATAGGCCTACCCGCTTATTCACGGCACGAAAGTGTTCACTTCGGCTTCTTGCCGCACGTATTGTACTTGCTTTTCCTGGTTTTAACTTTTCCCAAAGTCAACGCTTTTAAATCGCCTTCCATCTCTCCCTCTCTCTCTCTGTCTTTTCTAGAGCCACTACACACACACACACAGAGGCCACTCGCGAGCCGTTGTGCTTCACCTGCATCTGCACACCGGGAAAGCGATTTGGCATCAGAGCTAGACACAACTACCAGAACACACGATGCCACGCGAGATTGTGGTGGGCACGTCAGACGACGTCGCACGTGGGGGAGCGGATGTTCCGCAGGAAATGCCGTCGCTCTCCCTCGTGGCGGCACACGTGCACCGCGTCCGCGAGGCCCTCTGCGGCGGCGGCAGCGCCTCTAATGGGAACGGCAGCAGCAGCAACAGCGGTGGTGGTCTTGCTGCCCACGTCAGCATTCCCGCCAGCGACCTGGCACGCGTCGCCACCCTCGTCGACTTGCTGGACCAGCTGCGTTACTGGGCGGTGGAGGAGGCGACCACCTTCGTTGCCCAGCCGAGCCAACTAGCAGAGACCGACGCGCCGGAGGTCATCGTTGCCTGCGCCTGCAGCGGCCGTCCACAGCTGATGGCGCAGGCGCTGACGGTGATGCAGCAGCTTCTGGGACACCCGCAGTCCGCCTCGGAGGTGCGGCGCGTGCTGCGTGAGGTCGAGCATCACCATCATACGAGCGGTGACAGGAGGGAAGAGAGGGAGGAGCACTCCTTTGCGGACGAGCCCGGCGACCCGGTCCTGCGCTTTCTCGCGAAGATCATGGTCGCCCACGCCCGTGCAGCCCCGTTGCTGGTGGAAGCCATCGGCACCGCCACCGCTGCTGTCCGAGTGGTGCTGCGGGACATTGCGGAGGGGAGCACAGAGGACGTTGTCGCAGATCGTGTGCACGCTGTGTTCGACGTGCTGTGCACAACGCCGCTGGTCTGTTGTACGGAGTCGGCGATGCGCCGCTTTAGCGAGAGTGTGACGGTGCAGGTGGCCGGTGTGGGCTTCCTGGCTGCGCTTGTGGACCTCCCAGCGCTGATCGAGCCACAAGAGGTGAGAGAGGGAGAGGAGGAAGCTGCCACGACGTCGATGGCGGACATGATAGCCCACAGCGACGGCCTGCTGGCGGTGCTCCTTGAGGCGATGCACTGCCACCGCCATCACCTCTCACTCTGCCGCAGTGTCTTGCACGTGTGGTGTGCAGCTGGCCAGTCGCCGGCCTGTCGTCCGCTCCTGCTGCGCCACGGTGCCTACGCCGCCTCTCTCCGACTTTTGAGAGAAGTTGGTGCCTTCACGATGGACGTTTTTGCTTCCGCCGCTGAACTGATCGGCTATTGCATTCCCCTTCTCGATGCCCTGCAACGCCGCTCGCTCCTCTTAACGCTACGCAGCCTCCTGCAGCGCCGCCCACAGCTGGAGATGATCGAGTTGGTGTTGGCTCTGCTCGTCGCGGTGCTAACGGCGCACGGGCGTCGCGGCGGGGCAACGCGGAGCGCCGGCGGCGAACGCGACCCCTACGCCATGTACGCACGCTGTCCGCAGCCACCTGAAAGTAGCGCGGGCGATAAGAGAAAGAAGAGCTGTGAGAGTGGGGCACCATCAGCACCGACAGCATCGCAAGGTGAGCAACAGCAGCAGTCACAACAACAACGGCCACGGCGTCAGGTGCAGCTGCGGTGGAGCTCGACGTACTGGCAGCCCGCCGCGCCGTCAGAGGATGCAGAGGACACATGGAGCTTTACGCTGCAGCGCTGTGCCGTACCGCAGCTGGTCAGCGGGGTGCGGGAGTACCTCAGCGCCTGCGACGCGGTGGACGACCAGGACGCCGCGGATGTGCAGCGGGTGTGCACGCTCGCCGACGCCGTGCTGTCCTTTTTCTAGAAGAATGCGGTGGACGAGGCTTTCTGGTCGCTTCTCCAAGAAGAGGGGAATTAGCGGAGCTGATACGCGTTCTCCTTTTATTGTTTGTTGCTGTTCTTGACCGCTTTCTCGGTGCTGCCGATGAGCACACATTGATGCACTTATGCACATGTTTAAGAAGACAGAAGAGAAGAGAAGTGCGTGCCTTTACCTTGGCCCTCTCTTTGCTGGCAGCTGAGTCTGCTCGCCCTCGCGGTGTGGGCAGCTATTCTTTGTCGTTGCTGTTCTGTTCATGAGCCAGTAATGAGTAATCTGCTCTCTATCTCTCTCATACGCCTCCATCCCACTTTCTCCTTTGGCGCAGCACCACACCCTCGTGGTCACACTCAAACACAAAGACACACGCACACACGTGTGTGCTTGCACATTACTGCTGAGTCACCAAGCACATAAGGAGCGCACCACGACATCGCTTATCGAGGGGCTCCTCACTCATTCCCCTTTCTCTCTCTCTCTCTCTCTGTGTCAGCCATGCCTCCGCTCACCGAGGAACAGCGGGCACAGGCCGCCCTCCAGTTCATCCTGCTCGATCAGGACTCGGACGGCTTCATCGCCAGCAACGAGCTTGGCTTCTACCTGCGCGCCGTCGGCCTCTTCCCCACGGCGGTAGAGGTCACGAGCTATTTGCCCCTCGTAGACGCGCAGCATCAGGGCAAGATTGCACAGGCGGATGCCTTGAAACTGGTAGAGCGACTCTACCCTCAGCGTACGCAACCAGAGGAGCTGCACGCTGCGCTGAAAGTGTTGGACGAGGACGCCGACGGCTACTTGACGACGGCGCAGCTGCGGCTGATTCTGACGACTTTGGGGACGCGGCTGACCACCGAGGAGGCGGACGAGGTGCTGCAGGACGTGGAGAAGGACGCCGACGGGATGGTCAGCATCGACGACATTGCCCAGCTGCTGCTGCCGCCCACCAAGACGAGTTGAACGGCGTTTTAGGAGAATATGTCTCTATTGTTGTTGTTTTATGAGAGCGGCGGCTGGACTGAGTGTGTTTGTGTCACCGCCCTTACAATGTAAATTACGGACCATTCCGCTTTTTTCTCTCACCGACTGGTGGAACACATCGAAAAAAAGTATATGTATGAAAATGGAAAAAGATGGATTGCACGGCTTATTGTGAAGACTACCGAATTTAACTGCTGCTGCGGTTGCATCGCTGCTCATCACACAGGTGTGTCTGTACAGGTGAGGGCTGTCACCGCGATGCTGCGGAGAGGCACAGTCATATCCAGGGTCTGAAACTAAGTCAGCCCCACTTATGTGAAGTCTTGCTTTGCGCTGCTCGTAACGGAGCCGCACAGTTAATCGCCTTGTGTTTCTTCGTGTTCAACCACTCGCTCTGCCTCTCTCTCTCCTGGCTTGTGTAAACGCACATGCAGCAGCAAACAACGAAGCGAAAGTGCCGGAGATTTATCCCCGACGTCTCTGCGGGCCCGAGTACCTGCAACGCAACGCAGAGTAGGTGACGAGGCGCAAACGAAGCGAACACAAAAATGCCGCGTGCGACGCTCTTTATTGACAACGGTGGCTACAACATCAAAGCCCTGTACATCCCGCCCCGCTCCACTCATAACACCACAAACACAACAGAGCCAACAGCATCCACAGCACACCGCGGTAGCGGCACGAACTCAACCGATGCCGCTGCCTCGGCGTCACCCCCGCTGCTGCAGCCGCGCGCACTCTGCCTGCCCAACTGCGTCGGTGCCGCCCCCCACGCCGGGACTGGCCTGCTAGGCGATCAGCTCATCCACCTCCCTCACTACCACGGCATCATGCTGCGTCGGCCGGTGGACCGCGGCTTCGTTGTCGACGGCGCGCTGCAGGCCCGCATCTGGGAACACGTCCTGCAGCACTTCGCGATCGAGGACGAGGCAGCGATTGATGTGTGGGTGACGGTGCCGCACGGCGTGCCGAAACCGGTGGCGCAGCTGCTCTGGCTCCTCTGCACCCGCAGCTTTCGCTTTGCCTCTGTCACCTTCGTTAGTTCTTCTCTTCTCTCCCTTGTGGCGGACAGCTTTGGGGCGAGAAGCAACGGTGGGGAGCGGGAGGCGGCCCCTCAAACGAGCAGCAGCAGCATCAGCAGCAGCAGCGGCCTTGCGTCCCACGCTCATGAAGGCGCCACGGCGGCTGACGGACCCAGTGAGGGAATCCCTTTTTCTGCACCAGTGCCGCACCGCAAGCGTGCGCGTCGCGCTGCCGATGTCGGCAGAGATGCTCTACGAGGTGGCACCGCCGTCGTGGTGGATGTGGGCTTCTCCGGCACCACCATCGTTCCCTTCGTCGATTACCTCCCCGTGCTGAGCTCCGCCGTGCGGCTCGACATCGGGGGCAAGCTGCTGACCAACCGCCTCAAGGAATTCCTGAGCTTCAGTCAGGTGAACGTGATGGAGGACACGTGGCTCATCAATCACGTTCGGGAGGTGTGCTGTGTTGTGGCGCTGCGGCCCTGGCAAAGCCTTCAACGATACGCCGCGCTGTGGAAGGGAAAGACACGGGCGGACGTGGATGCAAGTCTGCCATCGACGCACACTGTGCAGCATCGCCGGCGCACCCCAGTCACGGCGGTGCCTGAGCGAGATGCCGATGCTGCTGCTGCTGCTGCCGAGGTGCCACTACGCTTCTTTCTTCCCACCATCCCCGCCCTTCTCCCTTTGGGCGTTCTGGAAACGGAGTTGTCGGCGCGCCTGCCCCGCAGCTCAGCCGTGGACGCCACCGCACTGCAGCACCTCCTTCTCTGTCAGGAACGCTTCCTCATTCCTGAGCTGCTCTTCACACCGCTGGACGTCGGACTGGACCAGCAGGGCCTCGTGCAGGCCATCACCGAGGGCATCTTCCAGCGCGGCCTGCTGCGTCACACGTCGATGCTGCTGCGGCCGCAGCTGCTGAGCCGGCTCTGCGTGTACGGCGGGACGGCAGACACCCCGCTGCTGCGTGAGCGAGTAGCAGCGGAGGTTGCGGCGGCCTCTCCTGAGTCAGGCAGCGGTGAAGATGATGACGACTGTACGAGCAGCAGCAGCGGCAGCAGCAACGTTCCTTCCTCCTCCTCAACTTCCCGACTTCTTACACGAGGCAGCTGTGAAGGGGGCGGTGAAATCCCCCCTCTCTCTCCAACCTCTCCTCGGTGCCTACTACCTTCTCTGCCCGTCTGCAGCGGCCGCCGTGTCACCTGTGTCCCAACAGGAGCTGCGACGTCTACGAGCGTTAGTCGTGCAGCGATCGATGGTGGAGCTGCTGCAGCCAACAGCGACACGCATTACAGTGGAGGACTTTCAGGAGGCACTGCGGCAGGTGCTGTAGGTGGTGGAAAGAGGCTCATTTTTCGCATGCTGTGCAAGAGCGATGGTGTGTTGCGTCGTATCGGTCCCTTTTTTGAACTCTCTCGCGGCCCGTCGCGTGGTGCGCCATACCAAAAACGTCAGTGGCTCGCGGACCGACAAGCTAAACAACAAAAAGAAAAAATATTAGCAGATGTACTCGAACGT
This sequence comes from Crithidia fasciculata, assembly GCA_000331325.2. Classification (NCBI taxonomy): domain Eukaryota; phylum Euglenozoa; class Kinetoplastea; order Trypanosomatida; family Trypanosomatidae; genus Crithidia; species Crithidia fasciculata. Next base: position 88,741 of record CM003433.1, read on the forward strand.
TATCCACACTGCGGAAACCGGCTGCTCAACGCGCTCGCCGCCTGACCACAAATTCTGACGCTGCATGACTTCCTACAGCGTCACGTTGAATCTAGATTAGAGCCGCCTCTCCTGCCATCCACTGTTGTCGACCTCCGCGCAGTGCATTATGTATTGCAGTCCTTTCGCGAGCCCTTTCCACTTCTCTCTCACTTACGCCTTCGTCTCACCCCGTCCTCGCACACGTACACCCACGCACCCCTTTTCTCTCTTTCGCGCACCGTCCATTGGCGCAGAACATTTGTCTTTTCTCTCGCTCTCTGCGTCCTCGCTACCTCTCGTTTCATCCTCTCTTATCGGTCCTTGAACCTTCACTTCTTCATCACCACCTCTCACCCCGCCTCACCGTCCCGATGACCTCCCGTGTGAATAACCTGATGAGCCACATCGCTATCCGCGAGTCGGATAGCGATGAGATGCGCTACGTCAAGCAGCGCCTCGCCCTCGCCAGCCTTGCCACCCAGTTCACCACCTCTAACGAGAAAATGAAGCAGCTGACCATGTTCATGATCCACGAGATGGTGGAGGGTCTGGAGGGCCGCGAGAGCACCATCCGCATGCTCCCCACTTATGTTTACACGTCCGACCCGGCCAAGGCCACCGGTGTGTACTACGCCCTCGACCTCGGCGGCACGAACTTCCGCGTGCTGCGCGTCAGCCTCCGCAACGGTATTGTCGATGCTCGCACGGACTCCAAGTTCGTCATCCCGAAGCATGCGGTGAGTGGCAACGCAAGCGACCTCTTCGACTTCATCGCGACCTGCGTGAAGAAGATGATGTCCGAGACCGCGCCGGAGGACCTCGAGAAGGTCGTCCCCCTCGGCTTCACCTTCTCTTTTGCCGTGGACCAGAAGTCGGTGAACAAGGGTATGCTGATCAAGTGGACCAAGGGCTTCTCCACCAAGGGCGTGGAGGGTCAGGATGTCGTGGAGCTCCTGCAGAACTCCCTGCGCCGCGTGAAAGTGAATGTGAATGTTGTGGCCCTCTGCAACGACACTGTTGGCACGCTGGTGGCCCGCTACTTCGTGGACTCAGATGTGCAGGTCGGTGTCATCATCGGTACGGGATGTAACGCGTGCTACTTCGAGCGCGCGTCGGCCGTGACGAAGGACCCCGCCGTGGCTGCTCGCGGCAACGCCGTCACCCCCATCAACATGGAGTGCGGCGGCTTCGACTCCAAGTACAAGTACGTGCTGCCCATCACCCAGTACGACGACGAGCTTGATGCCATCACTCCGAACAAGGGCAACTGCCGCTGGGAGAAGATGGTGTCTGGTATGTACCTTGGCGAGATCGCCCGCCGCATCATCGTGCACCTCGCCAGCCTTGGCTGCCTGCCGCGCGAGCTGAAGGACGGCCTCAACAAGCCGTGGGCCTTCGAGAGCAAGCACCTCGGCATGATCGCCGCGGATCAGATGCCCGGTCTGCAGTTCACGCGCAAGCTGCTGCAGAAGATCACCGGCGTGGACGTGTCGGACGTGTCGGACCTGCACACGATTCGTGAGGCGTGCTGCCTCGTGCGCAGTCGCTCGGCTGAGCAGGGTGCCGTGTTCAGCGCTGCGCCGATGCTGAAGACGCACACGCAGGGCCTCGGCACGATCGCGGTGGACGGCTCCGTCTACGAGAAGGTGCCCTCCTTCCAGCGCCTCTACCAGGAGAACATCACCCGCATTCTGGGCCGCACGTCGAACGCGAAGGCGGTGCTGCAGAAGGACGGCAGCGGCATTGGTGCTGCCATGATCTGCGCTCTTGCTGCTCAGGCAAACAAGTAAAAAAGAAAGAGTCTGTCAAACGGAAGAGGGAAGAGAGTTGAGGATCAATGAACAACTCGTCGCCACAGGCACGCGAGAGAGGCGAGGTAGTGCAACAGTGGGAAGTGACGTGCGTAAGGAAGGAGGAAAGGAAGTCTGGTCTGCGGACACGTAGCGCTGCGCAGCACGGCGGCTTCCCCCTTGGCCTCTTCGTCTCTTCACTTTTTTTTTTTACACTTCCACATTGGTTTGTCGCCTGCACGTCACGCTCGGAGGCTGTCGACGTTGGTGCATCACGGCAAGCAGGCTTACTTCCCTCTCTGTCTCATTTTTTTTTGGTGAAACCCTTTCACTTCTTGTCTCACTCCATAACTTTTGTGTGTGTGTGATTCGACCGGAGGTGTTGTTTTGGAAGAGACGTAAAAGGGTTTAGAGAGGCGGGGAGGAGAAGGAAGCACACAACTTAATTTCAGTTAAGCACGCACACGCACTCGAATATGCACAGAGGCGGCTACAATTCAAAAAAAAGGCGATTGTTTACTCAGGACAAATGTACCAGGGTTATTTTCTTTTTCAGCTTTCTATTGTTCTTTATCGTTGCTGGGGTAGTCCTCCTGCTTCGTAGACGGGTGCGTCCGTGTGCGTGTGCCGTAGTCCTCCTCGTTTACCTTCTCTCAATCCTGTTGTGAACGGGAAGCGGGCTTTTTTTTTGCTTTCCAGTTGCAGCACAAATCCTCGCTCTGCTTCTCCCGTCCCACGAAACCACTCCCTCTCTCTCCTTACCTTCACACTCGTAAGGTGGGTTGACACGCGTACGTGTGCGACTTCGCACTTCCAACGAAAAACGGATAAAAATTGCCTTTAAAGGCATCAAAACTATTTGTTCTCTCTTTTTTGTTTCTTTTTATCTTTTCTTATGTGTTGGCTTCTCGTTCTGTTCGCTCTCTCTTTTCCTCCCCTTTTCCTCCTTCGCTGCCGTGGATTTGGATGGGGGAGGGCAGGGTCTTCCCGGTCCTCTAGCTACGCTTACGGCTGCGAAGGTGCGATTCGAGTAGACACGATGGTGTTTTCTTTTTTTTTTCGTTCGACTTTTTCTTTTCTCTCTTTCCTCCAACAGAACAAAGCGTTGTGACAAAGGCGTGCGACTCGAGGCAGACAAAAGACAAAGAGTGTATGAGGGGAACTGGAGGGGGACTCAAAACAAAAAGGCTTTTGCAACGTGAAGCAATTTCAACGAGAGTAGCACGGCTACTTGGCAGTCACAGGCCGCTTTGTTTTCTCCACTTTTCACCCCCCGCTACTCTGACGTGTCGCTTGTCTAGACTCCTCTTTACTGTTTTTTTTTCTTTCATTTCTTCTCTCGCGCTCTCACAGAAACGAGCAAAGACGCACCTTTTTTCTCTACTTTGATTGACCTCCTTTTCCTTCTTTTCTATTTTTTTTTCACACCAACAAAGCAGAAAACGAAAATCACTTTTTATCCCTCTATTTTCTTTCTTTTCTTTTCATTTCGCTCCCAGTCGCTCTTTTTCTTTTCGTCGGTGTTTATTGCGGGGCCGCGCCATAGACAGCACCATCACCATACGACTGCATCGTGCGTTGTTGCACACACGTACAGTCGCTCTAATTCTAAAGTTCAACGGCCGGATACGACACACCAAAATACCAAAATTAACGAAGATGACGAACAAAAAAGTTTTTTCGAAAAACCTTGCCTATATCACCATTACTGTTGTGATTGGGTCTGTAAAGCAGTCCTACTTGCGGTGGCACTCATCTAGCTCTTACGTCCTTCAGCTCTCAACGGCATGCACAGCGTTGCGATGGAGGCGCGCCGACCAGCAAGGTAAACACATTCTAAAAAAAATAATAATAATAACAATGGAAAAGGTGCAGGAAGAGAACTAACAGTCTCTGTATCGATGAGACAGTACGCACATATCTTTCACTCTTTCTTCTTTTCCTTTCTTCTCTCTCCTTTTTCTTTTTCAAAACTACAACTTTTGCCGGCTTTTTCTCCTCTACAACCGCGTCGTCCCGCTGCTGACTCTCATCCCGTTTCTCAAAAGTTAAACCATCTTTATACCCCTCTCTCTCAAAAGTCACTCTTTCTCTCTTTTCTACTACCCGTTCGCATTTTCAGTTTTTTTTTTTCTCGTAAACGCCTTGTTTGTTGTTTTGCCTTCTCGTCTTTCTTTTCTTCTTAGTCCTCTCATATCAAAAAGAAGAACTCCGTGTCATCTCACTTCCACCATGGCCTCCCGTGTGAACAACCTGATGAGCCACATCGCTATCCGCGATTCGGATAGCGATGAGATGCGCTACGTCAAGCAGCGCCTCGCCCTCGCCAGCCTTGCCACCCAGTTCACCATGTCGCACGAGAAGATGAAGCAGCTGACCATGTTCATGATCCACGAGATGGTGGAGGGTCTGGAGGGCCGCGAGAGCACCATCCGCATGCTGCCGTCCTACGTGTACACGTCCGACCCGGCCAAGGCCACCGGTGTGTACTACGCCCTCGACCTCGGTGGCACGAACTTCCGCGTGCTGCGCGTGGGTCTGCGCAACGGCAAGGTTGATGCCCGCACGGACTCGAAGTTCGTCATCCCGAAGGGTGCCCTCACCGGCACGGCCAACGACCTCTTCGACTTCATCGCCGCGAGCGTGAAGAAGATGATGATTGAGAAGGCGCCGGAGGACATGGAGAACCGCGTCCCCCTCGGCTTCACCTTCTCCTTCCCTTGCGACCAGAAGTCGGTGAACAAGGGTATGCTGATCAAGTGGACCAAGGGCTTCTCCACCAAGGGTGTGGAGGGCCAGGACGTCGTGGAGCTCCTGCAGAACTCCCTGCGCCGCGTGAAGATTAACGTGAACGTTGTGGCCCTCTGCAACGACACCGTTGGCACGCTGGTGGCCCGCTACTTCGTGGACCCTGACGTGCAGGTCGGTGTCATCATCGGCACTGGCTCGAACGCGTGCTACTTCGAGCGCGCGTCTGCCGTGACGAAGGACCCTGCTGTGGCTGCTCGCGGCAACGCCGTCACTCCCATCAACATGGAGTGCGGCAACTTCGACTCCAAGTACAAGTACGTGCTGCCCATCACCCAGTACGACGACGACATGGATGCCATCACTCCGAACAAGGAGAGCCAGCGTCAGGAGAAGATCGTGTCTGGCATGTACCTTGGCGAGATCGCCCGCCGCATCATCGTGCACCTGGCCGACATGGGCTGCCTGCCGCGCGAGCTGAAGGATGGCCTCAACAAGCCGTGGGCCTTCGAGAGCAAGCACCTCGGCATGATCGCCGCGGATCAGATGCCCGGTCTGCAGTTCACGCGCAAGCTGCTGCAGAAGATCACCGGCGTGGACGTGTCGGACGTGTCGGACCTGCACACGATTCGTGAGGCGTGCTGCCTCGTGCGCAACCGTGCTGCCCAGCAGGGTGCCGTGTTCAGCGCTGCGCCGATGCTGAAGACGCACACGCAGGGCCTCGGCACGATCGCGGTGGACGGCTCCGTCTACGAGAAGGTGCCCTCCTTCCAGCGCCTCTACCAGGAGAGCATCACCAAGCTGCTCGGCCGCACGTCGAACGCGAAGGCGGTGCTGCAGAAGGACGGCAGCGGCATCGGTGCTGCCATGATCTGCGCTCTCGTCGTGAACGAGCAGAACAAGAGCTAAGCGACGGTGTGTGTAGCGTGTGAGAGGGAGAGGGACCGGAGAGAAGGGGGTTTGCGAAAGACAGAGTCGATCATCGCGGTGAGGTGCGAGTGTCTCACCGTGCGACAGAAGGGGAAAAGCCACATGCACTGCCGAAGACGAAGAAAGACGTGAGCAGGCAACAAGATGAGGATGGACAGCTGATTTCGTGAAGAGCTCAAGGCGAAAAGAAGCATCGGCGAGGGGGAATAGACAGAGGACTTCAGTGCTGAGGACATTGCTTTCTCACAGACACGCACCCATGTTGCACAGCACGTCTGTGCCGCTTGCGTGCGTGTGCGGGTGCGTAGCCTCGGCCCTCCTCGTTGTTGTCCCCGCCGCCGCTCCTCTCTCTCTCTCCTTGCTTCTCGTGTTCAGTTTGTATTGCTGTCCTCGGTGGCCTACGTCGTTTTTCGTCCGTGCGCTGCTCTATGGTTTTTTTTTCCATTTTGAGGATCCCTCTGTTGTTGTAAGTGGCTTTTAAAGGATAAGCCCTTCTTGACCGAACTCCTTCCTGGTTCTTCTGCGCACTTCAAAAGGAAAACAAACTCATTTCTAACAAACACAAAAAATAAAACGGCATAGTCACCAAGACACCAGGTCACAAACACCACGGCATTCACTAAGAGGCACCGCAGCAATCAGGGAAATGAACGCGGTTTGCTTCTCTTCTTCTCCCTCTGTTGGTGTGTCTTGTGTCTGCCGTGTTGCTTCTGCCGCGTCATTTGGCTGACTTTTTTTTTCATTTTTTAAGGGGAAAAAGTAGACGAAGTAGTTTAAGCCACTCCCCAAAGGCGACACACAAACATACACACACACACATGCATGCACACACACAAGCAACAGGAAAAAGGGGGGAAGAAGAGGAGGGACAAGAGGGATATCTTCAATGAGGATGTTACTCGCTGTCTTCCTCTTTTTCTCGGATATGCTTGTTTTCCTGCTTTTTAAAAAATACCCGTTTCGCGAGAACAAAGAAAAAAGTCCCGATTCAGCAAACGCCTTTTTATTTTCCCCCGACATGCCCGTGCGTGCATGCGAGCTGATACACAAGTATTGGAGCATACACCTCCTCCTCTCTCTCGCTTTTCCTTTTTTTTCTTTTTCTCTTTACTCTATACCCGCCCTAATCGCTGGTGCCTCTACCCTCCTTCCCCCACTCGCCTCGTGGTATGTCCTTTTTTTGTTTCCTTCGCCGCGGAGTGGATTATGGGGTGCTGATTGAGGTGACTGGTGACGGCGACCCATGAAGGGGAAAAAAAGGAAATATATATAAAACGAAGAAATTTAGGGTACCTTTTTTTTTTCCTCCTTCGTTCTTGTGTGTGTTTTTCTTTGGTACTTCTCTCCTTTTCTTTTTTTCTTTTCTAGGTTATCCGAATGTTTTTTTTTTATTTCACTTTCAGCTCTCTCTCTCTCTCTTCTAATGCTTCTGTGTCTTGGCTACAACAACAAAAGGTGAGAAAACTTTAAGAACCTGATTTTATCCCTTTGCTCTTTTATGGCGTTTCTTTCTTGTGCTGTGTGCCGTCGAGGCGCTTATCGCATTGCTTGTGTGTGCGCGTGAAATGGCGAGAGAGAGAGTATGTGTGTGTGTGTATGTGTGTTGTTGATTGGGTGAGTTGGCGTGTAGGTGCGTGTGTACGTGTACGTGTACGTGCGTCTGTGTGTGCCGAAGAAGGGAAAGAGTGGACTAGAGGTTTACTTGCGTTAGCAATATTTCTTACTCTACCTCTCTTTCTCTTTCAGTCAGAAAGTTTTTACCTTGTCCAAGACAGTAGCGGAGTCATCGTCTCTTCTTCTTTTTGGTTTCTCTTTCCTGTGACCCTCAATGACGCACCCCTTTGTATATTCTACTTTTTCCTCTTCTCGTCTTCCCTCCCTGGTCGCACCCGGCACATCTGAATTCGCTGACTTTTTCCCGTGCCTCTCTCTCTGCGCATGTGTCCCTATCATGCATGGAAGCGCACGACGCGGAGCAGAGAGAGAGGCACGGGAGAGGAATGGGGAGAAGCGAGGGACCGCTGAGAGACAGACGCACGCACACATCCACGCGCACACAATCCCCATTGAAAAACAAAAACACAATTTCTTTTTTTGGCTTTAATTCTTTTTTGGCTTTTTTGAGTTACGTTTCTCTTCCACTTCGTCCTCTTTTTTAACACGTAAGGGTGACACATAAAAAAAAAAACAAATCAAGCCGGAGAGAGGGAAGAATAAAGAAAGCGATGTATGAGAACTTCTCATCTAAAAAAAAAAAGTTTTGCAGCAACAACAGAGAAACAACGATATGGTATTTTGTGCATGCTGAGTGGTCGCCGCTGACGAGAGAGAGGCGGAGGCGAAGGAAGACGTGTCCGCTCGCCTGCGGTAGCCAAGGCTGGTTTTTGTTTGTGTTTTTTTCTCCCCATGCAGGCTTCGCTATGTTTCTCCGGTGTCCGGTCGCGGAGGGCAGCGTCGGCTGCTGATTCGCACGATCGGCACTTCCACGATATTGGGAGCTAGTGGTGAATGCGAGGAAGAAACAACGGATGCTGCTGAGCTATCAGTGCATACCAGATTTTTTCTCTGTTGTGCTTCATGCGGCTAATCAGGGCTACGTGCTGTGAAGTGTCTGAGGCTTTTGTAACAGTCCCCTCTTTCCGTGTTGCGTCTCTTCATGCCCATTCGTGGTTTCTTCGTCTGACAATCTCTTAAGTCTGTCTCTGCCCCACCTTTTCCCTATCCTTGCCCTCCAGCGCAGGTGCAATTGCCCCGCAGGCGCAGACACACACTCGTCTGCTGTCCAGCACACACACACACTGCTTTTCTAATCTATCGCCGCCTCTCATGTCGGGACTCGTTGCGTTTCCTGTGTGCTGTAGCCGCGTGAGGCGTCACGTCCTCCTATTCGCGAAGTCTCCGACCTTGTCAACTGTCACCCGCTTGCAGGGAAGTCTCACCGCACTAAGAGGTGTAAGCAACAGCAATGGAACGAGCTCAAGGACTGCTGCCCACATGCAGCTTCGATGGGCACACAGTACACCTGCTGCTGTCACCACCCTCGGCACACTACAGCGCTACGTTCAGCAGCGCGACGAGGAAGGCTGTGCGGCCTACTACGAGCACCACTTCAACCCAAGCCAGCAGCACTTCGTGAACGACTTCTGCCGCGGGTACGCCGCCGACGCTCGCGACGCCGCACTGCTGCTGATGCGCATCTACACGAATCGCGGTCGAATTGACAAGGTGCGAGAGGTGCTGAGTGTTGCGATGCGCGACCTGGCGGCAGCAGACGTGCCTCTCTCGGTTTCCCCGCTGTGCTACGCGCAGCTCGCTGGGCGAGGCAACAGGGCATCACCCCAATCAGCAACACCAGCCACATCACCGTCCTCTCACTCATCTACGCTGACTCTGTCCGGTGATCTTCTCGCAGCAGCGGCAAACAGTGCCTCTTCTTCTTCTCCTAGTTCTGCAGCTGCGCATTTACCCTCCTCTTCTCCCACCACCGTTACGAGCACGTGGCACCGCCCGTCGCTGCTCAACGCGTCGATCTTCAACGCCTACCTTGAAGCTCTCACCAGACGCAACAAGTTTGCCGTGGCCGAAGTCACCCTCTTGTTGGAGCAGATGACCGCCGCCGGCGTCGCACGGGATGCCCTCACCTACCACTTTCTCATCGAGCTGCACGTGCGGGCTGGCTACGATCCAACGGGGCTCTGGACGGAGATGCACGCGATGGACCCGCCGCTCGCGCCGCTGCCGGCAACGGTGCTGACGCTGCTGCTGCGTGTTGTGCCGTCGAGCAACAACCCTGCCTTTGTAGTGGACGTCACGAAGGCAGCACTGCGATGCGGGACGGCGGTGATGGATAAGAGAATGCTGGCTGAGATGGCAGAGCAGTGGCTGCACGGCGTGGCACGGTCACTAACCAGCAACAGCAACAGCGGCGGGGAGGCAGCCGCGACGTCGGCGCAGCAGCAGAGCAGCGGTGCGTCTGCGAGTGCCCTTACCGCCTCTGTCGGCAGCGGCGGCAACCCCGCCCACTACCCACCCGAGTACGTGCTGTGGCTGCTGCTGGAGCTGGAGCTGCGGTGTGTGCTGGAGAAGGCGAGCTTCACGCAGTACGTGCAGCGCCACCACTTGACGGAGCTGTTGCTGAAGTGTGCAAAGTGTACAGATGCGGGGACCGCCGAGCAGGTGCTGGCGCTGATGGACCGTCATGCGCTCCCCAAGACGGCGGACATCCTGGCCTTGGTGGTTTGGTGCTGGTCCCAGGCGCTGGAGATTGAGAAGACGCTGGACCTGATCGAGTGGATGGCGCTCAAAGGCTACCTGGATCAGGTGGACTGCTTCCGCAAGGCCCACATCGACTCCTTGCGCTACACAATGGACCAGCACTACCTGATGGCCTTCGCAGACGCCCTCAGCACCCCGGCTTTGACTGAGCGAGCCTTGGCGCACCTGCAGGCCCGTCGGCAGCGAGGGGAGATGGTGACGGCGCACACGCTCGACCTTGTTGTCTTGGCCCTCGCAAAGGTCGGTGAGGAGCGCCGTGCCTTGCATCTTGTCTCCACCTTCGAGCCGCGCTGGGGCATCAGCCCACGCACCAACACCTTCAACTCCCTTCTCGTTGGCTGCTCCCGCCACCGCAGCACGATGCTGCACCGCGTCGTCTACAAAACGCTCGTGAACAGCGGCGTCGTGGCCAACGTCTTCACCTTCCGCGTGCTGATACGCCAGGCGGTGGTGTCTGGCAACGTGGACGAGGCGCTCTTTTACCTGGAGGAGGTCACGCGCCACCCCGGGCTGCGGGTGGAGGTGGAGATGATCCTACCCATACTCGAGCGGGCCGCGCGTGTCGGCGACGTCGCGACGGCCAACCGTGTTAGCCAGTTTTCCCTCAAGTACGACATCGGCATCGACGGCGGTGTGCTGCGCAGCGTGATGCAGCAGCTGACAGAGGCGGGGCAGAGTGTGGAGGTGCTGAAAGGGCAGCTGCCGCTGCACGAGGCGCTGCGGTCGCGCTCCAAGACGGGGCGGCAGCGGGCCCGCAATGAAGTTCTCCTGTAAGCCGCACTCACCTCCTGTGCGTCGTTACTAACTGTCGTTGGGTTTTGTGTGTGTGTGTGTGTGTTTGGTGCTCGTAGTCACAAATATTTGCGATAAAGTGGGAGGGAGAAAAAAAGCCAGCTGTAGCCTAATCGATAAAGTGGCACGATCGTGGAGTAGATGTTGGGCTGGTTGTACTCTAAGGATTACAGAACAGAAGAGGAACGACGCCGTCGCGTACGTCGATTGATGGCATTTTGCACTACTTCACTTCCGTTTGTCCCTCCTTCGCGGTTTTCTTTTTCTTTCATGCGCACACATGAGCTACTCTCCCCTCAGCACCGTGCCGCCGTATCCGCGTATCGCTTAGGGTGTAGTAAACACCTTCGCTGCTGCTCTCTTCCCACATCCCTATCTCCTCTAGGAAGAGAGAAGAGGGCGTGAAAGCGTGCGAGAGAAAGAAGGAGTGGCAGGTTTGCTGCGCAGTTCCCAAAAAAAGGCAGGCCCTGAATCACACAACTGCGTGTCATCGCGGTGGGTGTGTGCCTCTTTACCGGGCTGCGTGTCGTCCTCCCTCCTCTATCTCCTCTATCTCATCATCACCCACGGGCCTCCGCAGGTTGCCAAAAAAAAAAAAGAGTGGGGGCTATAGATACCAAGCGGAACACGCACGCACACACACAAAAAAGAAACACATCAACATTGTACTGACAGGAGGGCACACAACTCCTTTTCTTTTTTTTTTATTCAAACATCGTTTCACTGTCGACTCAACCCGACCCAGCCACCCCAATAGCGAAAAAAACAAAAATCAACAAAGCACGAGAAGCTGTCACCAGCTCCTTTCTTTCTTTCTTCTCCTTCTCATTGTAATACTCTTAGCATGGCAGCAAGGTCAGATATCGTGAAGGGCCGCTACTCCTCCTACACCCTGCTCAACGACGTCGGCCACGGCGGCAGCGCCCGCGTCTTTCGTGCGCAGGACACGGCGACGAAGCGCGAGGTGGCGGTGAAGCAGCTTTTCGGCAATGGCCCGGAGGACAGGGCAGACTGGCTGCGCGAAGTCGACGCCCTCACCACCCTCAACAACCATCACTGCCCACACGTGGTGCAGTATCTCGACCACATGCAGCAGCATGGACGTCTCTTCCTGGTGGAAGAATACGCCGAGCACGGCTCATTGCTGCGCCGCCTGCGCCACGACGGCCCGCTGTCCGAGTCCGCCGTCTGCGAGGTCGTCTTCCAGATCTTGACGGCGCTGCACCGCATGTCGGCGTGGGGCGTCGTGCACGGCGACCTGAAGGCGTCGAACATCCTTGTTTTCGATGGGCTGCGGGTGAAGCTGACGGACTTCGCGCTGCGCTCGCGGCGCGGAGAGGCATCAGAGCAGCAGCAGCAGCAGCAGCACGACGGCGACGAAGGCAACACAAACGACACGAGCGATGCCGCGCCACGCAGGAGTCCGAGCCGCCTCACCACAGAGCGGAATGACGACTGCGGCGAGGTGAAGGAGGACGCGCTGGGTGAGCGGCAGCCAACGACCACAACGACGTCCACCGCGGCGGGATGGACGTCCTCCATGGATGCGGCCTCGAGCGAGTCGCGATCGACGGCGGCGCCGCAGCGATCACGCACCACCACAGCAACAGCAGCGGCAGAGGCCCCGCCCTCTTCTCTCATCGAGTTTAGGGGCTCCGTGTACTGGGCAGCGCCGGAAGTTTTGGCCGGGGAGAGCAGATCAACGGCTGCGAGTGATGTGTGGGCTGTGGCGTGCACCGCAGTGGAGCTGCTGACCGGGGCTCCGCCGTACTTCGACCGCAGCCTCCCCAACGCCACCCACTACGTGCTAAAGCATTATTACGCAATGATGGAAGAGGGGCAGCAGCAGCAGTGGCACCAGCAGAGGTGTCAGACGAGGCAGAGAAAGACGCAGCAGCAGCAAAGAAAGAAGGAAAACCCGGCTCACCTGGCGACGCAAAATCGAGCTCGAGTGGCAGCGGCGCCGCGTCACCGCCGCGTGTGTTGCTGCCGCCACTGCCAGACACGTTGCAGCTCAGCGACGAGTGCGTCGACTTCCTACGACTCTGCCTGCAGCTGCGTCCGACAGAGCGACCATCCGCCGCTGCACTGCTGCAGCATCCGTGGTTCCTCGGCATCGTCGTGCCGCAGCTGCTCCGTGCTGCACGCGACGGACGCGTCACCACCCACCGGCGGCGGCAGCAACGGGGCCAGTAGCGGCGGAGACGACGATGCAGTGACGGGCGGCGGTCGCTTCGCGGTGATCGAGCGATGGGTCGAGGCGAACCTGCTGTGCGGTCACGAAGCGCGGTGCGTGGCGTGGCTGCACAGCGACGCGCTGCCGCTGCTCGTGCCGGTGCTGACACCGCGCATCATGACGCCGACCTACATCGGCAACGTGATGCGGTGCTTTTCACACTTCGCCGAGTCGTCGCCGCCGTCGCTGGCCGCGCTTTTTCTCAGCCGTCTCGGGGCGACGGAGCTGTGGAGTGTAGAGGAGCTCACCTCTGCCTGCGATGCCGACCACCTTGTCTCGCTCTTCCGCTGTTGCTGCGCCGCGCAAGATCCGCAGGTGGCGGTGTTCACGCCGACGCACCCGGCCGCGTTGCGCTTCGTGCTGAGCCTCGAGAAGGCAAAAGTGCTGGAGTGTGTCGCGGCGCTTCATCAGCTTTGTGTGGAGCCAAATGAAGACGAGGGAGCAAAACCTACGGAAAAGGACGACCAGCAGCCGCAGCTACACCAACATCAGCGTTGTCTGCGCGCTCGTGAACGCCTTCTGCGCGACGGCGGCGCTGCCGTCCTCTGCCAACGCGTCGAGGCCCAGTGCAAGACGGCCTTCATGAACAGTGCACCACCACCGCTGGAGTGGGCGACGGTGCATCGCCTTCTCGAAGTGCTCGCCACGGTGGAGCCCCTGCCTGGTGGACGCGCGCTTCTGTTTGGCCTACCGGGCGAGGAAGGCGTGGGGCCAGCTGCCGCACCCATCGTGACGCCTCGCAGTGACACCGCAGCTCTGCCCAGCAGCAACGCGAATGGCGCCGGCCACCACGGCGCGGCAGCACCGAAGCTGCAGCACCGCTTTCGAACGGCTCGCATCTCTCCGGCACCCCGCGAAGCTCGCCATCGCCGTCGAGCAGCGCATTGGCCGGCGCAGCGTCGCACAGCGCTTCCCCAGCAGCCTCAGCAGCTACCGTGAACGCCGGCGCACCAGCGACGACGGCAGGAGGAAATAGCATCAACGTGGCCGTGCTGAACAGCATCGGCAGCGGCGTGCACAACACCTCCAGCAGCAACTTCGGGCTGGGCTCTGTCAGCCCCGGCGCGACAACGACGACTGCTGAGGCAACGTGGGCCGCCTCGCTGACGTGGATGCTGGCGATTCAGGAAGCTGCTCGCCATGGCAGCGACGCCGCCGTGCTCTTGTTGTCGCACTACATCGCAGCGGGTGCGGAGGGCGGGCGGGTGGACTACGTGCAGAAGGCGGGGCTCAGTCTCGCTGCGACGCTGGTGCTGGTGGCCTCAACCCCAACAGCCGCCACGTCCGCGCGGTGTGCCGCCGTGACTAGCCTGCCCAACCTGCAAGCAACCTCACTGCGTGCCGCCCGCTACCTGCGCGACCCGGTGCGGTGTATCCCGCTGCTCGCACAGACGCTGCAGCACGCCGCCGCCGTGCCCGCACTCGTGACGGCGTTGCTGAGCGCGCTGCGTGCCTTGACGGCGGAGAAGCAGACGCTGGCGGCGGCGGCGAGTAGTGCGTGGATGTGGGCGGCGCTGGTCGCTCTGCTGCCGGTCGCGGAGCAACCAGATGGCAACACTTCCACCGGTACAGTAGCAGCCGAGGAAGAAGAGGGAGGCAACAAAGGGCAATCGCCATCGTCGTTGGAGGCGTCGCTGGAGGACGCCGACCGTGCCGCACGCACGCGTCCACCACGCAATGCACGCACCCCAAAGCGCAACCTTCGCACCAGTGTCCCGGCCCTTCCTCTTGCTGCCTTGGCCGAGCTCGTCGCCTTGGTGGAGCAGTGGTTCATCGACCTCGCGCCGGCGACGCTGCTCACTCTCTCCGCCTCCTCGTCGTCCACATACGCAACAGCAGCCGCGGTGGCGCCGGCACCGCCATCACCACCGCCGCTGGAACGGCGCCACTCCAGCTCCCCTTCGCGCAGTCCCCATCATCATCGCGCCGGGAGCAGCAGCAGCGGTCATCAAGACACCGCCTCGGGAACATCGGCATCGCCGCTGGTGGCGCTCTTCGCTGCGTTGCGGGTGCGGCTAGCGGCGCTGCTTGAGAGCGAGAGCGTGCTGGCCGGCGGGGAGGTGAAGCCGCATGTGGAGGCGGTGCTGGGCCACCTCGCAACGCTGGACAGCAGCACTGCTGGACCCAAGTGACGTGGCAGCGATGAGGAAAGCACAAGGAGAAAAACGGGTCAGGAGGAGTGATTACCGAAGAAAAGGTATTTAGAGCGAGATCGGTGCTGATGGTCTGTCTCTCTCTGTGTGTTGGTCTCCACCCTCTGAACCCTCTGCGCATGCGTGCACCTGTACTGTATCAACGAGAAATCTGCTATAAAATAGAAAAAATGAGAGGAGAACGCTATCGGTGCCAACCACCGCGGGACGACTTCGGTCCTTGAAGCACGCAACGAGCGCCATTTACCGCAAGACGGATCTTACTTCTGCACGAACTGCATGCTTCAATTCCTCCTTTTTTTTCATTTTTTTTTTTGAGGGAGGTGCAACTCTGGCGGCATACACTCAACAGCCTTTTGCGCTGCCGATGTAAAAGCTGCAATTTCCTTGTCTACTTACCGACACCATTTTCAGCCTCTCAACCATCCTCTGCCGCCCTTGACCAGGAGAAACAGCACAACACCAAAAGCACAGTCTTTACAGCAACAGCACACAGTGCACGCAAAACCCTGTCGCCTTCTTCTTTTTTTTTTTCCCCCTCACCATGTACAAGGTGTTCCCTTCGCTCATCCTCCGCGCTGCCATGGTGCGTGCTCGCTCGCTAGAACTCGGCGGCGTCAACGACTACTACACGAGCTCCTCCGCTCCCAGCTCATCCACCCTTGTTGCCGCCGCGCCGTCCGCCACGAACGTGTATGTGCTGGCGTTCGGAGAGCGGGAGGGACTCGCACCGGGAGAGCGGTTGGAGGTCTACGGCGATCGGCTGCGACTCGTCCGCACGCTGGCTTATGGCTGTCCACGTGGTGTGAGCGTGCAAAGCGCGTACACCGGTCGTCTCACCGATGCAGACTTGGCAGGCATCACGGAACAGCTGGAGGCGCTGCACCCGTGCGGCACCGATATGCGGAAGCTCATCACCCTGCAGCTCAACAGGAGCACCGCCCAGCCAGCAACACCGTCAATTGCGTCAAACACTTCGGGGCCGGCGGGTACGCGAGACGGCAGTGCGAAGGCAGCACTGAAGCAGCCCTCACCGCCGCCCCGCACGCCGGAGTGGACGCTGCGGCTGCCGGAAATAAAGAACAGCCGCGTGCTGCGCAGTGCTGTGCCGGACGATGTCGCCTCGCTGGGCGGAGCGCAGCTGACGGCGCAGCTGGAGCGGCTGCGGCACAGCCCGGAGGAGGTGGTGGTGGCGGAGTGGTTGCGACACGCCAGCGGGCCTCCCGCTCCTGCCAAGAACAGTGCCGCTGCTGTTGCATCGCGCAGCACCGCGTCGAACAGCGCAACGTCGTTGACGGACGACAACGGCGTCCCCATCACCGCACAGACGCAGCAGCAGAAGAGCAACGCGAACAGCAGCGGCGAGAGCGATGGTGACGACGCGCTGCTGATGGAGAACGGGGTGTGCTTCCGCAGCGCCGACAGCTGCGGCCTCCGCGCACTCCGCACATCGCGGCTCGCCTTTATCTCCAGCATCGAGCGCACTGCCAACGGACTTGCGCGGCGGCAGCGGCGGCTCTCCGGGGAGGAGCTGCGTCCCCTCGCAGTGCTGGACGTGAGCGCGATCGACTTCACCTTTGCCCACGCCGCGTTGCAGTCCACTCTGGAGCTGGGTCTCCACACCGGCGAGGCGTGCCGCATCACACACGTGCCCCTCACCGACACGGCGGCGCAGCGGGTGGAGCCGCAGGCAGCGAGCTACATTCGGGTGGTGGCGGCGGGGCCTGGCAAGGCACTGCAGCGTCCTTTTGACTTTGTGCCCACGCACTCCTTCGACGTGGGAGCCTACACGGCGTACCTGCCTCTTCCCCTCGGTCCGCTGACGCCGGCAGAGGCAGCGGGCAGCTGTGTGAACCTCGACAACGACGACGACAAGACAGCTTCATCCTCCTCGTCTGGTGCTGGTGGTGCATCCACGAAAGGACGCCACCATCAACAGCAGCAGCAACAGCGGAGCTGCCGTCATGCTGGGGCTGGAATTGGTGGTACCCGCCTCGACCGCCAGCAGCTCGCCACGCAACTCTCCCATGCCATGGCCACCCTGCGCCGTGGTGCCTGCATGCTCGTCACCTTCGTGCCCACCCCCACGACTGTGGCCGCTCTCTACCACGAAATGGAGACGCAGCACCACGCGGAGGTGTTGATTGAGCACCGGATGGTGTCGAACTCCAAGGCGTGCATCGCCGAGGCGATCTCCCGCACCGGGCGGTGGGGCTACATTACCGACGAGGTGCTGCCGGCGGTGGACTGCCCACAGGGCAGCTCCTTCTCTCTCATGGTCGTGTTGGAGTGAGAGCAGAGAAGGAGAGAAAGGGGGAGGGGAACCACTCTCACACGATCTTTCCCTCTCGGGTTTTCTTTTGTTTCTTTGATAAGAGTGTCAATGAAAGTGGCGTCGCGGCGATCATGCGCGCTTTTCTTCTTGGCCTACTCTGTCACCACTGTGTTGTTGTTGTTGTTGTCATGGAGCGCGGGTTTGGATAACCTTTTACCGGCTCCCTTGCTTGCTTTCTTTGTTCCTCTATCACAGTCCCCTCGTAATCATATTCATAAGAAAAAAAATCTAATATACCTTGTGCTCTTTGGCTGCCAGGAAGACAATGAATTGCCGCTTTTTCTTTTTCAATTCTGCTGCCGCGAGAAGCTCCCTTCTCTTTCTCTCACTCTCTCGCTTTTTCGGCGGGCGCTGCACATGACTAGTGATGCTCGACACACATCCAACTCTCTCTCCCCTCTCCTCTCCTCTCCTCCTCTGCTTTCGTGCACTTCACCATCACCCCACTACTTCTCCACGCCAGCTGAAACCTACCACCGTGTTTTTTTACCCAAACGCACGATGCTGAGCAACACGCGGGGCTACTCGCGCTACGCCCGCGCCATCGGGTCGCACCGCGACGACCTCTCACGCCTCCGTCTCGTCTGCCCCAAGCTGCGCGCCACCGGCAAGTGCTGGCCTTATCAAAGAGAACAAGAGGTGCGCCACGAGCTGGCGGCGGCCAAGGAGGCGGAGCTGCTGAAGAAGGCGACGGCGCTGTACACGGCTCAAATGGACCTCGCTGCAGATCTCGCCGGTGCGGACGGCGATGCGGAGCTGCTGGACAGCCTCACCACGCAAGCGGGCTTCTCTGCAGACCCTCTCAAGCGAGACGAGGTGATCGACAAGCTGCTTGCGGAGCTGAAGCAGGAGCCGGCGTACCTGAACTGGAGCCTCGACGCCGCCGTCGCAGAGCGCTTGGTGGAGCTGCACATTAAGCCATGCAACTACACCCATCGCGAAGAAGTCAACGCATCGCTGAAGCGCAGCCGCAGCGCACACGTTAAGGCAGAAGCCCAGCTGGTCGAGCAGCACGCACAGGAGCTGCACGACGTGCTGAAGACCACCAACGCCGCGGAAGAGGGGCGGGCGGCTGCGTTTCCGACGCCGGCGCCGTCCTCTGATGCCCGTCGGCGCCGCATCGCGGAGCACCAACTGCGGCAGTGGGAGGAGGAGCGCCACCGCATCTTTGCCTCTCTCACCCCGCTGCAGCGCTGCGTCGTCTGTCTGCTCTGGCAGCGCACGTACAAGATAGAGCAAGGGATTCTAGTCGACGTCCGCCTCCTGCTGGAGCGGCGGCTGGCGGAGGTGTACGACCGCACCGGGAGCGTCGCGGTGGACGGCGTTGTGGTGGCATCTCGCTCGACGTCAGAGGCACACCAACGAACTGGCAGAAGCGAGGAGGAAGACGACGACGACGCACTGGACGCCTTTCTCAGCAGCACTGCCTTCGAGGAGCTGGTGGAGCGGGAATCGAAGCGTGTCGTCACCCGCGTTGTCTTCCGTCCTGAGTTCGGCCTCGTAGACCTGAGTGCGCTCCCACTACTGGTGGCGTACCTCAGCACGACACCAGACGCCGGTGTGTTCCTGGGCCGCACTCTCGCCTTCTTCACGGGGCAGAGAATGCCAACTGCTGGCACCGCCACCAACGCAGCAGATGACCGCCCAGCACCGCCGTCGTTCCACTCGCTGCTCTTCCCCGCACAGCGGGCCATTACGGAGAAAGAGATTGACCTGAGCGGGGTGGCGCGTGCGGATGAGGTGATGGAGGCCATCGAGTGGTCCCTGCGTGTCTATCAGCGGGAGGTGACGTCGCAAGGTGTGGGTGCAGCTGCAGCAGCTACAACACCGTCTTCGTCGTCTCCGTCTGCTGCTGCTGCTGCCGCCGCAACGGCCACGTCCTCGCAGGTCTCCGCACTCTTCCGTCAGTCCCGCGTTCGTCTGCACGGGCTGACGCTGACGCACTGCAAGATTACCGCGGCAGAGGATCTGGTGAGTGCGTTGCGGAAGCGCGGCCTCGATGAGTTCCTCTACGCCCTCGACCTCTCCGACAACCGCCTGTGGTCGATGCGCTTTCTCCTCGTGCTGCGGGCCCATTTTACCCACCGTCTGCTGCGGCTGTCGCTGAAGGGCAACCCAATCACACGCAAGCCCGAGTACCAGGAGCAGGTACGCCTCTCCCTGCCCCAGCTCACCTCGCTCGATGGCGAGCCCATCCGCCGCCCGCCGCTGCGCCTGCCGAAGCCGCTGCCCTCCTCCTGCACCCGCGCCGATGCAGCTGCAGCAGCTGCCGCGACAGGAACGTCCGAAGACGAGGCGCGGGCGGAGCAGACGGCGGTGTTGGACTGCGTCGGCCGGCTGCTTTACATCTGGGAAAGCCGCCGCATTCCCCACACGGCGAACGAGCTGCGCGCGGTGGCCGAGCAAGGCGGTCGCGATGCTGTGGACGTGGTGCCGTGGATGCGGGAGGAGGAAGACTGGAGCGAGGACAACTTTCCCCACCGCTACCTCCACCCGGCGGCCACCTTCAGCGTTGCCCTCGCACCGCATCTCAACTTCTTCGACGCCGCAGTGATGCGCGACGCCCGCTCCGTGGAGGACGACGTGGACTACGCTGGCATGCGACTTAGCGCAGTGGACATGCGCGACGCACGCGTGTTCGACGTCGCGATGAAAAACAGCTCTCGCAACTTGCTGGCGGGGCGTCCGGCGCTGCAGCGCTTCGGCAAAGGCGCCGACCAGTGCTTCCAGGCCTACCAGCTCACCCTCTACCCAGAGCGGATGGAGGTGGAGCACCACGTGACAGACGCCGTCGTGGCCGTCACGCGACTCGCGGATGTTTCGGGGGACGTACGTAGCGCGCCAACCAAGACGGCAGCAGCAGCAGCACCACCGTCAGGGAAGAAGGGAAAGGCAGCAGCACCAGCGGCGGCATCGGGAACTCGATTCGGCAGCCTCGCCCGCCGCCCCGCCCCCACCCAACACGTTGTGACGCTGCACGGCATCATGACATGGCGCCTGCCCAGCATGAAGGCCGGCGAGTGCCTCCGCGCCTGCTACACCCGCGTGATGATCCTCGTGAAGAAGGTGCTGCCGGTGCAGAACCGTGAGTGGGAGCGGCTGCGCAGCCCGGCCTACGTTCTCCTGAACGACCAGCTCTTCCTCTACCCCGCGCCGTCGCCGCGACTGCAGCCGGTGGAGGCACCGTCTGCGGTCTACCGGGCCAACACAGCTGCACGACTGGCGCGTCTGGTCGTAGAGTTCGGGCTGGAGGCCTGCCGGGACGGCGTGGCGCTCGTGCGGGACGTCATGGAGCGGTGCACGAGCCCAGCCTCCGAGTACGCGGCACTGCAGGCGTTGGTGTTGGGGCTTCTTGGGCCTCGTGAAGCTGTGGAGACGAACAGCAGCAGCAACGCCCATGGCACTGCTGCTGCTGCTGTGAAGGCTGCTGCAGGGACTGCGACGCTGGCGGGCGAGGACGGGGCGACGGTGCAGGTGGCACGGGAAGCCGAGACACTCCTGACGCCTGTGATGGAGGCCTTCATCAGCAACAGCGGCGCTGCTGCCGCTGCGGTGGGGTCATCGGTGCGTTGTTACAGCGTCTTCTCTATGCTGGAAGGCGCCGCACATGCACAGGGCGACACCTTCAGCATAGTGGGGGAGGCGAAGTCGGCAACGCCGCATCAAGAGCAGGTGTCAGCAGCGAAAAAGGGGAAAAAGGCACGCAAGGCTGCCGCAGCGTCGGGCAAGACGGATGCTGCTCGTGAGGTGCCGGCGTCGTCCAGTGCGTCGCAGGTGTGGGCGGCGGGCCTGCACACTGTCACTCTCCAGCTACTGCATGACGTCACCGAAATCACCAACGCCTGCTACACGTGCCTGTGAGGAGGGGCAAGCGTGGATGTAGCCGTTCGCAGCGGCGCCGTTCGCACCCAACTCGATTTCCTTTGATTGTTTCGCTTTTGTTTTTTGACTTTCTAAGACGGGGGAGCCTGTTTGTAACTCGCGATTAAGCAGTCTACGACTAATAGTATTAATGTGAAAAAAAAAATACACGAAGCACAATCCGTTTTGTTGGAAGGCTGAAGATAGAGGAATTGAAGGAGAAAGAGAGAGACAGTGGAGCGATGCATTTCCGCCCCTCTGCGTCGAGCACCGCTGCTCTCTCACCTTTGTTGCTGAAATGAGGAGGAGAGAAGAAAGAAGGTCGTGGCTGATACTCTTGGGAGGGCAAGTCCCCTCGCGCACACTGTTGCATGAGTTGTGGTCTTCCATGCTGGTCAACACCACTTTCCTAGATTTCCCTTCTTCCATCTCTCTTTCTTTGCGGTTCGTTGCGGTGCACTGTCGAGATCCTTTCTGCCTCGCCACCGTCACACTCATTCCAATTCAAACATTCAGAAAAGCGAGCTTGATCTGCATCAAAACTGTGATTTAAATCGAAGTGAAAGAGAGACGCACAAGCACACTGAAAATGTGGTGTCGCCGAGTCTTCATGGGTGACCTCGCCTGTCTGCGGTGGCGGCCACAGCAGGTGCTGCAGAGGCGCTGGGCAACTTCGCCATCCTCCTCCGGCAGCGGCAGCAGCAGCAGTCACCAACACAACAAATTTCGTAGCGGCACCGTGGACTCCATCCCTTACCAAGTAAAGCCCAACTTCAGCGTTCCGGTGTGGCAGCCACCCGCTCGCTTCATGAAGTATCGCGCCGTGCGGTGGCTCTCGCACAACCTTCTCGCCCTCGCCACCTACCAGCTTGCCCTCGAGGCTGTCTTTACGATGGTCTTCGGCAGCCTGCTGTACGCTGAAGCCATCACGGCTGAAGGGGTGCGGGACTGGTTGGCGCGCCTCCGCTACCCCTTTGCAAGCTGGTTCGATGTCGAGGATGGCATCTACACGGAGCCGGTGCGGCTCGGGCCCTTCACACTGAACCCACACAAGATGACAGCTCTGCACACGGGACACAACATCGCCAACGCGCTGCTACCGCTGCAGGTGGTGTTGATGCTGTCCACCTTCTCGCCAATGCAGGGTCTGTATCGCAGCCTGCGGGGCCTTCCCCAGGCGACAGCGGCCAACGCGGCGACTGCTGCGTCGAGTGCGAAGACGGCAGGAGGTGCAGGAGGGAGCAGCAGCAGCAGCAGCACCGCATCAGCGGCTACGCGTCGGGCCTCCTACGCCCGCCCATCGACACGCGATTCATCCCCCCGCCAGCCTTTTTAAGCAGCGAGAGGAAACGTTATTCGGCCTCTGCTACAGCTGCGTGTTGAGGCTCATCGCGTTGTGCTATTTGGAGTTGGCGTCGTGTGGTGGTCGACACTTCTTTGCTGTTGTTGTTGGTGTTGTTATTGGTGGTAGTGCCGTCATCGTGTAACGCTCTTGGCTTTTCACATTTACAAAAAAAATGCAGTCGCAAAACTTACGAGAATAAACTCTTCGAGGCGAAAAAGAAGCGAGCAGCTTTACATGGAGAAACGCCCCTCTCTTAGCAGCCTCGTTGTACGACACACGCCATGCTGTGAAAGGACATTAAGAGCTTCTCATCTGCAGCGCCACCAGGCAGTGTTCACCGGCCTTTTCATATCCCATCGTTCTTTTCCCCCTTTATCTACTTCTCTAACGAACACACACATACGCACACATTATCAAGCGCAGCAGAAGCAGAGAAGGCACAGCACTCATCCTTGTTTTTGTTTCTAGGTTTCAGAAAGAAAAAGCTGAGCGTGTGTTGAAAGACAGCAGTCAGCATGTTCCTCAACCACCCGTCACGGGCATCACCCCGCGCGGTGCTTCTCTGCATTGCGGCGCTGTTGCTCTTGGCGAACACTCCCACCTTCATCTCGGCGCAGCGCAGCAGCGGCCGTGCCGTCGTACCGCACCTCGGCGACATCGTCCCCATCACTCTCTACATGCGGTTGAAGCGGCAGACAACTTCGCCTTTCCTGTTCGGTGGCAACGACGCAGCCGGAGCGCAGCTGACCGTCGATGAGGGCGACGTAGTCGAAGACGTCGAGGGGAACGTGGTAGACGTAGTGGAGGAGGGCGAGACGGCCGGTGCGACGACGCTGCCGGAAGAGCTCGATCTGCGTGAGCTGAATGAGCAACTTGCCTCACTCATTGCGGGGAAAGGGAAGCACCGCAGCCAGCTGGTGCGGACGATGCCGCCGACCTACGCCCCGCGCTTCGGCATCAACAAGGCCGTAACGATTATGGCCAACGCCACGCTGCGTGCCGCCGGTGCGTCCCTTGAAGAGAGCACTGCCCTGCAGCAGAGTGAGCTGGCGGTGCGCTTTAGCGTCGGCCGCGGCCTGCAGAAGGAGTCGACCTGGCTCCCCCTCGCCTCGCGACACAAGTTCGTGAGCATCATCACCGAGCTGCTGGGCAACCGCCTCGCGTACCTTGGCGAAGGCGGTGGCGTCGGCCGGACAGCCGATGCAGCAGCACACGCGGAGCATGCAGAGCTAGAGGACGCGTTTGCTGCCGCCGCCGAGGCTCGCGATCACCCCGCGGTGCATTACCTGACTCGTGTCACCTTCTACTTTGGATATCAAACGGGTGAGCAGCAGAAGGTCACGTCCTTCGCGATCGACGCACGCTACTCGCCCGTGCAGCGACCAGGCATCGAGCTGCACTACGTCTGGGATGAGCACCGGCCCTACAACCCGAATCGTGCCTTGGTACTCTGCAGCGCCGCCGCCTTGCTTGTGGCGATGATCATGACGGTGGTCGTCTTCCACCCCTCCAGTCGGAGTATGCTGCTGTTTAGCCAGCGCATCGTCGCGGTGCGGGCCCACGATTAGGTGTGCATTGCGTGTGTGTGTGTGTCTGTGTGTGTGTGTGTGTGAGTAAGAGAGGAAGGAGAAGTATGTTGTTGCTCTAACGCAGGCACCGAAGTCAAGTTCATTGTGGTGGTGTTCTGGCTATGCTACTTCGGTGAGATAAACAATATATACATTTTGGACTACACGGCATCACAGCGAAGAGTGCTTTGTGGCATGTTGCTGCGTGGCACCGGTAGATTTCTTCGTCCTTGCGTCCTCCTGTGAGGTTTCATTGATGATCAGGCACGAAGAGGGATACACACAGCACGTATGTCTGCTGCATTACCCCTCAATGCTTCCTTTTCCTGAATAAAAACTTCTGTGATGTTGCTGATATGGTTCAGCACGCCTCCTGTCGATAGCGTTACCTGTCCCCCCTCTCTCTCTCCTTCTTTTTCTCCCACAGCTTTCTTCAACTGGGATGAGCGTCCCTCTCTCAGCGCAGGCGGCCCCCAACGCCGCCACCGATGGCAGCGCGGCCCATCTGCCAAACCAGGACGAAGTCGCCCGCATTCGCCGCCGCCGTCGGCTGGCCCGCAAGACGCCGGAGCAGCGCCGCAAGCTGCTGCAGTATCAGCGCCGCCACAACGAGAAGGACGGCCGCCTCGCCTACTGCGATTACTGCGACCTCTTCGTCTCCTCACGCCAGCGGCCCTGGCGAGCACACCTGCAGAGCACACGGCACATGGAGGCCTTTCGCGCCTACTACAACCTTGCCGTGTACGTGGAGAGTGCGTGGATGGGGGAGATTAGCCACAAAATTGAGCTCGCACGCAGCAGGGAGGTGCACAGGGTACAGCAGGCAAGCGCCGGACAGAATGCTGCGACGCCGCTGCCGGTGCAGTGTGTGGCGCCTGGAATCAAGGTGGGAGGCACGCCTGTCGGACCGGCAACACGCCCGCCGCCGCCGCCGCCACCACCACCTGTGTTAAACACACTGCCGGCCACGCTGCCGTCCATCCGCGTTGGGGGCAAGATGATTGTGGGTCCACCGGCAAATGCTGGGCCGAAGAAGGAGGGCGAGGCGTGACGCGTGTGTGGCTTGCCCCGCGCCGCCATGTCAAATTGCTATTGGAGGTGTTGTCTGCTTTTTACTGTAAGTGTGTACGTTGGGCGTGAGAAAACTTTCACAAACAAAAAAAAAAGAATAGAAGAGGACACATGGTCTTCACACCGTCGCGGACTCACCAGTCGTGGTTGAGAAGAGCCGTGGATGTCAAGCCTGAAGCGACGAAGCTGTTCCGAATCCATGCAAAGCCCTTTAAATTTTCCCTCTCGGCTCTCTCACTGCGTCTTTTGCCTCGTGAACTATTTGATTGACACGCGCTTCCACACCGCCGCCTTCACCGCACTCCACCGCACTAAACATATCACAAAGAAGCGCATAGGATTAGTATTATTATTGTTTTTTTTTTTTGCTCCTCTTTTCCTTCGTCTAGCAGAGGAGGCATTCATATTCTCCATCCGCTCTATCGCCTTCGCCTCTCTCTCTCAACGGTGACAACACAAAGAGAGGATTTTTCTTTTTTATCCGTTCTTCCTTTCCTCTTTGCGTGCAGTTGAGGCCGGCACGTCCGCCGCCATGTCTGCCTATCCGAACGGCGCCGGTGGCGGTGGCGATGAGCGCCGGCAGCGCCTGCGTGACCAGATGCGGGCCTTCTACGGCGACCCCAACGCCTCGGCCAAGCGGGCCGCCTCGCAGGCGAGTGCACAGGGCAACCCCAACGTCCCCCCGGAGCTAGACCTGGACTCCGAGTACTTCAGCGTCACGCGCTACACGACCAACCTGCTAAAGCGGGAGAGCCTTAAAGGGTTGGTGGAGACCGACACAGAGCTGCTGCGCCGTGTGCGGAAGCTGGACGGGGAGCTGCAGGAGTTGGTGTACCGCAACTACGCCCGTTTCATCTCCGCCACCGACACGATTCGTGAGATGAAAGACAACGTGGTGGAGATGGATGCGAAGCTGCAGACGCTGTCGCAGAACGTGAACGCGATCGACGGCATCTCGAGCCAAATTAGCCAGCAGCTGCAGGTGCACCGCAGCCACATCGAGGAGACCATCACCGCTAACCGGATGCTGAAGAAGGTGCAGTTCCTGACGAGCCTGCCCACCACGATGCGCCGCCTCATTGACAAGGAGGAATTCAACGTGGGGGTGAAGTACTGGGTGGCCGGCGACGGCTTTCTGACGAAGCACAAGTCGATCGGCAGCATCACGCAGATCCAGCAGAGCTGCTGCAAGCTTGCTGGGGAGCTGTACCAGGCGATCGAGCAGCGCATGTGTTCCTACCCACTGGACGATCCCGATGCAATGGACCGCATCCGCGGCTACGTGGAGGACCTGCGGCTGCTGCGTGCCACGTCGCTCTTCGAGTCCGCCCACATGGCCGACCAGGCCCCTTTCGAAGAGGCGGTGCTGCAGACACTCATGAAGAGCGTCACCGCAAGCTTCCACGCCAACGTGGCGACGACGCAGCGCAGCCTCAAGGCGGCCCTCACCATCCCAGAGGACGTCGCAACGATGGAGCTCATGAAGCGCGAGGCGTCGCTGCGCGAGGTGAATCTGCGTGAGCCACTGGCGCAGCTCAAGAACGCGTGCGCAATGCTGGCCGTAAATTCGGAGCGGGTGTACGCCTTGCTGGACGCCAACACGAGCGCTGCTGAGGCAACCAAGGCCGCGGTGCAGGTGGCCCGCGATATCCAGCCGGTCTTGGTGGACGTGCTGCAGCCCCTCTCCCAGTCCCTCACCGACTTCGCCCTCGCGCACCTGGACGCGATTGCGATGGACGGCGGGTCGGCCCTGCGCGACGCTGCGCTGAGCTCCGAGGCCCTCCAGTCGGCCACGACGCACCTCGCCCGGCTGCTGAAGCAGTTCGTGACCACCATGAAGACGCTGGCGGAGATTTACCTGTCTCCGCTGGTGGAATCAGCGGCAGCGGCGTCTGTGTCACCACGGGGGCGTGGCGCCAGGAGCTCCCCCGTTGCCACTGACAACGCCGTGGCGCGCTACACCGCCGCCGTGCACGCCGCCGCTGGTGATGTGCTTCGGCAGTGCCTGCAACACCTTCGTGCCGTGACCCTGCAGGGGCCGCGCACGTCACTCCTTCGCGCCTGCGTGCCGCTGCCGCTGGCCAACACAAGCATCGTGTCTGCGCTGCCGCCGATGGATGAGGCGCACCAGCAGCGTGTGGCCTTTGTGCTGACGCGCTTCCTGTACGCCTCGCTGGCGCAGTGCACCGCGACGGCCCTGCGTGGCATTCTTATCGGCGAAGACGGGTTGCCGGTCGAGGTGGTGGCTGACACCCTCATCGGCCTTGAGCGGACGGCGCAGCAGCTGCAGCACCGCGCGATTATTTTGCTGGGGCAGTTGGAGGTGCACACAATTTACGCCGCAGCCTTCAGCGGCGACAGCAGCAGTGGCAGCGACGCGAGTGAAGCTGCTGGTGGGGCGGCCGTGCCGGCGGTGCTGCTGCGGCTGCTGCCCGAGTGGTCCACCGTGTACGACGCCGTCAAGGTGCTTCCCACCGTCACAGCCGCTGCAACCATCAGCACTGGTCGGGGTGGCGGTGGTGGTGGGCCTCCGTCTGGTTCTCCAGCCCTGCGGCGTCGGGACACGGGCTTTTCTGGGGGTGGCGGTGGAGGGGCGGGTGGCAGCAGCCGTGGCGGGTACAGCGGTGCGCTTGGCGGTGGTGGTGGTGGCAGCTCGAACGGCGGCGTCAGTGACCACCGCGGCGGTGGTGGTGGTGGTGCAGCAGGCGGTGCCTCGTCGCACGCCCGCTCAAGCGGCAAACTCGCCGTCGCCTACACGCGCCAGGTGATGTCGTCGCTGCAGCTGAGCGTGAACAACATCTTCGCCAACACCGAGACGGCCCTGCGGACGGAGCCGATTGCTGGACCGCCCTCTCTCATCATGGCCTGCGTGGTGCGCTACGTGCTGCAGGGCATCGTTGACCGTGTGCGCGATGAGGCAGCCTACACCGCCGCGCAGTTTCAGCGTCTGCAGGTGAGCTGCACCTTCCTCTTGACCGCGTTGCTGGCGCCAGCAAAGGGGACGGCACCGCGGCAGTGGCGCAAAGAATGGAGCGAGGAGGACATGGCAGCGGTGCAGCGGCTCCTCGACGAGGCCTGCACCTGTGCGTATGAGCGCTACGAGGCAAAGGTGCCCCTCGCCGCTGCGGGGGTGGAGAAGGTGGTGGAGGCGGCCGTCCGCGGCGGGCGAGCCGCGCTGGCAGCTGGCGCGGCTGTGCCCGACACGATCACCGCCACAGTCGGTGCGATGCCGACGCCTGCGACGGTGGTGTTCCCGGACGACGCTGCGTTGCTGCAGATACCCGCGGCGCTGCAGCGCACTGCGATGACGGGCAGCGGGACGCCTCTGAAGGCGGGCGGTGGTGGTGATGCGGATGGCGCCTCTGTGCAGCGCCACGACGACCCATTGCACTCGCCACCGCGCAGTGCGGCGTCTGCGGAGGCGACGCCGACGTCGAGCCGCGAGGCCAGCCGCTCCTTCACACCTGCAACGGAAGCGCCAGCTTCACCGCCACCGCCACCAGTGGTGAAGCCTGTTGTGGCAGCTGCGCCTCCTCCACCTCCTCCAGCTCCAGCACCGGTACCAGTACCTGCGCCGGTGCAGCCTACTCCGGCACGCACGCTCCCTCCTCCGCCGGCAGCTCCGGCACGGCCGCGGCCTTCTGTTCCCGCTCCGGCGCCAGCGGCGAGTGCGGGGTCGCAGTACTACGGCGATCGCCACACCGAGCGTGTGGCACGTGCCGATGACGACGAAGAGCTGCCCATGTGACGGGTATACAGCTTTCACATGGAAAAGCTGTTGTTCAGGGCACCTCTCTGTGACTGGTTTTTTTGTGTTTGGCGTTGTCCGAAAGGACAAGCGGTGTGCGGCCGTCCTTGGTTGGTGTCACCGCTTGTGGGGAGTCGTGTCGTGTCTGTGCGGCGCAGGAAAGCTGAAATAGAAATGTGGATCCGTTTTTTTCTTTTTTCTCGAAGTCTTGTGCGTTGGAGATCTACTTTCATAATCCCTAAACACACTGACGTCAACCGCATTGCTTGTGTTTGCTGCTCTCTTCTATATATCTGTTGTTTCTTTGCTTTGCTGTCAATGGCGACCTCTTCTTAATACTACGCGTCTGTTTTTTACGTTTCGCATTTTCACCTTTTTCACGTCGCTCTCTCTCTTTCTTTATCGTCTGTACCGCATTCCACAAGGGACAAACACCCGCCTAATGCATCCCATGAAGGGACGTAGCATTGTTTGTGAGGACGGAGTTCATTGAAGAAGAAAGGAGGAGAGCGGTTTTCCCGCTGTACTTTCGCTTCTCGCTTTCACACTGCTCAGTCAACGGCGTGCAGTCCGTCGAGGTGTTTTCTGTTGACAGCTCTAAATAAGATATAAAAGACGATGATTGCGACGCGTAAATCTGTTCTAGTACGCTGTTCTGCGCCGCCTTCAAAAGTTTACTTCTCTTTCCTCTCTTCCCGTCCTGCCTTCTTCGCCCACACACACACACACCACCATCACCACATCATCGATATGCAGAACTTAGTGGATATTTTTTTTGTGACGGCGTCTTTGCATTCTGCTAAGGTCTGGTGATCTCAGTAAGTCTACTCGTGAAGACACACAGACACCAACACACACATCCTTTTCAGTGGAGGTGTCACGTTAGGGCACACAACAGAAAGCTACAAAAAAACATTTGTGAGAAAGAGACAATTAGTAGTTCGCCATCATGCTCCGCGCCTCCGCTCGCCTCTCGATCTACGAGTACAAGTTTGGCCAGCCCTCGCTCAAGAAGGCCTTCGGCACGAACATCGTTCCCCCATCGAAGCCGCGCAGCCCCACCGCCCTGCAGTCCACCAAGCTAGCCAATGGCGTGCGTGTCGTCTCGCACGACTTTGACGGCGCCGTCACCTCCGTCGGCGTCTTCGCCGATGCCGGTCCGAAGTACGACCCCATCGCCACACCCGGCCTCAGCTATGTGATGCGCTTCGCCCTGCAGACGTCGAACATGGATAGCTCCCTCTTCCAGATCGACCGCGTGATGCGCTCGACCGGCAACGCCTACGGCCACGGTGAGATCGGCAAGCGCTACCTCAGCTGGAAGGCGGAGGGTCGCCGGGATATGTGGGAGAAGCCCTTCGAGATGCTCGCCACCGGCGTTGTCGCGCCGCGCTTCCACGAGTCCGACATCGAGCGCTTCCGCGACACGATGGACAACCAGCTGGAGGAGATGCGGTGGCAGAACCCCCGCGAGTACGTCGTGGACCAGCTCGAGACGGTGGCCTTTTACAAGGAGCCCCTTGGTGCGCCGCGCATGGTGCCGAAAATTGCGAACGACCGCTGCAGCCACAAGGCCCTGCTCGACCACTGGGCCGCCAACTTCGTGCCCAGCCGCATCGTCATCGCCGGCGTCAACGTCCCGCACGACGCCCTTATTGCCGCCTACGAGAAGCTGCCCTACAAGCACTCTGCCGAGGCGCCGCACCACGTCCGCGCTGGTGCCCCGCCGCTCTCGCACGCGAGCGAGCAGGCGCAGTTCTACCCGGGCAGCCACCGCGTCGAGTACGAGGCGCGTGCGTCGGCAATGGGGTCGATGCCCGACATGCAGGCCGAGGTGATCGCTGCTGTTGGTGTGCCGACCTACGGCCGCGAGGACGGCGCCAAGGCGTACGCTACGGCGCTGGTCACCCGCGAGGTCTACGAGGAAGCGGTGCGCAGCGTCTACGGCAGCCGCAGCACCCCGAACTACTACGGTGTGCAGGTCTTCTACCGCCCCTACTCCACTGCAGGTTTGATCGGCTACACGATCCGTGGCAAGCCGGCGGACGTGGAGGCGATGATCAAGACCGCCGCGACGGCCTTCCCGTCAGCCGTCGACGCCGCCGCGGTCGAGCGGGCGACGCACTGTGCCCAGCTGCGTGCCGTGCACGAGCAGGCGGAGATGGTGCGCGACTACTGCGACTTCATCGCCACCTCGCCCTACAGCGTTGAGGAGCTGACGCAGGCGATTGCGGCTGTGAAGAAGGCGGATGTCGAGGAGGCGCTGAAGAAGATGGTGGCGCAGAAGGCGTCGATGTTCGCCACCGGCGACACCTTCACCTTTCCCCTCGTCCCTGCTCTGAACCGCCACTAAAAAAAAAAAAAAAACAAGAAGGCTTCGCGAATGCGGAAGAGAAAGCAGTGAACTCTCTATTATAAAAATAGAGAACGAGAAGGAAAGCGTCTCTTCGCTTCGCGTTTTAGTAAAGTAGGCACACACACTCACCCGTGTGTCTGTGTGTGGTGTGTGTGCGTGTGTGTGTTGATGCAAGAGTGCGTACGCGTACTATGATAGCAACTTAGCAACTTAGGCATCTTTCCAAACGTGTTTCTGTGTGTGGGAGGGAGTGTGCGTGTTGAGAGGCGCTCCTGTGGACGTCTCGTTGCGGTCTGCTTCGGCGACTGCGTGCACCCCTCCCACCCACCTTTGTTAACCTACATCTACATCCAAAGAGACCAAAAAAAAAAGGAAAAGACATGAGAAGAATGAGAGGACGTTGAGGAGACAACACGAAGGCGAAAACGAGCGATGGCACTGATGTGCTTCTAGGGTGCAAGGAGTGCGTTTTTTGGAGGCAGAGGCGTGTGCACAGTCGCCGCCGCTGTAATTTCCCTTCTTTGCATTTATTTCACGGAGCCTCTTCTCTTCTTTATTTTATTTTAGTTCAACGCGCGGTGTAGAGCAGCTGTGAATCGAGACGACGCGCAACGTCATCTGTTCGCTGCCTTGTGGCGTACCTCTCTCGCTCCTCCCTCGTCGGCACCGCATTCTTCGACCGTAAAACAAAAAAAAACTATAGTTTCTCTCTCTCTCCCTCTCCCCCATCTCATCTTTGCGCGTTGTGCTCTCCTGCTGTTGCGGTGCCTCTTAAAGATTGCGTAATTCTGCTGCTTCCTGTACATCTGCTTTACCTCTCTCATAGCCGTCGCTGTTTACTCTTGTGACCATCCAGATGTCTCTCACTCAGCGTGTCGTGCCCGCACTGCCGGCCCTGCGGTGCTGCCCCTCCGCCCGTCGTTACACGAGCCTGCCACTGTCGCCCATCACACACACAACCTGCGGAGTGGCTTCGATGTACCATACAAACTCCCGCCGGTGGTGCTCCTCCACCGCCTCTGCAGCCCCACCACCACCGCCGGCTCCGTCTTCTCCTGCAAACAAGGAAGGGCTGCACAACAGCGATGGAGACGTGGCGGCGCTGCGTCCTGCACGCGACGGCTTTCTTGCCTCCCGTCTGCACAACGCACGAGTTGAGCTGGCGGCGCTTGAGGACATTAAGAAGCGATGCGATGTTGCCGCCCAGCGCCTGCCGGACCGCCGCATGCGGCAACTCTTCGTCTTCCTTCTCATTCAGGCTGGCGTGTTGTTTGATTGGACCTACGTCCACTTCGACTGGAATCTTGTCGAGCCGATCACGTACCTCGTCGGCTACAGCGTCACCTGGATCGCAATTCTCTGGTACGGTGCGCTGCAGCGTGAGTTTAGCTACGACACGTGGCGCTCGATGCTGCAGAAGCGCGAGCGGGAGCGGCTGTACGCCCAGCACCGCTTCGATCTTCGCCACTACGAGCAGCTGAGAGTGGAGGTGGTGCGGTTAGAGAGGGTGCTGCGAAGCCTGGAGCCCTTGTGAGCCGAGCTGTTTATGCATGTGTGTGTGTTTGTATGTAGGGCGTTTTGGTGAGTGGGATAGAGCTTTTTCTTTTTTGTTTTTTTTTTGGTTCTTTGCACTGGCAGAGATTTATGTACTTTTACAAGCCCGACTGAATTTTGCGATTGTGGCTGCTAATGCTGCCTAAAGCTCTGAGTTTTGCTGACGGAAAAAAAAAACACATTGTAGCGCATTCTGTGTGTTTGTTGTTGTTGTTGTTGTTGCAGTGGGAGTCTCTGATATGCCCTCTCTTCACCTCTTCTTTATAATTTCTCCACTGCCCTCTCTCTTCACCACTTGACCACTACAGGAGAATTACTCTTTCTCTCTGATTTACCTAAGAATCACACATACAAACATACCCCTCACACTCTCTCGGATTGTCTTTTCATTTTCAATTCTTTTGTTCACAAAGGACCTCCACAAAAAGGGGAAAAGGAAAATTAAGTTTATAAGGAGACGTAGAGGCACACTCGTGTCGCTGCAGTGAGAAGGTGAAGTTGGTGCTCGCACACTGCGCCTCCTCTTCTTTTTTTTTTTCTTTTCTTTTTTTCTGTGTAGCACTAACTTCTGTTTTTTTCTTCTTTCGTTGCTCGTCAATTCTACAAAATTGCTTGTGCGTTTATAACACACGAAAACAAAAACCGAAACACAGTAGCAACAAGCGTTAAAGAAAAAAAAAGGAATTTTTTATAATGAGCTCGGAGCAGTACTGGCGCCACCAGCTGGCGCAGACCGAAGCGGAGTACGAGCAGATCATCCAAGGTCTGCGCGATGAGGTGGAAAAGCACCGCCGCCGGTGCAGCGAGCTCGTGCACGAACAGGCGATGCAGCGCGCCACCGCCGCCGCTGATGTGCGCAACTTCTGTGCACAGTACATCGCCGACGCAAAGACAACGCAACGCAGCCCTTCCGCCGCTACTGCTGCTGCTGCTACCTCGCTTTCTCAGCGCAATGCGGAGAGTATTCCCCTGCCGGCGTTCTCACCTTCCTGCACGAGTACAGCCACGGCCTCCTGCAGCTGCCGGAGAACCGGCGCAAGCGGGAACGCGTGGACCTCGCCCTCAACCCGGTGCACCACCGCCTGCGTCAGCGCATGTTGGCGCGTCACCGTCTTATTGGGCGGGAGGAGGACGCGCTGGACGAGGTGGGGGAGGAGGCACTGATGGTCGCAGCCGCATCACCAAATGGCTCGCCCGCCTCGCCACCGATGGGGCCGTCGATGGGAGCACCGCCGGCGGCACTGCGCTTTCCCAACGCCGCCGCTGCGCAGTCTCCGCGTGCGGGGATGCACGTCGACGTTGCCGATGTCGCAGCCCCGCCACGCGCTGAGGCGTCTGCGCGAAGCGATGCCTCTCGGAGTGGTGGTGGTGCGGTGCTGGCAGCGTCGATGTTTGGCCTTCCCACCCTCCCGCCGCGTTAAGAGCGCACGAAACGCGGTGGTGCCGTGCAGACGGCTGTGTGTGTGTGTGTTCCGTCTCTCTTTTTTCTTTTCACGGCTACTCTGGCCTCGCGTGAACAACTGCGTGAAGCTTTAAAAAGGAGTCTGCTTTACAAAAAGTGAAGAGAGCGAGTGGAAAGGAACAATACAGGGGCAAGAAAAAAACATCGCTATGGCGGTTCATTGCTCTTGTGCAATAAATATTTTAAAATT
Organism: Crithidia fasciculata; assembly: GCA_000331325.2. Classification (NCBI taxonomy): domain Eukaryota; phylum Euglenozoa; class Kinetoplastea; order Trypanosomatida; family Trypanosomatidae; genus Crithidia; species Crithidia fasciculata. The sequence continues at coordinate 123,176 of CM003433.1, forward strand.
CTTGTTTGCTTTTCGTTTTTTCTTTACGTTGGTTTCTGCTTAATTTCTGGAAGCGTGACGTGAAGGAGTCGTTGGCACACGCACGCAACCTCTTCTCTTCTTTTTTTTTTTCTTCGTACTTGGTGCTTGACCTCCTGACATGCTTTTTTTTGTTGTTTGTTTGTTTTGTCCTCGCTGGTTGTGTGATCTGTTGTGTTTCTAAAGTATTGTTGCATGCGCTCAAAAATGGACGCTGAGAAAACAACAGAAGAAAATTGAGCGACCCGATACCCACTCTTTTTGCCTTCGTATATACCATTGCTTCGGCGTCAGTGATTGCTTTTTATTTTTTTGCCTTTCTCTCTTTTTTTTAGGTAGAGTGGATGTCGGGAACGCAGGGCAAGCACACACACACTCACACACAGCGTACTTCACGAAACTTCTAAATTCAAATTCAAATAATGAAATTCAATAACGGCAACAAAAACGGCGGAGTCGCGTTTGCTTGGTATCGTATGAAGGCTGTCTGTTCTTCACTGCTTTGCTGACGGCAAGAAACTCGTTGACGAAGGCTGTGCGTATCCGAAATATAAAAGAAAAACAAGCGGCGTTGACAGCTCGCATCTCTTTCTCTGTGAAGTGGAAAAGAGGTGTCTCGTAGGAGTCAGAGATACACGCCGCATAACTAGAAGCTCGTTGCTCTCTTTTTCTCCCTCTCTTGTTATTGTCTGCTACACCTTCTCCTCTTCTTCGAATATCCGCACGGTCTCTTCTATCTCACCCCATCTTTGCTTCTCCGTGCGCTACACCAGCACACACACACACGCACACTCACGCACTTACACACATCGGACTGCGCATCACCTTCGCGAGTCGTAGATCTAATGAGCGCTGCCTCCACCGCTGACGGCGCAGCCCACGCGTCGCCTTCCCCTTCCCCCGCAAGTCCCGGCAGTGGTGGTGGTGGTGCGTGGGAGGCCATCATCGACAAGGCTGTCACCCAGGTCACCGAGTACTTGACCACGACCACCCGCCCTTTCGATCCCTGCGCAACCCTCTCCTGCCACATGCTAAACCTCATTGACCGAGGAACGCTGCGGGACGTCTTGGTGGAGCGCAACTACAACGGCCTCTGTGGCTGCTTCGGCTGCGGCAACAAACCACGCGGGCTGCGGTGGGAGGAGGAGAACGCGGGGTGCGGGCCCGACGGGCTGAGCTTTGAGTGGCCCTCTTCTGCCGACGAAGACGGGGACAGCGAGGGTGACAAGGCGGGAGAGGAGACGAGCGACGCTGAGAGAAGCGGGCGGCGGCGTGGTGAGACAGCGAATGTGGCCGCCGCGGATGAGGGGGGTGACATCGCTGAAGACGCTGAGGAAATTGTCTACGAGGACGACCTGTACACGGCCGAGTCGTTCCGTCTGGCCCAGCGCCAACGTGCCGTGCTGAACCGCATGCAGCAGAAGCAGAAGCTGCGAGAACAGAAGGCAATACGCTCCTCTCTCTCCCCCGCAGCAGCAGCAGCATCAGCAGCACAGCCGCGGCTGAAGAGCAGTGGTATGCTCGGCGCCACCTTTGCCCAGCGCTTCTGCAGTGCTGAGTGTGTACAGCTATACGAGACCGGCATCGTGCCCGCTGTCGCGTCGCACATGACCTACGATTTTCCCGTCGTCTTCAGCGCCGTAACGAACCTGTTTCCTAATCTGAGCATTCCAGCTCTGCAACAGCTGGCCGGAGCGGAGGTGTCGGCAGGTTGGCTGGTGAAGCCGATACAGGAGCACAACACCAGCGCAACGCACAGCAGCACGAACGAGAGTGGCAGCGCAGGCTCACACGCACCGCTGCAGCCCGTGGAGGTTGGCGTCTCCTACGAGAGCACCGAGCGTCCCTCTGCCACTGCCACTAGGAAGGAAGGCAAGATAAAGTCCGTGTCCTTCGCAGCGTCCTCTACGGAGGAGCACAAGCAGAAAGACGCCGATGAGGCTGCTGCGGTTGGTGTTGCGTCTCCGCCGTTGCTGCGGGATGTGCTGTCACGCATGCACGTCTTGCAGGGCGTGTGGGAGCACGAGGTGGTGCCGCGCTTCACGGCCTCGCACCTGCCACGTGTGGAGAGCACAAATGCAAAGGCAGCAGGAACAGCGACCACAAACACTGTGGTAGCGTCACCGTCACCCGCAGCGCTGTCCACAGCACCGCGACCGCGGCCTGGTCTGCGTGGTTCGCTGCTCCTCTTTGACTTTATCATGACCGTGCGAGGTGCCCGCACACGACAGCTCTTCCGCCTGCACTACGCGAAACACCGCGCTGCCCTCCAGGCGAGTCTGCTTCGCGCCTCCTCGTGCGCTACGACACGTCAACCCCACTCCCTCTTTGTTTCCGTCTCGCGCTCTGTCATCGCGGCGATGGAAAAAGATTTGATGGCTCTGCATCAAACAGGTAGCGAGGGTGAAGCAGACGCGCTGGCGGGTGATCTGCACATCGACCCGGCCCTGCAGCAGCAGCGGCGGGAGCTCCTGACGGCGCACCTCTTTTCCGAAGACGTCGCCGCGACGCTGTCCCGACTTCTCATGGTGGACTACGCCCTCCTGCTGAACGTGGCGTGGTCGGGGGTGTGGATGCGGGAGCTGCCCCTGTGCGGAGACGGAGGGCGGGAGGAGTGCTCACTGCTGCGCAGCCTGCGCTTCCCCTCAGCGATGCCGGCGGTGCTGCTGCGGTCCGCCGCGTCGTCGCCTGAAGTCGTAGCGCTGGCGACAGTGTTCTTAATCGCGGCAGGGTGCTGCTCGCATGGGGTGTGGATGGGCTGTGCGAGTGCAGACGCTGCCTTTGATGAAGTAGCCGAGGCGGTGGGGCTGACAGAGGAGGGCGTGGCGGCCGCAGTCCACTCGCTGATGCTAGGCGAGGAGGCGTAATAGCCCTTCCGTGCTTGCTATCTATCCTATTAATTTTTTTTTTTTTACTGTCCGATGCAGCTCTGCTGCGTAAGCGTTTAAAGCCCATAAAGTTTTCACAGATACACGTGTCCTATCACGCGAAGTAAAGCTTGTTGTTGGTGTGGCTGTTCTGTCCGAAGCCAACATCTTTTTTTCCAGAAGGAAGACGGTGCCTGAGTCAAGGCGAAAAACTGTTTGCGACCGTGCCCAACATCAACCCTTTCCCATTCCCTGATATCATTCCTTTCAATTTTTTTTGTTTCTCTTGCACCTTATGAAGAGCCGAGTCGTGTCGAGACGCATCCCAAACAGCTTGAGGACGAGTGAAGTAGACGTACAGCATCTTCCAATAACTCTGAAGCATTCGATCCGCTGCAGCAGCTACCTCTCGATACATAAATTCCCCGCTCTCTTTTTTTTTTTCTGAGCCGTCTTAGACATCATCTGTTCTTTCCCCACTTTGTTTTCGTGAAGCAAGCACGCAACAAGAAACACACCAGCAAATTCAAAGACACACCTCGCCATGTTCCACAACAGCTACCAGGCAGGCTTCCTGTCCATTCTGTACAGCATCGGGTCGAAGCCGCTGCAAATTTGGGACTCGCAGGTGCGCAACGGCCACGTGAAGCGCATCACCGATGAGGACATCCAGAGTAGCGTGTTGGAAATTGTCGGCAGCAACGTTAGTACGTGCTTCATCACCTGCCCCGCGAACCCAAAGCAGACGCTCGGCATTAAACTGCCCTTTCTTGTGATGATCATCAAGAACATGAAAAAGTACTTCTCCTTCGAGGTGACGGTGCTGGATGACAAGAACATGCGTCGCCGCTTCCGCGCCAGCAACTACCAGAGCACCACCAAGGTGAAGCCCTTCATCTGCACGATGCCAATGCGCCTCGATGAGGGCTGGAACCAGATCCAGTTCAACCTCTCCGACTTCACACGCCGTGCGTATGGCACGAATTACGTGGAGACGCTGCGGGTGCAGGTGCACGCCAACTGCCGTATCCGCCGCCTCTACTTCAGCGACCGCCTCTACGCCGAGGATGAGCTGCCGCCGGAATTCAAGCTCTTCCTGCCCATCGCGCAGCAGCCGCAGGTGCAGGCGGACCAGCTCGATGTGGAGGCGGCGGGTGCGGCTGACGCACAGGCGGCCACGGCGTCGCAGTAAGCTGCACGCGTCACTACAGCCACTGCCGCTGCTCAGCGCACTGAGAGTGCACACCGCCCTTCGCTCCTCTTGTTATGTGTTAGCCTTCATAGTGAAAGAACGGGCTATTGTATGTGGGTGGGTGCGTGAGTGCGTGTGCGTACGGTCTTTTCATGTACCATGTATGTAGATAGCAGGTGCGAGAGAGAGAGAGCGAACGAGAAGGTTGTGTTCCAATTAGAGAAAGAGGGGAGAATTCGGAGGATGATAAAGTGTGTGGGTCTCTGCGAGAGAGTGCCTCTACTCCCACACACTCTATCTCTCTTCAATTTTGTTTTCTGTTGGCCTCTGGTTGTCGGAGCGACGCCTCCTCTCTTGATGTGTGAATTTTCTGTTCCGTTTTTTTGTTTTTGGTTTTTTTTTTATTTGTCTCGTCGTAGTCGCTCTCTCTCTCTCTCACTCTCTTTTCCTTCTTTTCTTTCTCCAACGATGTTGACGGTGATGCACCAACCTTCTTTGTTTAGCACTTGAAATGAAGCCAAAACTCAACAAAAAGGAAAAACTGAAAGATGTGCTGCGTGTGAGATGGAGGCAGCGAGAGAGAAGCGGAACGAATACGCCTTTTTTTCGCATGCTCTCTTCCACTCCTCAAAGGGTGTCCGCGTGCTGCTCTGGTGGTAGCAGAGAAGCGGGTGAGCGAAACGCATCTCGTGTGGCTGCAATTGAGCTTCCTTTACTGTGAGATAAAGCCGCTTGCATCGCGCACCTTTCCACATTGAGGTCGAAAGACGGGAAGGCCAACGGGCGGTGAAGCCGCCTTTGGATCGAAAACGCCGGCGTGCGGGGAAGAATTCTTGAGGAAAATCATTGCCTGCGTCCTGCGCGCTTTACCCTCTCCGTTTCAGTCGCATCTTCTCAGTTTTGTAATGTTGTTCCTACCTCCTCCCTCCCTTCCCTTCGAATTTTTGTTTTACTGTTGTCCTTTTTCTTTTCTCTCTCTTTCATAAAACGCAGCCAACCGCGCAGGAGAGCGAAAAGGAGACACATTGTAAAAGGACGCTTGCTCCTCTCCGCACATTTCGATTTACGTGGGTATCACGTACGACCCACCACATACAGCAATAGAAAGCACAGAACAGATAGATACAGTGACGGCGAACATGCAGCCGCTACGGCGCGTGCCACACCCTTCTGGCGCCGAGATCCTCTTTGACCCGAAGTGGCACCAGTACAAGCTCGGCGGCACCGCCCTCCGCTCCGTCTCGAAGCTGCTCGACCGCTACTTTCCCTTCGACGAGAAACGCGTGCTGCAGCTCGTCGCCAGAAAGACCGGGCAGTCGGTCGACGTGATCAAGCGCAACTGGACACGACAGGCGCTGCTTGGCAAGAACGTGCACGAGTACATCGAGTGCCGGCTCCTGCAGAAGCCACCGCCGACCTTTACGCTGCTGCTTAAGCGGCGGCAGGAGCGCGAGGCGGCGCGGCCAGCAGACGCGACGGGGCCGGCGCAGGTCACGACCACCTCATTGGAAGACGAGGTGCTGCACGGAGAAGAAGGGCTCTACCTACCAGTCGCGGATGCTGCGGTGGACACCATGCTCTCCCACTACGACTGTGTGAGCTCCGAGCAGGTGATTGCGGCGCCTGGGTGGGGCCTGGCCGGCACGGTAGACTTCATCGGCCGCAACCGCAGCACAAACCGCATTCTCATCGGCGATTGGAAGACGAGCGGGAGCGTCACGAGTGACTTCCGCTTCGGCTCCTTCGAGACCCCCTGCCCTGGCTGTCTGCGACACCTGCCGAACAGCAAGTTCTACCGCTACGCGATGCAGGTGGTTGTGTATGGCCACATCTTAGCGCGGGAGCGGTACTTTGCGCAGAAGTTCTTCGACGCGAAGCTCTTAGCCGCGCTGCGTGCCGACGCGCCAGTCGCAGCACCACCAGCAGCACCTGCCAAGGCGAAGAAGGGCAAGATGAAGAAGAGCGATGAGAAGGCCGACGCAGCGTTGCGCCTGTCTGATGCAGAAGTGTCGACGCTCCTGGACACGTACTACCACGGCGACAGCATCGAGGAGCGCTTCGAGTACGGCATCGTGCAGCTGGCCAAGAACGACTCTGGTGAGGTGGTGGTAGAATTCAAGGAGGTGACGCCAGCAACGGTGCTTCCGCCGGATTGCCCGGAGATGAGCTTTGCGGAGCTGCTGCGGCGCGTTATGGAGGGCGAAGGACTGTAAGGCGGAGGGAGAAAGAGAGAGAGAGGGAAAGGAAGGAACTAAGAAGTGGCGTCGGTGAGCACCATCAGGATGCGGCCTTCTTTCTCTCCTCTCTCTCTCTTTCTCTTCCCCTCTGGACGTTGATACGATTTCACCCTTTATGGCCACAGAACAGAAAAAAATGCGGAGAGTGAATGCGATGTGGACCACGGCTTGGTGCTGCGGGGAAATGGGCTACCAGTGCTTCATGCCTTATGGGTTTGTTCCTCATACTACGACAACCCCCACTCACTCACCCTCTCTTTCGCTCTCTTTTGCGGACTCATTGATAAGGTACGTTGTGCCGCCTTTGTTCTCAACGCACCCCTTCTGCGAGTCTGCCGCATTTCTATCTTGATTGACGTACGCTGTTGTTGTGCGCGGGACTCCCTCTTACACGCGTTCGCTTTCTTCTATCACTTCTCTTTCCCTTCGTCTTCGTTTCACTCTTTGTTTGCTGTACCTGCATCTCTCTCTGGCTGTTCATCTACATTTTTTGTATGCCACTCTTTTTGTTTCTATCCTTACCCTTGCAAGCCTCCACTGGCCTACTTTCCATCGTCCTCTCTCTCTCACTCTTTCTCTTTATTGTGGTTAATAAACCCCGCAGCGCTGCACCTTCGCCCGCTTCTCTCTCTGTACGTTGTGCTGCGTATTTCCTTCTTGAATCGTTAGACAAGAGAACCTTTTCACGTAGTATTACGACAACTCCTAACACTGACCTCTTCTCTCTCCCTCTGTGTCGGCAACCCTTTCCGACTCAATACTTCACACCCTTCCTTTTTTCTTTATTTATTTCTCTGGTCCTCCTTCTTTTCACCAACGTATTGGTAGCGGCTGTATTTTGTTTTTACTATTATTTGCTGTTATTTTGGTGTTTTCTATCCTTTTTGCTTCGTCTCTCTCAATCGCACTTTTACCACTAACGTTGACTGCATCCTCGGCTCTTCTCTCTTTTTTTTTTTTTTGAACCACCTTTTCTTTTTTTAGCTCTTTTTTTTTTTTTGGTTTCGTCGTTGTTTGCAGCGGCTCATCTAGATTTACAGCAACGCAGCCGCACTGCTCCTCCGCCTCGCATCCCGCTCTCTTCCGCTTCACTAAGAGGGTATTAATAGTGGCTATAGACGGTAGTGTTAGTTTGAGAGAGGGAGAGGGCGAGGAAACCTGCATCTTTTCTCTGCGTTCTTAACGCGCTTGTGAGTGTGGAAGTGCGGGCGTGTTCCGCATTCTATGCGTTTTCCCTTGCTCAACCAGACTATCGTAGCAGGCGCCGTCCTCTGACAGCTGTGTTTGTTTTGCTGTGTGTTTGTGTAATTGCGTTTTGCCTCTCTCTTACTCCAAAGCCCTTTTCACTGTTTGTTTTTTTCCTACTGTTGTCGTGTCCTTCATGTACGCCGCTGCCTGCTGTTAGCTTCCTTCTCTCCGTTATTTCTTCTCTTTTTCTTCTTTTAGGATCTCTGTTGGTTTTTTTTTTCTCTCTCAGAGTGGGCTATTTCTCCGCTTACTTTAGCAGTGCGCTGTCTTCTGTGAGTGTGGGTGGGTTTGGACTGTATCTTTAGCGCTGTCGAGTCGAGAGAAGCCCGCACCGGAGGAGAGAAAACAAGTGAAAGTGCAAGACACACGACTCGTTTTCTGCGCTATCTGCCCTTTGCTAGAGAAGAGGGAATAAATAATCAGAGAACTGCACGCAGTGTACGTGTTGTTCCACACCGCATCCTTCTTAGCCCCTTCGTTCTCTAGCAGGTGTCCCTCGCACGCAGACTTACACACACGCACACGCACGCGTCATCGCTCGTAGTACTCCCCTAGAAGGATACGAATACCACTAGGAACCACAATTCGATAGAAAAGTAAACAATAGGAAGATGGGCAACGAAACCTCCAAGTCGGGCGGACAACCGTCCGCTGCCGCGCGCAACGGCGCCGCTGTTGGTGGTGGCGGTGGTAGCGGTGCGCACCCACGAACAGGCGCCGCTGCTGCCGCCCCGTCTGCTACTCCAAAGACGCCGCAGCGGCAGCCGGCCTCGTTGGCGACGCCAGCGCCGCAGCGCTCCTCCGCGCCTGTCGCGATCGCCCCCACCTCCACACCGGCCTCACCCCCTGCCAGCAGTGTGGGCCAGCGCGGCTTTCTCTCCTCGGCCGACATCCCTGTCTCCGGCTCCATGAGCAACAACATGGACGCCGCGGGATCCTCGGTGCCGCGCTACGTGGACGCCAACAGCATGGTCTACACCCTCCCGTCGTTCACCTCGGAGGCGTCGTTTGCGAGCGCGGCGGGCGGCGGAGCCGTTGGGAGCCCCATGCGGCCTGTCAGGGCGAGCGGCCATGCGGCTGGCGCGACTGCGAGCGCACCCGTCCCCCTCTCCTCCGCTGCGATTGGCTCCACGGGTGACTTCCGCCTCGGCGGCGCACCGTCCTCCCCTCTCTCCCCGTCGCGGCGCCACTTCCCGGGCGGCAGCGTGAGCAGTCCCATCGCGATCCCGACGTACAACACCGCGACGACGTCGGCGGTGGAGGAGCTGTCCTGCAGCTCGCCCGTGCTGCGCTCGTACCGGCAGCACTCCTTCTCCACGTCGAAGCGGGACACGTGTCTGGCCAAGTCGCCGACGTCTCCGCCCATCACCTACGTCGGCGCCTCCTCCTTCACCGCCCACGCGTCGGATATGCCGCCCGTGACGCTTGCCTCGTCGTCCACCGCGTCAGCCGCCGGCGGGTCGTCGAGCGCTGCGGGGGCGGCCATCCACACAAAGTTTCTGGAGATCACCGGCCACCCACTCGGCTTAGAGAACTACGGTAACACGTGCTACTGCAACTCCGTGATTCAGCTCATCTACCACTGCACCCCGCTGCGGCTGCGGCTGCTGGAGCTGCACGATGTCTATCAGCTGAAGAAGGGCAAGCCGGGCTTTGAGGAGGACACGGTGCTCTGCCAGCTCTGCAGTCTCATCGCGGTGATGCACAAGTCGAACAACCGCAGCAAGGAGAAGTACCCGCGAGAAAAGATTGCGCCAAAGGAACTCTTGCAGTGCGTGCGCAGCAAGAACGAGATCTTCAATAACGACATGCAGCAAGACGCGCACGAGTTCACGATGTTCCTCATGAACGACATCACCGAGACGGAGCAGCGCATTATGGCCGACCCAAACAACGCCAACGTTTTTCTCCAGCACGAAGCCGCCATGAAGAAGAAGGGCTCCTCTTTCTCGTTCTGGAAGCACAGCAAGGACAAGACCATCAGCGCCAACAGCCAGAAGGCGGGAGCGGCGGGCAAGCACGAGAAGGCGGCTGCAGCGGCAGGCGGACGTGCCACCTCGACTGGTGCGCAGCCATTTACAGGTGAGCTGACACCGCTACAGGTGATCATGCAGGGCCAGTTCGGCTCGCTGACGGCCTGCCTCGAGTGCGAGAACATCACCTCCCGTGACGAGGTGTTCATCGACCTCAGTCTCGAGACGGCGCAGGGCTGCTCGCTGCTGCGCTGCTTAGACCACTTCGGCGACCCCGAGTACTTCTGGGGCAAGAACAAGCTCCGCTGTGACGAGTGCAAGCGGGCCGTGCGTGCCGCCAAGACCATCCACGTCCAGCAGCTGCCGCAGTACGCCCTGCTGATCCACCTGAAGCGCTTCCAGTACGACGTGAAGAAGCAGAACTTTACCAAGAAGGCCGACCACGTCGCGCTGCCGATGCAGATGGACGTGGAGGAGTACTTAACCGATCCAGAGGTGCTAGAGCAGAATCTGCGCAAGGAGCAGGCACGAAACCAGAAGGACACAACAAGCAGCGCCACCGGCAAGCGCGACGACGCAGCGGCACAGGCGAGCAGCTCCCCCGACGCCTTTAAGCCCGCCTCTGAGGAGGTACGCAGCAAGCTGCGCGGTGTGGCGCGCCACAAGGCTCGCTTCGAGCTGACCGGCTTTGTTGCGCACATCGGCGAAGGCCCGAACTCGGGCCACTACTTTACGTGTGTTCGCTACGGCCCGCAGCTGTGGCGCCGCTTCGACGACGACAGCGTGTCAACCATGGCGGAGCGTGATGTGCAGCAGTACTTCGGCGTGCCGTCTGACGCGACAGGGGTGGTGACGACTACGGCGTACATTTTGCTGTACGAACGCGTGGCGTAGAGAGCTCAATGCGCTTTGTTGTTTTAGGGTGCTTGCACTCATTCCCCGTTCTCAGCGCGTGCGGCAGGTGCTGCTTCGTTCTGAGCCACAACTGCACCTTTAATTGTTTGTTTGTTTCCCCCGTTTGTTGTAAAACGTTAATGATTGCTGTCGGTGTTGGCAGCAGCTACGTGTGTAGCGTGGTGTTTCCTTGCTTACTGCTTCTCTCAGTGCATGGATGGTAGGCGATTCTTGCACTCTGAAATAGACTTTTTTCTTTCTTTCTCTTTATTTGCTGCTTTGGCACTTTTTATCTTCTAACTCCTGCTGCTGTAGCCGCGGTTGTGGCCTTTGTGCTGTTTGCAAAAATGGCGTGTTCGTGAAGTACGCGGGTGGGGATGTGAGCAGCCGCGGCTCTTGCAGTGCCACCCTCTCTCTCTCTCTCTCTCTTTCTTTATTCCGCAGCTTCTTTTTCTCTCTCATTAAGGCAGACGAGAACAAAACATTCTCCTCGTTCCTCTCTCTCGTACTCTTGCGCTATCTCCTGTAATTCTTTGAGGCGCCCGCAAGCAAATATCTGCTTTTGTCTAGCGTGCCGTTCGCACCATTTTTTTTTTCCCTTCACTTGTCCTGTTTATTTTTTGTCGGTTTTTTTTTATTATTAATTGTCGTTGTTGTTGTTTTGTTTGCTTTTTTTTCTCTCCGCACACACGAAAAAGAGGGAAAGAAGTGCAGATAAAGGAAGAAAAAAGGAGCTGCGGTGCGGTACACCGTCGACGGCACGTGCTTTTTCATCCCGGGACGCAGACTTACCGCCACTTTCTACCTCCTTCTCTTTCTATCTCCGTTCTCTACTCCTTCTTTAATATCTTAGGGAAAAAACCCCAACAACGTTTGTCTAGCTGCGAATACGTTGTGAATAAGATTGAAACACAAATACGATATTAGTATTTTATATTTTTGAGTCGCTGCTTCTTCACCTCTGTGCGCTCTGCATTCTCTTGTTCGTCTCGAGGAGAGAAAGAGAGATAGAGAAGGCGCCTCTTTCTCTCCTCCCATTTGGTTCTTCCCTCTGTATCCCCGCACGTGTGCCCCTCAAAATAGAAGCAGACACGCAAAAAAGGGAGGGAAAAAATCTATTTTTATTGTTGTTGTTGCTGCCTCTACAAACCTCTTTTTCTCTTTCATAATTCACTGCAGGTGCCGCCGCCGTCGTCCCCGTACTTGCTGCTTTTCATCTTTCTCTCTCTCTCTCTCTCTCTCTCTTTCCTCCTTGTGGAGCACATGAATACGCTTTCTTTTTGTTTCTCGTTGTATCGCTCGCTTTTGTCTTTTTACAACTCTCTCGCATGCTGCTGCTTTTCTTTTTCTCTGTTATAGTCTATTCCAGTTTCCGAATGCGAACACCTGTGTAGCGCCTCTTTTTTACTTTATCGGAGCTATGAGTATGAAGCTAATCGCCACCTGAGATCTTCTCTTTGTTGTGTGTCTTTTCCATTGCTGAATGGGGAGTCTTAAAAAAAAAAACCGTGTTGTTGTTGTTGTTGTTTTCTTTTTTTGGTCTTTGGTGCGTTGTGCCTTCGACAGCGTCTCCTCTTTGCTTCCGCTTAACTAAGCCTAGAACTTTTCAAAAAAAAAAAAAAAAGAGATTACGAAAGAAAGGAGACGTGCGGCAGTGGTTTGTGCTGATGCACAGCTCTCGCACTCGTGCATTTGTTGTTGCTGTTGCTCCCTCAGCCTCCATCTTTGCCGCTGACTTGATTACATTTCTCCTCCTTTTGTGCGTGCGTATTTGCCTTCGAGCCGTGTCCTTGTGAACTCAACAAATCTGTTTGGGTCTGTGTGTTGTCCTGTTGGCTGGCCTAAGTCTTGTAGTCCTCCACCTTTCCGCTCTTCTACGGGTCCTCAACCTCCCCGCTCCTCCATACACGCCGCACACACACGCACCGGCTTTAAAAAAATTGCTTTTTCATCTTTTTACTTTTCTCTTCACGCTTGAAACAGTAAGAAGACCGTTTCACATGCGGCACAGAGACTGCCTGGCGCTGCATTTTTCCCTCCCTTTTTTTAAACCACAGACACTACTTCAGACATCGCGCTTGCACACACAGCGCGAACAACAGAACGAAAGAGAGAAAGGGAGAGAGAGTTGCAAACAGAGTCCGCTTCTTTCTTCCTCTCTTCTTTTCTTTTTCATTGCTTTTAAAGCATTAAGGTGAAGAATGCTTCGCTTTTGGCCAGCCCCCGTGCGCCGACCAGCAGGGCGAGTTCACATCATTAACCACTCCGCTATTCTTACCGCTCACCGCCACCATTACGGCCGATCCTATCACGACGGCGACGCCCCACCAGGCGACGATCGCCGCTCACGCACCCCATACCACCACAGAGGCCATAACAGCAACAGCAGCAGTGGCCAACCCTCCACCTGGCAGACTGGTCGACGTGATCGCGACTACAGCAGAAGCAGCAGCGGTGGTGGAGCGGCACGTGCAGATCAGAGAGCCGGCAACGCGGCCGTAGCATGGCGGAGTCACCCGCTCTCCACAGCAGCAGCAGCAGCAGGAGTGACAGTAGCGGCAGGAGCACCATCCGTTCCTTCCCCCTCCCCCTCAGGAGGGTCGCCGGTATGTCGCTCGTTTTGGATGCAGCGCGTGCGTCACGTGCCGGCGACGGACCTGAAGCGGCAGCACCTGCTGGAGCGCACACAGGACAAGCAGTCTCGCTTTCTCGTCCGCTCCCGTCTCCGCGAGGACGGCGTTCTCTCCAATCTGTACCCTCTGTCCTTCCATCAGCCGCCCCCTGCGCCGACAGGGGCAGGCGAGACGTCAGCGGGGTGGCTTTACACGTATGAGATGTACGTGACACGCGTTGTGCAGCCCTCTCCCCAGTCCCGTCAACAACAAGACATGCAGTCTGCCAAGCCTGCAGCGCCGGTGGAGCGGCGCGTGTCGCCGGGTCGCTCGTGGCGGGCCATCGAGCGCTACCTGCGTCACCGATACGCTGCTGCAGCGGCGAGCCTGCTGCCACGCATGATTCAGCTGGACAACAGGGTGTACGCTGTCGCCCCGCTGCCCGTCGAGGCTCTGCGTCTGCCCGCCACCTACCACGACCTGGGCTGGAAGGAAGCGGAGCTGCGGCTGGTGCGTCGGTGCCACTTCACCGACCTCCCCGCCAGCGAGCTGCAGATGGTGGTGAACAAGATCGTGCTGGACACCGCCCGCTACGCACACGAGCGCCGACGCAGGTCTGCAGAAAATAGCAGCGGCAGCGGCGAGGGAGCAGAGGACGCGGGCGATGGAGGGATGGAAGTTGTGCGGGAGAAGACGGGGAAGATCATCTTGACAATGCAGGGCATCGCGGCCGGTGGAGTGCGCGTCTACCGCGGGATTTACGCGCAGGCCATCTTTGTGGATGACACAGCGGCCAAGGAGACGACGCAGGCAGAGGCGGGGAGCGAAGGGCAGATAACACGTGCGCAGCAGCAGCAGCAACAGACAGAGTCTGCGCCAGCGGCAGCCCCGCTGACAACACGCCACCTCGCCGAGATGCCCGTCGGCCTCACTGAGCCCGGCACACCCGTCCACTTCCGCGTCGACGCCTTTCTCCGTGCCTTCACCTACCGCGGCACCCCAGTCGAGAGTTACCGCATCAGCGACGCGTCCGGCACCGCCCTCGCCTCTCTCTGGGCACCGCCGGAGCCGCAGGCGTTGTGCGTCGGCGCCGTCTACGCCGCGGCCCCGGTGCGCATCCGCGAGTTCGCCGAGCGCGGCAACGCCCGAGTGGTGGAGGTGCCGAAGGGGACGGTGCCGGTGCTGCTCACCCCCGCCCCCTCACCCAAGCAGCCACAGCAGCAGCAGCAGTCAACGGTGCGTGCGGACAGCTCAAGCGAACCGCCCGTGCCGCGCCGTCTGCCTGGTCGCATCAGCCTCAAGATTGACACGAAGGGCACGGTGGCGAACGAGGTGCCGGTGTGGGCGGAGGTGCTGCAGCACTTCGGGCCCGGCCCCTACGACGCCGCCACACAGGGCCGCATCCGCACGGCGCTTGTGCAGATGCCGGTGGTGATCGCCTACTCGCTGCGGCAGGGTGTCGTGCGCGATGTCCGCTTCGACGGCGACGCTCTTCTCGCAGCGGCAGCGACGGCGGCAGCAGCGGACACGGCGTTGAGTCGGGCGTTGACCGGTGGTGTTGGACACGCGGTGCGCGACGGCCCGCCGTCCACCCTTCCCGCTACCACTGCTACTGCTACTGTTGCTGCTGGGACCTCTGCGGTAGCGGTGGAGCCGGCGGCGTTGCGGGTGCCATTGATGGGTGCGCGTGAGCCCCGGCTGTTGCCTCTCCTACCGCTGCTGGACGCACAGCAGCCGTGCGCCGTGCTGGCGGACTACACCATTGTGCCCCTGCAGGTGCTGCACTGCTGCCACGACCCAACGATGCGCAGCTGGCAGGACATCGGCGTGGCGGGCCTCTCGCTGATGCCCACGCAGCGGATGGAGCTGCTGAAGTTTGTGCAGCAGACACTGGCGCAGGGGCTGGCGGAGTGGGGTATCGCCGTGTCTCCGCAGCCGTGGCGCACCACCGCCGTCTCCATCCTCCCCCCGCCCATGAAGTCCGTCACACCTTCCGTCTTAACCCATCGCGTGCACTTCCCCACCACGGTGGTGGTGATCGGCATCGCAGGGCCGCGCTGCACGGCAGACCAGGTGCAGCGTGTCTCGCAAACAGCCGAGCACCTCGCCCGCTACTTCCGTACCACCAACGTCGCCGTCGTGAAGGACGAGAGCGGGGCGGTGCAGTACGTGCATGAACAGCTCATGCAGGTGGGAGGTGGAGGAGCAGCAGCAGCAGCGGCAGGTGCTGGAGCCGTGCTGCGCGACCCGCACGCGTGTGTGCTTACCGTCACGACAGAGCCGAACACGCGCGCGACACGGTGGTTGAAGGTGGAGTGTTTGAGCCGCGGAATCCACTGCCTCACCGTCACTCCCGCCTCGCAGCCTCGTCACCTCAACCTCATCGGAAGCCAAGTGCGGCGGCAGGTCACGACGAGCTTCGAGGTGGACCCGCTGCGTGGCGTTGATCTGCGCAGCGAGCTGCCGGTGCTGGGCCGCCGCCGTGTGTTGGTGATCGGGGTGGACACCTGCCACACAAACACCAGCAGCATCGGCACCATAGTCGGCATCCTCTCCACCCCTGCCAGCAACCACATCGTCTCTCACTTCTGGCGGCAGGAGGCGCGTGGCCGAGAGACGTCGCACGTCGCCACGCACTTCAAGAATCTGCTGCACAAGACACAAGTGTTGTACGGCGAGGTGGACGAGGTGATTGTCTTTCAGGATGGCGACGTGTTCAGCGAGTTGGCGGGCGTGAAGGACGAGCTGACGGCGCAGCTGCCCCGCTGCGGGCTCACTTTTATGTGTCTGCACAAGCGTTGCAACGTGCGCTTCACGCACACTTCTGACGGTGAAAGTGGCGAGAGGGCGTACCACAACATCGGCAAGGGCGTCGTGGTGACGACCCTCGCACCCATTCCCCTCGACCACGAGCTGGCCGCCCCCTCCTTCTACCTGCAGGCGCACGAGTCGGCCATGTCCACCACGCGCGCGGTGCAGTACACCGTGCACCACGTCAGCCCCACCCTTGACGTGGCAGATGTGCAGCAGCTGGCAAACGTTATGGCCAACGTGCTCGCACCAATGGCGACGAAGTTACCCATGTCGACACGGTGCGCGCACAAGCTGGCGGAGCGGGCGGAGCGGCTGCTCGACGCCGTGCCGCAATTCACGGCGGAGATGATCCCGCGGCCCTTGAGTGACCGTCTGTGGTTCCTGTGAAGGACAAGCTGCTGGAAACGCTCGAAAGGCTGATTCAACTTCTTCACCGCAATAATTATTTTTTTTGTTTTTTTTTTACTTGCTGCTGTCCGTCTTTTTTCGTTTGTCTTTTTGATAAAGGTGCGAAGGTCCCTTTCTCTCTTTCGATGTGCATCATGCAGTGCTGCCCGCTGTGGCTGTCTTCACAGAGCACGCCGACCTTCAAACGCTGATGCAATCTCTTTGTCCTTGTGGCACGCGTGTGTGAACGAACAAAAAAAGTAGATATTTACAGGTAGGGAGAATCGCTTGCTCTCGCACCTCACTTCCCCGCTGTCGTATCGCAACAGACCTTTCGTATTATATTCTTTTGTTTTAATTGTTTCCGCTTCCCTCACTGATCCCATTCTGCGTTGCTACCGGCGAAGGAGGGTGCCACAGACTTTTTTTTTCAGCCCCTCGTTAAGCCGTGCGCACACACAAACATATCTTTTTTGTTCATCCTTTCAACTCCAGTATATTCTCTTTTTCTGTTTTTTAATTTGTTCTTTATCGTTGACACCGCTGCTGCTGATGCTGTGCGTGTAATGCGCCTCCGCAGCGCAAACGCACAGCCAAACACAATCGCCAGCCTGGGCAAATAGACAAGAAACCAGACAGACGCTCTAACGTCCTCTTTTCATTAATTTATCATCCCTTCTTTTATAAACTGCTCAACCTCTTCCCTCTTTCTCTCTCTTTTATTGACCTCGTTTGTGTGTCGCCTCACGACCGGCATTGCAGACGTCCTCTGAATCAACGTCAACAGACCACATATTAATTTAAAAAAAAAAAGTGTGCGCTTGCGACAGCTTTGCTTTACGAGAGGGGCGTCGAGGCAACTGCGAGTGGAAACCGAGGTTCGATGTGGTAGCCGTCCGCCTTCTCTCACTTCGCTGTTGTTTTCTTTCTATCGAAGTAGAGCTCTTTTAAACATTCATTGATGGAAAGAGGGACGTAAGTGCACGAGGTGGTGCGTGAGCCTTCTTGAAATTCAGTGGAAACGCACGACCACAAGTCGGTGTCCTTTGCCAAACTCCTCCCAGCGTTGTTCTCTGTGTGTGTGTGTGAATGTAGAAGCATGCGTAAATCTTCGCTGCGTTCCTCTCTCCCTCTCTCCCTCTTTCTTTTACATCTTCCTTCTCTTCCCTTACTTCTCCCTTTCGCTTTGATAAAAGGAGCAAGACCTCAGAGACGCGCTCACCGAGGCTCTCTTTCGTAGCACAATCCTAGCGTCGCGTTGGCTTCCACACAGACACAGACACACACGCAGCGGTGACGGCAAGCGTGCAATACCGACCGTACATCTCTCTTGCTTCGGCAACGGAAGAGAGCAGAACCAGAAAAACACTTGCAGCAGACAAGAGTGAAGACCCACAAGTTTACCCCAAAGACAAAGTGTTGTGCGCCATGCTTCGCTGCTCTCTCGCACTCCGCACCTGCACCGCCGCAGCAACAGCAACAGCGGCGGCGGCAGTCAGCTGCCTCGCTGCCCACTCTGCCCCTCTGCGCAGCTCCACTATTTCCTCAGCGCGCAGCGCGGGGCAGACGAGAGCAACGACATCAAGAGTAGCAGCAGCACTAACTACTTCTCTCCGCTGGTGCAGCACCACGGCAGCCGAGAACAACAGAAGCGGCACTGACAACGCTGGCGGTGGTGCGGCTGCGACCCCGTCACCACCGCAGCAACGGAGAAAACGCAAAATACAAATCGCCGTCGTCGGCAGCGGCCCCAGCGGCTGCTTCGTTGCGAGCCACCTCGTGAAGAAGCACCCTGACCTGCACGTGGACGTCTTTGAGCGTCTGCCCGTGCCCTTCGGTCTGTGCCGCTACGGCGTTGCCCCTGACCATCCCGACGTGAAGAACGTGGAGAAGCAGTTCATGGAGCTTTTTCAGGGTGGCCGGGTGTCCTGGATCGGGAATGTGACGATTGGGAAGGAAATACCGGTGCAGGCA
Organism: Crithidia fasciculata; assembly: GCA_000331325.2. Taxonomy (NCBI): domain Eukaryota; phylum Euglenozoa; class Kinetoplastea; order Trypanosomatida; family Trypanosomatidae; genus Crithidia; species Crithidia fasciculata. Next base: position 141,392 of record CM003433.1, read on the forward strand.
CTGCTGTCGAACTACGCGGCAGTCGTCTTCGCTACCGGTGCGGACGGCTCGAAGAAGCTGCGCATTCCTGGTGAAGATCTCGCGGGGGTCATCTCCGCTCGCAGCTTTGTGGAGTACTACAACACCTACCCCTTCCCCTTCGGCTCGCCACGCTTCTGCCCTTTTGACATTGAGCGCACGAACCGAGCCGTGGTGATCGGCAACGGCAACGTGGCGATGGACGTCGTGCGGGTGCTCGGTGGCTCCTACAAGTACTTCTGCCCGACAGACATGAACTGCGTCTGTGTGAAGGAGATGATGAAGAATAGGATCGAACACATCAGCGTTGTTGGCCGCCGCGGGGTTGAGCACTCTGCCTTCGCAACGGCCGAGTTCCGCGAGCTGACCAAGTACCAGGAGGGGCACGTGAAGGTGGAGGTGGATCCCTTCGACCTCGCTGCGGCCTCTGCTGCCGTGCCAACGGGCAAGACAAAGCGGGCTCATACGCGGCAGATGGAGCTGGTGCATCAGTTCGTCGTGCCCGATGCCGCCATGGCGGAAGAGAAATTCTTCATCGCCACCGACAAGGACGGCGTGCCTCTCCCCTCAGCTGCAGCGCCTGCCTCCTCCTCCTCCTCCGCCAACAACAGCCCAACCAGTGGCAGTGGTGGCAGCACAGTTGCATCTGCCGGGGTTAGGGAGGGATCGATCAGCAAGGACCGCCGTGGCGCCTGCACGCTCCGCTTCCGCTACGACCTCACCCCCATCGCGGTGCTCCCGAGCCGTCACCGCAAGAACTGCGTCGGCGGCGTTCTCTTCCAGCGCACCGCGAAGCCAACAGCAGCCGACGGCGGTGGTGCGGCGGCAGCGGCGGCGGAGCCCGAGTACTGCGTGCTGCCGTGCGATCTCGTCCTCACCTCCATCGGCTACCGCTCTGACAGCATCACCGACGTCCCCTTCGATCACCGCGCAGGGGTAATCGACAACGTCAAGGGACGCGTGAAGGGGATGCCGCGGGTGTACTGCTCCGGCTGGGTGAAGAACGGGGCGAAGGGTGTCATCCTGCACTCTGTGGTGGATGCCCAGGAGACGGTGACGAGCATTCTGGCCGACATCGCAGCGGGTGTGATTCCGACAGATGCCACTGCGGAGGAGGAGACGGAAGACGGAGACGAGGACGCGAAGAAGAAGGGGGAGGAGGGAGACGCAGCAACTGCAGCGACAGCAGCAGAGGCGGAGGGGACGTTGGTGGTGGAAACGCTTTCGCCCGACCCTTCACCAGCCATGCCAGCCTCCTCCGCCGCTACGCACGACAGCACGGCAAAGACGACCATGCTGGGCAAGTACGGGCTTGTGGACTACTTTGTGGCAAAGAAGCTGCAGCCGGTCTCGGTGGCTGGTCTGCAGCGCGTCTTCCACGTGGAGCATCAGCGTGGCGTCGACCTAGGCAAGAAGGCGGAGAAGATTGACACGGTGCGCGACATGCTTGATGTGGCGCTCGGCGGTGACGTGGGTCGCAAGGCGGACGAGCGCATCCGTCGCATCACCCCGGCGCGGTCGGATGCGATGATGTACCTGAAAGAGCTGCTGGACGACGACACCGATCTCGCCCCGCTGGCGCACGAGCTGGCGAAGGACATCCCGCACAAGCTGGCCCAGCAGCACCCTCTCGGCCGCATCTCTCCCAGTCAGCTGTAGTGTGGACGAAGAGGAAAAGAAGGAGAGAGGAGGAGCAAGGCTGTGTGGCAACGCACGCCTCTCACGCGACCCTTGTCCTTACAGGAGAATTCACCTTTTTTTTTAAGATCTTTTCATTGCGCATTTGCTACCTTCTGGCAGACGCTGCCGACGAAATTTTCCTGAGAAAGAGAGTGCTCCGTCGCTGCTGCAGCTGCATGACGTCTTTACTTAATGTGCTGTTGTCAGTGTTGCTTTTTTAGTAGAGTGCCATTGTCTTTGTGGGGGCATAAAAGAAGGCGCTCCCTCTTTTTCTCTCTTTTTCTATTTCTGTGTGATTGCTTGACGCCATTTCACTGCAGCCACCGCGTGTTTTATTTTTTCTTTGGTTTATTATCCACATAGAAGCACATGCACAACGGCATTCGTTAGCTGGTGCTGTTGATGATCGCTTCCCACCAAAAAAAAGTCTGAAAAAAGAGGGATGAACCAACTTAGTGCGCGCACTTAAGAGTCACGCAAGCGGGATCCGGACGGCACAAAGCAAACTTTTTTTTGGTGTGTGTGTGTTAATGTGTGTGGGTGTCTCCGACCTGCCCAAAAAATATATATATATGAAAAAGCTTTGTGCCGAGAACGGAGTTGCCAAAGAGACGCGATGTGCCAGGAAGAAGAAAACGAATTTCATTCTCCTCTTCCCCGCAGCTTCCTTTCCCAATTGCTGCTATTTGATACTTCTCTCTCTCTTTCCTTCTCTTTATCTCCCCTATCTCACCCAAACGCACACACTCGTTACGCACATTTTGGCTCTCAGTTGACGTTGCCTCTTCGTCCTCTACCTCTCTTAAGCCTCCCTTTTACACACAATCTCTCTTTTTTTATTTTAGTAGTAGTTTTCAGCACTGTCTTTTAGGTTTTCTCTTTTTTTTTGCCCTCTGTAAAGGCATCATGGCGGACCAGAGCCTTACTCCCGAGACGGCCTTCACCGTCGCCTCCAGCTTCCTGACCTACTACTACAGCGAGTTCGTGAAGCTGAATGAGCTTGCCCGCATCTCCGACCTGTACGATGAGCGCTCTTACATGACGCTCGTCGACTTCCGCGACGAGGTGCCGGTCGCCGCACACGGCCGCAACGAAGTCGCCAACCTCCTCGCGAAGCTCGACAGCTCTCTTGGCCAGCGCAAGGTGGAAATCATCACGGTGGACACCATCGCCCTGCCGCACAGCTGCGTGCAGGTCATCTGCCAGGGCGTCATGTACCTCCGCGAGTACCGCCGTGTTTTTCTCCACGTCTTCGTGCTGGAGCCGACGGCCTACCGCACCAAGACCTACCACATCTCCTCCGACTACCTGCGCTTCGTCGACTCCGAGAAGGAGGTCATTCCGGAGGGTGCCGTGGTGATCGCGGCTGACCAGGTGGCCAAGTACCTCGAGGACAGCCGCCGCCGTCTCGAGGAGGAGGAGCGCCGCCGTGCCCTCGTGCAGCTGCAGCAGCGCCTGCTGGCGGAGCAGGAGGCCGCCAGGGCACGCGCCGAGGCCGAGGCCGCCGCCGCAGCTGCCGCCGCAGCAAAGGCGCAGGCCGAAGCCGCCGCAGCGGCAGCAGCGATGCGCATTCCGCAGCCGGCCTCGCGCCAGGGCCGCGGACCGATGCAGCAGCCTCAGCAGCCGTACCAGCACTCTCACCAGCAGCAGCAGCAGCAGCAGCAGCACCGCGGCCCGCAGGCGGAAGGCGAGCGTCGTGAGCGCCGGGAGCGGCCGGAGCGTCCGGAACGCCCGCCACGCGATGGCGCAGTGCGCGGCGGCCATGCCGGCCCGGCGCGTGGGGCGGAGGAGGGGCGACCGGAGCGGAAGCCGCGTGAGCCGCGTGGAGATCGTCAAGGCGAGGGTCGCGGTGAGGGCCGCGGGGCGGGGGGGCGGGGGGGCGGGGGGGCGTGGGGAAGGTCGTGGTGAGGGCCGTGGCGAGCGCAAGCCGCGTCCTGACCGCCGTGCTGCCGAGGGCGACAAGCCGGCTGCTGCGGTCACGGGCAGCGATGCGGCGGCGGAGGGAGAGCGTCGCAAGAGGCCTTCTCCGGCTGCGGCTGCGGCCAGCGGGGAGGCGGACGGCGCTGCGGCGGGGGCGGAGCAGAAGGCGCCACGCCGCGACAACGGCCCGACAGTGGCGTGCATCCTGCTGCGTGTGCCCAAGGGCGTTAAGCTGTCCGACATCAAGACGGAGCTGCAGAACCAGGGAGGTGAGGCCCCGGAGGACACCTTCTGGTGCGGCCCGCGCAGCACCCACGCCGTGCTGAAGTTCGACTCAATCGAGAAGTCCAAGGCCTTCTGCGTGCGGAAGTCGTTCACGATCGGGGAGGCGTCGATCCCGATCCGCTACTACCACGAGTAGTGTGGGGTAGATGCGAGGAGGGGGAAAATAGGCTCCGCTCTTTCCAGATCAACGCTCGTGTGCACGCACACACCCATCTGAGTAGGGTATAACTATAGAAGTAAGGTAAACGTGTTTTGTTTCGTTTTTTTTTTTGGAAGGAAGGCATGATCGTTGATTTGAAGCGCAGGGCCGGTGCTATTGTTGTCGTTGTCATCGTGGCAGCGCTCCCAGTCGACGAGGAGCCTCTTGAAGAATGCACAAAGCAAAAGTGGATGAGAAGTACCAAAGAGGAGGAGAGAGAAAGATGATGTCTCACCTGCTGGAACAGATTCGGATTGCACTCCGCACGGATGCTGTGGGTTGATAAGGAAATAAGATGAACTTCAAACTACTCTCCTGCTGTGCTGTGGCGACAAAAACGAAGTGCATCGTTGCGTTTTCTGCGTCACTCATGCGTAAGTTAGTAGTTTGCTTGTATTTTCTACGCCTTTCCATCTTACACCACTCTTTCTCTCTCTCTCTCTCTCTCTCTCTCTCTTATTCCTTGATTTATATATATTGTACGCACTAAACACTTTCACTCTCGCACACGCTGACATCATCCTTCAGTGTCTTTCATTTGTACCCCGTCTCAAATACCTATTTTTGTTAGTTTCTTTGTTTCGTTGTCCTTTTTTCTTTTCTTCTTCCTCAAAGTCATCAACGCGCCTACGCACATGTCGAAGGTGTCTGCCAACGCCTCCCTCTCCGGAGGCGAGGTGATCGGCCGCGACGGCGACCCGTCGGTCCGCAAGGCCAACGCGCAGAAGCTGAAGGCCGGCTACACCAAGACAAAGCGCTTCTGCGAGTACTGCTACCTCTCCGCCTCCACCTTTCTGTGGTGCAGCAACGTCATCTCCTGCGGTCGCTACTTTGTGTTCGCCTCCGACGCCAACAGTCTGCAGCTGATCTGGATGCCGCTCTTCATCATCGCGGCCATGTGCCTCGCAGATCTCGTCTCCGGGCTGGCGCACTGGGGCCTCGACACATGGGGCACACCGGACACCCCCGTCTTCGGCAACTTCATCCGCAGCTTCCGCGAGCACCACGTCGACCAGGTCGCGATGTGCAAGCACGACTTCATCGAGACGAACGCCGACACCACCCTGCCGCTGCTGCCCGTGCTGCTGCTGCAGTACGTGTGGATCTGGTCCACCAACAAGAGCGGCAACGGCTACGTGGCCAACCTGCACGCCGCGAACGTCGGCATCAACGTCTTCCTCTGCACCTTCTTCCTCTTCGTGGCCATTACGAACGAGATTCACAAGTGGTCGCACCAGGCGAAGCAGTCGGCGGCGGTGCGCCGTGCCATGGAGATGGGCATTCTGCTCTCCCCCATTGCCCACCGCAAGCACCACAAGGACCCCTTCGACCGCAGCTACTGCATCACGACGGGGTGGCTGAACCCGCTGCTCGACTCGACCAACTTCTGGCGCCACCTGGAGTCGCTCGTGACGGCGTTGACGGGTGCTGTGCCACGCGCCAACGATCAGACGCTGCTCGGGAAATACGCATGAGGAGAAGAACAGCGGGGAAAAAAAGAAGCAGACTGCCGCGCCACGAAGCTGACGGACTCCGCAGCGATCGTCACTAACAAAATATTTTTTCTCTTTTTTCTACTAGTTTCATCTCTGTGTGGATATCGCTTTTTCTTTACTTTTCTCCTTCTATCTCTACTTTCTTAAAGGAGACGCACGCCTTGAGGTTGGAAAACTTAAACAAGCAGACGGGGAAGGATAGAAGAAACTCATGGGGATGCCGCTGGCTTCCGCAAGACATCAACTAGTGTTTAACTTTTTTTTTAGTCTTAGAAAGCACAGCCTTCCGCGTCATACTTTCTTCCTTTCTCTCTTTCCAGAAGCTCGCTTCAGTTATGGTAGGTGTTTTTTTTTTGGCTCGGACAGTTTTGTTGTGTGTCAATGTATTTTATATATTTTTATGTATGAGCTGATGTACAGCTGCGTCTGCGCGCGCTTTGCTCCGGCCAAGAAGGACGAGGAAGTGAAGCTCGTGTTTCTCACTCGATCAGAGACTTCCAGCAGACGCGTTGTGAGTATGATGGTCGTTGTGTGTTGTTCGCCTCTCTGTAGCTCTGTGTGCTCTCCTTTCTCGCTGACAGCTCTGTGGGAAGCCGATTATTTCAATTTGGTGTTGTTCTCTTGGCAAAAAGAATCAGGCCGCTCGTCTCGATGTCATTCGCGATTTTTCTTTCTCCGATGATAGGACGAAGGCCAACTTCTCTCTACCAGTCAGAAAGAGAGAAGAAAAATGAGAGATTTCGTTTTAGAGAGAAAAGGGAAAAAAAAAGTACCCACACATCAAAATACAGGCGAACGGGAAGATGCAACCGGCGGTGCTGGATCGGCTCCACTGTTCTTCCGACACCATCTCCTCACCCCTTGCTGTGCACCGCTCTTGCTTTTTCGTAGGTGGAAATGAAGAGAGGGGTGATAGGGGGAAAAATACCTGTGACACGGAAGAGCGGAATTGTCTGTTTTTCCGACGCTGCCAGTTGCTTTCTTTTCTGTTCTTTTACTATTGTTTTTGTTCTTCAGCTGTGAAAGTCTTTTTGTCGCTGCTTCGCCTTCCCTCGGCCGAGACGCAACGGGCGTGAGAGAGAATACGCGGCTGTCGGCGTTCACGTCATGACAAACATTTTTTTTCTTTCCTTCAAGAAGGGATGCCGATTATTTGTTCTAATTTGCGTTTCTTTTTTTTTTCCGATGGGTATTCCCTGACCGTATCAGCTACACGAGAGAGGAAAGCAGTAAACAAAGGAAAAACAAAAGAAAAGAGAGGGAGATGAAACGCATTACAGACTTAGGGCTAGAAGGTGCAAGAAGAAGTTCTAGCAAGGCGCTTTCTCTCTCTCTCCCTCGAGTTAAATAGTGCAATGAGGAGCGTGTTGAGATGCGAGTGACTTATGTGCTGCACTTTTTCTTACTTTTCTTGTCCTCGTAGCTTTTAAAATGGACTGCGCTTCAATTCTCTGCAACAGCTTTGAGATGGTGACGTCTGCAAATAAAACACTAATCTTTATTTCTCATCATCTCTCGCGTCTCCTTCATCTCTCATTCTCTCTCTCTCTCATACCCCTCTCGCCTCACACACATCGTCCCGCATTCCCCCAGCTCTCCCCCCTATGAAGGCTATTCTCCAAATCGGCCCCGCGCAGTTTGTCGTTGAAGGCGCCACCTTCCACCTTCTCTGCGAGGACATCGTCCAAAGCCTTCACTCCATCGTCCCCATCGCCGAGGCTGACGTGGCGCTCACGCTGCACACCGACGCCCTCGAGCGCTGCATCGCGGATGATGCGCAGCGACTGACAAGCGCCGGCGTGCCGCACCCCCGTGCAATCCACGAAAGCGATGACGTAGCCGCTGCGCTATCGAGTGTCTCCCCGCCCTCTGCTTCTGCCTCTGGTGTTGATGCACCACGTCGGCTCAGCACGCAGCGCGTCCGAGACCCACTCAACGTGTTTTCCGCCGATTCTTTTGATGCTGCCGAGGCGATGGTGCAAGAGCTGCAGACCTGTGTGCTGGAGCAACGTCGCTTGCTCGAGATGCATGCACTCTCCAGCCCTTGTGGCGCTCCGCATCGCGTGGTGCCCCTGCCGCTGCTGCGCCTCGACACGTACCTCTCCACGTCCGCTGATGTGCTGCCCGAGTACAACGCGGCGGGGCAGCGGCGGCGCAGCTCGCTGACGGTGGTGGGCGGTGAGGCGACCCCGCCACCGCAATTGTGAAGGAAGGAAGAGGAAAAGAGAGAGAGCTGTGGAAGTGTCAATGCGATGCTTCCTCCTATCTTGGGAGCCTCACTGCCCTCTTCTTGCTGCTATAGAATGTGCACTATTTTATTAGTATTTTTTTTCGATGCTTTACACCTGTTGCTTTCCTGCTGTTTTTATCTCTCTGCATGTTGATGCGGCCTTAAAAAAAAAAGTAAAACATCATAAATGTGTTTGAAAGGGAGAGGAGATCACCTGCTAGTTTGCAGCTGAAGTGAACAATTCTGTGACTTTGTTTTCCCTTCTCCCTCTCTGCGTGTATCTCACTGATGTCGTCCCACACCACGCACCTTCTCATCTTCTCTTCCCCTCCTTTTTTTTCTTCTTTTTCTCTCTTTGACACAACACTCAACTGAAGCTCCAAACTGCGTACTAAGCTGAGCCGACGTGGTTCGAGGCAAGCAAGCACCCTCACACACAAAGGCACACACGCTCCTTCTCTGTCTCTTATCCTTTCACCGTAGTGTGTGCTATCCTTGCTAAGGATAGACACGGACTTGCATTCCGTTTTGCAGATTTTTGGCGTCTGTTGCAGCTGCACATACGCCTCCCATCTTTTTTCTTTCTTTTTTCCCCTCGTCGCGGGAAGGCGCTCTTTGTGTGCCGCAGCAGCAGCAGCAGCAGCAGCTGAGCTGAGGGGAAGGAGAGCTTGGCGAGCCTTCGCCAGTGTGGCATCAGCGAGGCGTACGGCGGTCTCCCTCCCTCTGCACCTCTTTTTCTGTTCGTTTGTTTGGGAGAAGTGCGTTTGCAAGCATCGGTTGTGTGTTTTTTAAATTTACCTGCCTTTTTTTTTTCTTTCTTTTCTGTGGTACATCGTGGTTTCTTAGCGGTATTAAACAGCGTCTTCTCACTTCTCCCATTTCTTCTACCTCTGCGGCCCTTTAGTGCTGCGTATTCTTTTTGTTCGCTCCCACCCACCTATTCTCCTCCTGCTCGCTCTCCTGTGGTTGGGATCAGCGACCGCTGCTGCCCCTCCCTGTCCTCATTTATTTTTCTTCTGATAGATCACAATTAAGCAAATTCGCACACCTGCTGTCCCCGAATCTTCCTTTTTTTGCATATATAATTTTTTTCGGTTTGTTTGTTCTTTTTTTTTCTCCTGCTACACTCAGTTACTCTCCGCATTTCTTTCCTCTCGCCGACTTTCGTGTAGGGGAGCCGTGTTCGACCCCCTCGCGTGTCTGCCACCTCTCTCTCTCTCTTTCTCCTCAATTTCTTGTGTACTTGTACTACACTGCGTCTCTCATTATTGTTATTACTATTTCCGGTTCTTTGTTGTCTTTGATTCTATACTCTCAACGAAGACACATACACTTACACGGGCTCTGCAATAGCTTTCTTTATTGTCATTATTCTGCGTCCTGCACGTGTGCTGTATAATTCCTTTTCCTCGTTCTACCGGAGAGGGACATCTCCATCTTATTTCTACTTGTCCCCCTTCTACTGCCTATTCCCACTCACGCACGTTTAAAGACTTTAGAAAGAGAAACACACGGTATCAGAGCCATGCCCGGTGGTGCCTCCGTGCAAGTGCGGCTTCTCTGCGGCAGCCACGTCGTCATCGTGGATGAGTACACGGCGTTCCTCAAAGCACGTCAGCTGCTGGCCCGTCTGCTGCCAGGACACACGTCCGCAGCAGCATCGCCTCCGTCTTCCTCGACACAGCGGCTCGCCGCAGCTGTTCGACAGGCCCGCGCTGGCGAAGCCGAGGATGTTCCCTCCGCTCTCGACGGTGAGGCCACCTGCATGGCGCCCCTCCACCTCCCCGCCAGTCTTCTCCGCCTGTGGCTGCAACGCGCAGAGGCGCTGAGTGAGCAGAGCGGCACGAGCCAATCTCCTTTGCTCCGCGCCAGCAGCGGCACGACTGCCGTTTATGCCTTTCAAACAGGTACAGAGGAGGTCAGGACGGGGCCGCCGGGGAGCAGCTCGACAGCGAGTGCGCTGCAGCGCAGACGAGGAGATGGAGTTGCGGTGTCAACGCCTTCACCCTCGCCGCCTCTACCACCACAGCGCGGTGCAGCCTCGCCCCCGCCCTCCTCACCGTCCTCCTCGCCTCCGCTGCAGGAGCGGTGGGTGACGGTGCAGCCCGCCCTCGAGTACGCCTCTCCCACCTACGGCTGGGTCCACGCCGTCATGTGGCCGCAGTGGGAGGAGCTGCGAGCTCTGCACCACGCGGAGCACAGCGCACCAGACACGGAGGCGTCGGCGGCCACTGCCGAGAACAGCGACAGCAGCAACGTGATTGCATCGATGCCGTGCGTGGAAGTGGTATTGTTCTGGTTCCATGAGGGCCGCATGTACCGCGTTTTGCCGGCGGAGCTAGAGGAGACGGCAGCAGCAGCAGCAGCAGCAGCAGCAGCGCGAGGTGGGGCAGAGGCTCAAGAGCAGGAGCCGCATAATAGTGGCAATGTGCAGCCGACAACACGTAGAACCGCACCGAGCCCGTCCGCGCCGGCCACGCCGCCACCACAGTCACCACCACCAGCAGCATCTGCGTCGGCGGCACGATTTCTCACTTGCATGCTGGAGCTCGAGTACCCACCTGGCAACCTCCTTCCACGGCGGCTGCCCATCCCGCTTACCGACCCCTTATTGACACGCCAGGAACTCGTAGAGCTGGTGCGCACCGTAGCCAACGTGCGCCGTCACGTCGGCCTGCGTGTGGCCTACCGCGTAGCACCACCACCAGCGCCGCAGCAACAGCACTCGTCACGCCCCATCACTGGGTGGGCAGCGGGTAGACAGCCTGGCAGTGCAAGCAGCACCAGCATCAGCAACGGCGGCAGCGGAGGCACCCGCACCCCCACGACGTGCCGTCCGCCGTTGCGTTCCGTGGAGAGCGACGCGACGGTGGCGGCACTGATGCGAGACACGCTGACGTACGGCAGCGCCGCCGTCCGCGTCGTCGCGGTGCAGAGCACGCGATCGCCCCCGCCCCCAGCGCCGCGCACCTCGCTGTCCTCCTCGCCGGTCGCGGTTCGGACACCTGCACAGTCGCCGCCGCAGCACCAGCAGCAGCATCGAGACGTGCCACTGGGCGTGGTGCAGTCGCCAAAGAAGGCGCCGCTGCCGCCCACACCGGACATACACGTGCGGGTGTCGGTGGAGAGAAACGAAGCACGTCTACACGGGCCCGCCGTCGTTGCTGTGGCTGCGGCTGCGGCTGCGGTGCCTCACGCCGTCCGGCCTCTGCCCATCGACAGCGAAGGCGACGCACAATGCTTCCCGGCCCACACACGCGACACCGCATCGTTAGCGCGAGAGGCCAGCGGAGTCGCTGAGGAGGAGGAAGAGGCGCGGCTGATTGTCCGTGGCCGCGCTGCAACGCTGGCCGCCGCAGCCACCAGAACAGCGCCAGACATAAGGGTGGTCGGCTATCAGAAAGAGGGGGATGGCGTGCACGTCACTGGTACGATGCCGCCCCTCTCTCACCCGACCTCCGTGTCACCGCGTGAGCAGACGGATGTGCAGCTCCTGCGCACCGAGGCAGACAGCGCCACACCCGTCCGCACTCCATCGCCGTCGGAGGCCTCCAGCCGGCAGTCGCACACCCGCGGACCTCTGCTTTGTAGCCAAGACGAAGATGACGCACTACACGCCGTTGAGCCGCAGCGGCTGTACGCTCCGTCCGAGGCGGAGAGCGTGGCGACGGTGGTGGCGGTGGAGGGCGAGGGTGTGGCACGCGCGGGTCACCGAGAGCCGCCACAGGCCCCCGTAGACGACACCTTCGGAGAAACGTGGCGCAACCCAGAGTACTACGGCAAGCACGCACGGGAACGGGTAACACAGCAACAACAAGAGCCGCAGCAGCAGCAACAGCAGCCGTCGCAGGCGATCATGTCCGGCAACGCCACGCCCAGCAGGCCCACATCATCTGCCGCAGCACCTTCACCTTCTCCTGCGCTCTTCTTCGCGCACGACAACGACGCACCTGTCAGCATGGCTGGCCGCTCTCTCCTGCAGCGCGTGCCGGCTTCAGCGGAGAACCAGAACGGCAGCTGTGGTGGCGGAGGTGGTGCGAGCAGCAGTCGTAACATACTCGCACATGATGGTGCGTTGACTAACGAGCCCGACGCACCCGCAGACAAGCAGCAGCTGCGGAACGCTGAGGCGACCCCTCTGAAGGCGCCGCTCAGCCCCGTCCCGCCGCGAGCCACGAGCAGCGTCGGCAGCAGCAGTGCAATGGACCCCCACTCCCTTGTGTTCGTCCGCTACGAGGTTGACCCGACGGCGGTGTTCGTCGCAGGGCCGGTCTCGCCCGTTGTGCTGCAGCAGCTGCAGGACGTGATCTACCGTCGCTGCTGTGCGCACTTAAGCATCGACGCCGACGCGCCACGCCCGCGCTTCCACCTGAACGCGGAGAGCAGCAACACCAGCATCAATGGCAAGCGGGAAGTCACGGAGGAGAGTGGGAAGCCGCAGCAGTCGCCCAACCCGAAGAGCGGGTCTCCGGCTTCGGCGTCGGCGCGTGCGGAGTACGTGTTGCCGCTCTACGCCTACCGCTTTACTCGTGTCGAGGAGCGCGCGCTGGAGTGCAGCATCGCGGAGGTGATGTCGGTCTACCAGGGTCTGGAGCAGCTGCCGGCGAGGGAGGCAGAGGAGTGGGTGCAGGCCACCTCGACGATGCGCTGACAGTGCCATGGAGTAGACGTGTGAAGAGCGAAAAGAGAGAGAGTGTGGAAACAAACCGCGAACAGTCTGAGGTTTGTTGCCGCAGATTCGAGTTTGTATGTGTGTGTGTGGTGTGGTGTTGTTCATTATAAAAACCTTTTCTAACCCTCTAGAGTTCGTGCATAGCTATGCCCGTAGCTTATCTTTGGAACGACGTGGTCGCCACGGCCAAAAAAAAAAATTATATTTATTAGATTCTACTTTCGCTGCCGTTGCTGCTACCCGCACGTGGCACGCGCACAGGCGCCACGACAACAAAAGAGAAGGCAGGCGTTCAAGAAAGAGTGTAGGATTGTTATGGCGTTGGTGGTGGTGGGCAGAAGGCCTTTGCATAGTAAAGGAAAAAAACGGAAGAACGCCGTCAAGCAAGCAGGACGGTGCTGCTCATGGGACGCCACCTGAGATTGATGGTGGCGCACTGCGTCTTGTCGCCTCCGCAGTTGCATGCCGCAGACCGACGCTGATGGTGGTGGCGTTGCGGCGTGCTGGCAACACTGCAACTTGAAGAGAGTCGCCGCCGCTATAGTCTTGCAATGTCCACTGCCTCTCCCTCTCTTCCTCTCCTCTATTCGTGCCAACGGACTCTCCAACGTTCCTTGCCCCGCATCTCTCTCTTTTTCTCTCCCTTGAATCCTACCTGCAGGTTGTTCTATTTGTTTTCAATTTGTTTTGTTTTGTTTGTTTGTTTGTTTTCGTGTTTTTCCAGCGGTGCAGCGCTACCCCACGCTGGCCCATCGCGTTTGACACATTCACGTAAAAAAGCACTCAGAGTCGAGATAAAGGGTGTGCCTAGGGCAGTTCAGAACCTTTATAAAAAATCCGTATCATCGACAGCCTCAACATGTCCTTCAGTCTCCCATCAGAGGCAGATAACGCGCCTGACCCGGTGCTGATCCTGCGCGGCACGGTGCTGACGGCCGCCGAGGAGCAGAAGAAGTGGGCACAGGAGGCTCTCTCCGCAGTGACGGCGAAGGCTGCCATCATGCAGGAGGGCATGGACCAAGGCAAGGGCCTTCGCTTTGTGATCCGCGCGGCTGCCAGTGTTCTCGATGAGCTACGCACGAATCTGCTGGAGCCGCAGAACTACTACGAGCTGTACATGAAGGTGTTCACGGTGATGGAAAGCGTTGCCACTTACTTCGAAGACGCTTACCGCGCTGGCCAACACACACTGGAGGAGATCTACGAAGAGGTGCAGTACTGCGGCTACATCGTGCCCCGGCTCTACCTCCTTGTGACGGCGGGGGCGGTGTACACGAAGGTGGGCCAGCAGCCGGCGCTTGAGATTATGCGCGACTTGGTGGAGATGAGCAAGGGCGTGCAGCACCCCACACGCGGCCTGTTTCTGCGCCACTTTGTGCTGACGATGATGAAGAGCCGACTGCCTGGCGACCCTGGGCGGCCAGCCGACAGCAGCGGGGGCGACACGAGCGGCGGGGGCGTGGCGGACACGGCCAATCTGCTCGTGCAGAACTTCAAGGAGATGAACTGGCTGTGGATCCGCATGGAGGCGGGCAGCTACGTAAACCGCAACGGCGGCAGTACCAACAGCGTCTCCACCAACGCGAATGCCGCGGCACTGCCGCCAACACCACCGCCCACGGCGGCGTCGCCCACGGCTGCTGCGCGGCACTCCCCGCCGAGCACAAACCCCACCTCGCCCCGCAGTCCCGCCTCGACGCAGCAGCGCTCTATGCGGGCGGCACAGCGCACCCTGCAGGAGCGGAAGGCAATGTGCGTGCTGGTGGGCATGAACCTCGTCCGCATCTCGCAGCTCGACGGCATTACACGGGAGGTGTACGCGACGACGCTGCTGCCTCAGCTGCTGTCCGTGATGGTGCGCTACTGCGAACCGCTGGCCCAGCAGTACCTCTTCGAGGTGCTCATCCAGGTCTTCCCCGACGAGTTCCACCTCTTCACGATTCACAAGCTCTTTGACGCCATCAGCAGGACCGTCCACGGCGTCGACGTCAGTGGGCTGCTGCGGTCGCTGATGGAGCGCCTCTGCACCTACGCGATGGAGGTGCAGGATGGCGTGACGGACGTCTCCAGCCCAGAGGAGGAGGCGCAGCTGCGCGACCTCTTCCCGATGCTGCTGGATCGCATGGCCAACATGCCCGTCAGCTACAAGGCGCAGATAAAAGGCAGTAACGTGATTAAACGCACCTCCGCAGTGCCGCCGCCCACGCCGATGCTGCTGAGCACCTTCGTCGGGACGGTGCGCCACCTCGTGACGGTCGCCATCGCCCTCTACAGCAAGTCGGCAAAGCGGCGGACGATGGCGCTGGCGAATATCGTCGACGTGGTGGCTGCGAAGTTCACGGCGGCGAGCAGCGCAGCAGCAGCAACAGCAACAACAGGAGGAGAGAACGGGGCGTCGTCCGCCTCTGCTGATGCGGCCGCAGCACCCTCATCCGACTCCAACAGCGAAGGATCGAAGAAGTCGAACGCAGTCGGCATCAGCGCTGCGGCCGCCCTCGCAGCGGGGCAGCTGCTCTGCCACATCATCACGGAGTGCTGCGCCACCGTGACGGAGGTGCTGGCGATGGAGGGGGTGGAGGCGCTGACGGCCTGCCTGCCCTTCTGCGAGCGTCGCGATGTGGCAATGGCCGTGTGCGAGTTGGCACTGCGGGGCAGCACGGCGGCACCGCTGCTCCCCTCCACCGCAAGACAGCAACAACGACTGCGGCAGCGGCGGCGGCGGCGATGGCGGTGGTGACGGCGGCGCCGCCCCGCGCACGGCCCATCACCGCGCTGGAGGACGTGGCGCGCCTCTTTGAGCTGATGGACCCGCTGCTGGTGGACCAGCCCGACACCCCGTCGGACCCGCAGCTCATCTACCGCTACAACCCCAAGTCGGAGTTCGCCGATGAGCAGAACAGCGTCTGCCGCGTCTTGCAGCTCATCACGAACGACGATCCGGCCGTTTATTTGAAAATGCTGACCGGTGTGCGGAAGCTGTTGCTGCTCGGCGGTGCGCGGCGTCTCCCGCTGACCTTCCCGACGCTGCTCGCGATGCACCGCCGTGCCGCACTGCGCCTGCGCCGCCAATTTGTCGCCGCCTCCGCCGCAGCCGTCAAGAACGGGAAGGAGAGCAAGCAAAGGGGCGAGGAGGATGGCGAGGCTGTGGCGGACGGGGAGGGGGCGGAGCGGGACAGCCGTAGCGCGGCCGCCGTGGAGGCGCTCGAGGCTGCGTACCGCAAGAACATCCGCAAGTGCTTCTCGCACCTGTACTCCGGCGACGGCAAGGGCGTGCTGGAGGTGTACGCCGAGGAGGTGCCGCGTGGGGCCCTGAGCGAGTACGTCTCGTCCGCCCTCACCGCGGATGGGTGCGATGAGACGGAGACGAGCTACACGCTCTTCGCCGAGGCGCTGACGCTGTACGACACACAGCTCAGCGACACGGCCGACCAGGTGAACGCGCTCGTCAGCTTTGTGAACGCGCTGGCCCAGATGACGGCGTTGTCGGAGGAGAACTACGAGGTGCTGGCTGCGAAGGTGTGCCAGTACGCGTCGAAGCTGCTCAAGAAGCAGGATCAGAGCCGTCTCATCGCAATTTGTGCGACGCTCTTCGCTCGCAAGCACCTCTCGCAGGAGAATCAGGCCCGCGTGCAGGAGTGCCTGCGTCGCGCGCTGAAGCTGGCAGGGCAGGTGCTGGCGCTAGCGCAGCTGCAGCTCTACGTGCAGCTCCTCAACGTCTTTCTCCACTTCTACACGTCCAAGATGAGTTATCTCGTGTCGGTTGAATTAGTGAACGAGTTGGTGGAGAAGATCAACGAGGCGAGCGAGGCGCAGCGGACGGCGTTGGCTCCGGCAGAATCGGAGGGAGGTGCTGTCGCGGCTCCTGCTGCTGCGACGGCTGCCGGCGAGGAAGAGGCGGCGGCTGCAGCATCGGCCTTTGCCAGCATTCGACTCGTGTACCGCAACATCACCAAGTACATCCGCTCCCGCCAGGCCGCCGAAGAGCGCTGGAGCGCCATCGAGGTGTGAGCGTCGCTCTTCTGTCGTAGGTCTTCTTCTTGTAGTTATGCATACTCGTGCTGGTTGCTTGGTCGATCTGTTGTTGTTTTTGTTGCTCTACCGATGATTGAAGCGGAAGCCTGTGATCGGCTCGTCCTGGTGCAGTAGCCGTTGTTTCGTCTTCACGTACTTTAAGTAAAAGAAGTGGTGCGAGTGTTGGCGTTGCGGTGCGTTGCAGGAGTCTTGCAGAACCCTTTCTTTCTATCCATTACGCTTTTCTTCTTTTTTACTTTTACTGTTGCTTGCATTTTTCTTTCCCCTTCTCTCACCTTTTCCATCGGCTGTGTTGGTGCTGTGCACGCGCTTTGTGGTGTGTGGCGTGTGTAAGCGTGTTGTGCCCACGTTGTCTTTCGCCGTTGTATTCTGTATCGACTATTTTATTTTATTTTATCTTCTCCCCTTCGTGCTTCACTCAACGCTTGCTGTGGCTTTCCCGTTTCTATTATTGTTTTATTTTGCGTGTTTTCTTTCCGACATCACGACGATTTTCTCCACCATTTCACTCGCCGTTCTTTTTTGTTTCCCTACCTCATCTTGAAAGACATCAAAGGAAAAAAAGAAAGAAGAGAACTTACGATGGCGGACAACAAATAATAGAGGGAGGCTGCTGCGGTGCTCTGCGATCCTTCCAGTCTTTCTCCGCGTTTACGCCACTGCAGGCGTCGTCCGCTCCTTGATGGGTGAATTTCTGCGCTGCACCCGCACCTTTCTCGTCTCAAGCCGCGCGACGCATGCACGCGCATCAGCGTCCTCCGTCTCCGCCACTTGTGGTGCTCGCTCAGCGTTAGCCTGTGTGCGCGTTCGCGTCGAGAATCTCTCGCACCCTCTCTGCTACTCTACTCTTCTTCCTTCCATCCTTTCTTCCGCACCCACACAAAACCAAAAAAAATCGCACAGACCCCAGCAGACATCTTCATGAACTCCTCAACATCTTCCCTGCTTTCTTTCGTATCAGAGGAGCAGCTGCAGGCCGACCTCGCCGTGCTGCGTGACCTCGCTGTTGCGCAGCGCCTCCGCGAGAGCGACGAGGCATCCGCTGCTTCTGCCGCTGCTGCAGAGGAAAGCGATGAAGGGGGCAGTGAGATGGCTGAGCAGCAGGGGCCACATTCTCATGCCAAGCCCTCCAACACCAGCAGCACAGCCACTATTCCCTCTTCTCCTGCTGATCCTCTGCATCACCTGCGTGAGGAGCTGCAGCGCGCCACCGCCAGCCTACACGATGAGCGGGCCACCGTCGCGCAGCTGCGCATCCAAGAGCGCTGCGACGACGCAGCTGTGCGACGCTTAACAGAGCAGGTAGAGGCAGCAGAGCAGCAGCGAGCCGCTGCGGAAAGCGAGCGCAACGAGTGGCGCAAACGTGCGACAGCCGCCGAGGCACAACTCGGCAGCTGCGTCGAGTCGGCGCAACAGGTCCAGAAGCAGGTGGAGGCGCTGCAGGGGCGTTCCCGTCAGTTGGAGGCTGCCCATCGTGTCGTGATGGACGCCACAACAGCCGCGCAGAACACGATTACGCAGCTGACGGAAGAGAACGCGCATCTGCACGAAGCGGCGGTTCGTCGCGCGGCGGAGCTCCAGCGGCTGGCCGGGATGGAGGTAGAGTGGCAAGCCGCCCAGCAGTGCGTGCGGGAAACCGCGGCGCAGCACGAGTCGTGGGTGGCCGCGACGAAGAAGACTGCGGCATACTTTGAAGCAGCACAGACAGACTTCGAAGAAGGCATGCGGCTGGTGGTGGCACGTCGGGAGGACTATCACGCACTGCAGGCGGCTCTGGCGCAGCGGGAGGCGCAGTGCACGCGGTGGGAGCGCCTCTTCGGTCAACAAGGCTTATCAGGTACGCAGCAGACGTCGTTGACAGACGCAGCAACCATTGAAGGTGGCGCCAGTGGTGAAGGACAAACCACCGATGAAGCCCTTCCAAGGCAGGAGTCTCTTCTTTTTGCTGAGAAAGACGAGGCGGTGGCGCACAACGCCGTCTTTGCTCAGCAGCTCGAGGCGAAGGTGGCCGACCTCGCTGTGGGCCTCTTCGCCGCACAGACACGCGCCGACACCGCGGAAGAGCGCCTGCAGCGCCTCTCGCAGCTCTCCCTCACCGACGCCGCGGTGGTGACGGAGCTGCGCGCTGCCCTTAGTGTGCTGCGTCCGCAGGCGGAGGCTCTGGCAGCCCACAACGCAGCGCTGCAGGCACGTCTGCTGACGGCGGAGGCGCTGACGGAGCCGCTGATGGAGCACGTGATGGCTGTCGCGGAGGCTTACACGGCGGAGGTGTGTCGCAGCTGGCAGAGCCGTGCTGCAACCCCGAGCGGTGCCACAGGTGCTGACTCTGCGCAGAAGGAGAGCAAGCCGGTAGAGACGCCATCGACGCTGGGGACGCGCCATCGGCTGCGTGCCACGGCGCTGCTGCCTCGCCGCGGTGCGTAGTGGCCTCTCGCTGCGGTGCTTTGTATCGCTTTTGTTGGGCCAATTTTTTTTTGCTCATGTCTCTGCTGCTTTCTTTTCTTAGTTTTCTTATTTTTTTTGTTCTCCCTGCTACTGCTCCTGTTTGTACTTTCTGCTTCGCAAAAGAAGACCCATACATGTTCCACACCGCCTGCTGTGTTTAAGCACGGTGATAGAGGTACGAGAGGCTGCGCAGTTGTCGTTGCTATTGTTTTTTCTATGTGCGGCCATCGGCTAAGTGGTCGCCATGGTGCTTTCATGTCTCTCCTACCCTGTGCAGCTTCGAACGCGTTGACAGCTGCAGGACATCACTGCTCACTCTTTGTCCTCTCGCACATGGAGAGAACAATTAATAAAAAATGCTTCAATGAATCCCATCGCGCTTCTTTAACTCTACTTTTCTGTTTTCTTTGCTCTTCTCGCCGCTTCGCATTCACCGGCAACGGCTCTGCTCCATCGCCCATCATGGAATCCTGCATCAGTTGCGACCTCTTGAACATTAGGGTCTCCCCTGTTCTCTCTCTTTCTCACAATCCCACACATACTGACGGTCTCTTTGAGTACCAGCAAGCGAGTGTGGAGGTTCACCCTTGAGGGAACGAGCATTTTTCTCTTTCGTGTAAGTCGTAATCCGTGCTGGGAAATTAAAGTGATCTTCTGCTCCATCTGTGTCGACGCGTGCTTGTTGTTGTTGTTGTTGTTGTTGTTGCTCCTTTCTTTATTATTATTTTTATTCCGCCAGCACAGCTGCTTTCGACCACCTTTAAGGTGCGGCCTAGTGTAGTTCAAAACAGAACGCACACCCACTTTCTCACTAAGTCACAGGTCTTTCATTATTATTTCTGCAAAAACAAAAAAATGGTGCGCGAAACGGAGCTGTACGAGGTGCTGCAGGTCTCCGTCGAGGCCGACGAGCACGAGATCAAGCGCTCCTACCGCAAGCTAGCCCTCCGCTACCACCCGGACAAGAACGCCGATGACGCGTCCGCGGCTGATATGTTCAAGAAGGTCAGCAACGCCTATGAAGTGCTCAGCGACCCGGAGAAGCGCCAGGTGTACGACAAGTATGGCAAGGAGGGACTGGAGGGCGGCATGGGCGAGGGCGGCGGCTTCCACGACGCGTCGGATATCTTCTCGATGTTCTTCGGCGGCGGCGCACGTGAGCGCGGCGAGCCGAAGCCGAAAGACATCGTCCACGAACTCGAGGTGCGCCTCGATGACCTGTACAAGGGTGCCACCAAGAAGGTGAGCATCTCACGCGATCGCTTCTGTGCGAGCTGCGAGGGCAGCGGCGTGAAGACCGGCGCGAAGCGCAACACGTGTGGCCAGTGCCGCGGTCGTGGTGTGCAGCTCCGCACGCAGCAGATCTTCCCGGGCTTCCACCAGCAGGTGCAGGTGCAGTGTCCTGCCTGCGGCGGCGAGGGGGAGACGGTGAACGCGGCGGACATCTGCAAGGGCTGCCGCGGCAAGCGCATCGTGCGGGAGAAGACGGTGTTGGAGGTGCACATCGAGCGCGGTGCCCACAAGACGGAGCACTTCACCTTCAGCGGCGAGGGCAACCAGGAGCCGGGGATGCGGCTGGCCGGCGACGTGCTGATCTTCCTCAGCGTGAAGACGCACCCGGTCTTCCACCGCGTCAACGACCACCTCATGATGCGCTGCTCCGTAACGCTGCAGGAGGCGCTGTGCGGCTTCGAGCTCCCAGTGGAGCACCTCGATGGCCGCATCCTGACGGTGAAGGCCTCGCCTGGCCAGGTGGTGCACGGCGACAGTGCGTGGAGTATTTACAACGAGGGCATGCCCATCAAGGGCACCGGCGGCCTGCAGCGTGGCAAGCTCTTCGTCTGCTTCGATGTGGAGTGGCCCGAGACGCTGCCCAAGGCACAGATCGATCAGATCGCCAAGGCGCTGAATGCGCCAGAGAAGCTGGCCAAGCTCGGTGGCCAAGTCGTGGAGCTCAGCGAGTATAAGAGTAAGGCCAAGGCGGGCGGCAAGCGAGGGGCGAAGGGGAAGAATGGAAAGAACGGCGGTCGTGGTGCCGGCGGTGGCGGTCGTGGCGGCCGCGGTGGGCGTCGCGCTGCCGCTGCGGAGGAAGACGGCGACGACGAATTCGAAGACGTCACGGACGACGAGGACAACGAAGAGGCGCAGCAGCAGCGCTTCTTCCGTGGCGGGGCACAGAACTTCGGCGGCAACGCGCAGACGGTGGAGTGCGCGCAGCAGTAAGACGCACGCTGTGGTGTGGGGGCCGCCGCGTGCGAGGTCGCAGAAAGATGACGCAGTGGTGAATCTTTCTTTCGTGATGGACGATTTCGGTCCTGCGGCCTCGCTTCTCTCTTGGAATGATGCTTACTCCGTTTCATGTTTTCTAAACCTGTTTTGTTGTTTGTTTTTTTCTTCATCTCTCAATCACCTTCTTGCTGACTTGCTTATTTGTGGTGCGCCTTCCAGTGGTTGGTGAAGACGTCGTTGTCCTTCGCTGCTCCCCCCACCTCCTTCGCTCATCTCCTGCGCCGCTTCGCGTGCCCCGATTGTCTTCTCCGTCATCGTTGTCGTCTTATACCCTCCTGCTGTCTGCTGTACTGCATTAAATGCTGGGCGTTTTGCCAAAATCTATAGAGTACTTTAAAAAAAAAGTTGTCACTGGTTCTTATCTTAATCAACTAAGTGTTTGAATAAAGGAGAAGGGGCGTTGGTGGGGCGAAACATGGAAGGCGACGTGAAAGAGAGGGGAGAGAAAGTGGTCGAGGCTTGTTGAAAGGGGCACTACGTGCGTATGTGTGTGTGCGTCTAGTGACATCTCAGTTAAGCATCTTTCGCATTTTGCTTTTGTTGTTTGTGTAAGTGTATGAGAGTACCCACCACAGTTGCTTTTAAAAGTACGTGTGGGTGGGCATAAGCAAGCATGAACAGAGCCCAAAAAAAAGACAAGTGGAAGCACGGGTGAGAGCATTTGGGGTGAAGGAAGTGCGAGGAACGCTTTCACATGCACATGGTGCGCTCTCGGCGCACTCAACCAGTACCTTTACTTCCATCTTATTATTCATAAAATTTGCACGCGAGGAAAGCCGCTCGTCTCCTTCTGATGGTGGAGGACTCGCGGTGAGTTGATGCTCTTCATTGTGGCAAACTGACACGCACATATATATGTTTGTATGGCGCACCCAACTATTCTTCTCATTCTACCTCCCTTCCTTCTGCCACCGAATAAATATTACTTGTGTTTTATTCTTCTCTCTCTCCTTTTTCTGGCGCGCAGCAACGACGTCACGTCGCGGCAGTCGGAGCACCTCAGTGAGCACAGGCTTCTGTGCTACTTTATCGATCACGGTCACCTTCTTCTGCAGTCCATATTCGCAAAAAGTAAAAAACGCCCCACAAACGTTTTCACCCCAAACACATTTGAATCATATTTCTCTAAACCATATTACCAAACCATGCTGAAGCGGCAGCCGCTTTGGGTGCCGGTGGTGA
Source organism: Crithidia fasciculata (assembly GCA_000331325.2). NCBI lineage: Eukaryota > Euglenozoa > Kinetoplastea > Trypanosomatida > Trypanosomatidae > Crithidia > Crithidia fasciculata. The sequence continues at coordinate 163,840 of CM003433.1, forward strand.
AACACAACCCAGCTTTCGTCGACAGCTTCCACCGCTTTCTGCATAACAACCCGATCACGGCACGCAGCGCCACCGCGATGGGCCTCAAGCCGGAAGACATCCACGTCGCTCTCGTGCCCGACTCACGCAACCCCACCAAGCAGGTTGCGGCGATGATGGCCTTCCCGGTGCAGGTCTCCGCAGAAGCCTGTGACTGCGTGCACGACCACGCACACCACGCCAAGCCCGTCCTGCATCGCGAAATCGCCTTTGGCTTCGCAACGACGGTGTGCGACTCCTACAACTCCTTTCACGTGATGGAGCGCCTTCTCCCCCATTTCAATGCGCACGTGTCGGTGAACATCCAGAGCCAGTGGATCCGCCCACTGCGCGAAGGCGAGCGCGCGGTTGTGGTGAGCAGCATCGATAAGCTGGGGAAGCGGCTCGTGTACTGCAAGACGGAGTTCTTCGTCGAGCCGGTCGAGGATGCTGCAGCGGTGGCGGCGCGGCTGGAGCGGGAGCGTGGCATGCAGTCCTTTGCCGACCTGCGCGCTGCACTCGGTTACTACGAGAAGGTGGTCTGTGGTGCGCACGTGAAGGCGATCTTGCCAGAAGGAAAAGGGCGATGAACGTAGTCGCCCTGTGCCGGCGTTGGGCCTCCACGGCCCGCTGCTCCGTGCTTTAATACTCACACGCTCACACACACACGTGGATATTTACTGCCTCGCTATGCCTTGTCACCACACCCGCCATCGCTTAAGTTTCTTCAATTTTAAAACAAAAAAACTAGTTGGTGACGTGCGTCGCCGTTCGCTCCTCGGCACATCGAGAGAGAAAGCGCCTGCAGTGTGCCGCAATGAGCCATAAACATCCTTTGCGGGTTATTTTTTTTTTTTTTGCTTACGAGGGAGAGTCTCTCTCTCTCTCTCTCTCTATGTCCTCGTTTCATCACCTTTTCTCTGCCTCTCTCTCTCTCTTCCTTTTCTTTCTGTGCCTCACTGCTGCCCTTTGGGTGGCATGTAACTCGACCTGGAGGAGGACCTCAGCTCCTTGTCTGCACCAACGACTGTACCACGACACATACACCCACACGCCAAAGGACTCATACGCTGAGGACGCCCACGCCACCGGCAACCCGCTTGCCTCCTTTTCTTTTCCCCTCCTCTTTACCCCCTTTTCCAACGTCCTTTATCTCCTCTGTTCTTTTTTTTTTCTTCTTCTATTGCTTTCCAACAAAACCTATCGAGACGCTCCTCTTTCTTCTTCATTTAATTTAATTTTGTTTTTTTCCTTGTGTCCTCTTTGCGTTTTCACACACTCTCTCTCTCTCTCTCTCCATTGTGGTGACCGTCTTTCCCTCCACGAGGGAGCACCACCAACACCTGTTGTTATTCGCTCTCTGTGTTTTCTGAAATTTATTTCTCTCTTTTCCTCTTTCTCTGCATTAGGGTGTGGGTGTGTTTTTACTCGCGTTGCTCTTTTTCTCCTCTCCCCCCTTGCCACACCATGCTGAAGCGGCAGCCGCTTTGGGTGCCGGTGCTGAAGCACAACCCGGCCTTTCTCGAGGCCTATCGCTTTCTGGTGTCCATCGACAAACGCACCGCTCTCAGCGCCACCGCGATGGGCCTCAAGCCGGAAGACATCCACGTCGCCCTCGTGCCCAACACACGCAACCCCTCCAAGCAGGTCGCGGCGATGATGGCCTTCCCGGTGCAGGTCTCCGCAGAGGCCTGCGACTGCGTGCACGACCACGCACACCACGCCAAGCCCGTCCTGCACCGCGAGATCGCCTTTGGCTTCGCAACAACGGTGTGCGACTCCTACAACTCCTTTCATATCATGGAGCGCCTGATGCCGCTGCACAACCCACACGTGTCGGTGAACATCCAGAGCCAGTGGATCCGCCCACTGCGCGAAGGCGAGCGCGCGGTCGTGGTAAGCAGCATCGACAAGCTGGGGAAACAACTCGTGTACTGCAAGACGGAGTTCTTCGTCGAGCCGGTCGAGGATGCCGCAGCGGTGGCGGTACGGCTGGAGCGGGAGCGTGGCATGCAGTCCTTCGCCGACCTGCGCGCCGCACTGAGTTACTACGAGAAGGTCGCGAGTGGTGCGCACGTGAAGGCGATCTTGCCAGAAGGAAAAGGGCGGTGATTGTGCTGACGCGTACCCAGCCACGCAATCCTCCGTGCTCCGTCGACTTGCTGAAACTTGCTACCAACTACTGCCATCGTTTTTTTCCCCCAGAACTCACAAATTAAAAAGAAACAAAATAAGAGGAAATGAGGAACAACATGCCGTGCGCATGCTCTTCTTGTGAGACGGTCGTGCAGTGTGTCTTACCTCTTCTTAACCGTCTTCTGTTGCATGCTCCCATCGAGCTCCACATCTACCGAGTTGCCTCTCTTGCTCTTCTCTCTCTCAGACACACGTGTGCATTTTTCCAATTTCAGTACGCGTTGTGAAGAAGGAGAGTGACACGCTGCTTTTTTTTCACCCCCTTCTCCTGTCTTTTTTCCCGTCCCTCCTACCTCCGCTTACCGGCACCACGCAAACCTACACGCCCAATTCTCAGCACCGCAAGAATGTCATCGATCATGTCCAGTCCGTGCTGGGTGAAGGCGACGGAGTTCGCCAACCCCGACTTCCGCCAGGCCTTCGACCACTACGTCGACGAGCGCGATCAGTTTGGCGGCTACTTGATGCGGCAGGCGCTGCGAATCAGCGCAGACGACTTCTACACCGTTGCAGTGACACCGGAAGAGGTGCCGGTGTGCAGTCCGACCGGGGCAGCAGCGGCATCCGCAGCCCGTTTTCCCTTTCTTGTTGCGGTGCCCTTTACCGTGACGGAGGCAGTCTGCGACACACGAACAGGAGACGGGGAAACGCAGCCGTCATCCTGCATGACTGCCGGTGCCATTACGGCCTTCATGGACATGGTGACCTCGTTCCACATTATTCTCGCCAACTTTCCGCAAAAGAACGGCCACGTGTCGCTCTCCATCCAGGCGAACCACCTCCGCCCCATGGAGTGCGGCAAGTCCTACATCGCGCTGTCCCGTGTGGATAAGATGGGGCGGCGCATCGTGTACTCGAGTGTGGATTTCGTGGAGCCGACTCTGCCGCCGGTGCACAACGCACAGGAGGCACCGCTGCCAACAGCGACGACTGCCGAGCTGCTCACGGCGGTGAAGAGTGCGACGGTGTACTCAAATGTGAAGCACGTCAAGTCCATGCTGTCGTTCAGCTGAGTGGGGTGAAAGGGGCGAAGCAGCACACGAGGCCGTGGAGTCCCTGATTTTCACTTTTTTTTTTCTTTTCTGGAAGCCTGACATTGCTCTCGTAGCTATTTCTCCTCTTCTGCACGTTTATCGCTCGTCACTGAAAACGCAATGCGAAAGAAAAAAAAAAGAAGCACATGAACGTTGGTGCACGGTTGCCCCACTTTTGCCAATAAAGGAACAACTGGACTCCTCTCTGATGGTACGTTGATATCTTTCTACTTCTCTTTCCTTCATTCGCTCAAATCTTGCTCCCACCTTTTTTGTTCTTCCCGTTGGCGGCCGCTCAATCTCCCGCACCGTTGCTCCACAACACCACAGCGTCACTCATCAACGCGACAACAACGATGGCCAAGAAGAAGCAGCACCGCACTGCAGCTGCGCAGTCGGCCGACGCCGACGCTGCGGACTCTGCCCGGCCGCTGCTGACGGCCTCCTCGACCGCGACAACGGCACGGGACGCCCTGCAGCCGACACTGGAGCGTCTTGACGCGATTGCGCAGGAGGCTCACGTCTATACCCAACAGTTAAAGCAGCAGCAGCAGCAGCAGTCTGGCGAGGACAGCGCGCAGACATCGTCGCTGAAGCGGCCACGTGACGAAGCCGGCGACGGTCGGGATGCTGCGGGCAGTGGAACGGCGCCCGCCGCGTCGCGTCTCGATGTCTTTGCCGTGACGACGGCGCTCGAGTACCGGAACCTGTGTGCTGCCGTGGCCGCCTGCGGGCTGCAGCTGCTGCCCTCGCTCGCGGACGTGGCGAAGCGCGTCTCCCTTGCCGTTCTCACCCCCGCCCTCTCCACTCCCGAAGCGTGGGAGACGATGGCGATGCTGTGCACGACGTACCGCGCCGGCATGTCGCACGCGGTCGGGGAGCTGCTGGACAGTCTTCTCCGTGAGCCGGGCGTGCTGCTGCTCGATGCGCCGCAGCTCGTGCCGGCGTGGTATGCTGAGGCCTTCGTGCACGTCCTGCCCAACGCTTGTGCGGCCAACACGCTGACGGCGTCTTACGGTGGTCTCCTGGCCTTCGCCGAGGATCAGCGAATGCGTGCGTCGAGCGCGGTGGACGGCAGCGAGGCCAGCGTCTCGTCTGTGGCGCGTATGGCGCGTGCGCAGACGGACCGCGTCGCCCGCAAACTGCAGGCGTTGGTGAGCATGATCTACGCGGTGGGTGAGTACGTGGCGGCCGCAACGCTGCAGCAGGTGGCGCTGCGCCACACAATGGAGGTGATCGAGGGTGGGCTGCTGCCGTGCTACGTGAGCGCGTCGGAGTCGGGGGTGGAGAACGTGGCGACCTTCAAGGCCAGCGCAGCAGCGGGTGCGACCGCGCCATCGACCTCGTCCTCGGCGCTGCACTGGCGTGTACCACCTGCGTGGCACGCCGCGTGCCTGCAGCTGCTCGAGGCGTTTCTTTTCACAATCCGCCCCGCACTGCCGGCGCAGCTGCTTGTGTCTGCGTCGCGTGTGGTGACGCTCGTGACGGGACGCCTGCACCGTGGGCTGCCGGTGTACCGCGGCGCGAGTGCCACTGCGGGGGCGGCGGAGGCCGACGACAGCGCAGCGAAGGACGCACCGCCGCTGCCTGTATCCCACGATGTCAGCTCTGCCGTGGTGCGGCTGAGCCACGTGCTGCACATCCTGCGCCACCCCGCCGTCTTCGCGCCGTTCCAGCCGGCACAGCTGACACTGGAGAAGGCAAAGCGCCGTGTGTGGAGCGCGGAGGCAGCACCGGCGGAGGAGAGCAGCGGGAGCACGGCGGAGATGCGAGTTGCGGATGTCACTCCGGTGCCAACCGCGCCAGCCGCTGTCGTTGTGCCTGCTGAGGTCGCCAAGCCCGCACCGGTGGTTGCGGCCACTGCGGCGTCCGTTCCTCTGCCCACTCCGTCTGTCACGCCCACCGCACCAGCGACGGCTGCAAAAATCGCTGCTCCTGCTGCAGTCTCACCGGCTCGTCCAGCAGCGGTGACGACGACGGCTGCGAGTGCGCCGGTGCGGCTTATGGCTGCGGTGGTGGAGGAAGATGACGACATTCCTGACATCGACATGAACGACTGAGGTGGTAGCAATGGCGTAGCCGCTGGATGTTGTGCGGCGTCACAACGATCAATGGATTTTTTTTTAAAGGCGTGAATGAGCGTTGCGTGCGGAGGGAGAAGACGTGTGCAGTGCTGCGAGAACTGTTGTAGCTTCCAGCTGCTGTCTTGAACACACGTGTAGTTGTCGCCGTTGTTGAGGAGTTTTTAACACGAGTAACGTACCTAACGACAGACGGCGAAGCGTCATTGTCGATAATGAGAAAAGGAAAAGAAAAGAAATTCGCGCAGAAAGCTCGTCAAGTGGGCGTACGTTTGTTCATTTGCTGTTTCTTAATTTACTAACATGCCGAAGTAGACGGCGCGGCCATCAATCTGTACACAATGATGGTCTTCCAGTGCGTGCACCGTCCGAGAGGGCAAGCCTCTTGTGAGTGCATGTAGTCGCTGTGGTACAGAGTGCTACATGATAGCATTCAGTGTCTTGCTGCCGTGCTCAAGCACGACATACCCGCCAAGAGAAGCTCGCTGCCGTCACGTCAACGATTTTCATCCCTCCCAACTCCATCCTTTTACTCCGCCTCACCTTCTGTATCAGCGACACACACACGCGCACCCTGCTGCCCCGCAATATTTCCATTCAATCAAAGAATAGTATTTTCTTGTTTCTCTGCTGCGATGCTGCGTCGAGTTGCCTTTACGGAGCTGTCGCGTGACCCGCAGACGGTGCGGCTGCTGCACCACACCCGCGGCGGCGTCGTCATCGCCGCCGTCGCGCACCGCCCTGCCCACACAGCACACGCAGCCAGCAACCCCTCCGCTGCCGGCACTGCGCCGCTCTTCTTCACGGTGGTGGAGATGCCAGCGCCGAACGAGTGTGGCCTGCCGCTGCGAGTCGTGCGGGTTCGTGTGCCGCGGCCGGCGACACGGGTGAATGCGATCAGCCTCATCCGCAGCCCGGACGGCGAGGAGGTGTTCGTGGTGGTGCAAGCAGTCGAAGAAACCGCGCAGTCGCGCGGCGCGGTGCTCAAGTCGGTCGCGACGTACGTGTACCGCCGCCAGCTCGTCGCGGCGACGGGGCGGGGCGAGAACGAGGAGGAGGAGGGCAGCACCACAGCAGAAGTGTTGAGCGGTGGCGAGACGGAGACGCGGGTGCGCTACCAGCGGCTGCCACGCACCGTGAGCGGCGCCGACGGGCCTCTGTGGACCGCCACGGCGTCCTTCAGCCCCGCCGAGGTGCCTATTTTTGGCCGCCCCACCACTGCCGCGAATAGCGACACGCTAGCGCTGCTGACGGCGAGCTGCACTGCCGCGACGGACGCGGAAGCAGCGACGACGCAGCTGCAGCTGTGGAGCCTGTCGGGCACGCGTCTGGGCCTTGTGGCCACCTGCCGCCTGCCCGCGCTAACCGGCTTCGCGGTGGAGGAGGTGCTGACGGTGCCGGGCACGCAGAACGTCGCGATTCTGCGCTGCCACAACGCGCTGCTGGAGGTGGACCTGGCGGGGCTGCGGCTGGAGTGCACGCGCTACCCCCACACCGGCACTACCGATGCTGTTCTCACGCGCGGGTGGCGCCTCTCCCCGCACGCGGCCCTGACGGCCTGTGCCATGAAGGATGCGGTGCTGTACGCCGGCACCGAGGACGGCCGCGTTCTCCTGTGGGACTACCGCACGACAACGGCCACCGCTCCGCAGAGCAGCGCGTCCTTCAAGGCACCCATCACCGGGCTCTATGCGCCTTATGCGACGGGCTTCGTCACCTGCGACGCGAGCGGCGGCGTGCGGGAGTGGCGCGACCGCGCTGACGTGGCGGAGGAGGAAGAGGCGCAGGAAAGCAGTGCTGCGGCGGCGGAGCGCCACACCGGCAACGAGGAGGACGAGAAGGGAGCCGGGCGGGGAGTGCTGCGCGATCTTGCCGGGCAGGCGGCAGCGGCAGCAGCGGCGGCGTCCCTCTTCCCTTACTGCCCGTGTGCGCTGGTGGAAGTGCCGGGTGGAGCGGAAGGCTGCGTGGCGATGGACGGCCACGATAACTTTGCCGCCGTCGTGAGCGAGTCGGGGCTCCTCAGCGTCTACTTCTGCAGCTGAGCGGTGCGGTGTGGCCTCTAGTGCGTATATGGCGGGTGTGTGCGTCCGCTGGTTTGTTTCACAGGTGCAGAATTCAGTGCGCACCAGCCAACTGTTGCTGTCGTTCTTTGTTGCTCTCTTCCTCTACTTTGTTGTGCGTGCACGCATAGAAAACGTGTGTGATCAGAAACACTACCGCTACATTTTCAGTTGAGTGTGCCACGGCTGATGCCGTTGCGAGGCATTTTTGAAAAGACTATTGGTAGGAAATGCATGTCTTCTCTGGCTATACGCCGTTGAACATTTTCGCTCGTTGATTGCCGCCACCTCTCTCTCACCTACCTTACTTCCCTCCCTCTCTCTTTCTTTCCAACAGCCGCAGCGAGAACCTGAAATACAGCTCAGCGATGTCGGGCACAGCTCCCGCAGCTTCAGCAAGCTCCACAGATGTCAGCGGCGTGGGCACCACCACCACGGCGCCGCTTCTCCATTACCGTTACTACGCACCACTGCCGCTGCGCGTCGTCAACGAGGACTTCGCGCTTCTCGCCGGCTTTCTCGGCGGCCTCCTCGTCTTCGCTGTCTACATGGGCGTCTTGGTCGGCCTGCGTTGCATTCAACACATGCGCCGAGCTGCGCCGGTGTGGCAGCAGCAGCAGCAGCAGCCCTCCGACGCAACGCGATGCCGCCACCGCACCACCACAGCCACAACAGCAGCAATGTGCGGCACTTCGGCACGTGGAGCTACGGCCCGCCGTCGCCGGCCTTTTCAACCACCGCCGCTCCGCAGGCACCATCCCAGCGCCGTGCCGATGCCCGGCAGTACGAGCGCGGCGTGCAGCTTCGACTCGACACCGCACCAACCACAGCGCCGGCCCCACCACCACGATGAACAGTAACTGAAATAGAAAAAACGACTGAAAAGAAAAAAACGAAAAGATAAAAAAAGCCAAAAAAAATGTTACAAAGCTATTCCAACCGCCGATTAGTCGCCCACTATGCCTCCCTCTCAAAAACCCTATCTCTGCCCTTCTTATGAGAATTGCAAAACGCGAAAAAAAGTTCGCAAACAGAAGGGTTCGAACCTTCGCGTGAGATCACACCTGCTTAGCAGGCAGGCGCCTTAACCACTCGGCCATATTTGCTTGTACAACCGAGAGCATTCCGCGGCAACACAAGTCTCGAGTGAGCCAAGAAGGCTTCCTCCTTGGCTATGAGCAGATAGCCAAAAGACTAGGCGGTGGGATGATGCGATAGAGAAGGGTTCGGGGAAAAAAGAGTGCGCAAAGTAGAGAAAAAGTTTGACGTGGTTTTTTTGCATGCTCTCGGAAGCGGCGGTGTGAGAAACAGGCCACGCTTTGATGTGTCGGCGCCGCTGCGGGCGATGGTGCAGCTTCAGCTATTGTCTCCCAATCTTTTCTCTACAAACTTTTTTTATTTATTTTTCAATGATTGCAGGGGAATCGTACATACATGAAACAGAAGAAAGAGAACGTGTCTGTGTCTCTAAATACATGAAGCGGCACAAGAAGAAGACGAGGAACAATAAAAAGGTATAAAGCGTTCACGTCGCCTAGGGCAGAAATAACGACTAGGCGGTATGCAGCATGGCGAGCTCCTCTCCGCCCTCCCGCGCAGCACCTCGTTGCCGCCGTTGGTGGAGGAGGCGACCTCGCGCAGCAGCTGCTCCGCCTCGCCCCACTGCTGGGCATCCATCAAGGCGTGGGCGAGGTGGTACTGCGTCGCGGTGAGGAGCGACGACGACGACGACGGCAGCGCCGCGCCGGCTGACTTCGGCTGCTGCGGCCCGCGTGCGAGTGTTGCAGCACGGCGCAAGCACGCAATCGACAGCTTCGGGTAGAGCGACGTGTTGAGCAGCGTGCGGCCCAGCTCCGCCCAGAGCGCGGCGTCGTCGAGGTTGAGCGCCATCACCTGCTGCACCAACTCCTCCACCCCAGCGTGCTGCAGCCGCAGCGAGAGCAGCGCGAGAAAGGCCCACGTGCGGGCGTTGGAGGGGTTCAGCGTGTTGCTCTCCTGCAGACACGCCTCGGCCGCCACCACGTCACCGGCGCGGTAGTAGGCGATGCCGGCGCCGAGCCACAGCACCGCGCACTCGGGCCACACCTGCATCGCCAGCGTGATAGCGCCAAGCGCGTCCTGGTAGCGGCCCTCGGCGAGCAGCAGGTTGCAGAGCCGCAGGTAGGCTCCCACACGCTGCAGGCACAGCGCCTCCGTCGTGCGCGCCGCCGCGAGCGTGGCCGAGGTCGCCGCCGTGGTAGTACGTCGCGCCGCCGTGTCCTCTCGCCAGCGCGCCGCAAGCGCCGGCAGGTAGGCGGGTCCAACAGCCGGGCTGCCGCGCGAGAGAGCCTGCTTGTACAGCGTCACGGCCTGGGCGGTGCGGCCAAGAGCAGCGGCGCACTCCGCCCGCAACAGCGCACACGTGTCCACCGCCTCTGCTGACATCGCTGCTGCTGCCGCCGTCGCCTCGTCGAGCGCCGACAGCGCCTCAGCGTACTGCCCGCCCTGCGTGAAGAGCTGCGCGTAGATTAGCTCCACCTGCGGCTCGCCCTGCCGGCAGCGCGCCAGGCACACGTTCGCCAAGTCGCGATGGTGCAGCTGGACGAGGTAGGCGGCGAGGTGCAAATACACCGCCTCCTCCGCAGCGTCCGAAGCGGCCACCGCGGCGCCGCCATCCGCCTCCCGGTCCGCGTGCAGGCAGTCCACGGCGCAGCGCAGGGCGAGGCCATGCTCGCGGCTCCACTTCGCGTGCTCGGTGGCGGCGTCAGGGCTGCCGGCACGGATCGCCAGCTCTCGTAGGTCCGCCAACAACGCGACGCCGGTCCAGCCGAGCAGGTGGCGCGGTGCGACGTCTACCAACCCGTGCAGAAAGACGGCGGCCTCGTCGAGGCGGTCATGGGCTAGCAGCCACACGCCGTAGTCCAGCAGCGCCGGCCCGCACGCCACGTCGCACGCGAGGGCTTCGCGGTAGCACTGCTCAGCCCGCGCCATGTCCTCGCTGCGTTGGTAGTGCAGCGCGCAGTCCACCCACACCGCCGCCCAGCTCGCCGCGTCGCCAGTGTGCGTGGCGAGGCGGCTCTGGAAGAAGCTGCCGGCCAGCTCGGGTTCCCCGCTCACCTCGGCCTCGAAGGCACGGCACCGCGTCTCGATGTCCTTGTCCGCCTCCTCTATCTGCTCGCCATTCCGCGGAGGGCCCTCCGCACCGCCCTCGACGCTCCCCCGCAGCGTGGCATGCAGCATGTCCATCAGCTGGACGTACAGCTCGTTGCTCGCCGCCGCCACCTCCTCGGCAGCCGCGGTGGGGTGAACGCGCAGGCGCTCCTGCACCAGCGACGTCACGAGCGGCGCGAGGCGGCTGCGGAAGGCGGCGAGTTGCCCGGTGCCTTGCAGCGCCGCCACGAACTGCGCTCGCCACGCCGCACTGCCCACGCCACCGCCACTCGCAGCACCAGCGGACGAGTCGATCAGCGCAAGGTCGTGGACGTCGCGCACAAGGTGCCGCGCGATGTCCTGCAGCGTGCGCTGCAGCTGCACTCGCACATCGTCCGCCGCAGCCGCAGCCGCCGTCGGTGTGGGGCGGGCCGGGATGAGCTGCGCAGGAGTCACCGCGGGGCGGATGCGGTCGCTGACGAGGCGCGTCAACGTGCGCTGGAAGGTGAGGGAGACAGCAGCGGTCGTGCCAGCAACGGCGTACGGGTGCGGTGCCCCGCGGTCCGGCTCATCGACGAGCAGGCCAGGCACCGTCTGTCGCGTCTTGCGCGTCACGTTGCGCTTCTTGTTGTTCGCGTTGTTGGCGCGGTCGGCGTGATCGCCGCCGGCCGCCGCCGCGCCACCGCCCAGTCCCGCCGCGCTGTCCGGTGCCGTCGAGGGCAGCAGCCCAGCAGCGTTGCCGAAGGACCCGCGGCCGCCAGCGGCGTAGAGGTAGGCGGGCTGCAGCGGCACCTGCGCGGAGAGGCGGGTCGAACCTGGCTCCGCCAGCGCCGTCAGCGGCACCGGGATGACCGCCTCGTAGTACGCGGCGTTGAGGTCCTCCCACTCCGCTGGGCAGCCGGCGCGGAGGGTGCGGTGCAGACGCAGCTCCAGCGGTGCCCCGCTGTGCAGCAGCGCGTCGAGGTGTGCCTCCTGGGCAGCCGTCAGCGGCACGCGCACCACGCACGGCGCCGCCTCGCTCGCATCGGGCAGCGGCGGCGGTGGCGCACCGGGCACGGCGGCGGCGCTGGCGAGGGCGGCGGTGTTCGCTGCCGCAGCTGCCGACGCAGCCGCGATCACCGCAGCGTTGGTGGCGCCACCGGCTGCGGCGGCGGACGGGGCGAGGGACATCTTCAGCCGCCGCTTGGCCGCCACGAGGCCGGCAGAGGCCGACGACGCCGCGTTGCCGGCGGTGAAGGAGTTGTTGTTGTTCGGCTGCAGCGCGGCCCCCTCCGTCTTCTCCGTCACCACCCACAGCAGCGAAGGAGCAGCGGCGGCGGCTCCGTCCGACGGCGTCACGATGCCGTTGTGGCCCCCACCGCTGACGTCGGCGTCGTCGCGTGTCGAGTCGGCGGCGCGGCGGAGGTCGTCGGCGTCGATGGCGGCCGGCACATCCCGCATGGGGGCGGCGTCGTCGACACCCCGCACCGGCGGCGCCTCGGCGCTGGTGATGTAGGCCGTGTAGGCCGGCAGCGGCAGCAGCAGTCGGCCGCGCGTGAAGACCGCCACCACCGCAGAGCTGTTCGCACCTGCTGCTGTTGCCTCGTCGCCTGTTGTCGTCACTTCGGGCATGGAAGGGGACTGAATGGAGAGCAGCGTGGGGCCGCTCACGTTGGCGTCCGCGGCGTGGCCGGTCGTCGACGCCTGCACGTCGCCCGCTGCCGCAGCCGCAGCATCGGCCGGCAGCGAGAGCGTCACCTCATAACGGAAGGGGTGGAAGGCGAAGGCGACCTCGCCGTCCTCGACGTCCTTCGCAGCCGTGGCGTTGGCGTTGCCGGCGTTGTTGCCGCCCCCTGCGTTGCCGCCAGCGGTGGCGCTGCTCGGATTGCTGGCGCTGCCGGTGGAAGGCGGTGCGCCGGCGCTGAACCAGTCCGACGGCAGGTGGTGCACGCCCTCGATCTTCACATCCACGTAGTTCACGTACTCTGCGCCAGCGCTGGGGTTGGTGGTGGCGGCCCCGCTGAGGATGACCGGGAGAGCCCGGGCGAGGGACGCGCGGTTCTGCGACATGGACGCAGCACGGAAAAAAGAGAGAGAGAAAAAGAAGAAAGAAAGAATCAATAAAGATGATGAAGGAAAAGAAAGACGGCACCTCCACGCAATCACTGCGGTAGAATAAGGAAGAGAAGGTGAAAGACGAGGACGACGAGGAAGTGTGGTAGGAAGGAGAGGACCGTGAGCCATCTGACTGCGGCTGCCATACGAGAAAAGTTCATAGCACACAACACGAATGAAATGCTAAACACAGATGAGAGTCCCAAGAGGAACAACAACAGTAGCAGCGACATTGGACGAAGAAAGTGCGTTGAGCGGAGGTCGCACACCTCAACCTCGCTTCATGCAACCGACACTCCAGTCCGAGACAACACCACACAATTAACGAGCTTAACCAGCACATCCTTTGGCGGCTGGGCACAACCTGCATTGGCCAATTGTCCATTGCTCTGTGGGCTATACGTATTTTTTTTTCTTTTTGATTGTGTTGGTTTTGTTCGTTTAACTCGTGTATTCACGGGACGGTCTAGAAAACACTGACGGAGAGTAGCCCACAGCGAAAAGGAAAAAAAAGGCACAGCCTTTTTTCTTTGCTGTTCCGCGGGCTAGCGCGGATGTGCGTGCTTTTGTGGTGAACACAAAGAACAAAGCCTTGTGACTCTTCGTGATAGCGCAGGAACCAGCCACAAGATCGCACCCACGCCCTCTCTTCGCCTCCGCTACCACTTTATCCGAATCATTACACAGGTACAAGTCACCGCGTCTCCCCATCGGCCGCTGCTCTGCGCATCAAATCCGCGCGTGTCCAACAGCACGTCCAGTGGAGGAAAAAAAAAGGAAGGACAGCTCGTGACTCTCTTTGACAGAAGTGGAACGAAAGAGTTCGACGCGTGTCCCTCGCGGTCTCCCGATCTCCTTCCCTGAGCGCCAAGTGGTGCAGGAAACCAAAAAAAGAAGGTCAAACAGATATATATTTATTAAAACAAACGCCGAAAGAGAAATTAAGTCATTTTTTTAGTGAGAACAAAGAAATCCGCCAAAACGCAAAACGCCAGAAGGAGAAACCCGATAAGGTAATGCGAGAGAAAAAGAGAGAGAGAAAGAGACTACAACAGACAGACACGTGCTCACCACAACTCATGAAGCCGATGATAAGGGGGGAATTGCATCGTTTCGTTGCTCTTCCACTTACTTCATCCTTCGCGAGATGTGGCCGCAGCACAACGAACTCTTCCTCCACCGCGTTGCATCCTTCTCTCGCCCATCCTACCGCTGTTGCCCGCGTCGCACATGACGTGCAGCGGCCTTAGTGGCCACCGCGGCGACCACCGCGACCACCACGACCGCCACGCCCGCCACGACCACCGCGGCCACCGCGGCCGCCACGCCCGGCGTTCTGCGTCGCCCGCTCGAGATCTCCTTCTCCACGTTCTCAATCAGCGTCTTCTCCTCCTCCGCGCTGAGCTTCGTCACCGTCGGCTGCGTGCCCTGCAGCGTCGCGGCGCGGGTCTGCACCGACTCCACCATCTTTGTCGCCGTCTCGGCGTCCTGGAAGATGATAAGCGCCTCCTCCTTGGTGGGCATGAAGACGTAGCGCACCCCGCGCTGCTCCTCCGCCGGCCACAGGCCCTTCACGTCCGAGAACTTCTCGATGGCGCCGCAGCCGGAGATGCGGTAACTGCTGTCCGTCGGCATCGCGGGCGTGCGAGGGGCCTGCGCAGCCGGGGCCGCAGACGAGGCCTCACCGTCCTCGCGGTCGCGCTTGCGGTTTTTGTTCTTGGCCGCCATCTGCGCCGCCTTCTCCTCGAGGTAGGCCGCCTTCATCTGGGCGGTGAGCTGCACGCCGTCGTACTCCGGCGGCGCGGCGGCGAACTTCTCGGCCTCCTCCTTGTTGCCAAAGACAACAAAGACGGACGGCTTCGTGCGGCTCTCCGCCGGGGCGTCCTTGTTCGAGCCCTGGAAGTAGCGGCGCCACACCGCGAGCACGGTGCCGTGGGCACTGAAGAAGGCCTGCAGCTGCTCCAGCGTCGCGGAGGCCGGCACGGGCTTGACGTAAACGGTCTGCTCATCCGTCTGGATCGACTCCGGCAGAGGGGCAGCGCGGCGCACCGCCGTGCCCTCGCTGTCCATCACAAGCTGTTCACTCGCCGCCAGCGCCTCGGCAATCACCTTGGCGTCCTTCGTGAGCCGGTTCAGGCGGTTGAAGGTGAGAAGCACCTCGATCGGCACGAAGCCCTCCGGGTTCTCAGCCATCTTCGACTTGAGGAAGACATCCTTCGCGATGTTGACATCGCAGAAGTAAAACTCCACCTGCTTCCGGATCTGATCAGCAAGGCCGGACATGGCGATGATGTGACTGTGTATGTGCGGTGTGGTGTGCTGAACGACTTGAACGGGATTGTGAGAGGCGGCTGCTGCTGGTGCGCGTCGACTTGCTCGAGGGGGAGATTAGATAGACTAATAGCGGTGAAAGGAGAAAAAAGTAAATTCACGTGAGCACGCGGAGGGAAATAAAAAGAGAAAAGAAGAAAAATTGGAGGCGAGTGGAAGCAATGCGTTGAGTAACTTCAGAGTCAGCCGCGACCTTCGAAGTATGCACAATGAAAGAGTCATCATCGGTATTTTCACCGGTTATTTTTTCTGTTGTCGAACTATTTCAACTGCCCTCATCGATCCTCAAGTTGTGGACACGTGCCGTGCGAGCTGCTGCGGTGAGCAGACACAAAGACGCCTCTCAAGAAAGATGCGGTAACGGCCTTCCACCCGGAGAAGGAGATAGAAGAGCACTGGCAATTCGAGAGACATGAGCACCGTGCGTGTGCGCAAGTTAGCGCGACCGGGCCCTCTGCTCTCTCTCTCTCTCTCTCTCTTTCTTTCTCCTATCATGTAATTAGAACTTTATTTATTGGGTTTTGTTTTGTTTTTGTTTTTTGCGGCAGACTTCTCTTTGCGTTACTTTGCCTTCGGCCAAGGAAGGACTACATAAGAACAAATTTGGGTTTGTTTTTTCTTCAGAAAAAAAAAAGAAGTGATGGCAGGTAGCTTTGGCTTCCCTGCTTGCGGGTTCTCCTTTACACCCACACACGAGACGAGCCACTCACGTACACAGACGCACCTTCGTTACTTTTGAAAATATCGGCTTGTCCTCGCCCCCGTCCTCCGCCGCGACTTCCTCATCTACTTTTGCTTCTCTCTGGTGCTGACAAGGCGCAGGTGCAAGAAAACGCAAAGAAGAGGAGAAGACGACGACGCAGCAGACGCGTGAACCCATCGCTGGGTGCAGTCGGGCAGTTTTCTCACTGCTGCCACGGCGTCTTCACAAGGCGGAGAAAGAAGGAAAAGACGCCCATCGTAGACGTTGGCGCTCTTCTTGAGGGAGCCAGCGCAACAACAACAACAAAGCACAGCTACACACAAACGGAAAGAACAAAATAGGCTTACTCAGTAAACACGGGAAAAAAAAAACAAAGAGAAAAGGTGCGCAGTACGTCACAGCGAGTAGAAACCGCGTAGGCCGTAAGACGGCGCACATACCAGGGCAGAAGAACAGAAACACACAATCTCAACAGAGAGAGAAAGAAAATAAAACAAATTCGAGCAACAACTCGGCGGCATACAGGGAAGTAAGAAAAAAAATAATTACTGGCATCGCGTCTGCCCTCGTACATGTGTCAATCCAAAAAGAGAGTAAGAGCAACATGAGAAAAATGAAGGCGGCTCCTACATGAGTTGCAGAACCCTTCACATTGATCTTTTATTAAGTGTTTTTTTTTTTTGGTTCTGCGGGGTTGCCGAATGCATCGCCGTCTTCACTTAGCCGCCGTCTTCGCCTTTGGCTTCGGGACGTACATGGTGGAAATGAGCTTGCTCAGCAGCTTCGTGTCGCTCACGCTCTTGTACACCGGCGCAGACTGCAGCACGACGTTGTAGATGTCACCATTGGGCACCGCAGCGGCAGGCGCGCGAGACGCGGCAGCGGGCTTGGCAGCCGCACTGGCAGCCGGAGCCGCAGCGCCGTGGTGCTGCATCGCGCGTGCCGGCGACGGCGCGTTGTAGTCGAAGCCCGGCTGGCCCGCGAAGTCCGACTTGACATAGCGGCCACCCTTGCCGGACGGCACGACGGCGGCCAACGCACCGGGCTCGAGGCCAGCCGCAATGCGGATCACACTCGGCCCGCTCGCCGCCACCGCCGCGTCCACCGAGCCGCCGTAGTGGGCAGCACCGCCAGCCGGGCGGGCAGCCGCAGGCGCGGTAGCCTTAGGAGCCGCAGCGGGGGCAGCAGGAGCAGCGGCCTGGCCGGGCTCCGGAGCACCGACAGCACCTTCAGGGTAGTAGTTCGCCACCTTCGGCACGTCTGCCTCATCAGCCACCATCATGGCAATCGTCATGGCCACCGGCGCGGCCTCGCCGTTCTGGCAGTAGATCTTGGCGAGGTAACCAGGCTCGAAGGTGTTGGTGTAGTCGACAACGGCCTTATCCGTCTGGATCGTGCAGAACACCTCGTTCTCCTTCACCAGCTCGCCGACCTTCTTCTTCCACTCGACGACTGTACCGCTTTCCATCGAGGGTGAGAGCGCTGGCATGAAGACGGCCTCGCACGTCACGCCCTCCGGCGGCTCCGAAGCAGCACCGCCAGCAGGAGCAGATGCGGGGGCAGCAGCGGCAGGAGCGGATGCAGGGGCGGCGGGGGCAGCTTGACCAGGCTCCGGGGCACCGACAGCGCCTTCAGGGTAGTAGTTCGCCACCTTCGGCACGTCTGCCTCATCAGCCACCATCATGGCAATCGTCATGGCCACCGGCGCGGCCTCGCCGTTCTGGCAGTAGATCTTGGCGAGGTAACCAGGCTCGAAGGTGTTGGTGTAGTCGACAACGGCCTTATCCGTCTGGATCGTGCAGAACACCTCGTTCTCCTTCACCAGCTCGCCGACCTTCTTCTTCCACTCGACGACTGTACCGCTTTCCATCGAGGGTGAGAGCGCTGGCATGAAGACGGCCTCGCACGTCACGCCCTCTGGCGGCTCCGAAGCGGCACCGCCAGCAGGAGCAGATGCAGGGGCAGCAGCAGCAGGGGCAGCAGGAGCGGCAGCCGGCTCCTCCTCCGCCGCGGCAGCGGGCTCCTCTCCTTCAGGGGTGAACTCATCAGCCTTGGCCACGTCCGCCGGATCGTCAACCATCACCGCGATGGTCTTCGCCACCGACGCCGACTCGCCGTTCTGGCAGTAGATCTTGGCGAGGTAGCCAGGCTCGAAGGTGTTGGTGTAGTCGACAACGGCCTTATCCGTCTGGATCGTGCAGAACACTTCATTCTCCTTCACCAGCTCGCCGACCTTCTTCTTCCACTCAACAACGGTACCTGTCTCCATCGACGGCGAGAGCGCCGGCATGAAGACGGCCTCGAAGTTCACGAGCCAGCAGAGCGTACGACGCATCATCTTTGAGAGTGTGCAGGTGAAAGGGTAAGGGAAAGGTACTTTCTATTGCTGTTGATGTCGGTGGGGATGATAAACAGCGTGTTAACAACTTTAAATTCCTTTTTTTTATACTTTTGCTTTTTTTAGAATTGTGTTACTGTTGTTTTCCTTTTTGATAGTGCGGGGGAGTACGGTGTACAAGTCCGCGCGTTAGTATTTTAAGTAAAGTGAGACAGGGACGAAGAAGATGTCTGCTGCTAAGGTGAGGGAGAGAGATGCTATGAGGTGGGTGCAAGAATAGACTAAAGCGGTATCACTGCGGTGGGGAAAGGGGGTGAAGAAGGCAGGAGAGCGGTTGGAGTGAAGCAGTCGGAAAAGAGGAGAAGAAAGGGTGCCGAGGACAGGAGTGATGCGAGAAGCAGAGATGAAGGTGCACAACGCACCCTGACACTCGCACAATTCTCAACTTTTGCGGGGTTTATGTAAAGATAGGAAGAAATTGGCACGTCAACGTACCCTGCAAAGCTTTCCGCGGACTTCTATGGTGCTGTGCAACTTTGAAAGAAACGCATTGCCCTTTATGAAGCAGCCGACAAGCACACCGAGATGGTCCACTTATCGCACCACCGCACAACGCCAAGACTGAACAGTCAGACGTGAGGAATAGAAGAGAGGCAGGGCAGCGCATCCACGTCCGACGACACCGTTTATTACCTAAGATCGTTTTTCCTTTTTTTTTTTCTTTTTTTTGGTCTTAAAGTGGGAGGTGCATATGGAAGCGCTTCTCGTGGTAGCAGCAGCTTGGCCACCTCAATTGCAGCCGAGAAACAGAGAGATATAGAATGCACGCGCGAGGAAAACCAAAGCAATAATAATATGAAAAAAGATACAAACAGTGGTGGCAGCAACAAGTGAAAAGGAAACAAAAGAAGAAAAAGGAGGCCTGAGCTTCAGCCAAGCTCTCTTCTCTCTTGCTCTCCTCCGAATGCTTCGATTTTTTCTTGTCCCTCCTCATAGGCAACAAAGATAATCCCCAACTTCCCCCATCGCCGCTTTTCTTTTTTCAACGTCAAGCGGAGCCGCACGCACAAAGCCATGAGCACCGCCTGTCCCCAGTTGAGGGGCAATCGGAAAAACGTGGCTGGATCAAATCGCCAAAAGCAAAATGATCACGACAACAAGGAAGATGACGACCGAGTAGAAGCCTCTGTTCTCGCTCTCCTTCAGCAGCTGCACAACGTTTTGGTTCTGCCGGCGGCTCTCGTCGGTGGTGCGGGTGACGTTGCCGTGCAGCTGGTCCAGCATGTCATCCTGCTCACCAAGGTCGTTGCCGATCTGGACGGCGTAGTGTCGCGTGTTCATCACGGAGGCGTGCAGCTGGTCAAGCAGCTGATCATGCGTGCGCAGCTCATCCTGCTGGGCGAAGGTGCGCTCCGCCATGGTCAGGAACGGTGCTGAAGCAGTACTAAAAAAGAAAGGTGTGAATTTGGAGAGAGGCTTTGCTTTACGTGAGTGTACGTAGAGGTGTAGGTGATGACTGCTGCAGCAGCTACTCGCCAACAGACACAAAAGGAAAAGAGAAAAGGGGGGAGCAGAGACACGTTGCAGCTGGTCATGACGCATCAGTGGAAAGAAACTGTGATCGCCTTCTTGCGTGGTACTAACAAGCACCAGTTAAAAGGGAGGAAAAAAAGGCAAGCGAACATACGCACCTCTTAAAGACACAACTGTGGCACGAGAGCCACGGTAAACTGCCATCGTTGGCTCACGTTTTCTTCACACCAGATGCAGTACCTGATGGTAGCAGAGTCGCCTTCGCTTTCGCGTTTCGCTGTTGTTGTTAAGTTCACCCATAATGGTACAGCTGATCAGTCCACCAGCAAGAAAAACGGCAGAGAAGTCAAGATAGCACACACACATACACCGCGACCGCATACAATTAAACGTCGAAGAACGAAGTACAGAGAGAGAGCAAAACGAATGAAACGCGTGAGACTGCAGGGAGAAAATATCCTTTTTTTACTGTTTTGCGGCTCGCAGCGAAGCAACAACTCGAGACAACGCCAAAAACGCTCAGACGAGCCGAACCTTCCATCGATACCCTAACAAGCGACGGAGCACAGAGTGACACCCCGAGCACTACGCGGCCCTCTGGTAGAAGCCCTTCTGCCGGCGTGTCTTTCGCTGCCACTCCTCCGCTGCAATCGGCAGCCACTCCTTCATGAAGAGACGCACGCCACGCGGCAGCGCCGGGGAGTGTGCCGCAACGCCACTCGCACGGCCACGTCCCCCACCTCCAGCAATTTTGTGCCGCCGCACTGGGATGATGGAGGCGCCGAGAGCCAGCTCCATTTCCCGCAAACTCTCCTGTGCGAAGTTGCAGAAGGCATCGTACTCGGCCTTGGGCAGCTGCCGGGCAAAGGCCTCCACGTCGTCCGTCTCGAACTGTACCACGTGGTGGTGGAGGCCGCGTGGGTGCCGGCGAGCGGCGCCAGCGTGCCTCTCCGCACAAGCATCGAGAGAAGCCGTCATAGCAGCAGCTGATGCGGGAGGAGGAGCAGGAGAAGTCGTTGTGGCAGTCGATGCAGAGGCGTGTGTACGGCGGCTCACCCGACCACCCGTCTGGTGCGGACGGGCGTGGCTTCCGCGCTGCTGTTGTGTCGCGCCGGCGACCTCGGACTTGGTGGCGGCGCGAACACGCCGACGAGCGGCTGCGACGCCATTTATTACCAGCGGTGAAGATGCAGCAGTCGATGCTCGGGCGGTACTGCTGCGCGTCTTCTTCTTCTGGAGCTTTGGCGGGTGTGCAGCCAGCCTCAGCACCGCTGCTGTCTTGACTGTGCGCTTCGTAGCTAGTCGGTGCGGCACGAGGCGGGACGTGGGCTCGAAATATCTCAGCCAGCTCCGTGAAGGCGTCGCGCTTCGACGGCGGCAAGATGGCCCACGCACTCGACAGGTCGGCCAGCAGCACCGGCAGCGGCACCCGCAGACGGTTCGGGTCGGCGCCGAGGCAGCCCATCACGTAGACGCCAAAGCCGCTGATCTGCTCGGCTGGGATGTCGTAGGCCACAAAGGTTTCTACAGCGGGGGGAGAGACGAGCTGAGAGACCGCCATGAGGTCGGTGTTGGTCAGGTACTTGAGGTGCTCTCGGGTGCCTTTCAACACCTGCTGACGCAGCCGCTCCCGGTGCTGCTCCTCGACGAGCATGAGACGTCGCACATGACTCTCGTGGGCACCGATCTCCCGTGCCCAGCGTCGCTGGGCCGCCTTCATGGTTCGGAGGTACACCGTGAGCTCGGCGATCGCCCGCTTGCCTGCCGCTGTTGCGGTGGTTGTGGCTGCTTTTTTAGCACTGGTGGCGGTGTTGGCGCTGGAGAGCGCCTTGGCGAGGTGACGCGTCGACCGCATTGTCTTCTCCTCTTCTCGAGCCCCGTGGCGTATAAGTTGGACCTCTTGGATGGTTGCTGCAGGTACAGGAGAGAGAGAGAGTGAAAGTAAGCTTGTGAAATCCTCACTTTTTTTACTTTTTCTTTTGCTGTGATGACGAGGAACTGTGAGGATGCTGTGACGATGCAGCGTACGCCACGGTCTATGAAGTTCCAAATTGGAGGGAACTAGTTCTATGTGAACGCAGACAGCGAGCAACGACGCTGGACACTGCTCTGCGAACAAAAAGAAAACTGTTAGGGGGAGTAGAGGGTCGTTGGTGTGTGCGGGCGTTGACAAACGCTCTGAGGCAAACACTGCGAAACCCCGTTTTTGTTGCTGCTGCGTGACAGGCGATTTGGCACACCGAGCTGTGTCCTTTTTAAGCTTCGTGTAGGCGCTTGTTTTTCTACTCGTCTTCTCTGTGTGCTGCGCTTGCGTGGGGCAGAGCGGCGTGATGGGGAAGAAACGGCGAGAAAGATAAAGAGAAAAAGCGAAGTGGTCGCTTCGCAGGCTTCTCAATATATAGATGGTGCGTATTGTATTATCGTTGTTGTAAGTATTAGGTGAGGAGCATAAAAGAAGCGACGCGCGGGTAAAAGGTAGGCGAGAAAGAGTCCTTTCATTGATGTAGGGCATGACCATCAAAGCTTCTCGTGTTTTTGACGTGCTTGGGGGTGTATCTAGGTCAGCCGTACACATCAAACGAATAGCGAAAAGGTAGAGAGAATCTGACTAGCTGAAACACTATCCTACAAGCGGCGCGCTTCCCTGTAATCCAGCGCGACAACTGCTCAGCTCACTGTGCTACGGCGTCAATCGCGACTTCACATATAGCCTCACCGGTTTTTTTTCTTTTTCTCGGGGCAACGTTACCCTAACGCAAGCGGGTACACCATCACCGCCGACAACGCACTCACAAAGATGACAGAAACAAAACAGAGAAAAATTCAGCGTCGCTACAATTGCTGCTGCGCCTCTACCTCCTCCCCCTCACGCCCACGCTTGCGCTCCTTGCCCGCGGCGTTGCGGCTGGCGTACTGCGCCAAGTCCGCCATGTCCTGCGTCGCCACCCACTCCTCCGGTCGCGGGAACCACAGCCGCACCGCACCGCCGTGCATCTGCCGCGCAGCCGGAACGCGAAACGGACGTTGGGCATTTGTGACGGGCTTCGGGTAGTAGGACGTGTAGAAGGCGTTGTTCGAGCTGCCGTGCTCGGCCTTGCGCTGCAGGACGCCGAAGCCGCTGCCCCGCTGGCACAGCGGCTGCTTCGCGTAGAGGTCGAGAAAGAGGGGACTCGTGTAGCGCACGACGGTGGTGGCGGCGGTGGGGGCCGCACCGGCACGCCCGCGACCGCCGTGGTCGTCCTCCGGCCCGCCGGTGTGGAGCTGGTCGAGCAGCTTGCCGAGCGCCTCACGAGCGTGGCCAGCGGCCGCGGCGTCTGCCGCATCCCCAGCGCGCGGGTGTGCCTCGCCTCCTGCTGCTGTGGCCGCCGCGGTGGAGGAGGAGGTTACCTCGCGGCGCAGATCAGCAAGAAGGTCCTCGTAAAATGTCATGGCGGTCCGTGTTGGCGTGCGGAAGTGTTGGTGGTGCAGCAGCTCCAAGAATAGCGCGCGGCGAGGCGCTGGTAACGCTTCGAGGGTCGACATGCACGCCTGCAGGGTGGCGGCGAAGGCGCGGGCCTGCACGGCTGTGAAGGCCAACGCGGCGGGTGTGGGCGGCGCGGCAGACGATGACGACGGGGCAGATGGCGACGCAGACGCAGTGCCCACACGCTGCACCGTTTCCTCGTTAGAGCTGCTCGTTGCAGCATTATTACCAACTCCAACACCGCTGCCACTCGTTGCGCTCTCCTCCGCCGCGTCGGCCACCACAGCACCCTTCTCCATCGACAGCAGCACCGCATCGGCAACGCTGTCGGCGAGAAGGCGGCGCTGCTTCCAGCGGCGTACCAGTCGCAGACTCTTCTCGCGCCAGGCGGGCTGCGTGACGCCGTAGTCGTGCACGGTGGTCATCACGCCTGGAGCGACCTCCCAAAACGCTGTCAGCACCGCTGCGAGGGCCTGATCGGACACCGATAATGACGAAGCAGAGGCGGTCGATGCAGTGCGCACCAACGCGGCGTCGAGGAGGCACAGCACCGGGTAGGCCGTCTCCACCCGCTCAGGAGTGAAGCGCTGCGCGACGAGGACGGCGAGGCGTTGAGGGACGATGTGCGCCGTCAGCACCGCCGCAGCCGCAGCCTCGAGCACCAGCGTGATCTGCTCCTTTGACTCCTTGGTCAGGGCATCGAGGGCGGCTTGAAAGGCGTTCATCTCTTTCCCACTAGAGCTAATATGAGCGCTTGCTGTGTGTAAATATTCTGTTGAAGAGAGGGAAGGGAAGAAATCGTGGACGAGAATGCAGTGACTAGAGATGCAGGTCAGAGAAAGGGGTAAATAGAGTATCTTCTCGGTACCCACGGGGCTGGGAGGAAGGTCAAAATATTGTTGGTTTGATTAGAAGAACAGCAAGAGGAGAAGAAGAGGTGGTGAGGAGCGGTGGAGCTGGAGAGAAGGCGGAGGTGTGCGCGGGCCTCCTCCTGCGCATTCCAAAGTTCCGGTGGCAGCAAAAAAAAGGGAGAAAAAAAAGAAGACGCACCCATAATGAACTACACTTTTTGACGATGATGTCGGACGGGTCCACTTTCGCATTTCTTCTTTCGCGCTATCTTGTCTGGTTGAAAACAATAACTTTTGTGAGTGAAAGACTTGAGGAAAGAAAAGAAGGAGAAGATAAACACACAACCATTTGAAAGGGGAGGGCGGTGGGCTACAAAACATCTGCACTGCCTACCCCAGTCTGTCCTCTTTCTCCGCCTCCGCCCTCTGTGCTCTGGGAGGCGGGTCAATTCAAGCGGCGGCCGTGGGAGGGAAACTCGTAAACCCGTTCACTTCGCTCTCGCTTGCGATGCGCATCAGAGCGTCGAGGCAGCGGTCGATCTCCCTCTAACCCGTCCTCTCCTGCTGCGGTGCTCGTGGCAGCGACATCTGCACGTCCTTCATTCTTCTCTCCAGCGGCTGCAGACGCCTCCTTCGTGAGCCGGTCGTCCTGTGGGGCCGCGTCGGGAGAAGGGCCGTCCTGCACCGTCGCTGATGCTGCAGGTGCAGCGCCGGCAGCGGTAGACGCGGTGCCTGAGTGGAATGAGGAGAGCGGATCGGTGCGCAGGCGCTGCCGTGGCTGCAGTTGCATGTCAGAGGCGCAGTGCACTCCTTCTCCACCACCGCCCCGCGTCTCCTCTTCAGCCAGGCGGTCCACCTCGTGACGCGCCATCGTGTGCGCCACGACCTCGCCGGCGGTCCGCTTCCGCTCCGGGTGCAGCGTGACGCCCGGGGGCACGTCCGGGTACCACGTCAACGCCAACGGCGGCGGCGCCAGCACATCCTCTGCGGTCAGCTGCGAAAGAAAGTCGCGGTGGCGTCCCTCCGCTGAGGCACCGCAGAGGGCGGCGAGGGTGTGCGGCGACAGCGGGGAGCGCGGCTCCCCACGATGCAGCTGCTGCCGCTGACGCGCCAACGCTGCCGTGACGGGGTCCACTGGCGTGCTGCCCGCCCCGTAGGCAAGGCCAAGGTCGCTGACAATGGGATGAAGATGGAGGCGACCGTGGGTGGAAGGTGCGTTGGACAGGTGCGCCGGTCTCTCTCTCGCCTCTTCCTCCTCTGCGTCGGAGATGTCGACCTCACTGATGGCGTGCGGGGAGACGTCGGCGGTGTCCTCCTCCGCACACAATGCCGGGGCGTCCACGTCGGCATCGGCAGCCCACGCCGACCCGGGAAGCGTTGAGGAGACAGTCGCCGGACCAGCCGCTGCAGCTGAAGGGGGGAAGATGCGGTTGGCACCAACGCCTCCGAAAGAGATGCCGGCAGACAGGGCAGGTGGTGCCGCGTATCCCTGTGCATCACTAGAAGAGAGGTAAGGAACGGGGGCGGGCCACGGCGGAGACGGACCATTTCCTTGCCACACCTGGGATGCAGGCGGCCAACCGCGCGTGCCCGTCGCGCCAGCGCTGGAGAACGCGGCTGCGGAGTTGGCAGCGAGCGGCGGCGGTTGCCACAACGCCTGTGGCGGAGGCGGTGGCGGGGGAGCGGTCATATGTGCACCTCGACCCGTCTAATTTAGCTGACACGCACACACACACACACACACACGAACACACACACACGGACGTACGTCCGCCGTTCAAACTCTCAGGATGAAGGAGAGAAGGACGGAGGCAAAAATAGAGGTGAAAAGAGGCGAAGATGAAATTTCTGGGGATTCTGTGCTACGCGGTTGTTGCGGTAATGAGCAGACGTGCATGCGATACGCCGAAACTACCACACCAACCGGCAACGAAAAGGAAAAAAAATAGTTGCAAACACCTATTATGTTATATAGCGCTGGGAGACACGCACAAGTATGTCTGTGCGTGCAGCACAAATGGTGGGAATTGTTTTGGTGTGTGAGTGTGTCAGTGCAAGACGAGAGTTAAGAAAAAGAAGAGTAAGAGAGGGAAGAGAAAGCCTGCAATGGCTCTGGGGGCGGCGATAGTGAAAAGCTCAAGCAGATAGAAGAGATGATTAACTAAATGAGTACCGGGAAAGCTGTTGTTGTCGTCTTTCCACGCCTCTGAGGCTTTTTTTTCGATGCCCGAGCATCTGTGAAGTGACAGCAACAGGCGTTTCTTGTTGTGTGGTTGTTTGCAATGAACCGCTCTGCCTCATGAAGGTGTCTGGCAAAGAGGAACGTTCCCCTGCTGCATCGCCTCGACGAAAAAATAAATATATATATATAGTTCGCTCGTCCCAATGCCGGTATGTTAATTAGAGAAGCACAGAAGGCCTGCTCGGTAACACCACTTAACTTTCATTGCATTCATCACCGATCTTTTTTTTGTGTTTGTTTGTTTGTTTGTTAATAGTCTGTGTTCAGTTGCCTCACCAAACAACGTAGTCGAAGCAATTCTTCTTATGCGACTCTCTGGCTCTCCTTCTCGCGCGCTTGTCAGCTGCAGCACCTGCATGCACCATGCACACATGCACAAAAATGACACTACTGGCCGCACTCAACCAAATACATCCTACAGCACAGCCGGAAGAGAAAAAAAAAAAAGAGAGAGGACAGCAGCTGAGAAAGGAAACAGAGATGAGCCGAACTCAGTGTGCGTGTTGTGAAGAGAGTGCAACGCCACAGCTGCTCTTCCGCTTCGCTCGCACGCTTGCTCCTTTCTTCTCAAAACTATTATGTGTCTCTCCTTCTTTCCCACATACGCCTTTCTTTTTTTTTCTCTCTCTACGCAGCAGTCGGTGTGATCACCTTCACAGGCAGCTTCGCCTCCGCCAAGGCCTCGTTAAACGCGCTGCGGCCCTTCGCGCCGCACAGCAGCACCACCCGCTGCTCCGACGCCGCCGTCGCCTCAGCGTCCAGCAGGGCACCCAGCATGTGCTGCGGCTCCAGCAATGCATCCACCACCACGTCCTCAACTAGTGCAGCCGGTCCGACGGCCTGCGCCACCGCCTCCCGCAGCGCTTGCAGGGCTTCCGCTGGCGGCGTAGCGGCACGGCGCAGTAGCTTCACCGACGTACCGGCGCCGCTCGTCGCACCGGCGGTTGCGGCCGCAAGCAGTGAGACGACCGCTGATTTATCCAGGCTGGTGGCGTCGACGATCACCAGCAGCCGCTCTGCACTGCGCACGGCACGCACACGCACGTACGCGCTCAGCTGGAAGGCGCCGCGGAGGTCGGGGTGGCGTGCCCACACCTCCCGCCACGCCGACGGCTCGGCAGAGGCAAGGCCCGTTTCAGCAGCCAGCAGCGGTGCCACCACCTCGGCGTCAGTCCACACAGGGAGCTGGTGACCGCGGCCCAGCGTGTGAAGGGCGTGCTGCAGGCCGGCGCACACGGAGCTCAGCCGACGCGCCTCCGCCGTCGACGCCGCCGCGGGCGACTGTAGCCACGTCGGCGACACGCTGTTGCAGCCGGCGGCGTGGAAGATGGCCGCCCCTGTCACGGCCGACCGCGTCACCACCAACAGGTGAGCAAAGTGGCGCCGCACAAAGCAGGCAAGAGAGTCGGCACCGCTGAAGTGCGGCAGCCACGCCGGCGGGTGCTGCTCCACCTCCCGCTGCCACTCCGCGACGGCCGTCATCAGCTGCTGCTCTGTCCAGCCCTCATACGGCACCTCCGCCGCCACCCGCTCCAGCGCGGCGGCCCAGTTAAAGACGACCACTCCTACCGGCCCCTTCCGGTCTCCCTCCGCAGCGGGTGCAGCAGCGGCGGGACGGGGCAGCAGCGTGGCGTAGCAGTGCGGCGACAGCGCCTCCCACACCGCCGCCATCCACGCCGCTGGCACGCCAACGAGCGCACGCACGCCCGCCGCGTCGGCCTCTTCCTGCACCAGCGCGGCCAAGTCGAGCTGCTTGCGGAAGGCGGCCTCGAGGCGTCCGGCCTGCACTACGGCCCTGTCCTCGGCGGCAAAGCGCAGCAGACGGAGAAGGTCCTGCGTGCCGACCTCGATGCGGCGCAGCACCGCCGTGGGGACCGGCGTGGTCCCTCGCACAGTCGGTGCCTCGCTGTGGCTGTTCTCACCCTCAGAGAGGGGCGAGGCGGCAGCCGTCGAGGTGGAACACCAGCGGTGATGCTGCAGCACGACGCCCGTGGCGCCAGCTGACAATGCGGCAGCGCAACGACGACGAAGTGCGACGGCGCTGCATGCAGCAGTGGAGGCAGCCCGGGAGGAAACGCGAGGGGCGGCGTGGCAGTGGCTGTGAGGAACAGGTGCGGCAAGCCCGGCAGCGGCGAGTCTTGCCGCGCAGCTGCGGAGAAACATGGCGAGCGTAACGAGTACGACAAACTACAAAAAAAGAGCTGAGCGAGGTCAGTGGAAGATGACAAGAAAAAAAAAGATAATGAAGCGAGCAAAGCAGCGGATACTTTCGGCTGAATTGCAGCTCAAAGCTCTATCTCTCTTTCTCTTTCCTGCTACTGCTACTAATGCTGCTGGGAGTTGTGCCTTTCCTTTCTTCTCTTCCACTACGGACGACGCAACAAAAGGTCACCTTGTGATGAAGGAAGACGAGGGAGAAGGTAATAATGAACGTGTAAACCCAAAGAACAAGAGGGGATAAGAATAGAATACTGGCAGAATGGAAAAGACACGTTGTCAGCGTGGCGACTACCTTTCTCGTTAGCTTTGCTTGTCACGGCATGCGACGTCGGCACACGCAGCAGCTGCGGACGAGACCAAGCTTTTTAGGGGAAAGCAGTGGCAGCTCGAAGCAAAGAGAGGGGGGCGTCGAAAGCAGAAAGCAGGAGACAGCAGAGCACCAAGAGCGGATAGTCACCTGCTGCACCCATGACACACCCTAAGAAGAGCGAAATCATTGCATCAACCTAAATGCAAAGTGCTAGATTGAATGCAAAGCAAAATAAGAAGCCCTGTACCATATCGTAATTAACGCTTCCCTACATCCACCTCGCTCTCTTTGTTCGTCTTCAATTCTTTATGTTTTGTATTTAGAGTTAGGCTACACAGTAGATTCGCACAAAAACGCACGGACTTTATTCGCTGAGAGGCACACTTACACACATACACACACGCACGCCTCTTTACTGTTACAGTGCAGTTTCCGATTAACGATGGAAAAAAAAGCGTTTATTTGTTTTTTTTAAAAAAAAAAGGAACACAGGCAAACAAAACAAAGACGCCTCTCAAAACACACCAACACTTGAAGGACGGCTGAACACCACGAGGGAAAGGAGTCGCACCAAGAGAAAGGGGAAAGAGGAGATCGCTTTAACACCTACTCTCTTCCCCTCCACCGTGAACAGGCACCTATCGCTACCACCTCCATTACACAATTTTACAGGTGCACCAACAACGAGCTACCAGGATCACTCTCAACCATCATAACCCCTCTCGCTCATTTTACGCCTCCTGAAGAGTGTACTTCCACAGGCGCTGCTTCACCTCGTGCTGCAGGCTGACCGGCACACCGAAGGCCACCGCCTCGCCGTTGCTGCCATCCACCTCGTGCACGTTGCTCAGCTGCTGCCGCAGCGCCTCATCAACGTTGCTTGTGAAGATCTCCATCGCGGACGGCACCTTCACCTGCGGCTTCGTGTAGCGGAAGGGGTTGCGCACCACCAGCTTCATCGAGACAGTCGACTCGCCCTTCGCCGCCGCCGTCGCTGCTGTCGTCGCATCAGCTCCGGACGATGGTGCCAAGGAGGCAACCACCGCAGCCGGCAGCGCCTTCAGCACAACGTGTGTTGACCGCGTCACGGCATCCAGCAGGGCGGCGTCCGTCGCCTGGTGCAGCACGATGCAACGCCCCGGCCGCCCCACACGCGCCGTCCGCCCCGCCCGGTGCACGAAGGTGTCAGCCGCTAGCACGGTGCGGGGCAGGTTCAGCATCAGCACCGTGTCCACCTCGGTGAAGTCGAGCCCGCGGGCGGCGACGTCGGTGCAGAGGATGGCCTGCGCCACGCCGCAGTTGAAGTCCTCGATGGCAGCGATGCGCTCCGTCTCGTCCTTCTCCGCCGTCAGCGCACGCACGACAAGAGGAGAGACGTCCGCCGACTTCTTCTTCTTGCTGCCACTGCCGGCCTTTGCCTCCACGGCGGGTGCCGAGGCGTGGAGCGCCGCCTCCAGCTCCACCAGCTGCTTCGTCGTGCCAAAGACGACGACGCGGCCCATGAAGGCGGTGTTCGCCTGCAGCAGCCGCACGGCGACGTCGATGCGGTCGGTCAGCGGGCAGGGGTGCTGGAAGCACTCGAGCTGTGCTGGCAGCTTCGCCGTACCGACAGCGACGAGCTGGTAGTAGTACTTCTTCACGCCGAGGAAGCCGGCCTTGAGCACCCAGTTCGGGATCGTCGCCCCGCAGAGGACGTAGTGGTGCGCACGGAAGTCGTTCAGCAGCCCGTCCGAGAGAGCCCCGTTGGCGCGGCGCACGAACTTCAACAGGTTCTTCATGCGGCGGCCCAGGGCGGAGAAGCGGGGGCCGAGGGTGGTGTCGACCTCGTCCACGACAACGGCACGCACACGGCCGGCGGCGATGATGCCTGCCTCCCGCGTGGCGGCCGCCTTCCCGCCCGTCCCCGCCTGCCCGTCGTCCTCGTCGTCCGATGCGTTGACGTCGTCGTTCTCCTCCTCCTCGTCCTCGTCGTCCGCCTTCTTCGGCCTGTGTGGTGGCGCAGTCGCCGTCGTCGCAGCGGACGCGGTGCGGGGGTGCTTCTTGCCGAGCAGGGCGGCCTCCCGCTGCGCCTCTGCCTCCTCCTCTGCCGTGGCGGCCGCCGCCACCTTGTGGCCACGGATGGCCTCGTCGATGGTGCGCACCGTGCCGATGAGAATGTCCACCGCCCCGCCGTTGTGGCCTGCCGCCGCGTCGCCCTTCTTCCTCCGCTTGCCGTCGGCGTGGGCGGCGCCGGCGGTGGCGGTGGGTTGCAGGTCGTCGAAGCCCGCCACAGCGATGCGCAGCTTTGAGTGGCTGCCGTAGATCTTTGTCAGCACGCTGCGTGTCTGCACGGCGAGGTCGTTGCTGAACACGAAGATGAGCAGAAAAGGCCCGGGGGCGGCGTCGGTGGGCTGCTGCTGCTCGACGAGCAGGTGACGCTCGATGATTGGTAGTGCGTAGGCGAGCGTCTTGCCGCTGCCGGTGCGGCTGTGCAGGATGGTGTCGCGGCCGTTGAAGATGCCGCGGTAGCACTGGGCTTGGCTGGGCAGCAGACCGGTGAAGTGCATCTTGTCCGTCAGCGCGGCGGCGGTGGCCGGCGTCATGAGCGCCGTCTTTACGGCGTTGGCGTGGGGGTTGGCGAGGGCCGCCTCGGCGTCCTTCTGCGACGAGTGCAACCGCTCCACCGCCACCTCGCGCTGCAGCCGCGCGAAAGAGGTGTCGATCTCGTCGTCGGCGTGGAAGACGACGGTGCCCGTCTTCTTCACCTTTGCCCGCCGCTGGCCCTGCCCCGACGTCTCCCAGTTGTAGACGCTCATTGCTGGCTAAAACGAGATAAAAGAAAGTGCCTTTGCTTCCACTGTTTTGGGTTTTTTTTCTGCTTCGTAGTGCACACAAGGTGATGCACTGTTGTTGAGGTGAAAATACCTTACGTGCACTGTGACGAGCAACTTGAATCAAGACGCACAACGGAGAAGCAATGCAGGAGACAGTAAGAGAGAGAAAGAGAGAGAGGGAGATCGATTGAGGTAAGGAGAGAGAGCGAGAGAGCCTCCGTGGAAATATCTGCCGGATACTCCAATATTGTGTCAATGGAGCAAGCGGAGACTGATACAGAATCGTTTCCGCACTTAAGCACTGTTGCTTCTATAAAAAAAGGAAAAAGAATGAAGAAGCAGCACTGAGAACAGCAGCAGCGGCGTCTCTCCTCACCTGTTCTGAGAAATAAACTCCGCCTTTCCATTCGTTGTTTTTTTTTTTTTGCAAAAGGTATGTATTGTTGTGTGCCCGTGCATGCCATGCAACGACGTACGAAGTCCCATAAAAACAGCAGCAGGTCGCCAGAAGAACATCATGTAGCGGGAGAAAAAAGAAAAAAGTAGGTGTTCCTGATCTGAACACCTTCCTCCTCTCGCTCTATTTCTCTTCCTCCTCGCCTGAGCTAATTTCGACTATACTGGTCGAGCTACACGCGTGGCGGATGGGCTGAGGCGCTTCCTTCGCATCCTCGGCAGTCGCTACCGCCGCCGCGACGGGTGGCCGACGCTGCGAGTGGAAAAACGCGTCGAGTGTTCCGCGGGGCGGCGGTGACGAATCACCAACAATGCGCACAGATGATGCCGCGGCTGTAGAACGAGACCCAGGCCCTTCCTTGAGGTCATCGTGAGAGCCACCAGGGCTGGTCGACATGCTTCTCCGTATGGAGTCCCGTCCCCCGTTGCGATCCTCAGCATCACCCACGACGCACACACCCGACGACGACGATGACGGCGATCTTCTGGCGCTAGGAGATCGTGTGCGCTTCGGTCGTGCGGCGGCGAGGGAGGTGAACATGTCTTTTAAAGAGCGCTGCGGAGCCTCAACGACGTCGCTGTCGACGCGCGGCCGCAGTCCGATGATGGAGAGCCCAATAATTCGCAGCGGCGGCATCGGCACTTCACTCCCGCTCTCCCCGCTCGTCGCACCCGTCGTGCTCTGCGGTGCACCGGCGAGGGCTGCGATGGGCATCTTGGTGACCTCGGCCATCAGACGCACCAGCTCCCGTCCCCCTAAATCCGCCAGCAGCGCAGCCCCGTTGCCCATGTCCACCGGCAGGGCTGTGTGATGGCGGTAGCTCTGCGTCCGCCACCCGTGCTGGGCCGCGGCGGGACTCACGTAAGTCCGGATGTAGACCACCACGCTGCGCCCCTCTCGCGCGTAGCGGTCTTCGTAGTGGCGGAAGCGATGCCACAGCTCACCCGCCAGCGGAGCAATCCACAGCTGCGCCGCCGCCCAGGACTCGCAGGAGGGGTGAAAGATCTTGCTCGCCTCCATCGCACGCGGCAGGGCGGGGTCGGCGACGGTGTCACCATTCAGGCCACGAATGCGGTAGTACACGTACTCCGCCACACCACCGGCTCCCGCCGCCGCCGCCTTCCCCTTTTCCGCGTGCGGTCGCTGTTCAGTATCGCTGTCGTCGTCGTCGTCGCTGACCTCCACAGCGGTGCCGTCCAGCGCGTGCAGCTGCGCCATCGGCACCAGCCACAGCTCCCGCACAGCCGTCGCACCGCCGCACACAGCGCTCACCGCCGCGCCGAACTTCCCACCAAACCCGCGCAGCCGCGACAGCGGCAGGTCGAACAGCGCACTCGCGCCGCGGTCCGGCAGCAGCAGCGTCTGCTGGTTCGGCTTGTGCGTCGCGCTGATGCACTTCGCCAGCACGCGGTTGTGCGCGATCCCGGCGGAGCAGTCGTAGTGCAGCTCCGCGTAGATCCGCTGCCGCAGCCGCAGCACCACACGCGACGCAGCGCACAGCAGCAGGCACCGCGCCGTGTAGTCCGCGTCCGCCGCGTCCACGCAGAACCCGCGGCTCCCGCCCACGCCACGCCCGCGCTCGCCGCGCAGCAGCGCACGCATCGGCGCGTCGAACACAGCCGCCAGCGACGTCCCGTGCTGCGCGAACCACGCCTCCATCTCGTCCCGCCGGTCATCGATCAGCCGCGTCGACGGCGCCATCACGTCCCTCAGCGGGTCCAGGGCAACGCCGCAGCCACCCGCAGCAGCCGCAGCAGCCGCACGCAGCTCCTCCAGCTCCCGCTGCGCCGCCTCCGTGACGTCGATGTACGCCTCGTCGACGCCGGCCTTCTCCACTTCGACCCCCACCTCGGAGCGCAGTATGCCGAAGATCTGGCGGCTGGCGTGGCGGTAGGGCTCGAGGGAGACCTTGTGCGTTTGAATTGTGGTGGATGCCGGGTAGCCGTACTCCAGCTCGCCCATACCGTAGGTGGCGACGTGGCTCATCTGCAGCTCGGGGTGTTCGCGGCGCACATCGTCAGGGGTCTGACGAAAACGCTGTATGCCAAGAGCACGTGCCGGGTAGTTGACGGCGATGAAACTCCCCCACTGAACGCAGACAAAGGGCGTTGTGCGACAGTCAATGCCGAGGCGCACCGCCTCCACCTGCGCGTAGAAGCAGTCCATGTCAAGGTGCGCAATGCAGCGCATGTCGCTGGCAGTGCCCTCCTTCGAGGTGGACATCGCAGCTGTCGGCGGCATCCTTTGTTCTTTCCCCAAGTGTGTCTATACGATTATTATTTTTGTGTGTGTCGGTTGAGTGTGTATATGGGTGGTGTGCCTGAATAGTCGAATATCGTCGTTGCCTTGAAGGGGGTGGCGCACAAACCTTCGACTCTCTTGCGTGCTTGAAGCCGAGGTCACCACGTTCGTATCAGGAATCGGCTGGCTGGCTTCTCTCTTATTACTTCCCTCCTCACCAGCCTCAACAGAAGACCTTTAGTGCTGCAGAAAAGCCAGAGTCGTCGCAGAGTGGAGAGACCACAACGACGACTGATGGAAAGGGCACGTGAGAGAAGACCACGGACAGGGTTGAAGGCAGGTGTGAGAAGTAAAGAGTTCGAGGGAAAAAAATGCAGGTCGTGAGAAAGAGAGAGAGGAAAACGAAGGTATTAAACATTCGTGCAGGGAAAGGGAGGAAACGATAGCTGCTTTAGCAAAACATAACAAGAGCCAAATGCGCAGCGTAGAAGTAGCGAACGTGTTGAGCACTGAGAAAGCAGGCGAAGTAAAGCTTGTATTGCAACTCTTTTCCAGGTGACCGGAAGCGACTATGTACAGCGACAGCAGGTGAAAAAAAAAACAGGCAAATTGATTTCACTATCTTCTTCTCTGAGTACGTTCGTTGAGGCGCGGGGTGTAGCAGAGCAATAAACGACTCTCTCTCTCTCGAGATAATTTTGAACGTCGCGAAGCAGAACGGGGAAAAACGCGGCAAAGATGAACTCGAGAACCCACCACCACGAGAGTAGCAACAACGCGTGATCAGCTAGCGCAACTGCAAGTCGTCGAGGGCCTCTCAGTGATTAAACTTGCTCCTTTGCCTTCGCGTAAACCACGTGGACGCACCGCTACACACACTCGCCACTGGCGTTGCGCAGTAGGGGGCTCGTCGTCGTTGCGGAGGACGACACGCTGCAGTGCTCCACTGAATTCTCATCCTCGTCAACGACGGAGTGGACCGCCTGCGAGGACGCAGACACCGACACCACGTCGCTGTCCGCCACCTCCACACATGAGCCCCCGCCTCCAGTGCCGCCACCGGCCACCGCCTCCTCATCATCCACAACGATGACGGGAAGCGTCTCAGCCGGTGGCGCTGCAGTGACGCTAGAATGAGGGCCCGCGGCGGCGAAGAAGGCGTGCAGCGTCTGCTGCCGGGGAGCAGTCCGCGATCCCGCCGCAGCAGCGCTGGCAGACCCGTCCTGCACAAAGCCGCCGATGGTCAGCGTCACGGAGTCCACCTCAAGGCACACCGACGGCGCTGTACAGCACGCTTGAATCTCGCGCATGGTGACAGCAACAAGGATATCGGGCTGCACGACGTCGGGCAGCGCCACGGTGTGGTTCAGCACCCCAGCCATGCGCCGGAAGCCCTCGTTGCCGAGCTTGACGTTCCAATTGCGACCACGCAGTCCGTAGAGCGCCGTGAAGTCTTCATAGCGCGAGCTCAGCTCACCGCACAGCACAATCACCCACTGCCGCACCGTCTCCACTGCGGTGGTGTGGAAGCCGAAAGCCTTGGACGCGATGAGCGACTTGGAAAGCGGACGGTGAAGCACCACATCCTCTGCGAGTCCTCGCGTCCGGTAGTAGGCGTACGCCGACGTGTCATGCGCCACGCCGCCATCCTCGGCCTCGTCACCGGCTCCGCCCAGCGTGGATCCGCCAAAGGGTTGAACTGGCTTTCGCAGCCGGATGTGGTGATCGCCATCCATGTCGCCACCCTCGCCTTCTCGCGCGCGCTTCGTACGGTAGATGCGCCGCCGCTCACCACCGCCTCCACCGCCACCTTCGTCGTCGTCGTCGTCGCTGACCTCCACAGCGGTGCCGTCCAGCGCGTGCAGCTGCGCCATCGGCACCAGCCACAGCTCCCGCACAGCCGTCGCACCGCCGCACACAGCGCTCACCGCCGCGCCGAACTTCCCACCAAACCCGCGCAGCCGCGACAGCGGCAGGTCGAACAGCGCACTCGCGCCGCGGTCCGGCAGCAGCAGCGTCTGCTGATTCGGCTTGTGCGTCGCGCTGATGCACTTCGCCAGCACGCGGTTGTGCGCGATCCCGGCGGAGCAGTCGTAGTGCAGCTCCGCGTAGATGCGCTGCCGCAGCCGCAGCACCACACGCGACGCAGCGCACAGCAGCAGGCACCGCGCCGTGTAGTCCGCGTCCGCCGCGTCCACGCAGAACCCGCGGCTCCCGCCCACGCCACGCCCACGCTCGCCGCGCAGCAGCGCACGCATCGGCGCGTCGAACACGGCCGCCAGCGACGTCCCGTGCTGCGCGAACCACGCCTCCATCTCGTCCCGTCGGTCATCGATCAGCCGCGTCGACGGCGCCATCACGTCCCTCAGCGGGTCCAGGGCAACGCCGCAGCCACCCGCAGCAGCCGCAGCAGCCGCACGCAGCTCCTCCAGCTCCCGCTGCGCCGCCTCCGTGACGTCGATGTACGCCTCATCAACGCCGGCCTTCTCCACTTCAACTCCCACCTCGGAGCGTAGTATGCCGAAGATCTGGCGGCTGGCGTGGCGGTAGGGCTCGAGCGAAATCTTGTAGCAGTCCCTCGTCGGGTGAGGATGGTAATGCGTCTCCGTCTCCCCGATCCGGTAGCTCGGCGAGAGAGCGACAACGACGTCAGGGCAGAGCCGCACAGCATCGGCGGCGGAGTGCTGACCACGTGTGATGCCGAGGGCACGGGCAGGGTAGTTGACGGCAATGAGTAAGTCCCATTGGGAAAGCACGAGCGGCGTTGTGCGACAGTCAATGCCGAGGCGCACCGCCTCCACCTGCGCGTAGAAGCAGTCCATGTCAAGGTGCACGATGCAGCGCATATCGCTGGCAGTGGCGCGCTGCGGAGTAGACGAAGAGGTGCTGCGCATTGCGGTGCATATGTGGCCTGCTCGTAGGAGAAGCCCTGTTGGATGCCGCCTGATTTACAGAACGGTACACGAGGCGTGTCTGATGCGTCGGTTACCACTTCTCCCGGTTTCTTGTTCTCTATCTCCGGTCGTGGTGTGGCTGTGGTGATAGATGATTTCCTTTCAGCGAGAAAAGGACGGGTAGGCGGAGAAAAAGCAGTGGTAGTACTCGATTGCCAGAGGAATGCGCGTACTATAGGTGCCGCAAGTGCTCCAGAAAAAAGCAAAGGTAAAAGCACTTCTACGTGCTGGAACGAGAGAGTGCAAAGATTTGCGCACACACAAACACTGGCACACTGGCGCGACGGATGAGAAGAGAGAAGAAGAAAAAATGCAAGTCAAAAGTAGGAATACTCGGAAGACGCCAACACCACGTCACTCGTTTTCCAGCTACTGTTGTTGCTGAGGAAAAAGTTTCCTCACTTCATTAGTTCCCCTTCCGTCTGCTTGCAACGCTCTTCGCTCCCGGAAAACAAGAGAGAGGAAGGTGTTCGCGGTGCTTTGTTTCTTTTGCAGCTCATGTGAGTCACAACGAATGCATATGTGGTGGATGTACAGTAGGGGTTGTAGAGAGTGATACTTTAATTTTTGTTTGTTGTTATTTCCTGTATTTTATGCAGGTGTGAAGGGGGTGACAACGAGTGTCGTACTGACAACTGAAACCACTCAAATTGACGCAAAGTTTGAGGAACCTGCACGTATTTCTGACTGCATTTTCTCTCAGTTTGGTGCGCCTAATGACGTTCCTGACTATTGCTGGAATGAAAGAGGTATCATGAAGAGCGAAGAGACAAAGAGGGCGAGATTTTTTATAAAAAAGTACCTTTAGCTCGCAGACGCGCGACCATGCGTAACTGCACGTGCACTATATAAAAAAAGCACAACAGACGAGAAAGGCAACAGAGAGAAAAAGAAAGAATAGCGACTCGCCTCGCTTTCATGATCTCTAGATTTTTAGTAGTTCCCGCGCTTAAAACGAGGTTGAAGTAACGCCAGATGCCTTTTCGACGCTGCACCATCGTCGTCTTCTTCTTAGTGTTGTTCGCCAGCACTTCGCTTTCTTGTATAATTTATTTCCCATGTGCATGTATGTGCCTAAGGAAGCGTCCCCTTTCCGAACCTCACGTGCGTTGCAGTGTATTTGCTACTGTGAAAGCGCGTCTCGGACGCGACAATACCAAGAGTAAAAAAAAAAAAGTAAGAGTGCGACGAGAACCATTTTTATAGATGGAGAGAGAGAGGAGCACTCTTACCAAGAAAAGGCGAGTCAATGACGAAAGCAATAAACACAAAAAACAAGTAAGAAAGATGACATTTTCACAGGTTGACACAGTGGCTTCGTTCTTCGTGTTGTTCTACGACTGCCAGAGAAGGAAAGAAAACACAAGACTTTCTAAACTGCTTGCGCGTAAATGTGTTTGCCCGACGCAAAACTGGAGCCCCGAAGGCATAGCGCCTCACCGGCAGGGTCGTTCGATACGGGAATACCGTTCTAAAAAAAAAAATGAGAGAAAAAAAAAGAATGCTTTTGTTGAGGAAGAGTAAAGGAAAAGATGCCGAAAAAACACCAGTGCTTCCTCTCTCTCTCTCTCTCTCTCTCGTTTTTGTCTTACCTCACCCTTTTCTCCACTCTACCGTGGCAGCTGCGCTTCGAGGTCGTCACAGACCCATTCCCTTACGTGATGACCGTCGGCGCGTCACGCCCCGTCAGTCCCTTCATCTGCGACACCGTCAGCGCCACCTCGATGAGGGCCTGCAGCGCCGCTCCGGCGGTTGGCAGCGTCTTCGCCGCGAGGTGGGCGGACACCTCCGCCGCATCCATGTACTGCTCGAGGTAGAGGCGAATTGTTGCCCCGGAGGAGCCGGTGCCGCTGAGGCGCAGCACAAAGCGAGAGCCGTCCTCGTACAGCACCCGCACCCCCTGCTTCGTCGACACCGAGCCGTCGATCGGGTCCGTGTAGCTGAAGTTGTCGACGGTCTTGCAGGCCACCCCGTTCAGCGGGGGCACCTCGGCTGGGCAGAGGCCCTCCACCGTCGACATCACCGCCTGTGCGGCCTCGGTGGACACCTCCTCGTAGTCGTAGCGGCTGTAATAGTTGCGGCCGTAGGTGGCCCAGTGCTCCTCCACCACCTGCTGCACCCCCACCAGCGGCTGGTCCGCCGCGGCGTTGCGGCTTGCCAGGATGGAGAGCCAGAAGAGCGAGGCCCACACGCCGTCCTTCTCGCGGATGTGGTTGCTGCCGGTGCCGAAGCTCTCCTCGCCGCAGAGCAGCGGGTTGTAGTCGACGCCTCCGTAGACGTCCTTGCTGTCCATCAGGTTGCCGAAGAACTTCCACCCCGTCGGCACCTCGAACAGGCGCAGGTCCTTCGCGGCCGCCACACGGTCCACCGCGCCGCTGGTCGGCATCGACCGCGCCACCGCCCGCAGCTGTGACGCACCGTCGCGGCGGAAGAAGGGCACGCACTCGGCGTTCGCCGCAAGCACCGCGAGGGAGTCGGACGGGTTCACGAAGAAGCGGGTACCAAGGATCATGTTGCGGTCGGCGTCACCGTCGAAGGCAACGCCGAAGCTGGGCAGCGACGCCTCCTGCGCCATCGCCGGGTTCACCTCGCCATTCGGCAGCAGCCCCATCACATGCACAAGGTCAGCGGCGTAGGTGAGGTTCGGATCGGGGTGCTTGCCGCCAAAGTCGGGCAACACCGTCGTGTGCTGCAGCGCCGCCGCCGGCACGCCGAGGCGGTCGCGGAAGAGGCGCTCCACGTAGGGGCCGCTCACCCCGTGCAGGCTGTCAACGTGCACGGTGAAGTCGGGCCGCTGCACAAGGCTGCGGATCGCGTCCAGGTCGAACACCTCCTCCATGTAGGCGACGTAGTCGGCGAGGCTG
The DNA here is from genome assembly GCA_000331325.2 of Crithidia fasciculata. Taxonomy (NCBI): domain Eukaryota; phylum Euglenozoa; class Kinetoplastea; order Trypanosomatida; family Trypanosomatidae; genus Crithidia; species Crithidia fasciculata. The sequence continues at coordinate 203,772 of CM003433.1, forward strand.
TCGATGACGTCGACCGTCATGCCGGTGGGCTGGAAGGTGTGCTGGCCAGTCGCCTGCAGGTCCACCGCCGGCATCGCGGTGTCCATGCGCACCTGCGTGATCTTCACCGTCTCCTCGTAGATGTCAGAGGTCAACTTCTCCGGAGCTGGGCCGCCGTTCTCGGAGTTGTACTTGATGCCGAAGTCGGCGTTCGGGCCGCCGGGGTTGTGGCTGGCGGTCAGGATGAAGGCACCAGTCGCACACCGCCCCTCGGCGTCCCGGCGGCGCCGCACAATCGTCGATACCGCCGGCGTCGAGAGCACTCCGTTCTGTCCCACCCACACAGACCGCACGCCGTTCGCCGCAGCCACCTTCAGGATCACCTGCACGGCTTCGGGCAGGTAGTAGCGGCCATCGCCGCCGACGACGAGGACGGCCGGGACGCCGCCGTGGCGCTGCAGCGCGTTGAAGGTGCTCTGCACGAAGTTGGCGATGTAGTTCGGCTGCTGGAAGATGGTGACTTTCTTGCGCAGGCCCGACGTGCCGGGCTTCTGGTCAAGGTAAGGGGTGGTAGGAATCTCCATCTTTGTGACGTATGCGGTGGCGCTGTAGATGAAGGGGAAGGAGGGGAGGCGCAAAAGAAAAGCACGGGTGCAGTTCGTCGCTCTGATTGCGAACAAGCGTTTGCTTGCTTTTTTGTCGCGAGAGTACTGGCTCATGCGAGAGAGAATGCGAGAAAAAGGCAAGAGAGCGGCAGAGCGGGAAGAAGAAGGAAAGTATCGAAGGCAGAACAACAAAAAAAAAAAGAAATAAAGGCATTAGATTAGAGGGCGAGATGAAGTATTTCTTTACTGCGTCATGTGACTGCTTCAGTGGCTCAAAGAGAGAAGACGCCGCCTTCAGTATCACACCGCGGCGCATGGGAGAAGGCAGAGCCCTTTCTGCTGGGCAGTGAGGCTTCCTTGATCCTTCTGAGACACGCATCAAAGTAGAGTGGTCAACAATAGCATTTAAGTTTGCCTGCTTTGCCCCGCGATGCCTTTTTTTGTCGTTGTTGCTGATTGACGCTAGACGGGACACCGCCCCGCAGCGCAGAAAGTCAAGTGTTGCGGTGGGTCGGTTAGAATGCACCCTACGCTGCTGGACTGTGGCTTGTTGTTTCCTGTGTAATGGTGAAGGTGGAGCAGCTACCGCTGGCTCCAACGTCCGCAAATTCGCTCGCATTTGCCGCCGCGTCATGGCAGCTCCACACCGAAAGCCTCTTTTGCACGCCGCCGCACGCCGTCGTTCGTCGCTGCCGGGTACTGCAGCAGGACCTGCCGCAACTCCTCTGGCGGCCAGCCGGCGTGGTTGAGAAGCGCGCTCAGCAGTTGAGGGTTGCACCGCGTACCGGTGCGGATGCAGCCACGGAACACCTCCAGCGCCGTGGCCCAGTCCGACGCGGTGCCGAGGAGCAGACAGGCAGGGAAAATATCGAGCGGCGGCGCTGGTCGAGCGGGGACGTCCGCTGCGTAGCGCAGGCCGTTGAGGGGCACGAGCAGCATCAGCGCCGTCATCGCATTGAAGGTGCCGGTGACCTCTTTTGTAGCGGATGCTGCATCTAGCGGGGGAAGCGCGGGGCGGGCCTGCACAAGCGCTCGTGCGGCGTACTTCTGGAACTCGCTGCGGGGAAAGCGCTGGTAGAGATGCAACGCCCTCTCCCACCGCCCCTGCGCTGCCCACTGCTTCCCCGCCACGCTCAGCTGGATGTCATCGGCACGCACCCCACGCGCGAGGGCCGTTGCGATCTGCCGCGTGACAGAGTGCGCCGCGTCGACTGCCAGGCGATACGACGGCCGCGACTGCTGTGGGTAGAGGCGGTGCAGCGCATTGATTGGCAGGGCAGTGCGGGCCACAACATCAACGAACGGCTGCGAAGTAGCCGACGGCGCGGACGGCGACGCTGCGAGAGTGCGCAGAGCGGCCGTCCAGCTCCCGCGGCTCATCAACCAAAACCGCGCATGTTGCAGACCACTGCCCGCACTGCTGTTTGCCTCGGAGCTGTCCAGCACCGCCAGCGCCTCCGCCCACTGGTGAGGGCAAAGTAGCCCCACAGCCCGCGCGTAGAGAAGCGCCAACTCAGGCGTCAGCCGAGACGCACGCACCAGCTGCAGCACCGACGCCGCCGCCGCGCTGTGCGACCCCGCAGCTGCGGCCCAGTCAGGGAGAGTGGACGTGGGACGGGTGATCGCTCGCAGCGCCGCACAGACGTCCTCCACGGCCGGAGCGGTAGCGGTGAGAGCACGCCGCACCAGCGCCTCCTCCTCCGTGCAAAGACGGTGCAGCAGCGAGTGTCGCTTCTGCTCGTGGAGGCGACTCAGCTCGCGGCGGTCACGTGCCGTGTAGCGCCGTGGCGAGGGCGAGCGTGCTTGCGGGCTCGTCATCTCCAGCCGATGCAGCTGCTCCGTGATGGATGGGCCGCCTTCCAGAGCCTCCGCCGCCGCAGTCGAAGTCGAGAGAGGAGAGGAAGCGGCTGGCCCTGCAGAGGGCGGGGCTCGTGGCCTCCGGTTGTCATGGTCCCCGCGCAGGTGGTCCTGCGAGCCACGTCGGCTCTTCTCGCTCATCTCGCCCGCCTCGGCAGCGGCCCAGGCTGCAAAGGGCCCAACGTCGTCTCGCACGCATCGCCGAAGCGTCGCGAGTCGCCGCACCCGTGACGCACAGGCCGGCATCGCAGGCGACTCTTGCGGCAGCGACGACAGCAGCCGCGCGGCCGTCGTGCAATCGCACCACTGCGTGGCACTGAGAAAGAGGCGTCGCTGCAAAACAGCAGTCGCGGCTGCGTCGCAGGAAAAAGAAGGAAGTGTCTGCGGCACCGCTGACGTGTTGGCAGCGTTTTCCTGCGAGTCTGGCACCTGCAGCACTCGCAGCATTCCGCCGACGACAGCCTCGAAGTGCGCGATGGGCAGCTGCGGGTGTCGTGCGACAAGATCGATTGTTTTGCACACCGCCTGCGTGTGCGTCACGATGTCATGCGGGTGGAGAAGAGATAGCGCGGCGCGCCACGAGTGGGCAGCAGCCACCTGCGCAACGGCGACGCAGGCCAGGCGGGTGGCGGCATCGGTGGCGCCGAGAGTGTTGCCCTGCAGCGCCATCAGTCCCCGCACCCACCGCCCTGACCGCGCGCACTCCAGTGCAAAATTGGGAATGGCCGACATGGCCGGTATAGAAAAAAAAAAAAAAGAGAACGTTTGATGTGCAACGCGCTCCGCAGAAGTCGAGCGTGTGAGAGAGGGCGATAGTGCAGTGGCGCTGAAAAAGAACGGGAGAAAATGTATGTGATATTAGTGCAAGTGCCGCTGAAAAGTGGCGAGGTCGTACTCGCCTCTGTCTCCGTTGAGAAGGCTTTGCACCCTTGCTCTCTCTCCGTGTGCGGTACAGAAGAAATGGCAGGAGGACAGAGAAAGCGGAAGAGGGTTGTAGTCTGTCAAAGACATCTCGGACTATGTATCAGAGGCAATAAAAAATAGAGAGATGCAAGTGGAAAAAAATAAATTAAAGATCAGCAGACAGGAGTCGAGAGCAAAAGACTTCTGTGCGGAGAAAGTTTTCGTGCATGTCCGAACATGGTTTGTCACACAGAGAGCACAAGGAAACGGTGGTGAAAAAGCGTGCGAGACACGCCTATGCTCTCCTCGTTGTTTGTGCGGCACCGCTGCTCTCCGTTGTTTATATTTTTATCTTTCACTGCTTTCCCTCCGGTAAGCGTTAAGGAGAAGGCAGCAAAGGAAAGCAAGCAAATAACACTCTTAGCTCCACTTCTTCTCTCTTGACTAGCACGCCAAATTTGGCAACACTCTTCAACTACTTCTTTCCTTTGCAACTGGTTTTATGCGTCTGTGTTTGCCGAATTTATTTAAGCGGATTTTTTCTTCTTCTGTGCGCATCACAAAGACACCTGAGTTTATGTGTGTGGGTGTCTGTGTGTGTGAAAGAGAGAGAGAAAGAGAGCAACAGGTGTGTGCACGTTTGTTATAACACTTAACCCGCCGCCAGCATAGTGAAAGAGTGTTTTAAAGGAAGAGAAAAAACAGAAGCAAAATAACAAAAGTAGTGGTAGCAGCAAAAAAAAATGCTGTAAATAGAGGTGGACGCGGTAAATCCTTTGCGGAGGAAGCTCATCATTGACAGGAGCAGTTGATCAGAACACCGAGAGCGGCGTGGTGTAAGCCGGTCTAGCTGCTGCACAACGGAAAAAAAAAAAAGAGAGAGAGAGGAGTGACATTGAACTGCGCATCGCTAGACGTGCTAACTGGAGTCTCGAGTAAAAAGCGGTGTTACAGAGAGAAAAGTAACGTGTTGGGACTTTGGTTGTTGTTTTTTGTACGCCACGGTGCCACAACGCCCCTTTCCCCGCGTTTTTCCTTTCAGATGCAGAAGCATGTCGCGGACTTGGACGTGGTGTATGCGGCTACCATGTCTCGGCTCACGCCGCCTGCAGCCCCAGCCGCTCAATGAGGTGGTCCGCCAGTGCGAAAATGGCCGCCAGCGTGGGGCTGTCCTTCACCCCGTTCGACTCAACGAACTCGCTGAGGGCGACGCCGTCCTCGCAGGCCTTCATGAGCAGCGGGTCCAGCGGCACGGCTCCCCAGAGCGGGATGTCGAACTCGCGGCTGAGACGGATGCCAGCTCCCTCCTTTGCGCCCTCCTTGTTCACCTCCTTCGGGAAGATCTCCGCCTCGCGGTGACAGCCTGGGCAGACGAAGCCGCTCATGTTCTCCACCAGCCCCAGCACCGGCAGCTTCGCCTTCTGGCAGAAGTTGACCTCGCGCCGGACATCGGCCTCGGCGACTCGCTGCGGCGTCGTCACGAGCACCGCCCCGTCAACGCCGCCGTCGGTCTGCTGCAGCAGAGAATTCACCGTAATGTGCTCGTCGGAGGTGCCGGGCGGGGTGTCGACGAGCAGCACGTCAAGGTCGCCCCACATCACGTCCTTAAGAAACATCTTGATGACGCCGTTCTTGCGTGGGCCGCGGAAGAGGATGGCCTCGTTCTTGTCGGACAGCAGGTAGTGCATCGACATCATCACCACGTTCTCGTCCACCAGCACGGGCTCGATGCCGCCAGCGCTCTGGTGTGCGTCCTCGCCACGCACTCCGGTGAGGCGGGGCAGCGACGGGCCGCAGATGTCCATGTCCACCAGCCCGACCGACAACCCGCGTGCGCCGAGGGCGAAGGCGAGCTCCTTTGTCATGGTGCTCTTCCCCACGCCCCCTTTGCCGCTGATTACCATCACCTTATGCCGCACCCCGGCGAGGCGCTCGCGAATGAGAGGGAGGTCTGGATCCGGCCCCTTCGGCGCTGAGGCGCAGATGGCCGCGTTGGGACAGCCCTGGCAGGACGGCGCGATGCCGGCCTGCGCACTCTCCGGGCCTACGCACTCGGGGTTGGCATTCTGCACCGCAGCCATTGCTTCGCACGTTTTGTTTGCTTGCTTCCCGGGTAGTTGGGTACTTTTTTTCTTTTTCTGTTATCTTCCTCCAATAGTGACTCGCGATTTTTTTTCCTTTTGCGTGCAGTTGTGTGTGTATAGTAAGCCGTGACTGCGTGCCCACGTGCACGGTCAAAGATGAAAGTATTTTTTTGTGTAGAAAAGCAAAAAAAAAAAAGATACGCGAAGGGGGATGCAAAAGAGGGACAGTGGAGCGTGAGAAAAGTACACAAGAAAGCATACTAAGAGAAAGGAAGGACGCAGACTTCCGCAAAGCAGATTTTAAGTTTGAGCAAGGCACCGACAGCATCCTTAAACCTCCAGCACCGCATTTGTCCGCCCTTCGCCTCGTGATGCCAAAGAAAGCTGTGCGGCATCTTGACGCGCAGGAAAAAAGAAGGCGACTCACCGCAGAAAAGCAGCGGGCGGCACGCGTGGGCCATCCACTCTTACTATCTTCTTTTCTGTTGTTTTTTTGCTTTTAGAAGAGAACAGTGGCAGATGAAGAATCCGTGCGTTACCTTCCACTAGAAAAGCGAAAGATCAGCTATCTAAACGTCAGGTCGAGTCGTCTCTCGCAAAGCTGAACTACGGTGCCTCTGTGTCATCTGAAAGCTTTGTTTGCTTTTCCTGCGACGATCGTGTCGCGCAGAAAGTGGTGAACTAAAATAAATAAGAAGAGTAAACCACAAAGGGAGAGAGGTTACCTTGTCTCTCTCCTTCGCGTGTGCGTGTGTGTGTGTGTGTGAAGGTTCTTCGCCGCATCCGTAGGTGCAGAGAAGGGGAAAAAAAAAGAAGACGGAAAAAAAAAAAGCTGTGAGACAGCGTGTGATAACGTCAAAAAAGCACATGCGCATCCACCACATGCATCAAGAAAGGGAAAATAGATATTTAAAAAAAAAGCACTTTCCTTAATGTGAGTTTGTCCGCCACGAAATTAGCCACTATGCCGCAGCCGCCACATAGAACTCAGAGAGAATGCGATGCAGCTTGCCGATGTCGAAGCTCGCACCCTCGCCAAAGGTGGTGTAGTCCGTCGCCTCCTTCAGATATGCCGTAAGGTCTACCGGAGTGTGTCGCATCACGACGCTACCCTCACTCATAAGCTTCTTTAGGTGGTGGAAGACGTTGATCCCAGCCGCATCCTTCAGCGCCGGCGGCGTAGTCGTGTAAATCACTTCCACAATGTCGCGAATATTCATCCCATCACGCGGCGGCAATTCGTTCAGTTCTGTTGCTGCATTTGCGATAGCGGTGGCACCGTCGCTGCTGTCGCTGGGGCGTGCCCTGCTGATGGTGTTCTTGCGCAGCACCTGCAGCACCTGTTGCTCGCGCAGGTTGCGGTGTTGGATTGTCTCCTCAATACGAGCGGTGCCGTCCGTCACCACCGGGCCATGGCCGGCGTAGAGCAGCGATGGCTGCAAGTCCTTCAAAATGTGCAGCGAGTGCATGTAATCCGTGAAGCACGAGAAGACGGAGGAGCCGATGCCGAGGATGGTGTCGCCTGAAAAGAGAGCACCTTCCTCCTTGAGGAACGCGCAGATGTGGTCGTCGGTGTGGCCCGGGGTGTGGAGCAGCTGCAGCGTCGCCCCTTCCACCGCGATCTCGCCCGGCGGTGGCGCGCAGAGGGCGTCGAAGCGGGTTGTGGTGTACTGCGACTGCCGCTTAAAGAGACGCACGTGGGGGAAGAGGTGGCGCACCGTGTCGACGCCGCCTATATGATCCTCGTGCCAGTGCGTGAGGAGGAGCGTGGAGATGCGCACGGGGCGGCCGAGGCGGGCTGATTCGTCCCCGACTGCCTTCTGAAGGAGGTCGCCGTACGCCGGCACTCCCTCGCCGGAGTCGATGAGCAGGCGGTCCGTCCCGGTGCCCACCAGGTACGTGTTGGAGCCCTGCAGCGTCATCGGACTTGGGTTGAGACCCATGATGCGGATGACACGGCTCGACAGGGCGGCGATGGACGGCAGCGCCGTCTCAGCAGCAGCCTGCATTTTTGTGTGGCACAGTGCTTCTGGGTGTAATTTTAGACACCGCTAGGAACACGGTAGACGACAGGATCAACAAAATGGCTACGAGATAAGCTTCTAAGAAGAAAGCAAGGGAAGCAGGGTGATGATCGAAGGGGTGGGAAACTACGCAAACAAAGACAGAGAGACGCGGAGGCGCTGGCAGAGGGAACTAAAAGAAAAGAAGAAGCGGTAAAAAAGATGAGGGAAATGTGGCACTTGTAAATCGGGAGAAAAAAAAAAGCAAGCAAGTAAAAATGTTTAAAAAAAAACGAAAAACAAAAGACCGGGTGCGTGTGTATATCAGTGAATAGATGTGAGGGTATGCACGTATAAGAAGAAGCACGAGAGCTGTTTTGGTGAAATAAAAGACACTAGACTAACGCGGCAAAAGTTAGAGTGACGCACTGCGGTGGGAGACCGAGCCTAAAAAATCGCACGCCAACCACAACAAAAAGACAAGCATTAGTATTGTAGAGCGAAGAACGAGAGAGAAGGAAATCATGAAAGAGGATGGTGAAGAAATGAAACGACGATAAGAGAAGTGCGCCTGCGGAGCGTCCTTGATGCCTTCTCTCGTTGTTGTTGCTGCTCGGTGGCACCCAATCATCACCATTGTAGCAACAGCAGAGCACCTGCGATGAAATAGCGGGGAAAGGGAGCAGCACTTCGGCGAATCCGACAGTACACACATGAAACTCCTCAGAAGCCAGAGACAAAGAGAAATTCAACGACGAGATGCAGCAGAGAGAGAAAAGGCAGAAACAAAAGGAGGAAGGCAAGCAGAATGAAGGCAAGCTGGCAGATCATAGTAGAGAGTGTTGCTTCCAACGCAGCGCTGCTCATCTCCTTTCCTTCTCTCTTCTCTTCCTCAATTGATTCTAGACAGTCACCATCATTTAAAAAAAAAAATTTGGCATTGTTTGTTGCGATGTGACGACAGCTGTGTTGTTGTTGCTCTTCGTGTTGCATCGTGCTACGCGAGGCCGGATTGTCCACCCGAGCGCCACCGTTTCCACCTGCACATAAAGGAACTTTCTGTGCGCACATGATTGAAAAGCAGAAAAAGGTTTGAGAACTATTTAAAAGCCTCAGTTGCCTGCGCCTGTGTGCACACACACATACACACGCACGTAGGCAGCCGTCCTTCGTCCCCTCAATTGTGTTCGTCACGCTGCAGCTCTCTCGCCGCAGCGTTCTCTATTACCTTCACAGCACTTCCCACTTGTGGAGGCTCCTCTTTTCTATTGGCGTTGTCCGCGGCTGCTGAGCAGCTACCTGTGACGTCGATGGCAGGCGATCTTTTCTCGCCCTCCGCGTCAGCCGCCACACCAGGCACCGGCTGAGCAAGCCGCGGGTGGGGCTGAATGTGGGGAACATGCCTGTCGATCTGTTCCAGAATCACCTGATACGCACGCTGGCAGTGCAGTCCGGGCAGCGTGTGGTTGCTGCGGTCCTGCGCCACCATCAGTAGCGGCGAGTCCTGGAAAAGCCACCCGCTAAGCGGCATCTCGGCCACCGGCAGCACCGTGCTGGGTGGCAGCGGGTGGCCCGTTAAGATGCCCGTCTCGTAGGCCCACAACTTTGCCACGTTGCGGATATTGTAGCCGCCGCCGCCCAACACGAGCATCGGTATGCCAAGTTCCCGCACCGCCTGCACACACTGCCCGTGCCCGAAAGAGGTAAGGTTCAGCAAGCCAAGGCGGTCGCCTGCGAGCGAGTCGGCGCCGCACTGCAGAACCACGACGTCGGGTCGAAAATGCCGCGTGATGGCGTGCAAGGCGTGTCGGAAGATGCCGGTGTAGAAGAAGTCGGTGATGCCGTCCCACACGGCGATGTTCATGCTGTAGTAGCGGCCGCGACCGTAGCCGACGTCACGCGGGTGGCCAGTGCCGGGAAAGAAGCTCTCGCCGAACTTGTGCAGGGACAAGGTAAAGACGCGATCGCTTTGACAGAACGCCTCGTCTACGCCGTCGCCGTGGTGCATGTCGATGTCCACGTAGAGCACCCGGTCATGACACCGCAGCAGCTCGACGATGCCGAGGACGATGTCGTTGACGTAGCAGAAGCCGGAGCACTCGCCACACTTGGCGTGGTGCATGCCGCCGCCCCAGTGCACTGCCACGTCGACGTCGCCGCTGTTCAGCAGCACCGCCCCCATCAGTGTCCCGCTAGCCGTGGCGATCGAGTGCTCCATCAACCCCTCCACTGGGGGGCAGTCGCCCGAGAAGGCCGCCTTCGACGTCGCCGTGTTCCACAGCCAGCTGCGGCAGCTGTGCAGGCCCATGTTCGCCAGGTAGGTGTCGGTGTGGAAGTTCATGAGCTCCTCCATCCGCACCAGCGGCGGCACCACCGTGCGGCAGTGCTGGTCCATCTGCAGCGCCCGCACAATCTCCATCGCAGCAAGAACGCGGTATGGCTTCATGGCGTGCTGGGGCACGAGGGCGGAGATGTTCATGTCAGACGCATAGCCGGAGGTGTCAATGAGGGCCACGCGGCCACGACCTTCAGCACCGGTAGCCGACGCAGCAGCCATCTCGAAGCCGTCCACAGCAGAAGCGCTCATCTGCGGAGGATGTGGGATGTGAGCAAAGGCAACGGGGTATGAGAAACGCTAGAGATTTGAGAAAGCAAACACCAAAAGCGGCGGACCACCGTCGCTCAGTCTTTCTCGGCTGCTATTGCTGGGTTTAAATAATGTTTTTTGTGTATGTCGAAAGTTCCGCTGCGTAGTCGCAGGCCAGCTTATGTATGACCCCTGTCTCTTCCCTGCTTCTTTCTTCTTCTATGCTGCAGTGAAGATGCGCAGAACCGCTCAGCCTTTTCTCCTTCCGTTTTCTGCTCTGTAATTTTCAAAAAAATGTTGTGGCAGGGGAGGGACGAAAGAGAGGAGAAGAGCATTCACGTAGAGGGGTTAAAGTTGTTGATTCATGTAGAGCCACGTTGTATGAAGTGAACCACGTCCCACAGCTCCCTGTGAGCAGTGCACACATGCGCTGCCTTCACGTGTTGCCTCCTTCGCAATTCCCGCGACTGGATACGAGAGCGCTGTATTGGGTGTACGCACCGCCATGCGGCGACGTCAGCGCAGGAAGCAAAGCGCCGTCCAGATACCTGACTAATTTCCTCTTTGCTACTGCCACTATCCCCTCCCTCCGCCTCCTCTCCCTCGCTCCGCTCCTCGCTACTTTCCCGCACACATTCCCCACTTTCCTTCGCGGTAGAGCACGAGAGACTGTCAAAAGCGTGTTGTCTGTAGTAGCCTCCTTATTTCCAAGAGCGAGGGAGCAAAAGCACTCCAAAATTTGTTGTCATACATTTGAGGTGCTTTGCGTTGCTCTTAATTGTTGTCTGTTGTTGTTTTTTTCCCTTGAAAGGAATTGCATGTGAGAGAGTGCGTGCGCATGCACGTTAACACGTATGTGATTGAGGAGTGGCATTCTTCCACAGACGAGGGGCCGGAGGAGGCGCCTGTGTGCTCCTCTACCAGCTCCTCGAATTTCACACAGTATTGACCGCAACAAAGAGAAAGAATGCCGGCAAAAACAAAAAGAAAACAGAAATTCCTCACGAGCAGGTAAAATAAGAGGCGGCTGTAAGCAGCAGCCGCACCAGACACAACTCGAAGTTGCGTTCGTTATCCGTGCTCTTCGGCGCAGCACAGAGAAGACAAAAAGGCCGTTGCCGTCACCACGGCGGTGTGTAACGCTATCTCGCCAATCAGGTCAAGTAAAAACCGCCTCAACACCCACAATGCACTCCTTGTCCTCACACTAAGAGGACAAAAACCTCCTCTCTTGTTGACTTCCTCCTCACGAACTGGCTAGTACTTTCCCAAGTCCCAAACGTAGCCGACGCTGCGAAACGTTACCTGGCCGTTGCGCACCACAAGGTACTCCTCCACTGGCTTCTGGTAGAAAGACGAGAGCCACGGTCCAATTATCGGCACGCTGGCGATGCGCTGTCCGTTTACAACGTGCACGTAGCCTTGGCGCACAAAGGTGTGCGATGTCAGCGGGTGTGGAGTGGAGGTCCACGTCAGTCGCAGGTGTTCGTTTTCTTGTGCGCGGACGGCGACTGCGGCTGGCATGCCGCGCACAACGCCCCAAAAACTGGCGAAGTGGGCCCGAGGGGACATCAGGCTGAGCATCTCACGTGTCTCGCCGTCGTCCTCGGCCATGACAAACTGGTCCACCACTTGCTTATTTTTGCGCAGCGTACCGTCGGAGTCGTCGACGAAGAATTTCAGCTTACGCCCGCTGTACGACATCTCTGCTCCCCGTGCGCGAGTGGTTCGTGGAAGTCGTCTCAGCGCTGTCGTCCTAATCCGCTGCAAAGCACAGCGTGTGGTGGAACCACGGAAAAAAAAAAATAAGATGTGCGAAAGGCCGAAGCAGCTGGTGCGGCAGTAGTCGCCGGCGTAGATATCGCTCTGCGCCTCGCCTCTCTCTCTCTCTCTCGTGCTTTCTTACTTTGGCAATATTGCCTTAATCGATCTCCCTTTATGTTCGTGTGTGTATGTGGTTGTATGTGTGTGAAATGCCCCACCAAGGCGTCACCGGCGCAGGCATCAGTAAAGGAGAGAAGTCAATGAGGGTGGGAAAATGTTGAGGACGAAGAGGAGAACAAGAGAGCAGAGAAGCCTGCGACTATGCTGCAGCCACCTGCTAGTATTGAGCAATTGCGCGCGGCATCACCGCTGGTGATTGAGAACCCAAAGGAGGAAGAAAGAGAACAGCTTCGGTGCCAAGACGAAACACACATGAATTACAGAGAGAAACGAGACACGACACGCAGGAACAAAATGCACGACAGAAAGAGAAATATCTAGACGCCTTCGCAAGCTAAGCGGAGCACATCTCTTGCTCTCTCTCACACACCAGCTCTCCCACCGGCATGCGCCACCGCTTAAATCAAAGTGCATGCACACCGTCTTTCCCACTGTTTCATAGAAGAATCACTAAGGCACAACAAGCGTTCTCCCTCTCTTTAAGCAAAAGAAGAGGGCGAGACACCAGAATGGCAGGCTGCTTCTCTCAAATATACGGTTGCATGGCGAGCTTTGTTTCTCTTTTGTGTGTTGCTGAGTTTTTTTTTTGCTCAAGGCAGGGAAGCATCGGCCAAAAGGGAAGTACAGAAACAACGATGAAAGAGAAAAGCATTGGAAATGAGGAAAAGTTAAAAGACAGGAGATACAGCTGTAAGAAACGCGTCGCCTTCACAAAATCGGGACGCCTTCGAAGCTAAAAAGAAAAAAAAGCCAAGAGCGTCAACGGAACACGCACACGGGCGTGTCGCACAAACGCGTGCAGCGGGAAGCATCATTGAAAATAAAGTCCTAGCACGACAGTTTATGAAAAAAAAGAAGGCAAAAACAAGTACAACAACGGTTTCAAAGGAGAAAGACGCCATGTCTTACGCGCTCCCAGCAAACAACAATACCAAAAAAAAAAAAGCGACGAGCTCGCGGAAACAAAGCTAAAAAAAAAAAAGTGGCCTTCATTCACTTCCATACGCAGATTTATTTCCGGCGCCGCCAATACGAGGCTTTAGAGGAAATGCTCTCTCTCTCTACCCTTTACTTTCTACAGGAAGTGATGGCCGGCGGCAGCTGTCGGCGCACCGTTACTGGATTCTTTGATGCAGCCCCGCCGTGGTTGCTCGAGGTACCGTTGCTGTCGTGGCTCGAGAAAGATTCGTCCAGTGAATGCGTCGTTGCCGTCACGCGGCTCTTGTGTGTCTTCGGCGACCGCGTCCGCGCAGGCCGCCGCTCCTCCCCTGTCCCGCGGCGCCGGCCATTTGGAGCCGTTTGCCGCGACGGCGACTGCGCGGGTGAGAGGGTGCGACGGCGACTCCCGCTGCGCGGCTCCGATCCGCCATCGGAATTCACCCGCGACGGCGACGTGGCCCGCGACCCGGTGCGGGAGTTTCCCGCCACCCCCGTGCTGGCTGGGTCGACATGGCGGGGGGCGATTGCAGCCGAGCGGGATGGGGGAATGCCGCGATACGCCACCGTTGTCGGCCGACTTGCCACCGCCTCGCGACTGAGGGGGCTGCTGGTGCGCACCGTCGAGCGCACCGCTGTGGGGCTGCTGGTGGTGGCGGCGTTCGCGGTGGTGGCAGGGGCGGAGCTGGTGGACGACACCGCGATGCGTGCTGCTGCAGCGGTCGCGGGCGGGGCTACTGGCGAGGCCGTCGTGCCCGCTGACGACTTCGCTGATGGAGAGGAAGCGATCTTCGTGCGGCCGCCCTTCGTCACCGGTGCTGTCGTCGTCGTCGTCGTCGTTGTCGTCGTCGTCCTTGTTGCTGCCTTCTTGTCCTTTGGCATGGGCAAGGGCGACCCTATGCGATACTTGTGGCTCGAGGCGAGAGTCGCAAAAGGCGACCGCACCTGCAGCGGCGGCGCGAGGCGGGAGTAGTCGATGGAGCGGGTCGACTCCAGCGAGGACTGCCGCGGCTGCGCCAGAAAGGAGTCGGTGTCCGCCTCCCGTGTCCTTGGCCGCTCGCGATCGCTGAGGTGGGAGGAGGAGGAGTGCGTGCGTGAGGCTGGCGCGTTCGACCGCAGCGCCGGTGGCCGCTCCACCTTGCCAGTCGTCGACGTCCCGGTCTCTGTGGCACCGCTGTGGACGACGACGAGCGTCTGACGCCCCTTCGGGCACGACCGCGGGTCCGACTCCAGCCGGCGCTCACACGGTGACGTGCTGCGGCTCAAGATGCTCGGCGAGCGCCGCGGGGTGCGCAGCGTGGTCGTGCCGCGGAGCCCGATGTAGCTACCCGGGTCTCCGGTGGCGGGGTCGGCTCGGAAGGGCGTGGTGGCGTTGACTACCGGGCAGGAGACGGTCGAGGTCACCTCGGTGCCCTTCTTCGTGTCCACAAAGGTGATGCGCGGGCGTGCCGCTGCCTTGGCGTTGACAGGGGCCCCGACGTCGACCTTCTCTGTGCACTGCTTGTAGAGGGGGTTGGTGACCTGGGTGTCGTGCAACAGGCCGTTCAGCAGTGTGTTGCGCAGCATCCACTGGTCGTTGTCAAGGCCAAAGTGGCTGTCGTCGACGTCCTGTGCGAAGACGTCGCGATCGGCGTCGTGGCGCTTCGCGAAGAGGCGCAGCTGCCGCTGGAAGTGCGGCTTGATTTCGGCATCGGGGTGGGCCATGTTCATATACGCCAGCGCACTGTCGAGCTTCCACCCGTACTTCACAATTAGGTACGCCGTGATGAGTGCGGGGCTGCGCGACTTGCCGTAGACGCTGTGCACCAACACACACTCGCCCAACGCAAGAGCCTCGTCAATGAAGTTCACAACGCGGCGAATGTTGTCGTCCGCGGCGTCGAAGAGGATCGTGGTACACACCGACCCCGCGACATCCTTCCAGGGAAAGGAGAGGTAGCTGAACCCCGGCTCGCCTACAAAGAAGTCGCCCACCTCCGCCCCGGCGCAGTTGATGACGTGCGTGATCTTGTTCATGATCAGGAAGGTCTTATCCGCCGCCGCTCCTCTGTTGCCCGCAAAAATGCCATCCTTGACACGGACCGCTATGAGGTCGTCCATGGTGCACAAAAGAACGTAATAAACGCTGCAGGTGTCTCCCCTTACCACCGTAAAGGTCGCGGTCAACAAGACGACAACGTAAGGGTGTAACGATGAGTGCAGAAAAAAGAAAAGATGCGCCGTAACTGCAAGACCTACAAATAAAAAAAAATACTGTTTGGCTCTCGAGCTACGTAGCTACCACAGACAACTGCCACAAACTTAAAGGGAAAAAAATGAGAGACAAAGAAGATCTACGTTCTGGAGAAAATGAAGGGGGTTTGAGATCGGGCAATCGCATAGCAGTCAGTGCGGTGTGACAAGCAATCTAAGTGAGGAGAGAGGAGAAAGGGGAAAGAGAGAGTGAATATACAACGTATCGAGAAGATTACAGATGTGGCGCAAATTGCCAAACCACAACTGCAGTCTAAATCTTAATTTCAGAGGCATGAAGGTGCCACATTTTAATAAAATTCCTAATACTACGCAGCAGCAAGAGAGGGATCCGAGCGAAGGCTTGTCGTCTCTGCTCTTCTTCTCTATTCTCGCCGCCCGTTTCAACTAGCAACTCCCACGAACCTGCGGAGTGTTTCTTAAGTCAGAAACTGCATTCGAAGGCAAGAAAGGTTTACATTGCTGCAACACGAGCTGCCCACCTAGCCACCTCCTGCCTCCATTCACCACAGGCTTGAAGCATCCAAACGATCTCTTAGCGAAACGGTGATAAGGGGACCGGTTTCTGAAAAATTTCAGATGGGGAGCTGCCAGACAGAGCTGCAACGCACTCAGCGACAGGCGATTTGCAGCTGGACAGAACGGCACAGCACTCAGCCCTTCTTCCTTCTTTCTCACGGTGCCATCCTTCGTCTTATCAGATGTCCTTTTTTTTAAGGATGTGTTGTTGTTGTGGTTTTTTTTTTAATGTAGCTTTACTTTAAAAGTCTCGAAAAAAGACATGTTAGTAAAAAAAAAAACTGTTAACAGCCAACACAATCAAGCGTGGAAAAAGAGAGAACAGTTTTAAGGAGCTAAGTTTTCTTGTTTGTTTGTTGTTGTTTTTGTGTGGAAGGCCACATCGCTTTGCTGTTGCCTATCTTGAGGTACGCTCCATCGTCCTGCACTCAACCTTTCTTCTTTCCTTTAAATACAAGAGCACAAAAAAAAAAGAAGGAGGCTGAACATGATAATAACCGTGCAGCTAGCTCACACACGCGTGACCCTCTTAGCAAAGTAAGACCATCACCAACACAACCTTCCCTCCTTTAGTCCTTAACTAACGAAAGTAGGGAGGGTAGGCACCTCCACGAATGACATACAGTGCACTCCGTTGAAACAAAAACAAAAAGCAAAAGCCTTTCCGTCGGCAGCACAGCGACTGTCTTAGACCATTAACATAAGGGGTAGCGAGAAAAAAAAACCGAGAAAGAACACTTAACAAGACCAGACGCATACATAAACCAAAACTCACAAACAGACAAGCTTGCACACTCGAAAAAAGGAGAGAAAAAAGTGGGCTAAGAATTCAAGAAAAAGAGCAAAGGTCTTTAGACGAAAAGGTGACCAGAGGTAACTGTGCAATGTGAGTTGGAGTCAACACGGCCACTACTGCGCACAAAGATGAATGTCCTCTATTTTTCCGGATTCAGTTTGTGGCACGGGGAACAGATCGAGCGGCCCTACCTTCTCAGCCACGCCCCTCAGTCGGAAACCGGGCCATCACTCTTCCTCCCCACCCGCCCACTTTCGCCGCGGCAGCGCGTGTCTTCTCTCCTACGTCGCCGAACAGCCTACTTCTTGTTGTTTTTCTTACCCTTGCCCTTCTTGCCGTCGTCATCGTCATCGTCGGAGGCGTCGCCGTGCTGCTGGTGCTGTGGCTTCTTCTTGTGGTTATGATTCGCCTTCTCAGCGGCCTCGTCGTCGCTGTCGTCGTCTCCCGCCTTCTTCGGGACCGGCTTCTTCTTCTTCGGGTCCTCCACCTCCTCTGTCATGTAGAAGTAGTTGCCCGCCGCCTTCTGCTCACGATCTTTGACCGACTCTTGCTTGTTGATGCGTGGACGGAAGTTGGTGGGGTCGCGGCGGAAAGTGATGTTAAGGCTCTTCAAGAACTTGTTCATGCCCTCCAGCAGACCACATGGGGTCTTGGCTGTGCAGTTCACCGCAGGCGTGCCCTCGTAGACGATGACCTTGTCAGCCAAGTAGGTCGCCATGATGAAGTCGTGCTCGACGATGAAGGCAGTGCGCTTGCTGTGCAGAATGAAGCGCTTGATGACGCGAGACGCAATGATACGCTGATCTGAGTCGAGGTACGCACTAGGCTCGTCGATGAGGTAGATGTTTGCCGGGGTCCCGAGAGCAATGCAGATACCCACGCGCTGCAGCTGACCTCCGGACAGGTTCTGCACCTCCTGGTCCAGAAGCTCCTCGATGGTGAGCGGCTTCATGACATCGGTCTGGAACTGGGGGTGGCAGTACATGTCGTAGATCTTCGTCTGCAGGAGGTCGCGAACGGTTCCTTGGAACTTGGGAGCGATCTTCTGCGGCTTGTAGCTGATCGACAGCTTCGGTACCTCAGCGTCGTTGTCCGGCTTCACATGGCCAGCCAGCATCCGAATGAACGTCGTCTTGCCGCACCCGTTCTCGCCGAGCAGCACCACAATCTCGGAGTCGGAGAAGGTTCCTGCGTCGACCGACAGGCTGAAGGTACCGAGGTTCTTCGTCATCACCGGGTAGTCGTTCGTGGCACGGCGCTTGCTGACACCCTCCTCTACATCTTCGGCAATGTGGAAGGTGAGGCTCTCGTCGCGGAAGCGCAGGTTCTCCGTCGGCACGAAGCCGTCTAGGAAGATGTTGATGCCCTCCCGCACACCGTACGGCATCGTGACCACACCGTAGATGCCAGGCACGCCGTAAAGCACGCACACGAAGTCGGACATGTAATCCACAACGGAGAGGTCGTGCTCCACGACAATGACGTAGTTCGTTTCGCTCAGCATGGACCGGATAACCTGGGCAGCCGTGAGACGCTGGCGCACATCCAGATAACTAGAAGGTTCATCGAACATGTACACCTGCGCGTTCTGCACACAGAGCGCGCCAATTGTGAAGCGCTGCAGCTCACCACCAGACAACTTGTCCAGCGTCCGGTTCGCAACGTTCTTCAAATCCAGTACGTCCATAAAGTGCTGCTTCATGTTCCGCTCATCGGCCTTGGTCAAAAGAGCCTCCACCTCGCCATTGTTCGTCTTCGGCACCTTGTCAACGTACTGCGGCTTCAGCAAAACACGCATCTTATCGTCGAGGAGATGCTGGAAGTACGCCTGGTGCTCCGAGCCGCGGAAGTACTTGAGCACTTCATCCCACCCGGGCTCGTCCTTGTAGCGGCCAAGATTAGGCTTGATACGCCCCTTGAGGATGGATAGAGCCGTTGACTTGCCCGTACCGTTGGCACCGACTAGGCCCAGCACCTGGCCTGGGCGAGGAAGGGGAAGACGGTGAAGCTTGAAGCTGTTCGGCCCGTAGCGGTGAACCGTGTCGCGCTCTAAGTTGGACGGCAGGTTGATAATGCGAATTGCATCGTAGGGGCACTTCTTGACACACAGCGCGCAGCCGATGCAGAGCTCCTCTGAGATCTTAGAGATGGTGCTCTGGTGTGTCACCTCGATGCACAGCTTACCCTGCAGCACAACCGGGCAGCACTTGTGGCATTCAAGGTTGCACTTCCGCGGCTTGCACCGGTCGGCGTTTACGACGGCAATGCGGGTGAGCTTAGACTGCTCCTCGGCCTGCCTCTTCGGTGGCATGATGTGCACAAAGAAGTCACAAAGGAAAGACTGCAGTGTGTATGGGTTTTCGCGAGAAGACGATGGCGCAAGAAGTTGTACGCACAATGTGGGAGTGAAAAAAAAAAAGCAGATTATCGTGTGACGTAGATATTTTATTGTTCACGGTTTCGTGATGGGGTGGTTGTGAACAGGGAAACAAGTGTGTGGACAAAAGGGAAAAAAGGGAGATGCATGAATGTGTGGCGCAAAGCGTAGGTGTACAAATTGTCGGAAAAACAGTCAAAAGGAGTTGCACTCCACGAGTTCGCTCTGGGTCATCCAGTAAAATGGTTTGACCCTCACAGATGCGCTGCACTTCCGCCTCTCCCCGCGGAGCTGGAAAGGCGTGTTGCCACCAGAGTCAATACCAAATCGAGCCAGAAAAAAGCAGATGTGGTGCTTCCTGTGCAGGGTAGGTAATTACTTTAAGGAATGTTTTTTTTTTTTAGGCATTCGATTTATACATGAGAGTGTACCCGACAACGAGTCAAAAATAGTGATGAGAAACAAAATGAAAATAAAGCAGAGTGTTTTACCACGTCGAGCGCTTGAGTAAGAGGGAGAGAAAAAAACAGATCCACAATTCCGATCCCTGCTTGTTGTAGCAGGCTTAACATTCCATCCTCACAGATACTTTTTGTCAGCGGTTGTGGCAAGAAGGTTGTTGATAAAGCCCTTGTAATTCACTCTGCCCCGCTTCATAAAGCCGGTTCGTTCTAGCCGCAGGCGAAGGTCGTCCAGCTCTCGTAGCGACAGCTTCTCTCCCTTCTCACCCATCAAGTACAGGAATACGCCTGAGTCGACAAAGCCAGAATCCTCCGGATCAAAGGGAGCAAAGGCAGCAAAGAGAGCTTGCGCATTTCCACTATCGCCGAGAGTACCGAATTCGGACTGCGTGGAGACCGTTGCGAGGAGTACAAAGAACTGCGCAAAAGTCACAGGTTCGCTGGCGTCCATGCGGCACTCCTCCATGAGGCGATCAAAGCCTTCATCGCCAAGGTTCGGAATAATCGAGCAGAGGAGACTGCGAATTTCAGCAGAGGGGACAGCGCCGCTGCCGCTCGAGTCTAACACGAAGAAGGCCTCTTTCAGCTCAGCGACATTGTCGTGGGAAGTGCGGGAGGACTGGAGAAAAAACGCCACTGGCGACTGCCCAGCCTCTTTTGGCGGCATATTTTACTTTCCTTTTTTAGTGCGAGCGACAGCTCTGAAAGCAGACGAGGGGCAGAGAAAGGGGAGAGAAGTGTGTCACAGCGCCAAACATCACCCTTTTGCACCTTAATGCCTCTAAAGGAGACAGAGGTGCCTGCAGACATCGACGACCTGTACGAACGGCGGAGATCTGGCACACTACCGCCATTGCGAACTCAGCCGCGCCGACACTCTACCCGTGAGCGTCGAGAAGGAGGAATGTGCTGACACCTACGCAACAAGAATGCGGTCACTCGCTTAATTTGTTCCGTACCCCTTTAGAAAAAGAGGTGCTCTGCGACTATCTCGCAAACAAAGAAAAACAAAGCGATGGTATTTCGGGGCTGTTGTTTTTTTATCGGGAGAAACTGTATAGACGGCAAAGTGCAGTACGTACTAGATCAAAAAAAAATACTCCTACTGTGCTTCTTGTGTATGCATGTATTCGTGTTTGTGTTGATGTTTTTTTCCAAAACGGCTTTCATCTTCTTTGTTTCAATTGAGCAAATAAGCTACTTCGCGTCCTCAAACGGAGTAGAGCTGTGTGCCTCGCCGCTCTTCGAGTCCAACGCCCGAGTGAGGTCCGATTGCTCACCACCGCCTTGAGTGTGGTCAGCCGGAGATACAAACGTCGGTGCGGGTTGGTAGCTTGGCGTAAAGGCACTCGTCGGACCAGCACCACGAAGTGACTGGAACATGAGGCCCGTAGCCTGCAGTTGCTCGACAAAGTCATCCACGCGTTGAAAAGAATCTCCCTTACGCCGGCTAACAGATTGCTGCAGCGTTCGAGCTAGGCCGGCAAGCTGAGCACTGTCGTTGCTGCGCAGGGAGGAGACCAACGCGTTGAGCACATAGTCCGGGTGGTACTTGCGTCCACAGCAAAAGTCTGGCCTGCGAGTCCGCACCCATTCGAAAAAGTTGGCAAACGGATTTGTCTGGCGGACGACTTCAAAGTCCCTCTTCAGTTGATCCTGCTCTTGCTGATCAAACTGGACCGCAAACAGGAGATGCTTTGCTTGCATCTCGATACTGGCCGTCCACAGCGGCAACTCTAAGCCATTGACGCCCCGAGTAAACTGGTTAAAGAGAATTTTGCCGGAGAAGTACACGAGCGCGCAACCCGTGAGCAGCATAAGCCAATCTACTCCTCCCCTACCTTGGAACGCTTGCGAGCCAAAACTACCAAAATTCTGAGATCCGGCATCTCCTGCAGCCTGCTGCGCCGCAGTCTCGTTGATCCCCATCGTCGAGAAGTGACCGTACTGATGATTCGTGATGGGCGGAATCTGCATCCCGCGGTACCGCTGCTGAACTTTTTGGCGCAACTCCTCCTCGCGCGCGCGCTCCTCAGCGCTGTACTCCAGCAGTAACAGACGTGAATTGCAGCAAAGAAATCTCCCGTTCTGAACAGGAACTGCCCACGCAAACTTGACTGCACGACGCATTTTCGACCACAATTTTTAGTGCTGTAGGTGTGTATATATGTAGAACTGTGTGTGTGTGGTCCCGTGAAAGTCGTCAGCTACTT
This sequence comes from Crithidia fasciculata, assembly GCA_000331325.2. Taxonomy (NCBI): domain Eukaryota; phylum Euglenozoa; class Kinetoplastea; order Trypanosomatida; family Trypanosomatidae; genus Crithidia; species Crithidia fasciculata. The sequence continues at coordinate 225,289 of CM003433.1, forward strand.
TGATACTCCGTCTAAGGCGAAAACAAGGAGCGGGAAAAGAGGGGTAGTGGGTGGGGAAAAGGATCGCTGCTTCACTTCTCTCGCCGTCGCCATTGATCTTTTTTTTTGTGTGTGTGTGAGAGACGCAAAGGCGTTCACACAAAAGAAAAAAGACGAGAACAGTGTGACGCTAGAGAGCTTATTCCACTCAATCAACTGTAGTACACACAGTCCCTTTTGAGCATCACTTCCTCTATGAAACTACTCTCAACTTTGCGCTGTCTAAACCCTTTCACAAAATCGTCCGCACCATCAACGCCCAATAAAACAGTGCACCTCTCGCTATCGCATACCTACCGAATCCGGCAAGCTCACCGCAGCACGATGGCAATTTGCGCTCTCCTTTTGCGCGGCGAACCGTGTAAGAGCCGTTCCTATCGTGGCGGCCAGCATACCAGCGACCGCTACGCTCAAGATCGGGAACAGGAGATCGGTGTCGCTGAGAAACTGATAATCCATGGATGCTGTCTGTGGATCAGCTGCCGAGGCTAACCTCAATTAGAGCGTGAGAAATTGGCGGGAAAAGGGAGAAGGAAGGTGGGAGAGCAGTCGAATAATCTTTAAAACGACTACATCAAAAGCAGCAGTGGCTCCTTATTTTTTTTTATCTTCTGGCCCCACAAAAAAGCGGGAAAACACCAACACGCACAGTCCCCGGCAGCGCAATCGCTTGTCGAATGAAGGTCGTAAAGATTTCAAAAACTGCGGAAGAAACCCGACCCACGAAGAGTCCTACCGATTTTGCGACAGTGGGTAACAGCTGGAAATCGTTTTGTGAAGCTAGGTAGGTGGCACGCACGAGGCGCAGCGTCGCTGGCCGACGCGAGAGCGCAGCACTCGAATTCGCAAGATGGATGCGTAGCGGGCTGCAAGCAAATTTCTCCCTCCATACCGCCAAGTTAAAGCGCAGGCGTATCCACGGTGCAATACCTACGTTGTTTTAGCACTCCCGTCCCCCACAAGCAGCTTTACCCTCACAGTCCCTCGCCGCCACTGCACTGACACGGCCAGCCTCCGTCAAGAAGCCACTCCACGCTGTCGAGCCCGTTGCGCGCCTGAAAAAGCATGTACCGTCCAACACAAAAACCTGCAAACTACCCGCTGACCGTGATGCACAGCGGCAGTCCTTTCACGAAGTAGGATGAGAGGTGGCGCGACGTGCGGCCAAATCGCAACGCCTGACTTTCGTGCGGCCCAGCAATCTCTCAAGTGCTGCGCGGGTGACTCGTTTGCCAGGCACCGACAATTAAACGTGATCCCCTCAGCGCAGGCCAGCAAATATCATGCTCGAGGTGGACAGGCACTCAGATAGTCGGCGGGCAGTGCGAAACGACTACGAGCGTTGCTGTATTTACGAGGGTAGTGACTCCGTGGGTCCGTGGCCAGACCTTCCGTTGGCGGTGAGCAACGTGGAGCCAGCAAGTGACGCGTCATAAAATAGTCCCTGGCCGGCCTAAGGGGAGCAACAGCGGAGGATGACAATTGAGGCGGGTAAGATTCTGCGCTGCGTCCACTTCCTCCCGATAAGCCACTTGAAGCACATGATCACCTTTCGTAAAGTGCCGCCTGTTGTCCGCGCGCCGTTGAAGGCAATGGAGAGGAGCTGGAAAGCAGAGAGGTTCAGCTTTCAAAATACCATGTCGACGATAAGAGACCGATGCACGGCGGTTGCCGCACGCTACGCGTGGTCAAGCTCCCAAAGGTCGCGCCGTCATCGCTATGTCGCGCCAGTTTACGGACATCGTCCTCAGCAGGACGCACGCACACGCTCGCATTGACAGCACTTTTGCGCCGGTGTGTGCGGTGAGAGGCGCCGCCAGGGGTGTAGCGACAGGTAGCGCCTCTCCAATAATGGGGCAACAGCGATTCGTCGTCGTCAAGTATCCTTCAGCAACCGCACGAGACAGGAGCAGGCAGCGGTAGGCTTCACAAGCATGAGCATTAAGGGCGTGTAGGAGAATCGTCCTAATCCTCAGCTCCCCTTTTCATCTTCTCTCTCCAATTCTCATCAATTCCGTGGGACGACGAAGACAGAGTCACTCAAAGAGGGTCGCATTGCGCGCTCACCAACCGGCTCAGTGCAAGAGAGGTGAAAAACAAGGAGAGGATTGTCGAAGCACGCCGCCGGCGTCGTGGAGAGACCGTACAAATGGAGATGCGAGCCTGTAAAGCTTCGCCTGCACGCGCTCTTCTTCATGGCACGCTGAATGAAGTTATTTGAACATCATTCGGAGAAACCCATGCGTGTCTGCTTTCTCTGTGTGAACTGTTGTTCTTTCTGATTCTCTTGCTTGTCTGCTGTTGCTGTTGTTGTTTTCTGGGCAGCAGAATGGTTTTAAAAAATGGAAAGAGATCACGTTACGACGGCAATCTTAAACGAAGCCCTTGCTATCGCCTTGAGGCGGCTACGTCGTTTGCGGCGGCACAGGATACTGAAGGAACAGAAGAATCTCGGTCGGCGCGACGCGACCGAACTGAGTGTGACGCTGGGCAGCGTTGAGGTCCGCGTCGGCCCCTTGGGCTGCAGGAGGTGCCCTTACTGCCTCAGCGGGCTGCTGCGCCACTTGGTTGCGCAGCCGCACCGAGCGCTGGTAGATGACCTGCTCTATCGTGCCGTGTGCGTAGAGGTGGTGGACGGTGACCTGCTTGAGCTGGCCGAAGCGGTGGACGCGGCCGACAGCCTGGTGCTCCATTGCCGGATTCATATTTGGCTCCAAGAAAATGACGTGATTCGCAAACGTGAGGTTGAGGCCGGCGTTGGCGCTGCGCGAGGTCACGAAGAGAATGCGGTGCGGAACGGGTGAAGCACCTCCGGGCTGCTGCAATGCTCGCATGACGCGCTGGCGCTGTACAAACGTCGACGCACCGTGCACGATGTATGGCGTGTACCCGCAAGCTTGAATCGCGTTGCGGGCAATCTCTAAGCACGAGGGGTACTTGGAGAAGACCAGGATGCCGTCGCCCGGATCCGCCTGCCAGATCTGCTTCACCACCTCGACAAAGGCGCGCACGCGACTACCGTCACCGATGCGGGCAAGCGCGGCGTCGACGTCGTCCGCAGCAGGCACGTCGCCCACCTCCTCGGTAGCAACCGTGGCTTCGGCGGCGGGCCCTGCACCTGTGCTGCTGACCGTGATGACGCGCTTCTCGTCCAGCAACGACTTGCGGTCGCGGCAGTAAGGACACTTCGCGTTCACGTTGCCAGCATAGCTGCGGCTTGCGTCAATCACACTGACCACGCACTCTTTGCAGAAAATGTGGAAACAATTTAGCAGGGTGGGTGCGACCATGTCGTCCATGCACACGCCACACAGCGGGAACAACGGCGGGTCTGCCGCGAGGTCTTGCAAGGCAGTGACGGTCTCCTCTGGGATGCCGTCGTCGCTGCTGCGGGTGCCAGGGTTGAGCAGTTTAAAGTCAAAGAGCTTCTTCTCAGCGTTGGCGCGCACCACCGAACGAGCCCAATCCAGTGCCTCCTGCGGTGTTACGGGAACAAAGGTAGCGGCGACAGATGCGGCAAAATCGGCAGAATCCGCAACATTATTGTCTCTGATGATGTGTACCGCGCGAAGGACGCGAGCCTCGACGTCGCCGTGCAGCAGCTCGGCGTCGCCCACGCGGGACGGGTGGATGCACAGCCGGCACAGCTCCTGCACCCACTGCATGGCGTGGCCCATGCGAGACCCCAGCACACCCTGGCGGTGGAGACGAGCTGCAATTTGCATCACAACCACCGCGACGCGCTCATACAGCTGCGTTTCGTCGACTGTCAAGTCTGCACGGTGTGTAACAAAACGTACGGGCGGAAGCTCAAGCTCTTCACGCATTTGCTGATTGCGCTCGTGACGCACCATTGTCAAGGCGAGGATCTCCATCAGTGCGTTGGGCAGACAGGGCAAGTCATGCGCGTTTCTCGCCAAATTCGCCTGCCGGCGACACTCCGGCGGGACAGCGGCGGGGGCGGCCGCCGTCGCTCCATACGCCGCACCTTGCGTGCACACTGCGCACAAGCAGAACTTGACTTCTTCAAAAGGAAGCTCGTTGACAAGCGGGTGTCGAGCCCGTGCGTGCAGCCGCATTTCTGCTCGAATGGTCATCCGCCTGTTGTTGTAACCTACGTAAGACATTTGAACGTCAGTGTGGCGCGCGAGAAGGTTGTCAATGAGGCGAATGCCGTGACTGGAAGTTTTGGAGAGCAAGTCCGCGGCGCTACTCATGCCGAGGAAGGCGAGTGCCGCGCCAAGGGAGTCGGTCTTACCATTGTTCAGCGGCGTACCCGTCACCGCCCATCGGCGCTCGCCAAGAAGGTGGCGAAACAGACTTTTCGCTCCGCACTTCTGCGACTCGTCGAGCACCACACGGTGAAAGAGAAGATCCAAAATACGCAACGGCATCATTCCCGTCACCTCGGCCTCTGCTACAGCGGCAAAGTGCGGCTGCATCTCCTTCCAGTAGTCCTGAAGGGGCATCCACAAGTTGGGCAGCAAGACGTGTCGAACAAGGAGACGGCGGATGTCCGTGGGCATAGGGCAGCGCGACTCTGACAGAAAAATCCAGGCAAGGGCACTCTCGGTGACGCTGTCGGCGGCATCCGTATCAAAAAGCCGAAGGCCTCTTGGCAGCAGATCCAAGGGGGCTGCTCCAGTGGCGGCGGTGTAGCGCTGCAAAAGGCTCCACACCGCGTCCAGGAAGGTATTGCTGGGGAGGCTTGGCGACGCGCTGCACATGTGACGGCACAAGCGAGACCTCGTTTGCCGCTCGTCTGCCTGAAGCGGCGCAGCAGGCTCCCCCGCGCCCACAGTAATCGAGAAAAGCGAGCAACGGAAGACGAGGCAGCACGACGCCTCGTCGTAGCCAAAGGTCCAGGCGCTGGCAGCGGCTGTTGCCGTAGACGCATCCTCAAGTGTGGCCGAGCCGGCTGCAGAGCGCTGACGACCTCTCTGGCCTCGCCCACGTCCCCGGCCCCTGCCTCGCCCCCGCAGCCGGCCTTCGCTGGCCACCTCCTGCGCCTCTTCGTGCGACTCCAACACTATGTAGCGGCGGCGGTTGAAGTTGCTTAAGGCCGGGTCCTGCTCAGAAGCCTCCGGTGGCCACACTGCCACCTCCGCAAAGGCCTGAAGAGCCGTATGAAGTTGAGACGGGCGGCAGTCTTTCCACCCTCGAGCTACCGCCTTGGCGCACCCCGCGTCGTCCGCCTCATCAGCCTTGCACGACAGCCAGTAGCGCACCCCATCCGCCTCTTGCCGCAAATGAGTCGACAGCGTCTCGTACGTGGTGAGAACGAAGTCAGCCCTCTGCAGATCAGACGCGGTGTATTGCGTTTGCTTTGACCCGTAGAAAAGAATGTAGGTGGCGCTGGGGTAGAATCGCTGCATCTCCTCAATCCACTGGCCGGCGATGGACAAGGGCACGACTACCAGCGTCGTCCGGGGGAGGCGCGTAACGTGCACAGAGCTCCGTGCTGTCCCCGCTACGATTCTGTTAAAACCAAGGCCCCACCGCAGCATCTTCAAGTTAAATGCAAGCGGCGCCGAGCGCATCGCCGCGTGGCGAGCGGACACCTGCCAACACCGCGTCACGCAGGACGTCGTGCTTTCCGGCATACCATCATCACTCGCCTCCCTTACCGTGCGGTCGTACGCGCACAGCGTCAACACGGAGAGCGTCTTGCCGAGGCCAACATCGTCGCAGAGGAGGCCACCACGAATAAGACCGTCGCTGCAGTCCCGCTCCCGTCGCTGTGCACCGGTCCAACGCTCCACTATCACCTCGTGTGTTGTGGCGCAGTAGTACAGTGTCCCACTGCGTTGCACCACGTGTCGCCGTGCTGCGTCACCACAGGTGATGCGATACAGAGGTGCCCGCACGTGCTCGCGGTAGCCCTCTGTCTCTTTGTTCCACATCCGCTGCACATTTTCCAGCTGGTGCCGCTTCAGGTTGGCGTGGATGTACGTGCGAGGCAGCGCAGAGGCGGGAAGTGCTTCAGCAGAGTCGGCTGTCGCGCACGCCACGCAGCTCACCACTTGCCCAGCACTCATGCCGTCAACCGCCTCTAACGTGGCCGAGAAACGTGCAAACGAGCCCGCCGTGTAATAGGAAATGTCGCCGTCGACGATTGTGGGAGTAGTCGCAACGTGACGCGCATCAGCGCTGTTGTTGCCTTGGCCCTCGTCCCCGCTCTCCGCACTGCTGACCTCGACGACGGCCTGCGAGCCACAAAGAGCCGCCTCCGCCTTCTCTTCTCTCTCGTCCACCAAGAGATGCTGCTCTTCACGGCACCGACGCAGCGCTGCGACGTAAGAGAGATGCTCCTCCAGGAGAAAGAAGCAGGCGCTTGCCGCTGGGGGACACGGGCGGCACAGGCAGCCGTGGTAGTGGCGGTTGTGTCCGCCGCCACCGACGTCGTTGTCCTCGCGCTGCTGGGCCCCCTCCGCGATGTGCTGGAAAACCTTCACAAGGGAGAAGAGGTGCTGCACAGAGACTAACTCGGAAAGAAGAAAGACACTGCTTGTCGGGGTTGCTCGGAGGTTTGCTTTGGGGATGCGCAGCGCAATGGTGAAGTAACCTCCCCTGCCAAGAACGTCAGCACGTGTGTGTTCATAGACGGCGCGAATACGGGCTGCCAGACCTCCACAGGTGTAGTGCTGCGGAATCTCTGCCGCCGTGTTGGGGAGAATCTTGCGGTAGAGTGCTTCGGCCCATGTTAAGCCACCGCTGTGCCGCTCCAGCAGCGCCAGGTCATTCTTTGAGACCGTCGGGAGAGGAATACTCCGTGGCTCTTTTGCCTCGCCACTTCCGAATCTGCGGTAAGAGCGGGTGTTAGACGACCGCTTTTCGACTGCCGTTGCGCTCTGATCGTGGCTGGCGTGGTAGCGCTTCGCCGCCTCGACGATGGCAGGGAACTCATCAATTTGAAATGGTACCAGACAGGAGCAAAGGCTGCAGTTTCGCAGCGATCCATGTGTGATGCCAGATCCCATCATTGACAGCTGCAGATCCGCATGCACCTCGCCGTGCGGGCAGCAGCGCAGCGGCTCGACCATCGCGCCGGCATCATCGCAACAGCCATTCTTCAGACCCAGAAGTTCAACGATTGTCGCTTGATCAAGAGCCCTAATCCTGTCCAGATCGACCCGCTGCGTCAGTACGAGGAAGTAGATGACCTTCATCAATGGCTCCCCGGAGATGCTGATAAACCGGCAGGATGGGCAGGCAAGAAATAACAGGGTCGCAAACTCAAGAGGAGACTGTAGCAGAGAGAGGAGCAGTCCCAGCAACTCCAGCGCGCGCACTGCCGGGTCATTCCCGAAGACGCTGCCGCCCTCCTCGCGCACAACGCGAGCCAAACGCGCGCACTCACTCAGAATGAAGTGCTGCACACACGAGAGCGCAACAAAGGCCTGCACGTCGTTCTCGCCCCCGCGCCTCTTGTCTGTCTCCTCGTTCTCCATTTCTGGGTCGGCGGCTAGCTCTTCTGGCTCGTCTGCAAGTGGGGGCGGTGCATCTTCCACAGCATCCTCTTCGAACGCCGCATTCGCCGTAGCGGTGTCGCTGCGCTGAGCCACTGAGGGAAGCCCCACAAGGTCAATAGAATGCTCTGACCGCCGCAGTCCGCGAAGTAGTATTGCGTTGCGCAGATGTGCTACGAGTGACTTTTCTAGCATTGGAAGAAATTCACGCTTACTGGCCGCGGAGCGAGCTGCGGGGTCGTCTTTCTTTGCTGGTGGCTTTCCACGGACCGGCGCAGAGGGCTTCAACTCACCACCCGCCGCGGTGGCCTGCGCCGCTGGAATGCCTCGAAGTGGCTCTGGCTCTGACTCGACTACGCCACCGGTCAGCGTCATCTGGCGCTGGTGTCGGGACATCACGCAGGCACTACCAGTGTAGACTACGGCTTCAGAATCCACATCAACGACGGCAGGCGCCTCCATTGCAATGGAAGATTCCCCACTGCTGTGCACCTCGATCTCGTCTTGGTCGACAACGCCGGCGGCGGTGCGAGCTCGCTTGCGTGGCGGCGGGCACGTCGCCGTAGGAGATGGCGGCGGAAGCGTCCTATGCGGGCTGCGAGAAGGAACTGCTGCAGAAACAGAAGGCATCTTGCCAGCCGCTTTCGTCGTCTTCTTTGGAGCCATAGGAAGAAAGGAAGTATCTGATGTAGGTTTTTTTTTCTTTAGTAAGTAAGGTTGGCGAGTGTCGCACGCTGTAGGAAAAATGTTGAGGTGTCTGGCTTCTGTCAAATACTGCACACTAAAACGAAAAAAGTAAAAGAAAAGTCAAAATGGCGAGGAAAAAAAAAACTAAGAGAGGCAAAGACGAGACTGGGTCGATTGCCGCAAAAAAAAAAATTTTCCAGGGGAAAAGAAGGTAGCACGCGATTGAGGAAACACAATCTGCTGAGACGATCAAAACCACCAAAAAAAAGCAAGGGAGGTAAAAAAAACACAAAAAAAAAGCTAAAAAAAAAAAGCTATCTGGGCGGAGTGGAAAGAGGAGGATTCTGAAGCCAATTGCCGTTCTCAGAGCCGCAATGCACAAGCTGAGAGAGAAGGTAACTGTGTGTCGAGGAAGACAATAACGCAGATCTTCGTCGCTGGTATATGACGCCTTGCACACTCGCAAAGAGAGAAGACGGTAGTACGCAGGATTGATACGTTGTGCGAAGTTAGATGGAGTCGAGAAAGGAAAGCGGTATACTCGAGAGTAGCTCTGTCGTGTTGAGGGTGCGGCACCACTGGCAGAGATAGCAGCAAGGGCGGCACGGCAGCATAAGAAGTAAAGCGAAACAAAAGCAAAGAAGAGGAAGGCAACGAGACAGAAAAAAGTGGAATGGAGAAGCGACAAGACGAGTTGTTTCACACTACCACACGTGCTTGAATTTGGAGGTACCGAGCCCGACAGAGCGCCTGAGCGCCGCATAGCTTGCTCCTGCAGCCGAAAGAAGCAAAGTGTACTGCTACGTGGAAGCGGAAAAGCGCCGGTACACCTGGCACGGAGTCCCATTCGCAGCAGTACCTGTTGTTGTTTTCTTTACGCTATCGTTGGCGCACCGTCTATCTTTGAAAAACTCCACCACAAATGAATCGAAAAAGACGAAAAGGAAGAACAAAACCGGCAACCTTCCAAGGTTCGCCACCGGCAACGTCAATCACTCCCGTTGGCAGTGGACCGAACGATCCGTCATGAGGATGCGGCCCGAAAAGTGAGCAGCTGTCCCTGGCGCATTACCACGTCACGCACCACCAGGATGTCAGGTATCGGCTCATAAGCGCTTACAATGAACGTGCAGTCTTTCTAATGGTACGAGTTTAACCTGCAAGACAACAGAGCACTGCGACTGCGGGTGCGAAAATCGAAAATGCGAGGCAAACGTCCGTTTGTGTGCAGTGCCGAGAACTGGCCTGCATCCCCTTAATTGCCGGCACCGGCGCAACGCTGCTGAACGCTTTTACCTACGACGAGCTCCTAGATGTGATCCGCAAGAGGAAAGCACGAAGTCACCCTTCACCAGCTTCGGAGAATACAAGAGACAATTCTTTGAGGTAATAGGAGGGTACACTCCTTTTCAGGCGAGCAACGGGCTCGACAGCGGGGAGTGGCTTCTTGACGGATGCTGGCCGTGTCAGTGCAGTGGCGGCGGGGGACTGTGAGGGGTAAAGCTGCATGTGGGGGGACGGGAGTGCTAAAACAACGTAGGTACTGCACCGTTGATACGCCTGCTCTCTAGCTCGGCGGTATGGAGGGAGAAATTTGCTTGCAGCCGGCTACGCATCCATCTTGCAAATTCGAGTGCTGCGCTCTCGCGTCGGCCAGCGACGCTGCGCCTCGCGCGTGCCACCTATCCAGCTTCACAAGACTGTTTCCAGATGTTACCCACTGTCGCAAAACCGGTAGGACTCCTTGTGGGTCGACTTTCTGCAACAAGCAGAGCTTTATGCCATTCGAATAAGCGAGCCGACATGCAGGTGCAGAAGCACGCGCAGCTGGCGTTGGTGCCGACGACCGCTAGCGCTTTTAATCTTTGCAGTGACCAGCAGCTGGCAACGCCTCTCCGCACCTTTTGTAGCGCATCAAAAAGATTTCAGCACCCACGTCGACGTTGACAGTGAAGCCGCGCCATTTATTTTGGGACAACAGTCGCTTTTATAGCGCATTTAAAAAACCACAGCTGCCGTAAATCGTTAGCTTGCTCAGTGGGACGAGCTCTGCACAGCGCGCACTAGACATGATGTCAGAACGGAGAAAATTTCTCGTCGAGAGAATCTTTCACCGCTGCCAGCTCAATTCAAATGTTGCGCGAAAGGTTCAATCCGCGCAGATTTTTTGGAAATTTGCGGTCATTGTGGCAAAAACTGACTACCGACCGATCGAAACGAAGTTTAGCAAACGAAAAGAAAGCATGCTCATACTCATGAGATGCGAGCAGCTAATAAAAAAAAGAGGGAGACGGGATTCTTTCGATGTTGTCATAAAAAAAGCTCGTGGCTGGATGTAAGTTGAGAGTAAGAAACATTTCAAAGTTTGCGCACTAAACAAAGTAGAAAGCTCTCTGCCAGGTGGGTGAGTGGAAGAATCAGGGCAGAGCCGCAAAGAGAAAAGATCCGTGCCCAAGAAAAAAAGGGAGGTGCTTTTGGAATGAAGGGCCGACTCAGCACCACATCTGCCACGCCGCTTCCGAAACGCAAAAAAACTGGAATGTGCCTCTGCGCGCTCTCTCCGCAGGACGGTGCACCAACGCAGATGCTGTTTGTAGTGACGCACTGTACAGTACAACTTTAAAAAATGAGCTAGCTCGTGCGCAATGGAAAAAGTATGTTCGGTGTAGTCAGCAACTTTCTTCGCTTCGCTCCCCTCCTTTAAGCCGGGTTGGTGGCCAGCTGGCAGCACACAGTGCCAAACTCCGTCGGTATCCAGCCGCCCACTGCAGCTGCATCTAGAGAGAAAAAGTGAGTGCTTGAGAAAATCGCCAGCATGTCGTCACGCACAGTGCGGAGCGGTGCTGCGGTGCTTCGTCATGGCGGTGATACATAATGCTTAATGCTTCCAGTGACAAGGCTTCACCTTCTCGTTTTTCTTACAGTAGCGGTGCGTGTACAAAATAGTTCGATACAAACTGGGGAGTGTGTTTCACTTTCAGCTATCGATTTCTCCTGGTTTCGACACTGCGAATTGTCGAGAAAGCACTTTGTGGTTGTTTTCCCTCGGCGCGTAGTGAGAGGAGCTGCCTTTTTGACACCGTTTCCCTGTCCGGCACACCCCTCGCATTTGCAGAAAGTCGTAGCGCTGCCCTCTTTGTAAGGTCATAGACAATAAGTAGCTATGCGCATAGCATTTTATTATGGTGGCCAATGGACAACACGTACGTGATCAGCTGAGTCCCCGCGCTCTGCTAACATTCTCAACGGCGAGATAACTTATGCAGATCCAATCGGAAGCTTTACGGGATAAGTCGTCGATCTCGAATGAGAGAACTCATTATGCGAAGAAAACTACACAGCAACTGGGGAAGGGTCTTGCTAGACCACCACTGCCGCATAAAGTGCGGAAAACACGGCCGCAATACCGCCGTCAAATCGAGAGCGGTTGGCTGCGACGGCAACGGCTGCCGCTGGCCGTAGCAGGATTCTCTTGACAACTTGATTCTGAGCGTGACCTTAACTTCTCGCAAAAGACTTCTCAACGAACCACCAAAGATGTGAACGAGCATCTTTTAGTAGATAAACCACTTCAGTAATTCACACAACGACTACGAGCGCCAGAAAGCTAGGCCCTCGCCCAGCACTCCTTACACACACATACCTTACACAACCAAACCCCCCCCCCTTTCTCCCTTCTTATGCCTTAGAAACGTCATCAATACAGCCCCCTCGCGCCTGCAAAGTGTACCTTTGCTTGGGCGGCACGTTCCATTTGCCTCTTTCCCAAACGACTCATTGAATCGCAACTTGCGAGAGGAAGCGACTGCGGTGCGCCAGTCAGGGCTGCAATGAAGTGTTTGGATCCTCCAGTAAGGTGAATTACTGCTTCATCCAGCCAGAGAATACCGTACTTGATTCGTGAAAAAAAACCTGCTGCAGGGTCGGCCTTTTTTCTCTTCTGTGACTCTGATCGAGAGTCTCAACGCCGGCTTGGCTGCGGCATAGTAATAAACCACTGCGGCTGCCATCAAAACCGCGAAATTCCCTGCACCAGCCGACGTTGGCGGCTCGACGGGCCACACAACCCTGCCTTAAAAGGCATCTTTCTTTCATCCATCAGACTTAATTTTTACATTAAAGCCACAGAATGCGGCGCGCATTGCTGACAAGTCTTACGCCTTAGCGCCAGCTTATAGGTTGAGCAAGCGGTGAGCAAAGTACTTTCTGTCTTCCGTGCGTAATGCTAAAAAAAAAAAATTCAGGAAAAAGTAGGTTGCACGTCTGAGATGCTATTTGCCAGCCGTTCGAAATTAAGAAGGCGACAGAGATAACTTTGCATGCTCCATGTGCAAAAGTCTAGTAAAAAAAAGTCCGTTCTAACTATGTCGGTTTACTTTGATAGCATCAAAGTAACCCGTGTTAAAGGGCCGAAGAGATTCAATTCCAGGGAAAGCCGCCAGCGGCTCTTTCACCCAGAACTGAAAGAGAGGTGTGGACTTGCTGTTTTACGGTGAAAGCTAATTTATAAATGGTGTTTCTATCATATAAAACCTACTCGCATAAGCGTGGAAGCCATCCTGCTTCTGCGCTGCGACGATTTTGAGCGCAACCCTGGGCCCACTTTAAGATGTGCTCAACGGAACTGCAAGGAGTTGACGCAGCCCAAAAGACCGGCGCTGGTCCGTTTCCCCGAAGCGAATTTGAAGCAGGCCCGCATTCCTCAAGAGACGCACTTCCCTGTCTCATATTGCGAATCATTTGATCTGGACGGCTACCAGCACGTCGGCGCGGCACAAGGGTACAATGGAGGTGGAGTGTCCGTTCTTATTCAGCGCGACCTTGGTACGGAAGAAAACAGTACCATTGTTGAGTGTGGGATGAAGCAGACCTCCATCACAATCCACTTCGACAACCCACCCAGGAAGATTCGCTTTACCTCCGGGTACATCCCACGCTGCGCATTTGTCACGCGGGACAATTTGGCACGCTTTTCTCTCCCGTCACTTCCGCTAGTGATGGGTTTGGACGCTAGCAAAACCACCTCAACTGGGAAATTCGAGACTCCCCAAGCACCGCACCCACCAAAAGCAGCGGCGCCAACGCAGAAGAGAACCTTTTTGAGCGGATGGTAGAGAATGACCTTATGCGCGCGAACAACTGCAATGCACCGACCCGTATCAGTTTCGACGGCAGTACCCGCACTTCCCCTGACGTGACGCTTTTCAGGGACTGTTTTGTGCTGAACTGGGAAAGTCGTCCCACTCCAGACCGTGATCACTGCTGGATTATCTTCCTGGTGCAGTTTGCAGAAGGGCATGAGCCAATACCGCAAACTGACACCAAAAAGTCGATGTTCCAGTTCAAGAAAGCGGACTGGAAGACATACCGCATTGCCATCGCTCGCCTAATTCGAAAACACGGCCGCCACGTCACACGTAGGAAAGCCCTCGCCAACGAGGTACAGAAACGCGCTCTCGCCCCGCTACGCCGCCGCCGCCGCCTCTCGTACTGGATTGACAGGGCACAAATCAAACCCACACGCGCATACATTAAAAACTACAGAGAAACGCTCAAGCACAAAGAACTAGTCTTTACTTCCATCCTCCATAAAGCTACGAAGAAAGCTGTCCCAGTGAGAAAAGCGAAATACCCTCCTCACTGGACAGAAAGACTCACAGAGCCTCAACGCGACATAGCAGCGACCCCACCTACTGATCCCAAACGTCGCGAGCCCACGAAGACCTATTGTACGGAATTGCAGAAGGAGGGCATCAACTGATTGGTAAAGAGTTGCAATCAGCTGACGCCGAGTGACCTGCGGTCATGGTCCCGCATCCAAGCACTTCATGCTTCGCGGCCCTTAGTGGCGCCTGTCCTCATTATTGCTGAGCATCCTCTTACTCGCAAAGCTCATGCCGCCACACTGACTAACATGTGCAAAACCAAAGCCACACGACATCCGCTTGCTCCGCTTCGCGTTCCGCCCCGCCCCAGCACCCAACCTTTCGAACGCTTTTCGCTTGCAGAACTAGAGATGGCACTACGAAAAGTGCACTGTGGCTCCGCCCCTGGCCCTGACGACATTCACTGCGACTGCATCCGCGCTCTTCCTGACGCGGGTACGAAATTTCTGTTGAACATCTACAATCACAGTGCCATGAGTGGTCACGTCCCAGGCTCCTGGAAAAAAGACATCATTATTCCTTACTGAAGCCGAAGAAGCCCGCCACAGATCCCACCTCCTTCCGTCCCACCACTCTCAACAGCAACTTGTGTAAGTTGTTGGAGCGCATGATATCTCGCCGTCTGCGTGACCATCTAGAACCACGACTACAATTGCAGCAGGCAGGCTTTCGCCCGCACCGGTCCACCACTGACCCTCTCGATCTCCTCCTTCACAAAGTGGTGCAGAGGCCCAAAGGCACAAGGATTGGAGCCGTTTTTGTAGACTATGCACGTGCCTTCGACTCTGTCGACCATGGCGTCATCATCAGGGCCCTCAAGAAATTCGACGTAGATTCTTTTCTGACGCGGTGGATTATGGACTTCTTAGGCGACCAAACAGCGCGAGTCCGAGTCAGCAACACTTTTTCTGACCCGGTAGCCTTCACCTGTGGTGTTCCGCAAGGTTCAGTCCTTGGCCCTCTGCCCTTCATCATTGCTATGGACTCCCTTAGCGTGCAACTAAATCAAATTGAAGGCCTTGAGCACGCCTTCTTTGCGGACGACCTTACCCTCCTGTGTTCCTCACCGGATAATGAGCAGATTCAAAAGACGCTGCAGTCTGCGTTAGACACCGTTGCTCGCTGGACGGAAGTACACTTCATGGAATTGAGTGCCCCGAAGACGAAGCACACGCTCTTTGGTGCTCGACACCACAATCAGCTGTCGCTACACATAGGCGCAACCCGACTGGAGGAAGATCGATACCCACGACTTTTGGGTGTGGATTTTCAGCCGCTTAGGGGCGTTGGGGGACACGTGCAGGCAACAATCAATGCAGCGAAGAAGCGCTTGGCGAAGCTGAGGGCAGTGTCCGGAGAACTCTGGGGACCATCGAAAGACGTCCTCCGACCCTTTTATTTGGCCCTCATTGAATAAAAACTCCTCTAAGCCGCGACGTCCTGGTGGGAAAACGCCAGCGATTCGTGCAAAGCATACTTGAAGCGAGTACATGCACTTGGCGCCGTGATGGTGACTGGTATCCCAAAATACGCTGACGCAAATGACCTATTGAAAGAAGCTGATCTGTTGCCGCTAGACGCCACAGTACTGCTCCGCCGACTACGACTTTACCTGACAGCAGTTACCAGTGGTGAATATATGGGGCGATTAGCAAAGGAGGTTTGCGACGACGAGCATCCACTACACACCTACATCCGCCGCGCACAAGGTGGATACACCGCTATCAACTTTTTTGAGCATCCTCTCACGTTTCGATCTCTCTTGAAAAGCCGTCGGGTGTATTTCAACACGTCGCTCCCAGGAAACTTACGTGCTGAATCCCCAGTTGCAGAGAAGCTCGCTGCATGCAAAGCTCGCCTACGCCGGTTTCGAAATGTGCCGTTGGCACTCTACACCGACGGCGCCGTTGAGCCTGATGAGCAATCTGGAGCAGCTGCCATGCTTTGCCACAAAGACCGGCTCGTCTCAACAGTCACTGACTTCTGTGGCAGATATGCGTGCAGCTACCGTGCTGAATGCATTGCGATGGGAGTAGGGCTGAAGCGGCTCCTCCAGTACGTCACGCAGCACCGAATCTACCGTACCACATGTGTTATCGTCACCGATTCTTACTCGCTCCTCATGGCGCTCAAAATAGGACCCACAACCGTTGACAAAGGTGTTCTGCGCCGCATTTGAACCACCATCCTAGAGCTGATCAACCGCAAGGTTCGATCATCTTTTCAGTTTGTCTTCGGACATTGTGGTATTCGGAGAAACGAAGCAGTGGATCAAATGGCCAAGGCTGCCATCAAGCCTACTCCGACAGATCGCGCCTGGATCACGGACCTCGTCACGACGATCAGACGACTTCACAACATACCGCAGAACCGTGTACGTAACCCCTCTACACTCCGGCAATTTCTACTGAACAGCAATGTGGCCACCCCCAAGAACGGCGACGTGGTTCTCACAAAGCAGCAGGGGACAGCGTTGGCGCAATTTCGAAGTGGCACCTCACATTATTTTGACTTTTTACATAGGCGTTTGAACACTACAGACAACGAAGAATGCAGATGGTGTGTTGCACATCGAATGAAGGAAATGGGACTACCGCCCCCGCTTCTCGCACCGCCTTCAGAGCCACCGCCTTCTGCGTATTTTGCATTGCACCCGTCGGATTCCGCGCTATGCCCAGTATGTTACCAAGCCTTCCCAGGCCGTGAGCAGCTGAAGAAGCACATTGTAAGCGCAAACAAAATTACCGATGCTGCTGAACTGAGCACGATGGTTTCGCTTGCCCTTCATGCATCCCCATCAAGAAGTTTCTACCGGTGCCCGCTGTGCCCCTCTTTCACCCGCAACTGCGACTTTTCCGTCAGGCGCCACATGTTTCTGCATGGGCCGCTCCCTCTTGACACCCGCACACCTATTGAGAAAGTTCGCATTGTGGAGAAGCTGGAGTGCCCGGTCTGCAAAAGACTGATCGCGGCTATGCACATGAAGCGACACGCGGAAGCGGCGCACAACAGACCTATGGATCGCGAAAGCGCCGGTGGCGCAGTTACGGCACCTCCAGCAGCAGCAAATACCAATGCTAGTCCAACCACCGGACCGCGCATACAGATTTGTCCGTCGTGCAACCACTCTCTCTCCACCATTTCAGGTATTCTCTATCATGTCAGGCAAAAACATCCCGAGCTGACAAGTCTAAAGGTCATAGACGATAGAGGAAAGGAAAAGTTGATCCCCGTACATCCTAGATTACATGTTTGTCTCGATTGCGGTGCAGCGTGAATATCTCTCTACTAATGCTCGACTCATCATGTATGAATGTAGTAGAAGGTTAGTGGAGGAGGAATAAGGAAGAATAGGAACTATAGCGGAGGACGAAGCTATGTAGATAGATCTCATAGGGGCGACTATATAATTCAAGCCGGCTCGCATCTTTCCACACTTTTGAGCATGATGAGTTGCTTCTCGCTCTCTCTCGCTCTTGACATCTACCCCTTACTGGCATGAAACGTTACTAGGCTGGTTTTCTCCTGACGAAAGTGCCAAGGTAGTTCCCACCTAGTCATTCCACTCCCGCTTGTCACCCTACCCGTGTCGCTAGTCTCCGTGTCGCGTAATGGGGCTCTCGGCTTGGTGCGTCTGCCAGGGGTGTCCGCGGACTTCACATCCTGGGCATCAATGCGGTATGGCAGGTCAGCCATTGTAGCGTGTATCTCTGAGTTGATGGCGTGACTGCGCTCAAAGTTCTTGCGGAAGGCCGACAGGGCGGAGCTGTTGTCAATGTGCAGGTGTATGTCTGCACCCGGTCGTAGGAAAGACCGGAACGCCTCGAGTGCGCAGCGAACGGCCCGAAGCTCGGCTGCATTGATGTTCGTGGCCTGTCCTGCTCCCCACCTGCTGCCGGCCACGACGGCTTGTATCGTGCCTGCGTTGATGCACACGGCATCCTAGCCTTGGAGGGTGGCATCGGTGTGCAGGTGGTATGCGGCAGTGGATGGGGGCAGGCGCGCAATGGTGCGCGGTGTGTTCTGCGTGGCTAGGGTTTGCCAAGCGCGCAGCTCTTCTGAGGCTGTTCCAGGTAGCCCTGCCGGAGACGTCGCGTGAAGCAGTCCTCTAGACCACCTGGCCATCAACCGCCGCGTGGCTTTGAGAAAGAACCAGTACCGGTGAACTGGCAAGTGCAGGATCCGGGCAGCAAACCACAGCCTTCCCACCAGGCGCTCGAGTTGCTCCATAGTCAAATCATCGTGCGAGTCCTGGCACAGCTTCTTGTGGGTCTTCTCCCCAATACTCACCGCCTCGAGTGTGTGGTCAAAGACCACGCCAGCAAAGGTGTACTTATTTGCGACAGTCGTCTCATCCTCATTGAGAGAAACTTTGAAGTTCTTTGCGGCATCTCGGATCGCCTGCAAAGCTGTCGCCACCGCCGTCCGAGCTCCGGTGAGCTGGATGTTGTCGATCTGCACATTGACGTGGTCATTGACGGCTAGCCGTTTTCCACACAATCATGAGGAGTAAACTCGGCAGCAGCGCCACCTCCTGGCAGATCCTGAGATCGCGGTATTCTCGCTCGAGCAACGTAAGCTCGATGTGAAGGACGGCAACAGTTTGCTGGCTCCGAGTTAGGCCATGCAAGCGGAGATGCAGAATCTTCGCAGCATTATGGAGTCCCTCGCCACCGAGCTGCGCAGCTCACGTGGCCCCGCCTAGCGCCAGACCCTTCGAAGTATTTTTCCGGGGGTCACGGCCGTAACGGCACCTCCGGTGAGCACTAACGCTACTCCCCAGCCTTACAATTTGACCGATTCACCGGGCGAGCCTGCTCCACCGGAAACAGAGCTTCTCGCGCTTTCAAATCTGAGTCTAGCAAGGTGAGTTCTTGATGGGGGACGCCGAGTTTGCGGAAGATGTTTATGAGGTGGCGGACGTACGTGTGTTTCGATTGTACGCTGATCGGGAGAGAGAAGACAAAGATCCCGGCGCTGTGAGCCCCTAGCGGCAGCTCGTTTGCCTCGGCAAAGATCCGATACCTGTTCCACAGGCTGCGCATCTGGGCCCACGTCGCGCTGCTCCACATCCCTTCCATGAAGGTGATGTAGTTGGCCTCGGCTGCGGGAAGGTCGGTGGGCTCGGGTTGCCGCCGGAGCTGCGGTACGGCACGCTGTAGAAGCGTCACCAGCACCCCCTCGGTTCATTTGCCGTCGTGCTTTACGGCGGCGCCGCTTCCGTTTTTTTGCGGGTTGCGGGTAGACGCGGCCTTTAGGCGTCTGGCCATAAAACTTGAGGCCGGTGCTGGCCTCCGTCTCCCGGAGGAACTGCTGCGCCATTTGCGGCATAAGGCCCACGCGCTGCGCTTGCCCGGAGCCCAGCGTCTGCCCTTGGACCCGTTGAGCCTCAATCAGCAGTCGCTGGTAAGAGAGGCTGAGGAGGGCGGCGAGGTCGGCGTTGTCCGGCGCCGTCAGGTCGAACATCCGCGTAAGGACGTCGAACTTGTTGCAGAAGCTCTGGTAGGCAAGCTGCAGCAGGAGTGCGCGGATCGTCGTGGGGTGGACCCCGATCCACTCCAGCGGCTGCGCCTTGACCGCGGCATATGTGCCGAGCTGGTTTAGCAGCCTCGGCCAGGTGCTGGCGTTCAGCGTAACGCCGGGATAGAGCGTCAGGGCGGCGGACGGATTGTACGGCTGGGAGGCGATGACAGCTCTCTTAGGAGGTGCTGTTGCAGCCGTAACCTCCGAAAAAATGCCGTCGAGGGTCTGGCGCTGGGCGGGGCCACGCAAGCTGCGCAACTCCGTGGCGAGGAACTGGACCATCGCTTGGGGACTCTGCTTCCTCGCGCATGGCCTGGTTTTGCTGGTCTCCGCAGGCAGGCGCGTCGCGCCTTCGGCCTTCGCGGTCGCAAAAAAGCCATCCACGACACGCAACATGTTTGCCCGGTACTGTGGGTCGGCCAGATTTTGGAGGTACGCCTCCAGCACGTGCAGCGTATCCCGAAGCAGGGTGGTGATTGCTTCGCTGGGGTTGGGGAACTCGGTGAGGTTGGGCTCACGCTGGCCGCCCCAGTTCGCTGGAGTGACAGTGTAAGTCCGGGCGGCGGTGTACTCGGCGTTGGGCTCGGCGAACTTCAGCCGCCTGTCCGCCAAAAAGGAGTTCATGAGACCGTGCGACAGCTCACCGGACGTCCACCGGAGCTCAATCGGGAGAATTCTAGCCCGGCAGGCGAACACAACCGACCAAGAGCAGAGAACACCCAAATTGGCCATTTTGAGGTGGGGAACTGGGATGTGTGCTTTAGTGAAAGGGAAATCGTTTTTTTATTTTCCCGGTGTGAATTCGAGAGCGGGGCCTGTGCAGCCTACTGCAACATACAAAGAGAGAGGAGAGAGAGAGAAGGTGGGAGCAAGCGTACGATCGTCATTCACTCTCCAATGCACACTTGACTCTAATTTACGCATTTTGGCCTCAGACGGCATCGCGAGAAAAAGCATGGCGAAAGAAATCCTGCGACTCTATGCACCTCCTCGAGGTTGGAGTGTGAAGAGACGCCAAAGCACTCAATGGTATGTGAAGGCCTTGCCGAACTTCGGAAGAAGCATGAAATCGGCCCCGGGTATGAAGTGGAAGCAGGTGCGGATGTGAAATTGGCAACTGTGTAATAGTGCTTCGAAATCTGGCCTGGACGATTTACTCATTAGTAGATCGTAGGTTGTTGCAGGAGGGGAAAAGTGGCGAGGGGGGGGATTATGCAAAGGGTTTGGTGTGAACTTGCTTAGGTCGAAGACCTTTCGGATTTTGCTTTGTTATTGTCCGCGTCAGTTGTCACATAATGGAACGCGAAGGAAACCAGAAAATATGCTCTTCAGTTCGTAACGTTCTGGGTGACAGAAACAATGTCTTTTTCTTTTGTGGACAGTTTCGTGCGATTTCGGCGCTACCAGTTTTGTCAAACGGATATTGAAGGGCAAGTGGTAAATTATTTTTGTCTTCCTGCAGCTGTCTTCAGACTCGGATGGTGAGGTTGTAGTTGCGAACTCGTAGTAATTTTCTCAATGCACCTCCCGTTTTCTCTTTTCTCCGAGACTTACGTTGCAATTCATTTAATTTGAAGTTCAACAATTGCCAAACGCATTCATGCAGTAGATAGTACTGCCATTGAAGCTAATTTACATGTGCCCTACATCCCTCGCTCGCTTCTTTACTTTGCCTCTTCAAGCTCTCCGCTAACGCCTCGAAAATATGGAGAGCAAACGTCAAGAAAAAAAATTAATAGTTGTGTTGACAATTTCTTTTCTCATAAATGCAGCGTCGCTTGCAAATAACATATGTGCCTGGAAAGGAAGCGGAAAAAATAAATGCTAAAATGGGTCACGTGGCACATAGCTCGACCAAAACGTAAATGCGATGTCGACGGAAACCACAATTCTCGGTTTGTGAGCAAACGAGTGGCACAAAGAACCAATTTTTTTTTGCTTAGATAAAGTGTGAGTGAATGTGTTCATGCGCGCAATAGACGGAAAGTAAATCCAGTGAAGGTTTTCTTATTCAGTGCCTTCTTTTTGTCGCAACAGGAATACCGGTGAACGGAATTCTGATAATATATTATTACTTAATTTTCTTCCCTTATTTTCTTTCATATATATATTCTTTCTGCTTGCAAATAACTAAAATTGGTATTCTACAGAATTCACAAATTATATATTCGAGATGGGACCTTCCGATCGCAATCCCTACACGGGAAATGTTTACAGCCCACGGTACCACACTTTACTGAAAGGTCGAGAAAAACTCCCCATTTTTGCGGCCAAGTCACGCATCCAAAAGCTGGTGAATCAGTACCAAACAGTTCTACTTGTCGGCGAAACGGGTAGTGGAAAAACAACACAGGTGCCACAGTACATTTTGGAGCTTAACCCCGAGCATGGGATAGCATGCACGCAGCCGCGGCGTGTGGCCGCCACCAGCGTCAGCGAGCGTGTGGCGGAGGAGATGGACGTTGTTCTGGGGGAAGAAGTGGGTTACAATATTCGCTTTGACGACAAAAGCTCCGAAAAGACTCGCGTAAAGTATTTGACTGACGGTATGCTTCTCCGTGAGGCGATGACGGACCCTCTGCTCAGCCGCTACAGTGTCATCGTTTTAGATGAGGCGCACGAGCGCACGGTCTCGACAGATATTCTTATCGGAACGGTGAAGGCGCTGCTGCCCAAAAGACCTGATCTTCGCATTGTGGTCATGTCCGCTACTTTGGAGGAAAAGCGCTTTCAGGAGTATTTCCCTGAGGCACCGCTGGTGCACATCTCGGGTCGGATGTACGGCGTTGAGGTCTACAATTCCAAGGCTCCGGAGGCGAACTACGTGGAGGCGGCGATTCGAACCGCGACGCAAATTCATCTCTACGAGGGAGATGGCGACATTCTCATTTTTCTCACCGGAGAGGATGAAATCGAGACCACCGTTGAGCGCTTGCAGAATGGCATTCGCATGGCAGAGCACAGCAGCGCGAACTGCCATCACGGTCCGGTGGCAGTGTTGCCTTTGTATTCTGCTTTACCGCCTTCGCAGCAGCGGAAGGTTTTTCAAAGCGTCCCAGAGGGAACACGGAAAATCGTCGTTGCAACCAACGTTGCAGAAACCTCGCTGACTATTGACGGCGTCGTGTTTGTGATTGATTGCGGATTCTCAAAGCAAAAGGTCTTTAATCCAAAACTCCGTGTCGAGTCGCTGCTTGTCACACCCATTAGCCAGGCTAGTGCACGTCAGCGGTGCGGGCGTGCGGGCCGCACCCGCCCTGGAAAGTGCTTCCGTCTTTACACGGCAAAGTCGTTTCAGACCGCCTTGCAGCCCAACACTTACCCGGAAATTCTTCGATGCAATCTCGGCAGCATTGTGCTAAACATGAAGAAAATGGGCATTGAGGATTTGATTAATTTCGACTTTGTTGAGCCGCCAGCGCCGGAGACCTTAATGCGCGCGCTCGAATTGCTGAACTATCTTGGAGCGCTGGACGATGACGGTAATCTGACGGAGCACGGGGCCCTGATGTCGGATTTTCCAGTGGATCCCGAAATGGCGTCGATGCTGTTTCACAGCGCGGAGTATGGCTGCTCGGAGGATATTGCTCGAATTTGCGCCATGCTGTCAGTGCAGAATCCGTTTATTAATCCTTCCAACGACCAGCGGGGACGCGCCATGCGATGCCGTGAGCAGTTCTACCACCCAACGGGCGACCACATCGCGTACCTAAATGTGTTCAACGCATTCTATGAGACGAACAATCAGAGCACGTCGTGGTGCACAGACAACTACATCAACCCTCGCGTTTTGAAGCAGGCGGTGAACGTGTACCGGCAGCTTGTCGGCATTATGCGCCGCATTGGACTCTCTGTTTCCAGCACGTACAGTGCAATGCAGCGCCAGATTCAAAGCGATGAGTTTCCGGCAGAGATGGAGTTTGCCAACGAAATTCGTCGGGCTATTGTGAAAGGCTACTTCACAAAAATTGCGCTTTCTCTTCCCACTAAGCACCAATTCATGACACTGAAAGACGACGTGAAGTGCTTACTATTCCCCGCAACGTACTTAAACCGGCGACCGAAGTTTGTTGTGTTCAACGAGCTGGTGCTGACTAGCAACACGTACATTCGCACTGTTACCGCTGTATCCGAGGATTGGTTGCTGGAGGCTAACCCGGCGTATTTTGCACAGGAAGAGTTTGACGGCGTTGCGAAACAGGTCTTCGACGACATTTATCGTCGTCAGGCCAAGCCGAAGGAACGTCGCACTAAAAGGTCGCGCGATTCTAGCGACGACGACGCGTAAATAAAAACCTTTAATTTTTTTGTTCATAAAGTTCGAGTTGTGCAAATATTAGTGGAGGCACTACGTGCATTTTTTCCTTTGCATTCGGAGGATTTAATTGAGACGCCTGTACTTTTTTCCTTTTCTAAAGCGAATAATTGTAATAAACGTAGAACAAACAAAATGTCTCAATTTTCAGCTAAGCGTGGGGTGCTCTATCGCTTGCTCATAAATACAGCTCTCACATGCTCGCACTCTGGGCAACACTAAAAAACAAAAGGATACAGCGTTCGAAGAGCAAAGAAAAGTGTGTTTCTATCTACGAGCTTAGCCCCAGCTACAATTGAGCAATTTTCTGTTATGTTGCGTTTGTACGATGCTACCCGTAGTAGTTGAAATAATTTGCCAGCCATTAAATATTAAACAAACTTTCCACTGCTCCAATACGCTCTCCCTCTTCTCTCACCCGCCAAACATTTACTTTCATAATTAATTTACTGTTTTCTGTGCTGAGACAGGAGAAGAACAAAAAGACCTACTCTCAAGTTGTTTCCTAGCCAAAAAAAATACACTATCTCTTTATTTTTTTACTACTCAAAGAGACTAGCTGTGAAAAGCGCAGAAAAAATGAAACTACTTGTCACTGCCCTCTTAGTCGTCTTGCTGGCTGTCACGCTTGCTTCGGCTGAGTTGAGTGAAAGCGATTTTCGAAAGATGAAGGTGAAAGACCTCCGGACGTTTCTGTCGGATCGCGGGCTTGAATGCGCCGGATGCCAGGAAAAGAGCGATTTCATTCGCATGGCGTACCAGTACCGCAGTCTTAACCCTGCCGGCGGCTCTGAGAAACGCGCCATTCCGGCTAAAAAATTCTGGGAAGCGTGGGCGGATATTGCTCACACTGAGTGTGAAAAAGCCGTGAAGCTGCGATCGAATGACCCTGCAACGGAGCCATTCAAGGGCGTGTGCGACACAATCCAAACTGCCACGGACTCTTATCTTATGCAGCACGGAAGGAAGGTTGCCAACCAGCTTAAGAAAACACCCCATCATCTCCTACAAACTTCCTTCAAAGACATTTACTTCGAGGCCGGCTCGCATCTATTCCAGATCCTAGCGGACTATTGCCTTGCTTCTCCAGCTGCTCAGCAGAATTGCCAGTCCTTTGGGTCTGTGATGAGCGCCATGGATGGGTCATGCGGTGCTGACTTCAAGATGTGGACTACCAACGTCGGCATTGAAAATACCAACCCCATGTACGAGATTATTGACACCCGTGACGACTTGTAGAGTGCGGTGCTCTTTTTACTCTTGCTTCATGTTGTGTTTTAAGTTGGAGCGACTGCATTGTGGTAGTCTTCTCTCTGTATTTCCCATGAGCTGCAACACAGCGTCCCGAAAGTCGCATAGAATATGGGCTTTGCAATTCTTAGCGAGCTTCGTGGCGGGCAAAAAAAAAAACCGAAAAATAACTGACATTTCTGAAGTTTGACTTCTTTTTTGTTTTGCTTTATCAAACAAGTGTCACTGCACTGTACCGTATCCATGGGTACATGTTAATTCTGTCGTGCCGACTTAAAACGTTTTTTTTTCACTCCGATGCTTAGCTACATCTGTTAGCCTCCCCGCTTTTTTGGGCTCGTGGATCTTATGTCGCATTGCCAAATTGAGGCAACTTTCTCGACTTCGCGAGTTGTATGCTTCGTCCTCAGCCATTGCACTGCCGCCCAACTCTCTCCGCTCTGTACACCTTTTTTCTCCCTCTTCACCTATCGCTCTGTGGTGCATTTCCTTTTTTCTGATTCATGTCGACCTTTGTCTACGCTACCTTTTTTTTTTCCTGTGAGATTTACACATCAAGAAGAGATCATTTTTTCTTCATCCTCTCTTCCCCACAGTCCACAACTCTTTTGGAGTCTAATTGAGCCCGTGCGTCTCTCTCTTTCTTACCGCTTATAAAAACTCGACAGAAGCCCAAAATGAAGTCCGTGTTCATCAGCGGCGGAAACCGCGGGATCGGGCTGGAGACTGCACGCCAGATGGGCAAGCTCGGGTACCACGCGATCATCAGCGCGCGCAAGGAGGAGGATGCGCAAAAGGCTGTGGCGCAGCTGGCCAGCGATGGCGTAAAGGCGGACTACGTGCTCATGGACACGGTAGACACCGCCTCTGTGGCCCATGCTGCGGCCGAGGTGTCGAAGTTGGTGAATGGTCGCCTGGACGCGCTGATCAACAACGCCGGCTACGCCAGTGCACCTGGTGACAAGGAGCAAGTGGACCTGGACGCATTGAGGAAGTGCTTCGAGGTCAACGTTGTCGGGATGGTGAACGTGACGAACCACTTTCTGGAGATGGTGAAGAGTGCGCCGGAGGGTCGTATCGTCAACGTCGGGTCCATCCTGGGAAGCTGCGCGTCGGCACTGACAGATGCATCGTACGCTCCGTACAGCGTTTCGAAGTCTGCAGTAAACATGTACACTGTGACTCTGGCCGCGTCGCTTAAGGACACTCATGTAAAGGTGAACTGTGGACATCCTGGCTGGGTGAAGACGGATATGGGCGGTGCTGGCGCGGATTTGGAGATTGAGGAAGGCGCTGAGACGAGCGTGTACCTCGCCACGCTGCCGGCGGACGGTCCGACTGGCGGGTACTTCTTCAAGAAAGACCGTCTCCCGTGGTAATCGAAGAACGGCCTGCGCAGTCAGAATATATGTTTTCTGCGCTTTAAGCGGCGGTGGTGAGAGCTGCTGCTCGTGGTTTTCGGCACCGCCCATGCCGAAGTCGCAGCGCTGTGCTTTTCTCTACTCGCCTTTTTTCCCTATTTCCCCTCCGGTATGCGGCATACGTGCTGCTACCGCAACTACTATTATGCTTCCGTTTGTTTCTGATACATATTTCCTGCCATACTCTTCGTTTTGGCTTGAAGTGCAGAGTGGATTGCACTTTTTTCTCTGCCGTCGAGGTGTTGTAAAGGAGTGAATGGTTCACTACACTCTTATTTTATTATCATTAAATTGCCTTCTATTTTTGCGCTTCGATGGTCTTATACAATGCTGGTGCTTCAAGCGGTGCTGGGTTTAGCAGACCTGGTGTTGATTGCGGAGCGCTCGGCTCCGAAGCAGAAAATAAGTCATTTTTGAGTTTACAAATACGCGGAGCTCCGCGGAATCGACAAAGTTTGATTCGGGTTGCAGTCATGGGTGGAATTCCCCTGCTGTGGAATGACTAAAATAGGTGTATTGAATACGGCATAAAAATTGACATGTCTGATGTGAGATCGTTACGCAGCGACTGATGGCGTTGCTGATGGAAAAGCTCAGTCAATTGCGCTAGCTCACCAGAGAAGTGGGTTCTTGCCGCGCACCGACGCTCCCTCAAAGAGCCGACATGCGAATTTAGAGGTTTCCTTACAGATTCTTTTGCTTTTGTAATCACAATTCCGTCTCTATTCATTCCCTTTCTTCTCTCTTGAACTGTTCGTGACGTGCTGCCGGTGCTTCGGCTCGTGAATGCACCATAATTATTGTTTTCAAAATTCTTACTCAAAAGGAATTACCAAAACCATCCGCAGAACGCTCTCCCTCCACTCTTCTTCTTGCTTTTTCTTTCTCTCTATTACATACGCCCGAGCTTTTCTTGCAGCAACCATGTCCGCCGCTCAGAAGGTCGCGATGGTTACCGGTGCCAACCGCGGTATCGGGTTTGCCACGGCGCGCCGCATGGGCGAGTTGGGTTTCAAGGTGCTGCTCTGCGCCCGTGACGCCAAGCGCGGCGAGGATGCTGTGAACACGCTGCGCGCCGACAAGCTGGATGTGGATCTGCTGCTCATCACTCCCACAGACAGCGAGTCCGTGAAGGCCGCGTTCGAGAAGGTGGAGGCGGACTACAAGCGGCTCGACGTTCTGATCAACAACGCGGCTCTGATGGATTTTGACAACAAGGTGTACCCGCTCGACATGAAGCGCATGCGCGAGGAGTTTGAGATGAACTTCTTCGCCACCGTCGACATCACCAACACCTTCCTTCCCCTGATGCTGGCGTCGTCCGAGGCACCGCGCATTGTGTTCGTCTCGACGCCGTTGGGAACGCACGAGACTGTGGAGCGCCCGCAGAACAAGTACGCGCACCCGAACTTTGCGCCGTACAAGTGCAGCAAGACGGCGGTCAACATGTACGCGCACAACCTCGCCAAGTACCTGCAGGACTACTCCGAGGAGGCTGGTGGCAGCGCTGCTGCGGCAAAGGTGAACTGCGCCTACCCGGGCTACGTCCAGACCGACATGTGCTTCAACACGCCAGAGGCACATCTGACGCCGTACGAGGGGGCTGAAACGAGCGTGCTGCTGGCCACGCTTCCCGCTGATGGACCAACTGGTGGCTTCTACCACAAGGACAAGAAGCTTCCGTGGTAGCGAAGATGGCGCAAGGTGAGGTGCATCAGATGCCACGCCCACCGCAATACACGCGCGCGTCTGTTGATCGGTTGTGTTAAAATGTTCTGTGTCTTTAACCCGTTTGCTGACTTCGGTCGGTGGGTAGAGGAAAAAAGCTTTTTCTCTTCCTTTCTTTTTTTTGAAAACCGAGGTTTTGTGACCAGATCCGTTTTTATTATTTTATCTTTTTTTTTTTTTCACTTTTCCATTAATGAAATATCTGACTAGCGCTATCGAAGCAGACTGTCATTTGCGCTGTGGAATAGCTTTCTATTCCGTCAGCGATGAATGCAATTCGGCTGTTGAAAACCAAAAACAACAACGACAAAAAGAACAAAGAACGAACGTGTGCGGGGCGTGAAGAAAGACTAATACACCGGTCAGATCGGGAGAGAGCTTACTACTCGGAGAAAGTTTGCGTTAGTATGGCAACACAAATCATGGATGGAGTGTGTGGATTACCCAGAAATTTCATTGACATCACACGTCGCTTCTTTTGAAAGCAGAGGTACTTACTTTAGCTCTTCCGAAGAGAGTTCGCTCCGCTCCACTTTGTGCTCTTTGCCGCCAATGGTAGTGCATCCCCCGGAGCGTGCTACGAAATGCCGTCACGCTTTCACTCTCGTTACCCTCTTCTTTCCATGCTTCGGTCTTCGTAGCCGAGTGAGGTGGAGACCAGTTTTGATTGAGGTGCGTTTATCTTTGTTGCTATTGATTCTAAGGAGTCACACCACAGCCGCCCTTTTTGTCACAATGTCTTCACCACCGCGACTAGATATTCTTAATAGTGAGCCGTCCGAGGAGGAGGAGGAGTTGGGGACCCTTTCATCATCACCTTCATCAACGATGCTTCCAAAGCCGTCACCCGGTAGCGGCAAAGAAGGCTGCTCTACTCCATCTTTCACGAGGGTCTCTGCCCGCGGTGCACGCGACGCGACGGCTGCTTCGAGAGAGGCTGATGACGAGTTTGCGATGGATGTCACGTACGTGACCGCTAAGGCAGGCAAGGAGCTCTTGAAGGAAGGGCAAACTGCGTCGGCGCTGACGGGCAGGCTTGGAGGCTCCAGTCTTCAACCTCGCCGTCACGGCTCGTATGGACTGCCTGGGTACGTCGTGTCTGCACAGAAAAGTGGTGGTGCACCAAAGCAGTCTTCAATTGCTGCCAGATGGGATTCTGGCGAGAGTGAAGCTCTTAACCAGTACAAGGGTTCGGCAGCCCTCGACGACACGGATCGCGCGCAGGATGAGGCGGAGTATACCGCTTGGGTGCGAAGGGCCGCCCTGCGGCGCAGAGACCTCCTTGCGTAGCAGCCGAGGGCTTCACGTCTCAGCTCTCACTTTCGTTTGTCGCCTCTGGTACTGTCAGTCCTCGGTTGCGCTGTTTCGTAAGCAGGAGAAGGAAGTGTGTGTTGAGGTTTCGTGGGGTGCGCAATTGTCGCGCTATTTCCTCTTTGCACGTGTCGTTCGCTTTGCAGTACTGCCTTCTCACGCAGGAAAGGCTTCTTATACTTTGAGAGCTGCTAATTGCTGCGCGACCTCATTTACGCCTGTGGCTGCTGTAAGCAAAGGAACTTGTCATCCCAAGAAGGGTGAAACGCGAGTGGCATTGTTTTCCTCCCTGGCGCTGAGCTGGTGTGTGTTCTTCTTGTGGGCGTGCCGAGGGCACAACTTGGTGGCTATCATCGGCTAATCGATTAACTTCTGTCCTCACTCCCTAATCCTTTTCTCTACTCATCTACCGAAATACAGCAACAAGTAAACCCACCTGAGGGGGACATGGTTGTTGCAGTCTTCGCTTTACGATAGCATCCTTGCAGCCCCACATGAGAGAGAACGCTTTACTACGTCTCTGAGGCTCTAAAGCATTCTTTTTTGTGGGTAACATTCTGTTGAGAAGAGAAAGAAGTCAAGTCACTGTCGTTGCCAGACGCTTTTTTTTGTTTTTGTTTTCAACACTGTTTTTTTTTCTCCTGCACAACAACTATAGAACCGTGGGAGAAAGAGCTCTCCCATTTCGATAGAACCGATACCTACATTATTTGAAGTACTTTCAGAGCCTGTAGTGACGTCCTTAGAAGTAAAAAAACTCTGACAATAGCGGACGGCAAGAGTGAGTGTCTCGCTGTCTCACTGGCTGGCCTCCATCTGCCTACCTCCCACTTTTCTTTCGTGGTTGTTCCGCTTGCTGCGCTCGCATGTCTTCCAGATGGCCGTCTTCGCTGCTGAGCTCTACGAACCAGCAGCTGACGGAGCGCATTGAGCAGCTCTCCGTAGAGCTAGAGAGCAAGCGCAGCGCCGTTGTGGAGGCGCGAGAGGTCGTGGAGCTGATCCAGAAAAACCAGCGGCAGACGCAACGGCAGGAGAAGGCGGCGGCGGAGGCCCTAGCAGTCAAACGTGCGGCTGTCGAGCGAGATGAAGGCGCGTTAAAGCAGCTGCAGCAGGAGATTGAAGGTACTGGACGACAGGTGCGCCGTCTGCAGGACGAGGAGGTGCGCGTCTCCTCTGCCGCTGCTGCCCTCGAGGCGTCAATGGAGCTGCAACGGCAGCGGCTTGTAGAGGAGCAGAGCAGCGCCGTCACTCTGGAGGCGGAGGTGAAGGGGATCGTTGTGGCGCACTTGGCGCGGCAGCGCGTAGGAGAGGAGCTGTCGGCGGCGCAGCGTGAGCTCTCGTCTGCCGTGTGGGTGCGGCTTGAAAAGCTGAACGATCGAGTCCGCCTCAGCACGCAACAGCTTGCCGACGCTCGTGCAGAGCACCAAATTATATTGAAGGAGCTTGACGCTGCCCAGCACAGCTTGCGGGAGGCTGTCAAGGACCAGTCAGAGAGTCTGCGCGCGCTGGATCTGGTGCACTCCCAGTCTTCGGAACTCGACGCGCACGTGGTGGCGAACGCCGCAGCCATGGAGAGTTTACAGCGCACTGCTCAGGAGAAGGCGGAGCTTCGCGACCGCATGCGTGCGTCGCTGGCGCGGTTCTCCGAGGACAACAAGCAGCGAGCTGCAGCACGCGATCACCACAGGAGTCGGTACGACAAGCAGCTGCACGCCCTCCGCGAAGTTGTCGAAGGGATTCGCGAAGATGAAGGGCGCCTGACTAGCTACACTGGGCGGCACCACGCCGAGGAGTCCTGCTTGCAGCAGCAGCGCCGTGAGCTCGACCACATTGTCCGCCTGTGTGATGAGAAAGCGGCGTTGCTGGTGCTGGAGAGGGAACGGCACGCCGCACTTCTGCAGACTCGCGCGGAATTGGACAAGCAGGCGCGAACAAACACACCTGCACCGGCGGCGCTGCGTGGCCTCGTCCTTTCGCTATCGCGCCAGAAGGAGCTCTTGGAGGAGCGCATAGCGCGCGTGCAGGTGCGCTTGGGTGAGGCGGTGCAGGTTTTTGTGCAGGAAGGCCGCCGCGGTGACGAGGTCAACGCAGTTCTCTCCACGGTGCAGCAGGACCGGCGGGTGTTGGTGACGTCGCAAGAGAGCGCAGAGAGCGAGGCGCATCTGCTGCGGCAGCGGTGCGGGCAGCTGGAGGAGCTTCTCGCAGAGCGTCGCGCTCTGCTGCCTTCAATGGAGGCTTTGGCGCAAGAGCGGCGCGCACAGCGGCAGGAGGCGTGGATGCGTGATATTGCGGAGCTTCGGACGTCTCTCCTCCGCGTTCAGCGCGAACAGTTGTTGCTGCGGCAGGGCATCACAACGCTCAATGGCAGCGTGCACCGCACTCGTCGAGCGCAGGCAGACGGCGACGCTTCACAGGGCAGTGCGTTGACAGCATTGCGCCTGTTGGAGAAGGAGGTGGTGGCATTGGAGCAGGAGGAGCGCGATGTGGTGGAGACGGCTCGGAGCTTTGGTCTTCAGCACGAGCAAGCGGCGGTGGGTCTCCAGTCGTTGATGAAGGCGGCGGATGCGAACGTCGAGATGCTCAAGGGTGCTGCCGGGATCGAGTCTTTCCTGCGAGCTGAGGTGCAAATCAAGGAGGACCAGATCCAGGCATCGATGCAGGGCCGCCTAGTGGAGCTGCACCTGCACGAGAATGAACTGCATGAGCTCGCAGAGGAGCTTCAGCGTCACGACCGAAAGTTGCGTCTCCTTCGCATGCGCTACGAGGAGGTCATGTCGTCTCTCACGCGTGCCTCACAGAAACCCTTGCTGGAGGAGCACAGCGATGCCCCACCGCCACTGCCGCCGCTGGGTAGGGTGGACTCCGCCGCCGACCCAGAGACGGTACACGCACACCTGCTGCTACGGCGCTCGTACGAGAGGGAGCATTTGATGCAGCGCGGCAACTACCTTGACCTCCGGCTTGTGGCGCTGGATCGCGAGACCACCACGCTGCGCCACATGCTTGACGGATTGCGCTCCTCTGCGTCCTCTCCGTCCGCTGCGGCAAAGGTTTTTCTCACCGAGAAAGAGGTCGGTCGGAGTGGCGTGCTTGTCAGCGCCGACCCAAATGCGTTGTCTGCTGCTGCTCCTGCGGCTGTGCAGCCGCCTTGCTCTACAGCTGACGTGAAGGACCAGCTGCGGAGTGAACGCCTTGCAAAGGAGCACTACTGGAAGCTAGAGGTGGATTTGCTGGAGGAAACCATGTCTGTGATGAGATGTGAGCGGGACCGGACGCGTGTGCAGCTGGCACAGCTTCGCTTAACCCTGAAGGAGTTGCAGAGCACAGAAAAGCAAAAGAGGATGCGACTGCAGAAGTTACGCGAGGCGGTAGAGCGCTCGCACCGACAGGCAAACGCAGCCGCAATGCGGGGCGTCAAGTGAGAAGTGATCAACGCAATGCCGCAGGATTTAGGCTTTTTTTTTTTTGCGCAGAGGTTTACACCCGCCGGTGTGCACGTCTCGTTGGTTCATGCTTTCTTTTCCGTTTCGACTCTTGTACCGGGTGGTTCGCCATCTTTGATGTGATTTAGTGTTGCTTCACCACTTTAAGAAATGGCGCGTGAGCAGCCTAGAGTGATACGAAAGGAGTGTGATTGTAACGTGCTCCACCTCTCAAAACCTTACTTGTCTGCGTGCTTGCGTGTGGCTCGCTGCACAGATCGACGTCGTCATTTGTGGATACTCGCTGGTTTTGTTCTGATGTTCGTTGGAGATGTTTTTTTTTCATCGAGCACATCAGTTTCGGCTGAGATCAGAGAACCATCTTTTTCCATTCATGCCTGCTTCCATCGTGCCTCCTTCTTCGCCCCTTGTGCCTATTCTCCGTTTGGCCGCAGCGAACACATTTTTTCCCTCACTTTCACCTTCTTCCACAGCCCAATCAAGAGACAAGAGATGCAAAAGATCCAGTCAGGGGAGGATTACTTGGCGGTGAAGAAGGCTGCCGAGGAGACCTTTGGTCTCGTCGTCCACTTCAGCGCATCATGGTGCGACCCGTGCCAGGCCGTCAACGAGTTTCTGGGGAAACAGGCGGAGGCCTACGAGGGGCGTGTTTTGTTTGCCGAGGTCGACTGCGAGAAGTTGGGCGACGTCTGCGAGCGCGAAGGGGTGGAGTCTGTGCCTTTTATCGCCTTCTTCCGCACTCCTCGCGCCGGTGATGTGCGCCGTGTGGAGCGCGTGGCGGATGTAGTCGGCGCCAAGCTGGACCTCATCGACATGAACATCCGCTCTCTCTTTGGTGAGAACGGCGGCAAAGGCATTCAGCGGGAAGACTTTCCTTCAGTGGTCGACTACCTCAAGTATTTGACGACGCGCAAGGGTGTCGTGATGTTTATCACCGGTAGCCCTTCGCGTCCTCGGTGCGGCTTCACAGGGCGGCTGTGCGAGCTGGTGCATGACCTTGGTGTGCCCTTCACCTACTACGATGTCATGGCCAGCGATGAAGTGTGCGAGGCGCTGAAGACATACGCGAACTGGCCCACCTACCCGCAGGTCTACGTTGATGGCGAGCTCATTGGGGGGTGGGATATTTGCCGCGAGCTCAACGAGGAGGGGGAGCTGAAGTCTACTCTCAAATACTGATTCTGTCCACGCGTCCTCTTCCGTTCGCTACGTAACAGCCCGAGCACTATGGGCTTTTTTCGAGTCACGCATCTTTTTTTTTGCTGCGCTGTGCTACTTTCTTTGTTCTTTGGGTTGCACGTGAGGCCTGCTAGCTTTTTCTTGCCGGCGTCGTGCGGAGGTGTGCGTGGCGCGGGAAGCAAAAGAGGAGAATTCCCCCCAATTTTGCGATGAGTGGCGCAACCGGTAGGTCCACTCGGCTTCTTTATCACTATTTCAAAGCACTTTCTCTCTTTTTAAAACACTTTTTATACGCTTGCTGATGCGAGTCCTTCGCGAAAGCTCACCGCGCGCTTGATGAAAAAGCAAAAGCAAAGAAAAAAAAAAGAGATCATTTTACACCAACGAGACAAAAAGAAAATAAGGGGAACAGTGAGGCTTGTTCGCAGAAATATTAGAAAAGCGTTCTTTGCGGGTCATGGAGTTTTATCTTGTATTACGCTGATGTGAATCGTTGCGTAGGAAATGAAGGTGATAGGCGTAGCAGCGTCGACTCCATGCCTTTCTGTAGCTCGCTGAAAAAGGTTATTCACCTGTTACGCCACTTTCACAAATACGTCATTGCCCTACATCACTCTCTCCCTCTTCTATTCTCTTCTTGTTCTTCCCGTGCGGCTCCGTTTGTTGACAGGGAAAAGCCAACGGCAAAGGTTTCTTTTCCTCTGCAGTTGCGAAACGTGCACAGCTGCTGCTGCTGCACTGCCTTTGCGTGAGTATTGTGCTCTATTTCAGGGTAAAGAAACATTTGAAAAGGAAGGCTAATCTTCTTGATCACAGCAAAAGTACCTTTTTGTTGTTTTACCCTCTTTACTTCTTTCCTTCGCGCGATACATTCACTTTTTTCGCAGCCAGCTGCTATTCTGGCGCCGTGCGCGCTGCTGGCTTTTCAACGCGATTGCTCTTGTTTCGACCCCTTCTCTTTGTTTGCTTTTCCGTCTGTGCGTCGTGCACTTCCCAAATCTTCCTCTTCTCTTTCGCGATTTAGTCCTGTTTCTCCGTCGCAACAACAGCAAAACAAGAAAAAGGACACTAGAGACATGCTGGCAACGGCGCGCGGCGTTCCTGGAACGCATGCGCAGCAGAATGTGATGACTGGCGTGGCGCGTATGGTGCTCGGCTGGCTGGAAAAGCTGAAGAACGCCATCGCTGACACACCGATCTACTTCTGGGTCTACATCGGTGCCCTTGTGTGGATTACGCGCCAGCTGACGAACCGTAGCAGCCGCGCCACCCGTCGCATCACCGTGGCAGGCCGGGCGGTGCAGCTGAACGCTGCCGAAGCAGAGATGGCGGTGAATGTGGTGGACATTGACAAAATCGACGTCGACTTTGGCGATGTCGGCGGCCTGGACGAGGTAAAGGATGCCCTGACGGAGCACATCAAGTGGCCTTTTCAGCACCAGGAGCTCTTTAGTGGCAAGACGGTGCGCTCGCACCCCAAGGGCGTGCTTCTCTACGGCCCTCCTGGGACAGGGAAGACGCTGCTGGCCCGGGCGTTGGCAAAGGAGCTGGGCTGCTCCTTCATTAACGTGAATACAGAGTCCATCTTTTCCAAGTGGGTCGGCGACACGGAGCGGAACGCGGCGTCGGTGTTCACGCTGGCAGCGAAGATTGCACCGTGTGTTATCTTTGTAGACGAGATCGACTCGCTGCTGAGCAGCCGCAGTGCGATGGACGCTACGCCGCACATGCACGCCAAGACAATCTTCATGACACACTGGGATGGTCTGGAAAAGGACCCCAACGCTCGCATCATCGTCGTCGGCGCCACAAACCGCCGCTTCACCATCGACGACGCCATCCGCCGGCGCTTGCCCCTGCAGCTCGAGGTCCCACCGCCTGACTTGACGGCCCGTGAGAAGATTCTCACTATTCTTCTCGCCGACGATCTTGAGGGGAACCCCAAAAAGGACGGACTCATCCGCTACGTTGCGATGAAGACAAAGGACTACACCGGGTCTGATCTGACGGAGCTGTGCAAGGCAGCCGCGCTGATGCCGCTGCGTGAGATGAAGTCGATGCAGGGCGGCCAGAAGGTTGCGTCCGGTGCGACAGAAACCATCCCCCCTCTAAATCAAGGACACTTTGACAAGGCGATGGAGCGTGTGAAGGCGTCGAAGTAACACGCAGATTTTCCCCGACCTGTGCTTGGCGGTTGAGCTGCACACCACATGGGAGGTTGCGAAGGCTGTGGTTGGTGCGCATTGTGCGGGTGTTGAGTCTCTGAGTGGCCAATTGCGACGTCTTTGTTTTTCTGTTGGCTCACCACATTTTTTTCTTCTTCGTTTTTTTTTTTTGTAGCTTTCGCACCTTGTGCATCGCAAATGTGTGCAGCAGGAGACATACGCAACTTTCTCTCCCTCTCTCATTTTTTTTTTTCGGAAGTGTATGTTTCCGTGCATTTTCGTGCGGAGTGCACGATGGCGTTCCGTCAATTAACCAGTCCCTCTTTCATTGACTGTGACTGATCGGGCATGTGGCTGTTGTTATTTTGCTTGCCGTTTTTGTTCGGCACGCCGCTGGTGCTGAAGACCATCGTATATTTTCTTGTGTGCCTTTCGTTACAACAACAAAACAAAGAAGAGGTAAAAGGCCGCACACATACACACACAGAGAAGAATATCCTCACCGAAGGAGAGTAGCTTCACCTGACAACCAACCACACGCACACAAAAAAGGGTGATTTTTTTTCAAGCAAGAGAGGCGACGAGCACATCTGTTTAGGAATGTACCGCGCGCGCCAGAGAGTGAGAGGAGAGAGGGACAGAAAGCGAAGAAGGCGATATTCTATAAAAGCAGGTGTGCAGGACAGCTGCTCTGTTTTATTGTGCCCTCAAACCCTTGCCGGAAATGTGTTCATGTGTCCACGGTGAGCGTAAGTGCTGTGCCGAGGTTCTGCACACGCAAGCGAGCTTTCGAAACACCTTGTGCTTTCTGTGCAACTCTTCATCTGGACACGGTAGATCGCTCCTTGTCGGTCGCTCCTCCTCTTAATCTATTCGACGCTTTATTCATGACCATCTGCTTTGCCTCTTTGCTTCACATCGGCGCGCGGTTCTCTTCCACTTTAAAAATCAATAGGCTGCTTCACGCATTCTCTGGTGCTTGACACCTGGGGAGAAAAACAACAACAATAACAACAACAATGGAGGTCGTTAAGACCCACATCTCTCCACGACAGAAAAGAGAGGAAAGAAGTGGGTGTAGTCGCACACACCCTCACACACAACTAGAAGTGCGCGCAAGTAGCTGGGATGGCTACGGTTGCATCGTCGAGGGTGGCAAAGGCGCTGGCGCTGCAGTTTGAAAAACAGGGGATTTGCTGCACAGAGGACGCCGCCACGCCGCAACTGTGGTGTTCCTACTGTAAAGCATATCTGAGCGCCAAGCGGGTTGGACCAGGAGGCCAATTGGATCGGGAAGACGAAAGGGATGTGTCTCGGCGTGGCTCGCGAGATCCTTCAAGCAGCTCGGCGTGCGCTTCGGAGCAGGTGGAGGCCACGTCATCTCCAGCGCCGGCATCTCAAGTCACTCTCCCTCCCACTAAAGATGCAATTCTGGAGCACTGCTCCTCCCGCCTCCACCTCCTACTCTACGAGCACCACACTCAGGAGGACTTACGGCAGTGGTGCCCGGTGGAGCTTCATGGTTATCGAATGCTGCTTAACCACCACTGCGTTTACCCGGCGCGCATGTTCGGCGAGGGCCGGGTGCTCATGGATTTCACCATCGCCGGTGGGATGATGTTAGGGCAGGACGTGTGCGGAGGGGTGAAGTTGTGGCCACAGCACCGCTACGCCGCGGCGGAGATGGCGCTTTCGTCTGTCCGCAGTGGCGTGCGAGAGGTGTCCGCGCTGCCGCCACTACCGCCCGAAGAGGAACGCGGCGGCGAGGACACGTCGCCGCGGAAGCGGCAGAGGAGCGAAGGAACCCAAGTGCAGCTTCTCCACGAGCTTTCCGAAGTCGCATTAGGAGTGACACTCGCGTGCAACGGCACGGTACCCGACGAGGAAGAGATACCGTGGTACGCAACACGGAGCTCTACGGATCGCTTCCAGTGGGTACCGCGCTATTATGACGATGCACGCGGAGCACACGGCCGCATCGCCAAAGGGCACCCGCTGGCAACGGTGTTGGACGTGACCAACTCTTCCATTATTGCTGAAGCTCGTATCCGACAGCGGCGCCTTCAAAGGGCAGGGGACAACTTCCTCCACTACCGCAGCGACGATAGTGATGGTGCTGAGGAGGAGGAAAGCAGCGAATCCGAAGGAGGTTGGGGGTGAGTGTGACAGGTTCGCTTAACGCTCCGGTTTTCACCAACAGCATACTCGCCTTAAGTTTGAAGCGAGGCGGGCTAAAAAAAAAAGTTTGCGCATCGAGTTGAAGCGTTTACATCATTGTGTGCGTTCAGCTGCGTGTCCAGACGTGCGAAAAAAAAAAACGCAAAAGCCGAGAAAAAGTCAGCTCTTTTTGTTTCACTGGGAGGCTACGTCACAATGCATGCCTTTTTGCGTTTACTTTCTCTCTGTTTCAATTTAGAGGAGGTTGGACTTGCTAATGCTCTACTACGAAATTCGCTTACTTTTTCTCGCAGAAGAGAAAACATAGAAAAGAAGCTGAGCTTGCTGTTCGAAGGAAGTCTGACAGCAAAGGAGCAAACAAAGTGGCATCAAACGGACCAAGTCTATCTTTTCAGAATTTTCTCCTCGTTGCTCCATGACCTATTGTCTTTTTTTTTAATATCATATAAACGCTCTTTTTTTTTCGCTCTGGTGCGTCGGTCTCTGCACCGTCAGCTACCCGAAGCGGGAGTGTTTCTACGTCTCGCCGCCGTCGCGTCGCGCTCTGAGGCGCCAACTGGGCACTTGTTCGGTACACGTACTGAAACGCGCATATAGTAGAGTGACTTTGTGTGGTGCACAAAGCTGCACACAACGCAACTGGTGCCTACAAGGACAACGAAATACTTCGGCTCACGATCGGCTTTATTGTCCCTTTACTTTATTACACAAACACACAAACCCAACAGCAGAAGTTTGTTTCCTATTTTTTCAGCATCGTGCCTTTCTTGACGTCTCTTCTCGACTGTTAAAAAAAAAAGCCCGCCTGTCGCGGTTACCGAATTTGGTGGAAGGGCATAAAAACGCCTGCGCGTCACACCGTTGCCACCATGTCCATGACTTCTAGAATCGTGGGTGGGATGAAGCACCTCATGAAAGGCGGCAGTCTCAAGTACTTTGCCGCCGGCCAGCCGTACTGTCCGTTTGGCGAGGAATTTGGACTTACTGTCATTCCAGAGTACATCATGGAAGACGATGCGAACAGCCTGCGCAGCGGCTACGTCGACGTGTACACCCGCAACTCTGACAGCATCATCCTCAACGACGGCCGCTTTCAACTACCGCCGCTGCCCTCCGCCTCTTTTATGCCTCTTGTGGAGCGCATGGAGCAGGATGAGCTGGTGCCGAAGGGATGGCTGAACAACCAAACCGCGAACCTGTACGAGCCGGGCGACTTCATTCGTGCCCACATCGACAACCTCTTCACTTACGACGACATTTTTGCCGTTTGCTCACTCGGCAGCAACGCTCTCATGCGCTTCGTTCACGTGCAGAATGGCGAGGAGTTGGACGTGATGATTCCGGATCGCTCCGTCTACATCATGTCTGGCCCTGCACGGTACGTTTACTTTCACATGGTGCTCCCGGTGGAGACGCAGCGGTTTTCGCTGGTGTTCCGCCGCTCCATCATCGACTCGGACGGCGGCTTCCGCCCGGTTACGACGCCCATCGCGGACATTATGCCCTACAAGGCGACCCGCATTTTGAACACGCTGTACAGCAAGCAGGTGGGTGGTGTGCGTGTGACAGTGGACGATGATTTTCTAGAGCAGGCTGACATTGGCGCCTTCGACACGTCGCGGTGGGTGAAGCGGCTGCACCCACTGCGTGACTGGTCGCTGCTGCGGCAGCTGGACGAGGACGAGGCCCGCATTGAGGAACTGCGCGAGAAGCGTTTCATTGACGTTGACTTTAGCTGGCGATACAAGGAGCTTCGCACCTACTACAAGGCTATGGAGGAGTCTCTGTTAGCACCGCACGCTACCCCGGTCGCACCGCAAGCTTGAAGCGCGTCAAAATCATGGAGCCCGAGAGATGAATGGCATCTCCTTGTGTGCTTTTGCAGGCTCGTTTTGAGCGCAAGCATCTCTTTTGCTTTCGTTTTTGTTGTCGTGCTTGTAGTCCTATCACAGAGGAAGAAGCACTTTACACACACACACACACACACAAAATAAAAAGACGAATAAAGGCATCTCGGCTTCTTTTTTTTTTACTGTAGGGGTGTGTAGTAGCACTAGTGTTCTGCCCTCGGTGTTGAAGGAGCTGAAAGGCGGAGAGTCTACTCGGCAGGAGCGCGCTCTTACTCAGTCTTCTCTGCCCTTCACCACCACAGGTGCCTCAATGGGCTATGCGTCCCCTCAAGGTTTCATCACCGTGGCTTTTTAAATCCTTATTCTAGGCGACGGAGTCTTGAGGCTTCGCGAGTAGAAAAGCCGCAGCAACGACGACAGCACTGACTCTGCATCTCTCCATCACTCTTTACCGTCTTTCACTTCCTTCTTCTTGGCTCCTGCCGCCGCCGCTCACTGTGCAGCAAAGTTTCATTACATTTATTGACTGCAGCATCTTGCTGCACGCTTTGGTAGTAAAAGTGGTCTGCCCAGGCTGCGCAGCCTTTTTTCTGTTTCTACTGTGGTGCACGCGTACGTGCTCTTTTTTTTTCTGTGTAGTTGTATCGTTCCTTTACGA
This sequence comes from Crithidia fasciculata, assembly GCA_000331325.2. NCBI lineage: Eukaryota > Euglenozoa > Kinetoplastea > Trypanosomatida > Trypanosomatidae > Crithidia > Crithidia fasciculata. The sequence goes on from CM003433.1 coordinate 266,172, forward strand.
TCTGGTCTTCTTTTCTAATACGATGACGGATATTTCAAGTTTGGCGACGCTCTACATCCGCTGTGCCGGCTTGCACAGCCGCGGGGAGCTGCTGCACGACTTTTTCCACGCCCACCGCGCCGCTCTGGGGCTGGAGGGTTACTTTGAACCTACAAGCATCCCGAGCGAGTCTGCTGAGGATCAGGGTACGGCGTCTACCGCTGCGACGACTAGTTCGAGCGGTAGCGGGGCGGCATCATCACGCTTGCCGGCCGACTTCCCTGTCGAGGTGGTATACGTGCGCCAGTCACGGAAGCCGTACTTTCTCGTGGAGTGGCGCTACCCGACAGTGGAGGAGGCGGAGAAGAAAAAGTCCGGCGAGGACACCACTGCGAGCCACAATGGGGAGGACTGGGAAGATGAGCCAGCCGCTTCCCCCGCAGCCGCGTCGACGGAGCCTTCGCCTGTATCACGCTTGTCAAACGACATTCTCGCGCAGCTGACGCAGCGCACGCTGGCGTTAGGGAAAAGCGAGGGCTCTGGGGGCGGTCTCGTGTGGCGCGACCAGCCCGTCACGATCAGCACCGCGTTAGCGGGCATGACGGTGGCGGCGGAGCGGGTGAAGTTGGAGCTGCGGGATGCGCAGCTCAAGACGCAGCGCGTCGCTGAAAAGCGCACACGAGAGCAGGCGGAAGGTGCCGTCAAGGGCGGCAAGAATCAGCACGGCACTGCCGACAAGTCTGCACCAGCTTTTGTGCCGCGCAGCGCGCGCCGGCGCGTGTGAAGGTTCTGTGGAATGCAATAAAGGACGCCAGAGACTCTTTTTTTTTTAAATGATAGAGGCACGTAAGCAGCCATTCGGATGTGGTGGCCAACGAACGGATCAACGGAATGAATATATTTCTCAACAGCTTATAAGCTCTGTTCGTGAAGCGACAATCACAGCTCCTTGCGACTAAAAGGTAAGATGAGGGTTTCTCATCAATTACGAACGAAGGTAGAGAGGATGCATGCGTGTCTCGTGTGGTCAGTCACCACCACTGCGACAAGCACATAAGCACAGACAAAAAAAGCAAGAACACTTTGAACGCGTTGACAGTTGGCCATGCTCTCCTGCATGCACTGTCACCTTTCTATATGTCACGTTTCCTATATTCGGTCTTTTCACCTCTCCTTACCTTTGACCAACACTTTTTTTTTTGTTCTATCTGTCTCTCTCTCTGTCGACGCTCATCGAAAGACGATCATTCATTTTTTGTCCAAGGAAAAGTTTATATCTTTCTTTCGTCTTTTTCTCTTCTTCAATATTGGAAACGGCGCAGATCCAGTTGGAACACAGAGAGAGAGAGCTTCTTGTAAACTTACACTTGCTTCGTTGAAAAAGGACAGTGGGCTCGTCGCACTGACTACTGCTGCGACATTCTCCAAATAAAAGGAGAGCATCGCGACTTCCTGACTCTGTGTTGTTGCTTTTGTTAACAGAAAAAGCGACAAGACGCAGTCGAAGCGTTGCCTGTAAGCTTTACCAGCAGTTTCTTTTCTCCGTTCCTTTTTTTATATCTGGTCTGTGCTTTCCTTGCTTACTTTCTGTTTTTTTTTTGTTTTTCTTACTTAAGTTTCATTTTGTTTTGTTCCGTCTTCTTCCGTGTCTTCTCCTATCGGTTGCATGTTTTCTTGAGATGCTTCGGCATTCCACTTACCTCGAGGTGCGTCTCGCACACATCGCACATAACATCAACCTAATTCGCACGCACTACGCACCAAAGGCGACCTTAATTCCCATGATTAAAGGCAATGCGTACGGCAACGGTCTCGAGCGTGTCGCGGGCTACCTGCGCGATTACTGTGCAGTGGACCACTTTGGTGTGGCGTCGCTTGGTGAGGCGGTGGCGGTGTTGCAGGGCAACGCCCACAACATCAACTGCGGCCGCGCCAACCACGTCGTCGTCTTCTCCGATACCGAGTTGATGGATGAGTCCTTGCATCACCTCTACACTGAGCAGAACGCCAAGTACCGTGCCGGTAGCGGGGCACAGCTGGCGCCTGTGCTGGGCACAGAGGAGCATCTGCAGATGTTCTGCAAGCACCGCAACACCACCTTCAAGGACACTCCGCTGTGCCTGAAAGTAAACACCGGTATGGATCGTCTTGGCGTAACGCCGGAGCGACTCGTGGAGCTCGCACCGCTGCTCAAGGAAAACGGAGGGGTTGACCTGCTGCTGCAGCACTTCAGCGTCTCTGGGCTTGTAGGGCACTCCTTCACCAAGGCGCAGTGTGAAAAGTTCCAGCAGGCGAAGGCGTCGCTGCGGGGTGCCGGGGTGGAGGTGCGCGGCACGTCGGCTGCCAACAGCGGCGCGATTGAGCAGCGCCTTGCCGTCGAGGAGACCTATGTGCGGCCGGGTCTGATGCTTTATGGTCCTACCTCTCTCGCCGCGTCGAGCATCACCCCTGCTGAGGCCGATCAGTACCGGATGTGGGACGGCAAGTGCTGCGGGTACTTTTATACAAAGGTGCTGCACCACTACGTCGCCAAGGCCGGCAGCTACATCGGATACGGTATCACTCGCAACCTCGTCCCAGAAGACGCCGTCATCGTTCTCATTCCGGTGGGCTACGCCGATGGATTTCTGCGCTACTACTCGAACATGCCCGTGACCGTCTCGCCAGCCCCGCCAGCGGGTCATGAGGAGGACCCGGACGTCAAGGCGAGTGCCTTGGTCGGCGTCGTACATGGCAACGTGAACATGGACATGGCCGCCGTGGCGGTGCACCCCAAGGCCGTGGGGCTGAGTGTAGAGGAAATTATGCGGCGCATCCAGCCAGAGAGCCGCATCCTTGTGTGGGGAAACGACGTGGCGGAGAAGGCGGTTGCCGTGAAGTCGATTCCTTACCAGCTCATGTGCGGGCTTTCACCGCGTGTGCCACGACGCTACGTGGAGTGAAGAGATGCGCACGGTATTGACGCCGGCTGACGGGGGTGCGGTGAAAGATGTGAAGGGAGACCTTCACAGCTGCTTACTTTCTATGTTAGTTTTTATTAATTGCATGAACAAAAAAAAAGTGTTAGGAAAAAAAAAAAGAACACACTGTCAAAAAAAAAAGAAGAAGAGAAAGAGAAAGAGAAAGGTAGCGACGGCAACGGCGCAGGAGCCTCCTGGTGGGAAGGAATCGATGGCCCCGTCTTACCCGCTTCCCTTCCTCACTCTTTGTATAAAAGTAATACGTCTCTCTTCTTTTATTCCATTATTTGGCTTTACTTTTGTATCATCCTTGCGATTCCAACAGCGCCAGACCGACTATTGAAAAGAAAAGAAAAGTTACAGACACCTTGTGAAAGGTATCTGTTCCATTTCATATGTGCAATGAGCTCCGCACATCGAAGACGGCTACTGTCGCGTGGTTGTGACAGGAATACTCTTGGATTTTTTGTACGCGACTGTTTCTTTCGCATTCGAAATGAGAAGTGTACGCCTTTGAATGCACCTGCGCAGCGTTCCAAGCTGCTGCTTTTGCGAAAGAAGCTCAAACTGAAGGGCTCGACGGAGAAGGCGCCGTCGAGTGTGTCTCTTCATGCAAACTCTTCACGACAGTAAGTGCTCTTCCAACTTCTTCCCCCCCTCTTTCTCTTCGGTGAATACTTCCATTCCCTTTTTCTATAAACTTTTTTCGCGGTGCCGCACTGCAGGATTTTTTGAACGTTTTCTCTCTTTTTCTTAAGGACCGAAAGACCACTGTTACCCAGCTCCTTCGTTTCCTTCCCACCTGTCTTTTTACTCTTTTCTTCCGCCTTTTTGCTCATTTCTCTTTTTTTCCAAATCTATCACATCTTTCCCTACCAAAGATGGCGCTTCGTCGTATCCAGAAGGAGCTGAAGGACCTGGAGAAGGACCCGCCGGCGAACACGAGCGGTGGCCCGGTGAACGAGAACGATCTCTTTAATTGGAAGGCCACGATCATCGGCCCGGAGGACTCCCCGTACTCTGGCGGTCTCTTCTTCCTTAACATCCACTTTCCGTCCGACTATCCCTTCAAGCCGCCGAAGCTGCAGTTCACCACCAAGATCTACCACCCCAATATCAACAACAACGGTGGCATCTGCCTGGATATCCTGAAGGACCAGTGGTCCCCGGCGCTCACCATCTCCAAGGTGCTGCTGTCCGTGTGCTCCCTGCTCACGGACCCCAACCCGGATGATCCGCTTGTGCCGGATATTGCGCGTCAGTACAAGACCGATAGGGCCGCCTTTAACAAGACCGCCTCGGAGTGGACGCGGCAGTACGCAATGTAGGGTGGCGCAGATTTCTCGACGGTGCACGTCTTCGCAGGTGCATGCCCATTATACACAAACGCACTCAGAGATACACACGCGAATGCAGCTGTAGACGACGAACGGCACAGGCGTGCCGGGGATAAAGGTGAAACGATGACAGAGGGGGCAGTCTTGCGGAGCGCTTTGGCACCACCTCCTAAGATGATATACACGCACCCGCGCGCATCCATCCGTGAAGGCTTCTCTGAAAGCCACAGACGCCAAATTGCTCCCATTTTGTTGCCTTAGTAGCTTTTTTTTTTCCAGTTCATCAGCCTCGGAGCTCAAGATAGCAATTTGGTGCGAGAAAAGAGGAGAAAGAGGTGCAGCTTCTCACTCCCGTTATACCACTGTGAGCAAAACGTCCTTGTTGTTTGGTTGTCTTCACCTCTTCTTCTTTTTTTTTTCTGTTTCGAGTTTGCGTTTTCGTGCTCCAAGTCGGGTACTGCCGCAAATGCGCGTCTGTTTTTTTTTTTTTCCCATCATCTTTTTCTTTATTTAGTTTCCTCATCGCCTCCATCTCAGTGAATGTATGTATGTCTGTGAGCTCTGATCCACGCGCTACGCAGCTTGGCTTTTCTTCTTATTCGGAGGACAAAGAAAGAGAGCGAGGAGGGTAGTCTGGACTATTTACCAGTTGGTCATGAAGATGTGAAGCAGAAAGAAGGTGACGGCGTGTGTTGTCGGTAGTGACAGAAAGGAAGAGAGAAAAGAAAAAGACGGACAAATTTCTGGTTGCTGAGAAAAAAGGAGAAATTAAATTTACTAAATGCTATACGCTTTTTTTTTTTGTGTGTTCCTGGGAGCGAAATCTGGATCAAACTTGTGAAGATAGAGTGAAGGGGAAAAACCAGGTGACCGGCGAAGGTAGACTCACAAAAAGGCCTTTTTATTTTTCTACGTTTCCAGGTCAAGGCGGTGTGCACTTCCATTGGCGGTGTTAAGAGGGGAAAAAAAGAGGAGGAGGACTCACATCGTGTCGCACTTGATGAGCTGAAATGTTTAGAGGCGTGCACAACCGAAAAACAAAAAGAGAAAGTGAAATCATTTTTTTTTTTTGGTAGTTGCGTTCTATAACACCTTTGCTTTTTTCCTCATGTCCTCTCTCTTCTCGCTTCCGTCGTTGCCTTCGTGTCTTCCGGAATCGGTTCGCCTCTGACTCGCTTTTCTTTCAATGCGGCGTCTCAGTCCCTTTTTCCTGCCTTCCCTTTACTGTAACGTTTTTTTTTTCTACTTGTGATGTTGCCGCGAGGAGTTTATTATTTATTATTATCTGCCCTTTCTGTGTTGGTCATGATGCTGAAGATGAAGGAGACTGGCAAAATGTCAGGAAACGCGACGCTCGAGAGCAAAATATAGGAGCAAGAAGCTTTCACACGCGAGAAAACCGGACGGATGAAACACTGTCCGACTTTTGCGAACGTGGATGAGAGCTTTCGAGGTCCTTGCTTGTTTTGTTTCTTAAGCTGTCAAAGGGTGACGAGGAGTCATTTTGCTTCCCTTTGCTCTCTGTGGTTTTCCAATTCTTTTTTGGTTTGCTGCGCTGAAGGGCGTTGGCGATGGTCATCCGCAAAAATCCTCTTGCATGCAGCTACGATGATGTAGATGATGCCTTTTTTCCGCAGCGCAGCTGGTCTCTCTTCAACCATCCTCGCATGAAGTGTTTCGCCGTGTGCGCGCGCACCTGTCGTCTTTGGTCGGCACTGTGTAGGTAACGCCGCATCCTTGATGAAGGGAGTAGTTTGAAACATACATGACACTTTAAAATCTCTCTTCTTGTTTCTCTTTCCCACCTTTTTTCGGCTCTTCTTTTTTATTTGACTATCGCTGCGTGTTCTCTCGTTTTTCTTCCATAACGTGGCTCCTACGCCTTTACAGCCTGATTCGCACAGCACCCCGTTCTCCTCTCACACTCTACCACCACACCCACTCAACACAAACGCAAAATGGCCAAGGGTAAGCGTTCCGCCGACGCCAAGGGCAGCCAGAAGCGCCAGAAGAAGGTGCTGCGCGACAACATTCGCGGCATCACCCGTGGCTCGATCCGCCGCCTCGCCCGCCGCGGTGGCGTGAAGCGCATCTCGAGCGAGATCTACGAGGAGGTGCGCCGCGTGCTGAAGGCCTACGTCGAGGACGTCGTCCGCTCCAGCACCGCCTACACCGAGTACGCGCGCAAGAAGACGGTGACGGCCGCCGACGTCGTGAACGCGCTGCGCAAGCGCGGCCACATCCTGTACGGCTACGCGTAAAAAAAAAAAGAGTGTATTATGTGCTTCCATCCCCACATTACTTCCCTCCGCGTTTTTTCTTTCTGTCTTTGGTCCTACGGTCCGGGAGAAATGAAAGCACGTGATGTCCTCGCATGATACCGAAAAATGCATGAATCGATATTTGTGGGATAAAGCAGCGCGCAAAGCGTGGCTCCACTGCGACGTGGGCTCTCTTTACGTGTCGCTGAACCCCGTAGCTCTCTTTCACGCTTTACGTTCTGATGCGAGGTGAGGCGTTTTTACTGTAATGTGGGAAACCTGCCCATTCAATTTACCACCCTTTCATAGATGCTCTTTCTTTCTTTTTTCTCTTTCTCGAAGTATACTTTTTTTCCTCAAGAACCTTCAGAGCGTTTCTTTTTTTCGTCATCTGTGGTGCAACCCTTGGTGTTGTGGAGCAACAGCGATCGGAAAGACGCGCTACAAAAAAAAAAAGACACAAAAAAAGAAGTCAATTGTGCGGAGACTGGAAGTCTCCAAGAGCCGCTCTGACGTGCCTCTGCAGCGTGCGGTCTACCCTGTGGGTTTTTCCTTTAATTGCACCAATCGAGGAGACATTGGCAATATGGAGCAAGAGGTGTATTTTTGTCGGCTTTACTGAAGTGATAGTCGCGCACATGGAACAATGCATGGTCATGGAAGTGCCCCGAGCGATGTTGACTTGCTATTTTTCCCAATCCTGTTAAATTCATCCCTCCTCCTTTACTTTTTCTACTCTTTGTTTGACCTTCCTTTCAACTATTTTCTAGCTTTACATTTTTGACAATCGCTTAGCGTCTGCGTTGCAGCGTACTGAGTGGTGACAGCTGCAGCGAGCTGCAATCTCCGTCTGCCCCTGTCTTTTTTTCCAGATCAAAGAAGTATTTGCGGACATTTCTTTAGTCTGTCGGAAACAAAGCTGATCGCTTTAGCTACGAGACAAGAGCGTATATCTAGCTGAAGGGAGGAAAGAGAAAGAACATCTTCTTTTCTTTCTTTGAGTTGTGCTCTTGCTTTCCTGTGCTGCTCTGCATTCTCTCTCTTTTTCGTGTCCCTTGCGTGGGTTTAATTTCCCACGAGGCAAGAAAGAGGCACGTGAGGCTGGAGACGCCGATGGCTTCCGGAGTTGTGGCGGCGACCTGAGACCACTCTAGTTTGCTCTTCCTCGCGCACGCACACACTTCATCACCAAATTCAACATGAGCGCTGTGGGAACCGAAAAGCAGGCAGAGGAGCCCCCAGCGAAGCAGCCACAGACGCCGCCTCCTGCCTCACCCGCAGCCCCCTCCGTCCTTGTACTGGACCGGAAAACCGTTCAAGCTCTCTTCGCCGCCCTCCGCACGTCGATTCCCGCCGATGTTCAGCAAGCCCTTCTGCGTGACTCCTTGGAGGAGCTGAAGTTTCTCATTGCTCGGCAGCCACGGCTTAGCAGCTTCCACCACCGCCGCCGCGAGTCGCTGCGGCACCCCGCGCTGGCCATGACGACCAAGAATTACTACCAAGTCTGCCGCCGCAAGCGGATTGAGCTGGCGGTGCAGGCGGTCGCGGCGGAGCACTTGGGCCACGGTCAGTTTGGCCGCGCTGATGTCCACGACAACCACAAGCATCAGGCCGACGGGGCGGAGGCGAAGGTGGCGCAACAGCGGGAGTCGGAGCTGGTGGACCTCCTCCTGGCCGAGTACGCGCAGTCCGGCGGCTTTCAGGAGGAGTCGGCTTGGCTCAACCACCACGGCGGCGCGGCGAACCCCGGCGAGTCGGCCCGGCTTGGCGCCAGCGTCTCCTTCGGCAGCCGCGGCCTCTCCGCGGCGAGCGGGCAGCTGATGGGCAGCATGAGCATCGGGGAGATGCGCAACGAGGCCAGCTTCTCCATGGGTGAGTCTCGCACCGGCGCCCCCACCTTTTTCACCGAGGTGGGAAATACGAGCCTGGTGGGGACGGGTGCGGTATGGCGTGGCGGCGGCTCCATCATGAACCACAGCAACCTCCCTGAAAGCGCAAGCCTGCTGACGCCCGGGAGAGGTGGCCAGAGCTCGGCGGGTGCCATACACAACGGCGGCGGCGGCGGCGGCGAAGGCGGTAACGCTGGCTACGCACGTGCCGGCCGCACGTCACGCGGCACCGCCGGCGGTGCTGGCCGCTTCTTTTCCAAGCGCCACGACCGCGCCGGAGGTGGAGTGGGCGGCGGGCGTGGCGGGGGCCGCGGCGACGGCATGGCGCGGTGGGGCGCCGAGATGCACGCGTTGGTGATCCGCCGCGCCGAGGAGGAGCTGAAGGCCGGCAGCGGCGGCGATCCCTACCTTCTCTCGTCCTCGCGGCCTGTCGAGGTGCTCCTCACCTGCTACGGCGGCGCGCAGCGCGACTCGGCCGTCATGGCGATGTGCGCCGCCACGCTGCTCTCGGGCGGCGAGGTCGGTGGCGCACCAAGCGGGTCCGCCACCCCAGCAGACGCCGACCCCCTTTTCAACGCCGTCGTCGAGGAGGATGTGCGGTGGGATCAGCTCGCCCAGTGCTACCGCCAGTTGCTGCGGGAGGCGAATGTGGTGCGCCAGGCAGCCGCCCGAGCCGTTGCACAGGACCCGCTGGTGAACGACGTCATCCGGCGTTTCTGGGAGCGGCTCACCGTCTCGCCAGCCGCCCAGCAGGCCCACAAGGCACAGGAGGTGAGCAAGAAGCGCGACGCGGCGGATGCCGCGGCCTTCTCGAAGCGTGTGCACTCCCGCACGGTGACGGACGAGCCGGACGAGGACGACCTCGACGAGATCCAGCAGGGCGGCGAGGATGGCACCGAGGGCCCCGGTGGCGGCAGCCCGGCACCCCGCGCGCTCTCGCGCACCGCGACGCGGACGACACGCGAGACTTCCGACGCCGCCCCGCGACGCGGCGCCAAGGGTGGCGGCAAAGGCAAGAAGAAGCGCAAGACGGCGGTGATGGGCTTCGCATCAAGCGGCTCACGCACGGCCGAGCCCGCGTCGACGGTGTCCTACTACATGACGCCGTTGCAGTACGTGTACCTGCACACCCGCCTCGCCCACGTGCTCCTGCCCGACTCCAACGCGCTAGACATGGAGCTACTGTACTTCATCCAGGAGGACTTGCTGGTGGATGCCGCGTACAACGAGAGCGACCCGGCGCAGACTCTTTACTTTGGCGAGGCACCGCGTCTCACCAGCCCCGGTGATGCCAACGGGGTGCGCGCGCGAGGGGCGGAGCGGCGGCGTGGCAGCAAGACGCGCTTCGCCTCGTGGCACGAGGAGGACTTCGCTGTCGGGGACGAGGAGGGGCAGAAGGCGCTGCAGCTGCGTCAGCGCTTCGAGGCGGTGCGGCGCCACGGCTACACACTCACCGAGGACGGTGGGATGAGCAGCCGGCCAGACGACAACGCGAGTGTGCTGGTGCGCCATGCCTCGGAGGGCCGGATCGGTTTCGGCGTCAGCGGTGGCGGCAGCGAGGAGGGCTCGCTTCCACTCGGCGGCGGGGGCGGAAGCGGTGGCACAGGTGGTGACGGCGGGGGCAAGGCGACGGTGCTGAACGCGCTGCCGCTGGTGAACATGTGCTTCAGCATCTCGGAGCTGCCCTCGCTGTCCTACCCGCAGTTCTGGTGCTCGATGATGGAGCTGGCGGACAACTGGACCTGCTGTGCCGGGCACCCGGTCGAGACGGCCATCTTCCTCTGGGAGCTCTACGCGGAGGTCTTCGGCCACAACTGGGGCACCGACGACGAGGCGCTCGCGACGGCGCTGGAGGACCGCGCGGTGGCGGTGAGCAAGGCGGAGCGGACGAGGATCGATGACGAGGTTGCGGACGCTCTCAGGTCCTTCCAGGACCTCGTGAAGGCGCTCCGTGCGCAAGAGCGCCACAACCGGCCGATGTCGGCGAGCGGAGGCTTGGCGGGTCTCGGTGTGTCCTTGACCGACGAGGTGGCCTTTATGCCGGGCGGGGGCACGAAGCACCACCGCAGGCAACGCGGGTCGAGAAGCAGCACGTCGTCGCACGTCTTGGACGTGGAGGAGACGTCGGCTGACAACTCGCCCGGCTCCTCCGTTTCCGACCTCTCACTGGGGGAATGGAATGCGCTGGCGGCGGCGGCCAGCGAGGGCGGCGCCGCAGCTGGGGAGTGGGTCTATGTCGAGCGCACCGGCGAGGACGGCGTGACTCGGCGCTTTCGCCGCCGCGTCGTGCACCGCAAGCCCCGAACGCGCAAAGACGGCGAGGAGGCGTCGTCCTCACACAGCTCCTCCTCGGACGACTTTTCCTTCCTTCTCGAGGAAGAAGTGGACGACGACGGCGCCGTGGTGGCCCACCGGAAGCGGCGGTGCAAGGCGGTGACAGAGGCCGCGAAGGAGAAGAAGCGGCGGGGGAAGAAGAAGGGCGAGGAGGACGCGGCAGCCTCTGGACTGACGCCAGCCGCGCTGAAGGGGCACCAGCAGCGCTTCATGGACCACAACCCGAAGCAGGTGCGCCGACTGGAGGTGCGGCGGCGTGTGGAGACGGGCAGCTCGCGTGCGTCCAGCCTGACCTCGTGGAGCTCCATCGACGACGGCGGCGTTGAGGAGCGGCGCAACGGACAGCGGCGGCGGCAGCGCGTCCGGCGCACCGGGCCACGGCGCACACGGTTGCGCGACGACGCCGAGTCGGACGACGACGGTGACGACGGGGGCGACGGCGTGCAGCACGGCGCATCTGGCGAGAAGGTGGCGGGGCCAGGTCGTGCTGCGGGTCAGCCGGACAACGCCGCGGCCAAGTCAAACTTGTCTGCGGAGGAACTGGCGGACCTGCAGGCAAACAAGGACTGGCTTTGCACCGTGCTCGGGGCTAAAGGGATCTTTCTGCCGCCGCACATGTTCGACGACCCGGCGGAGCAAGTGCTGCTTTACGAGCTGCTGCGCTTGACAAAGGAGAGCGAGGCGCGGGCGAAGGCCGGCGGCGGCGGTGGCGGCTCCGGCGGCGTGGACGGTCTCTTCAACGTTGGGGACGGCGAGGGTCTTGGTGGCACGGACCTCTCGCGCCTCGCCGCACTTCTTGCCCAGTCCGCCGCCTTCAACATCGACGGCCTCGACGACTCCGCCCTGATGCGGCGTCTTCTCGGCGAGGGCGGGGCAGGCGGGAACCCCTTTCTCTCCACCCAGCAGCTGCAGGGCATCCTTATGGCACTCGTCAACGGGCAGAAGGCGGGCGGCGAGGGCGGGGCGGCGACCGAGACGGAGGGGATGCGGGCACGGCGGCTGCACCTGCTGCGCATGCTGGAAGAGCTGCAGGCGCGCGAGCGGCAGGAGCAGGAGGCGGCGGCGCGGGCCAGCGAGGCGGCGCGCAACGGTGATGGCAGTGGCGGCGCCGCCTCGACTGCGGCCGGTGGAGTCGTGGTGAACATCGCAGACCCCTCCAGCATGGTCGCCGGCGCCCGCTCACGCCCACAGACGGGCGTCAACCAGCTGTTGCCTGACCGCCGCGCGGACAGCCGGCACGGCTATACCGGCCCCGCTGCCTCTGGTGGTCGTCTCGGTGCCTCTGCTGGCCACTCCCGGATTCCGTCCCCACCGCCTGCGACGGGCACTGCTGCGAGCTGGCAGGAAAACGCTGATAGCGGACTGTATGGTGTCACGCCGGCCACCGCGGCGGAGCGGCGGGAGCAGGAGCGCCTCTTCCGTGAGCTGGAGAGCTACTGGACCGACCGGGCCTCGCAGCGGGGGCGGTATCGCGTGCACCTCACCGAGTACACGGCGGAGCAGCTGGATGAGTTCTTTGCGCATCTGCACCTGGGGCCACGGCAGCGTGCCCTCCTTCTCGGGCGTGCACCGCTCGCTGGAGGGACGTCGCTCGTCGGCGGCACGCTTCACCAGGACGCTCCCAACGCTGGCACACCGGGCAAGGGCACACCACACACCACCGGCGTGGCATCCACTGCTGCCGCCCCAGCAGCGGTGGCGCCGGTAAAGCTCTTTACCCTCACCACCGAAGCCTCCCTCGAGGACGCGATGCGGGAGAGCTACGAGAGCTACATCAGCGACAAAGCCTTCAGCAAGTCGAACAAAGATCGTGCGGCAACGGAGTCGGCGATGCCAGCCCCCAGCTCCCAGATACAGAGAAAGCCAGCTTCGCAGCACCAGGCTCTGCCGCCGGTGTCGCAGCCCAACCGGCCCCGTGAGAAGGCAGTAGCGGCGTTGCGGACGCTGCGTGAGCCGGCCCGTCCCGTGGTGGCCGCGTCGACGCGCACTACGGCCGCCGCAGCCTTAGCAGCCGCACCACCTCCTCCCCCGCCACCACCGACCCTCCCGCGGCGTCGCGATGTTCCGTCAAAGCAACAGCTGCCCTCCTTGGCGGAAACAGCGGTGCGACGACCGAGGCCGCCGTCCTCCACCAGCTCCACCAACTCGCTCCCGAAGGTGTAGTAATGTGAAAGAAGCTAACAGCAGCCGCAGCGATCAACAACAACAAAAAAGGAAGCGTGGTTCAAAAGTTGCTTAACACGAGATCGCCTCACACAAGGGTATCATGTACATTACCTATTTCTGCTTGTGTCAATTGGCACTATTTTCCTGTTTCTTTTCTCCAGTTGGAACCTCAACGCAACAAGTTGCGCGTCGTGGCAATAATAAAGAAAAACCCGCAAAGACGGAGCAGGTTTCTGCCTCTGTCTTTGTCTTGCTTCATTCACGCGCCGCATTTTGCGTTACCTTTAGTAACAAGGTGGATGTATGTAAATTACTATAAGAATAGAAAACATTGTTGCTTTAAACACGCACCACACAAAGAACTTTTTCTCTTGCGGCTCTTCATCATTCAACGGATGTAGGTAAAACAGAGTGGTAGTCCAACATGCCAGATTCGTTGCGAAAAAATATCTCTTCCGTAGCTTTTGCGTTTTTAATGTGCTGCCTCACGCAATGAAAAATATATATATCTGTCAGCGGGAATTGCGAACCTTGTGTGTTCGCACTTACTCTTTTACGCCAGAAAATGCATGACCCTCTTGCGACTGTCGTCACGCAGTGCAATACTTCCAGTTGCTTTTACTCATTTTCTTGTTTGTTATCTCTCGCCCTTCTCTTTGCGCACCCAACACCACTCTTCTCCATCTTCAGAAAGTATATCCCCACGCTCTCGCTGTTGTCTCTTGTGCATCGCATTTCAGATTTAGCGAAGCTGTTAAATATCGGAAAAAAGGCAACCCCTATCTCTCTATTTGTTCCTTTATTTTTTCCCTTGCCGTCCTTGCTCTTGTCCTTCTCTCCCCCGTATTCTTTTTGTTGTACACACAGGATGGCGTCGTTGACTCGCGTGCGTGCGCTCGTGACGCTGCTGGTGCTCCTTGCGGCTATCTCGTCTCCCTTCGCGCGGGCTGACGGTGCCGCTGACGACGACGAGAAGGAGACGTTGGAGCTGATCTCCGATGGAAAGACAACGACCTACACACTGCCCGCGTCCATGATCACGCTCAGCGACGCCACCTTCGAGGGCTACCTCTTCCCCAAGAAGCGCACCACACCCCGCGCCTTCTTCGCCGTCTTCTACTCGCCGTGGTGTCCGCACTGCAAGAGCCTGTTGCCCGGCTTCATCAACGCGAGCCACCAGCTCGAGCTGCTCGGCATCTCGCACAGCTCCTTCGCCGTGTGCGACGTGCAGAAAAACCGCAAGGTGCTCGAATACTTCCAGGTGAACAAGTTTCCGCTCGTCATCTACACAACGGGTAAGGGCAACCAGTGGCACACCTACGAGGGGGCTAGCACGCAGGAGGCCTTCATGCAGTTCTCCGCCTACCTGCAGCGTGCTCTCGACATGGGCAGCTTCTCTGAAGACGTGACGGATGCCGCCCGCTTTGACGCGGTTGAGGCGGCGAGTGGCACGACGCGCGTGCCGTGCTACGTCTACGTGCCGCGCACCTCGCCCAGCAAACCGGAAAACCAGCGGACGGCGCCGTGGAGCCAGGCCATCGACGGCGCCGCCTCCATCAGCAACATCCGCTTCTCTGTCATCTACGAGGCGGCGCAGGCGGAGGACTGGGCAGCGCACGCCAGCAGCACCTACAGCGCCGTCGTGGAGGCGGGGAAGGCGTGTGTGGCAGCCGGTAAGGCAAACGGACCGGATGGGGAGGCGCTGGTGGTGTACACGGACCGCTACCGCACCCCGAAGTGCTACCCGGGAGTGTGGGCGGAGCAGCGCAAGGATGCGCCGTCCGACGCGGCCCTGGCGATGAGCACGACGCTCGAGTACTTCCTCGCCCTCCACGGCTTCCACGCTGTCGAGGACGCCTCGGCCTCCATGTTCGACACGCTGAACCACCTGCCGAAGAACTACCTTGGCGTGGTTCTCTCTCCCGACCCGATCGACGAGACGGACGAGAAGTTCTTGCCGGTGCTGCGCGAGATTACGCAGGCGACGAACGAGGAGCTGGAGAAGCAGCACGGCGGCGACATTACCCCGGAGGCCGAGATGCAGGCGCCGCGTGTCTCGTGGGCCTTCATCGACGCAGTCTCCTACGAGGTGTGGCGGACGCACTACGCGGTGGAGGTGAACGAGCTGCCGGCCATCATCATCATCGACACAAAGCGCGACCGCTACTTCAAAATGCGCACGCGCGTCCCGCGCTTCGAGGAGATCAAGCTGCAGACGCCGTGGTCCATCGGTGGCGAGCAGCACCGGCTCATCGACCAGTTCGCGCGCGATGTGCTCGCCGACAAGTACAAGGCGGAGAAGCTGTCGGTTGCCGGCCGCGTCGCCGAGTACCTCTCACACTACCCAGGTTTTGCCCTCATGTACGAAGCGCTCAACTACGAGGACTTTGTCTTCGATGTGGTGGTTATGGTGCTTGGCTTCTTCTGCTTTCTCATGTTTCTCGCCATCGTGGTGGAGCCGCTGTCGCAGAAGTACGAGGAGCGCCAGAAGAGGCTGCAGGAGCCCAAGGTGAAGACCGACTAAAGGGGCCTGCTTCCCCTTCCCTCTCCTTGTCAGTTGTGTTTTCAGGCAAAATGTGCGGGAAGAGGGTGTTGACGTCGCAGACAGCTTTGTGGGATCACTGCTACTTTGATCATTTCTTCCCGATGCGGCGGGTCGTGCGCTGCAGGCTCGGCCTGTCCAAATCACTATTTCAAGAGTATTTTTTCTCAATTGGCGTATATCTCTGTTTTTTTTTTTCGAAGGAAGAGAAGGAGGCGAAGGAAGAAGCAGATTGCGCTTCTGTGCTCTTTCGCCTCCTCGCCAACTGTCTTTGCCCTATCCAAAACCTGTGAGCTCTTCTTAAAGGAGTCACCCTTATCGTCGTTCACGCAGAGCGCTTGAAGAAAAAAGAAAAAAGAAGTGCGCCAGGAGAAAGCGGTCTCTGAATCACGAGGTCACCTAAACGCAGCGAAAACGAGGAAGTCTCAAACACGAAAGTGAGAGAGAAGGACAAAAGCCCTTCCACTTCAATTAAAGCAAAAGTCAAGCGTTGCTATTGGCGAATAAAATAGCGTCGAACACGTTTCTTCTCTTGTTGACTTGATGAATTCGGAGGTGCTAGCTGCTTAAATGGTTTTGTTTTTTAGGTTCCGCACGTTGGCGATGGCATTTCCGTGCCGCTGCACTGAAAGGCGGCGTTTGTGGAAAAAAAAATACAAACAACAATGGAAACTCCAAACAAAGTGCGGAGAATGGGTAACTTCTTGTGTTTCAATACTCAAGTTCACGTCAGCACCGTTTGTCAGGGGCGGCCTTGGCCTTCTCATCTCAGACTTCTCTGCAAACATGCAATCGACTTCCCTCTAAAGTCGTCCACACACACATACACACAAACGTGCATAAAGTAAGTGTTGCTCCTACCCTGCCATCTTTCCCTTCCCTCTTCTTCCAACTCCACCTTTTGTCGTTTCTGCTATCTTTTTTGGCTCTCACGCAGTGCTGCCTCGTCATCCCTACTGATCTCCACAACTACCCATATACACTCTTTCTCTCAAACGCGGCAGTGCACTGCGTTACGTGCCGCCGATGCTTCGCCTCTCTCTTCGTCGGTGGTGCTCGGCTGCAGCCACGGCTGCCTCCTCCACTGCCACTGCCGCCGCCTCGTCTACCTCCCATACCCCATCCACTGCTGCTGCTGGGGCGTCGAAGCTGCCGGACTTTTACGGCAAGAACTTCTCCATCGCGCCGCGTACGTGGGAGCAAATCAACAAGAAGAACTCCGAGGAGGGCTTTGCGAATGATGCACGCTTCTTGCGGCTCGCGATTGACTCCGGTGGCTGCCACGGCTACCTCTACAAGTTTTCCTTTGAGCCGGTGGATCAGTTCAACAAGGAGGAGGACGTGCTGATCACGGAGGCCGACGCCGTGGCGCCAACAGAGGAATCCTTCACCGGCGCTCGCCCCTCGCCGCGTGTCGTGGTGGACACGCTGAGCGTCTCGAAGCTGGACAACGCGACGCTCGACTTCCACAGCGAGCTGAAGGGTTCTGCCTTTGTCGTTGTCGGAAACGAGTTGGTGGATCAGTCGTGCGCCTGCGCCATGTCTTTTTCTCTGAAGAAGAAGAAACCACAAGAAGCTACGGCATCGGCGGGACACAGCGGTGGTAGCGCTGGCGAAGGCCACGCCGCCTCGGTCCCACAACGGGCCAGTGAGGGTGGGAGCAATGCCCGGCCCATCA
This sequence comes from Crithidia fasciculata, assembly GCA_000331325.2. NCBI lineage: Eukaryota > Euglenozoa > Kinetoplastea > Trypanosomatida > Trypanosomatidae > Crithidia > Crithidia fasciculata. Next base: position 283,318 of record CM003433.1, read on the forward strand.
CGCGCCGCTCTGCTGCACGTGCCTCGTCGTAAAGTAGAAGGAATTTGCCCATATTTCTCACACATTTCTTTTTTTGTTTGTTTTCTACATGCTAGTTGCGCACTCCGCTGCCTTCCTTTGCCTTCTTTTACGTATGGCGGGGAAAAAGGGCGTCGCACTGGCACAACCCGTTGCGCATTGTTTCTCCTTTTGATTTGGAGAGGCGCAGTGCTCTTTCTTCTTTCCCTTCCCCTTCTCTTTACATTTTGCCGTTTTTTTTTTTTTGGGGTGCCGCTGCAGCGTTGCCGTGGCGCTGTCCGCTATTCCGTACTTCTGTGCCTTACTACCACTATTACTACTTTGACTGAGAGCGCTTTCACATCTGTGTTTTTTTTTCCTTCTATTTTGCGGTTTTTCATTAGGGAGGCGCATGCTTGCCGCACGAAGCTTTACAGATACAGAAAAAAAAAAACAAGAGAGTAAAGACAAGCTGCAGCTGGAAGAAATGACTGTACGAGACGCGTTCTCTCTTGGAACAAAATGAAGTCTCTGCGAGGTGGGATGGTGCCTCGCATGACGCGGATGTGTACGACCGGAGATTAGGCTGTCTAGTACGAAAGGCCATGTCGAAGGTACTATTCTTGTGGTCGTGTTTGATTGATGCACTAAGGAGCTGAGATGCAAGAGCCGCCTGTCGTATGATGAGGAGGACGTAAGGTGACGTGCTCCAGAGGCCACAGAACCATCGGCTCTGATGACCTCGTCACCTCAATTTATCTCTAGTAAGTTCTCTCTGCTGACATCTCCTCTTTTCCTTCTCCGTTGGCGCACGTGCGGGAGTTCAGTGGCGCGTTTCGCCTTGCTGCGTTTGACTCTTACGCACGTTTTTGCTCACCCAAGGCATGCCGAGAGACAGCGGAAAACGGCACATTTACACCATAGAATATAAAAAAGGATACATACACGCCTTAGAAAACACAACAACAACAACAACGAAACAACAACAGAAGGCAGCAATGTCCGACACGGCGTCCACAGGCGTAGGCGCAACGAGTGCCTTCAACGTTTATCGGCTGAAGGCGAATCCGACGTGGGTGCGCTTTGCACCACGCGGAAATTGTGCAGAGGCACCGCCGCAGTCGGCGGCCTCCTCCATCTCGGCCGACAGGTGTCCGTCCACGATGCTTACCCGCAGCGGGTGCAAAACGGAGCAATCTCTTGCGGGCTGCACCGACACGAGTAGTGGGCGGGCAAGTACACACCGGGACTGCGCGCTCAGCCCCTCCACCACTAGAAGCGCAAGGGGGTCGAGTGTGTTGGTTGATGCAGCCGCCAACGCTGCTCTTTACTACGAGAGACAGCAGCAGCAACAGCACGGGCAAAAGTCGAACCGTCAGAGCACCGCCATTACGTCTGCCTCGGCCTCGTCTCTAGACGCGTGGTCAGCAGGGGAGCAGCGCAACGCCCCGCACACGTCCTCTGCGGCGCCGTCCAGAGGCCCACGAACACGTGCCACACATCGAGTGTGTCCACGCGTCCTCCACAGACCGTGACGCTCTCGTCGTGTGACGCCGGCACGCACTCCCCCGCACCTCCGCGCAGCTCCGCCTCCGCCTCTTCCTCCCTGCTGTCCTACGCATGCAGCGGCGCGAGCAGGCCGGTGGGCCGCGCGTCTCCAGCCGTTTTTGAGGCATCTCTGACGTCTGGTTGCGTCCCCAGCTGGCCGAGCAGCAGCGCACGAACTCCTTGCAGCAGCTTGTACGGTGGACCGGCGATGGAGGAAAGGGCACAAACACCGCTGCAGCGCGCTTCTTCCCCCTCTCCCGCGCCGTCCACCGCGTCGAGAGCGGCGACGTCCCACCTGCGCGGGTCGGCTGCTGTTGTCGATGTCGAAGGCCCGCTGGACGCCCTCTACGTCCCTCTGCGCCGTCCCCCGCCCTCGCAGTGCGAGGCCACACGTCAGCACTTCAGCATTTTCGAGGTTGCGGAAAGGGGAAGAGTGGAGCCGCGTGTGGGAGGTGCGTGTTCAGGCGCGACAGCGACACGCGGGCCTGCGCTGGTGAGGGCGGACGACATCGATCCCGCAGCACATGACGGGGCTTCTGTGCGACGAGGTGGTGCTGGGGGCTGGAGCAGCTACGAGACCAGCAACGGCGTCTACGGCAAGGGATGCTGATGAGCTGCTTTCGGAGAAATTGGGTAGAATCCCTTCTTTCTTTTTTTCTGCCTCTGGGAGAGCGCCTTTAAATTTTTATCCTACAAGCAGCTCTTGCTGAGCGTAGCTCACGCTTTGGTCAGATCTTCCATTGTGTGGAGTTGTCGACGCAGCTGCACGACAGACTCCTTATTCTCTCACTGTTGCACATGACAGCTGTGAAGACATAAAATCCAGTTTTTTTTTTTGCACTATAGACGTACACATAGCAAGCTGAAGGCTTTCGTTTAATGGTGGAGGCGCAGTATACAACAAAATAATAACAACAACAGAAAGTAACCCCTTAAAATACATAATGGGAGCTCACGAAAGACACGATCAACCTTTGGCAAATTAATGCAGCTTACCTCTTTAAGAGAAGCCGCACATGCTGTTAAACAGCGCTGCGGCTCTTTTACCCTTTACCTCTCTTCCTTTCAGCAGCAGGCTTTTCGTTCTCTTAGGACTAAGCGTTGGTTCTGAGATCTTTCATCTTTTTTTCCCTGCCTTCTCTCTCTCCTTGTCTTTACCCCTTTAACGAATACCAACATACACCATTACCACTGAACACATTATTTGCGTACGTGCCAAAACGGCAACTCCCAATCAATGCGAAAGATTTTCTTTTTCTTATTTACACCAACTTCCCCTCCGCTCCCTCCGCTCTGCGGGAAAAGAAAAAAAATATCTGTACTCGCACGCATCAACGCTGCACACTTCCCAGCCGACACCTCTTCGTCGTGCCTTTGCTTTCCTCTTCTTCCTGCTCCCCCGATTCTCATACACCGAAGTCTTGAATAATAGTACTCAAACGACACCTCTTGTCTTTATTCTCTCTTCTTCTGCCTTCGCCAAACAGTGGAAAAAAAAAACTGCTAGCACTGAAAGCCGCTCACGCACACGTTGAATTTGTCTATTCCTCATCCTTTTTCGATTGCTTTTCATTCTGGCGATCACCCAAAGTGTCTCTTTGTTTCTTCCGTCATAGTCGTGTGTCAACAGTACGCAATAGTGACTTGCACAACCTTACTGAAACCAAAAGCGAATTGTTGGGAGAAGGCAGCAAAAGGCAGACGTCAGCAGCGATTGCAGACTTCTCAATTCGTCGCCTCTTCAGCCGCATCTGGTCAACCAGTCGGACCACACAGCACGTGTTTTTTTTTTCTGTTTTTGCTTTCTTATACTCTTCTGTCTAGTCGCTACTTGACTTTGTTTTTCCTTTACTTATTGCTACTCGATCGCCGTGTTTCTTAATTGGCCTCACCAAGTGACATAGAGAAGAAGTTGTGGAAAGTCTTTTTTTTTTCATCTCTTTTTAGCCTTGCTTCAAATTGATCCCTTTCTGTTCTCCAGCTTCTCTGTGCGGTGGCAAATCAGCGCAGCTGCAGCAGACGCTAATAATGGCGGAATCTCCGTACGAGGCGGCCGATGGCACCAACAGCGACGTGTCCGACAAGCCCAAGGTGGCGGCGCAGGAGGGTGGATCCTCGGGTCGCACGGGCCACAAGTCGAGCGCCTTCCGCAACTTCTTCAAGCGCAGCTCCTCCAACCAGGAAGGAGCCACACCACGCAGCGGCGCCGTTAGCGCACGTGCCGCCGCAGCCGGCAGCACCCACCAGGCCTCCGTCTCGGGTGAGGAGGAGTTTGACGACCACATGGCAGGCAGCGTCTACGCCCGCAGCGACATCTGCAAGTTCTGCAACTTCCCACGCGGTAGCAGTGTCTGCTGCCCCGTCACGCGGCGCCACCACGGCACCGACGAGGAGATGACGCCGGGCCGCGACCACAGCCGCTCCGCCTCTGGAGGACTCAACCTCATCTCGCGCATCCGCAGAAAGCTGCCGCTGAGCCCCGGGCGTCGTGTCAGTCCGCAGAACGGCGACGACGGCGACGTGAATACGCCGCAGAATGGCGACTTGCCACCGCTGGCGCTGACGGCCCAACCCGGCCCGTACGACGACGCCGAGTACGCCGTCAGCGGAGCGAGGGAGGCGCCGCTGCAGCGCGATCACACAATGAGCCCGCTGCAGCCGCACGGCGCCGCGACGGAGCAGAACCTCGACGCGTACGGCCCTGCCGACTCCCCTGCCGAGGAGGTGCAGTACTACTGCTACACGGATGAGAACGGCGAGACCGTCTACTACACGTCGGAGGCGGCAGGGGCAGGGAACGACGTCACGCAGGCGCCGCACGACGCCTCTCACATTGAGGGGGCCCGTAGTTCCGACACCGCTGCCGGTGCGGCGCAGGAGGGGCAGCCCACCGCTTCGGTTCCCGAGGGCACCTATGTGTACCAGTACGTGGATGAGAACGGCGAGACGATCAACTGCCTCTGCACCCCGCAGGCCGACGAGGGGGCCGCCGCGGCGGAGGAGGGAGAAGGGGCGGCACCGGCGGACCGCGCAACGCCGGCGACCTCGGCGGTCACCCACGCCGGCTCCGACACCGGCAACTCCTCCGAAGCGGAGGAGGCGGCGACGAGCAAAAAGAAGGCACCGAAGGCCTTCTTCTCGGCCATCCAGAACGTCTTCCGGCCGCGCCGCGATTCCCGCACACATGAAGACCCGCAAAACATGGGTGAGTCGGGCGGGTCGGTTCCCAGCCCGTCGTCTGACGCGAACCCCGAGAGCGGCGCGCGGGGAGAAAACGGAGGAGCGGCGCAGAGCTGCCCCGAGGCGAACGAGCACGACGGCAAGGTCGCCGCCTTCATGGAGCTCCTGGACTCTGGTGAGAAGAAGAAGTTCCTGAAGGAGCGCAAGAGCCTCATCAAGGACCTGGCCTCCGCTGAAAAGAAGGAGCGGGAGACGATCGCGAAGGGCCGGCAAGATGGGATGGCAGCCTTCACGCGCGACAAGCTGTCCGCCGCGTTCGCGATTCGGAAGGATGAGCGAGTCATCAAGACCGGCCAGAAAAAGAGCGAGCCGCTCTAAGCCACGTATGCTTCCTGCACCTGTCGTCACGTCACATACACACAAACACGAATACACACACCCAAACACACACATACCTGTTCTCCTACACCAAACCGGCAGGTTGTCAAACTTCTCTTTTCCTTTTTCGCTAACTTTATTCTTCCTTTTCCCTTTACTTCCCTCTTTTTTCCTGTCACGCTGCTCTTAGTTTCACGCGCAGATTTTGTTGCCTAGTCCTATTTGAAGTGGTTGTGGTGTGTCGAGTGAGGCCTGTTTTTTGGGGTACGACACTCGCCCACTAGCTAGTGGCTGTCATCGGAAAACAAAATATTAATCTTTTCAATAAACAGACTTTGAACGCGGAGAAGCACCGGCACGGACAAGGACGATCACATACAATGAAGAGATATCACGAGGGGTGAGAAAAAAAAATAGATGGCGGCGCGCTTTTTTATCGTGTTGCACAGGTCGAGGAAAAGTAAACAGTGGGGATGTCGAAAGAAACGAGCCCGGCCGCAGTGACAACCTTCGTTTCTTTTTTTTAGTCAATTCACAGAGGGAAGAAAAAGACAGAAAAGAAAAAGAAGGAAAAGCAGTCCCCTGTGTATCACGCCAGCTTATCGAAAACACACAAAAAAACTCGCACACACAGACTAATTTCATAGTTGCACTCATACACACTCGCAAATATCGAACTCAGGTAGGCAGTTGCGCACAGTCTTTTCGCCGCGTTAGGGGTGCGTGCAGCTTTAGGCGCTTTGCTGCTCCTTTTTTTTTGGTGTGTCATACACTTTTGCTTTCTGTTTGCGAAGGAAAGGGGATGTCAAACTGCTTGCTCGGAGAGCCCTATGCCTAACCTTATAGAACACCGACGGTACTCACTTACTTTCCGCTCATGCTTGCTTTTTTCTTTTTTCTTGTTTCTAGAGTTGTTGCTGTGTCTTCCCGCACAACAGACGCGACATCTGCTGAAACGCAGGCGCCGACAACGATCTCGCAACGCAACGATTTTTTTCTCCTTTCCTCCTTTCCCTTTCTGCTGTCTCTCCTGATTTGTTTGCGCGCTTCTCACTGCTCACAGCTCGTGTGTGCGGGTCCGTAGCCTTCTTCTCCATATCCGCGGCAGGCTTGTTATGGCTTTCTTTCTTGCCCTTGTTGTTCTTATTGCCCTTTCTTCACTCTTTTTATATGTTCCTGCCAAGCTCTTTCTTTTTCCAAATTTACTTTGTACTCTCTGTGGAGAGGGGTCGCGTACTCGACCACGCGGTCTTCGGCTGTCAGCGCCGTTTTCCTCACCGTCCTGACAGCAGTGACAGAGATGCGGCGTGTTTGGAGGAGGTGTCTGTGCTTAGTGTATATCGACTGCGACCCTCTTTCCCGTCGTTTCTGCTTCCTGCCTTGCTGGCAGTGTTGTAAAAGGAAAAACTTTTTTTGTTTTCCTCCTCTTTTCTTGAGAGACCGAACGTGCAATGTGAAGTGGACGCACATGGTCGCAATCCGAAAAGGAAAAGAAAATGGTCGAATGAGACAAGCAGTGTACACGGAGGAATACAGAATCAACAACAAAGAAAATCTCTTTAGAGTATCTCACAGTGTTTGCGGTTGAAAAAGCAGTCTGAGTCTTTCTTCTGCTGGCACCTCTCCTCATTCTTTTTTTTTCTCATTCTTACACGTTACATATGCTGGCGTTTACCATAGTAGACTCTTTTCTATCGTATCAAGCGTGTGTGTTTCTGCTCTGTTGTTGTTCACTCCCTCCTTTTAATTCTTATTTACCCTCCCCTTGCGTTGTTGCTCTCCTCAAGTCTCTTTTCGTCATTTCCATTCCTCCTTTAAATTTCCTTTTATATATATGCGTTACATCTGCTGTGTATCTGTGTATTTGGTTTGTGTGTGTGTGTGTGTCTGTGTGCGTCGATTGCCTATTTATATCCCCTTGTGTACGAGGGTGGCGCAGCTAAGTATCGAATCGAAGCACGGCTTTCTGGACGAAGATGTTGTGAAGCCGCGGATGTGAAGAAGTTTTTTTTCTCCTCTGCCGCTCTAATGTGCAAATTCATTGCTAGGAGATGGTGGAGCGTCAAAGAGGAATGTGTCGAGTATCTTAAGGCCTCTTTGCTCAGAGTGTCCTTTCAATTCCGCTCACTGGTTAATTTAAACGGCGACGAGGAAAACCGTGTTGGTGCCATGCAGCCCTTCTTTTTTTCTCGCCCATCCTGCTCGGGAAAAGCGAACTAAATTTTGCTGCTTCTGCGCACTGGGGAGTGCGTAGAATGCACGGTGCCGGTCGCATGCTCTGGCTGGCAGTGTTGTGCCTCTGATTTTAGTAAAAACGTTTCGCGTTTTATTCTCCCCTCATCTTTCCTAAATCTCAACCTCAATTCTTTTTGTTTTTTTCTGTGGTGCTCAATGCGATTTGCCGTCTGCTTGCCCTCAATGAAGACCAAATTTCGGCTCTCTTACTTCTCAAAAGGATTCTTTCTGCCTCCGTAGTATTCTCTGAGGATCGCACAGACACACACACACACACGAACGCCAAGGCTTTCACGTCGTGCCGCTTGCCCAGCTCTACCAACCGCTTTTAATCATCTACCTCGTCCGCTCAAAGAAGCCACAAAAAAAAAACCTTCACAAAAATGCGCTCTTCTCGTTTGTTCGCGGCTTCGTGGAAAACGAAGATCGATCCCAAGAATCCGCGCCGCATTGTTGCCATTCCGAACAAGACGCCGTGCTCCATGGAGCTGCAGGCCGGCAAGAAGTATTACTGGTGTGCCTGCGGTTTGAGTAAGAAGCAGCCCTTCTGCGATGGCTCGCATCGCGCTTACAACGAGGAGCATCACACCGAGCTGCAGCCGAAGGAGTTTACCGTTGACAAGACCAAGAAGTACCTGGTGTGCCGCTGCAAGCACACCGATAAGGCACCCTTCTGCGACTTCTCACACGTTGGCGTGATTCTCCGCACTGCGGTAGGCATTGAGAAGCTGCCGGAGAACACGCCGGTCAAGTCGTAGGGCGGGCGGGAGAGCTGGATACGGTTTTTCCTTCTCCCAGTCTTTGAAGTGCCGACGAGACTCACCACGCATTTTTCTCTCGCTCCTGTTTCATTGCCTCTCCTTGTCCTGTCTTTTTCTTTTTCCGCAGCGCAATCTCTGCGCACAAGATGCACGAATTCTCTTTCGCGGGCCAGCAGGAGAGGTTCTTGACTTCGCACTTATGCAGCTGAACAAAAACGGTGGGGAGCACAGGGGACGTCGTCTCGCTCTCACTTTTCTTGTTTTTTTCTTGTTCTCCTCTGATTGTGCTGCAGGCGGGAGAGACGGCATGTAAGAAAGACGTGGTGGACTGGAAAAAAACCGAAAATGGCAAGCGGATTCCTATTGTCTCGCCTTTTTTTTTGGTTTTATGGTAGCTCTTATTGTGGAAGCTGTCAAGCGCAACACACACACAGACGCTTTCTCTCTCTCCTCAGTGCTTGCTGAATTTAGAGGTTCACACTATTACTCTTCTTGTTTTTCTCGTTTCAACTTCTTCCCTCCACTCTGCTCCTCTGTCGCAACAAACACAATGTCGGTAATTCAAGCCAGGCGGAGCATCGACTGGTGGCGCACGTTTGCGATCGCCGTTGTCGCTCGCATTCCCACTTACTACCTTACTCTTGGTTTTTTTCTTTTCTCTTTCTCTTCTCCCTTTTTTTTTGCCACTTAGTATGACTTATCACGTTTATTTTTGATTTTGTGTTTCAATGCTTTCATTTAGAAGAGCGAGCGAAATGCTACCGCTGTTCTTTCGTTTGCCATCTCCCTACTACGTCTCATTTTCTTTCTTTCCTTTTTATTTTAATCCTACTTCTCTCTCTCTCTCTCTCTCTCTTCTTCAGTACTAGGCGCACCTAAAACTTCCTGGACTCCTCTCCATCATGGGCTGAAACTAAAAGCATTATTTGTACTAAAACCCACTGACAGGAAGTGCGACCGCATGCACCGAACTGGCATCGCAGCACAGATGCTGTTTAAGGGTGCGAAGTCGCTCAACTAGTGAAAGACGCATGAGCAAAAAACGGGGTAGAAAAAGAAAAGAAATCTGAGGCGTCCACACTTATTCCTTCGAAGTCGGTCGTAATAATGAAGAAAAAGGACTTGTGCTGTGCAACTTGCACTCTATCTTGTCTTGCGCGTGACTTGTGCACCACACCGGAATTGATGTCCTGCTTCTTCTATTGTTTTCTGGTGTGCGAAGCTGTCCCAAGGCACCTTCACCAACACCCACACCCCACACACACATTCAGACACAAAATAATAATACATATTTACTAGCGTAAAAAAGAAACAACGGAAAACTCGCTGGGAATTGAAGGTCGTATTTAAGGACCCTCGGAACACGTCACATACACGCGCCGAGCCGTTACCAACAAAGGCGGATCGCTTTATTGGAAGAGCAGGCGCGAAGAAAGTGAGCGATAAAGAAAAAAAACAGGAGATATGGACTTAATCATTCAATGCATCTCCTCTCGTGCTGACTCGGTGAGCGTCTTGTCGCTTTCATGCTGTCTCAGTTGCGGCAAAAAGGAGAGAGCTTTCTCCGAAGGACGGCCGTCTCTAGTTTTGTAAATCCCGATCATATTGCAGATTGTAAATTAGTGAGGCTGGATTCGAATGACCTATGCTGTGTCATCCTTAACCCTTCTAACAAGTATTTTTTTAAAATTATCTCTGCCTCTATGTTCGCAACATTTAATCCTTCTGCTTCTTTCTTCCTCTCGATTTTCTGGATCTCTCACTGTGCACCTTACACGGACGTAGTAGTCGCGTAAGACAGCAGTAGCACTTTTATTAAAAAAGAACACTCTTTTTGTTGCTTCTGTTCTTAGAGGACGAAGCTCAAGGTGTTCACAGTCTTTCCCCCGCGTAAAGCACGTAGTCAGTTTTTATAAAAGAAAAACAACAACAACAACCCCATACCCACTTCAGGATGTCCGTTAGCTTTTCCACGTTGGTGCAGCGCGCTCGCCCCGCGTCGAACCACGCCACCTCGGCCGCCTTCCGCGATGTGCTGACGAAGCTCCCCCCGACCAACATCTCCACCCTCGGCAACGGCGTCCGTGTCGCCTGCGAGGAGAACCCGCTGTCGAAGATCGCGACGGTCGGTGTCTGGATGGACTCCGGCTCCCGCTACGAGCCCGCCGCGTACGCCGGCACGGCCCGCGTGCTCGAGAAGTGCGGCTTCCTTGGCACGGCCAACCAGTCGGGTGCGCAGATCGCGAAGGCAGTGGAGGAGCTGGGTGGCCAGCTCGAGGCGGACGTGGGCCGCGAGCACACGTACCTCTACATGAAGGTCGCGAAGGAGAACACCGACCGCGCCGTTGGCCTGCTCGCCGATGTGGTGCGCAACGCCCGTCTCGCCGACGAGGACATCGTGAAGGCGCGTGAGTTGGTGCACGAGCAGCAGCGCCTCTTTGAGGAGCGGCCGGATGACATCTGCATGGACAACCTCCACCGCTGCGCCTTCGACAGCACCCCCTACGGCGTCGGCACGCCGCTCTACGGCACCGAGGAGGGCGTGAAGAAGGTGACCGCCGAGCAGCTGCGCCAGTACCGCGCCAGCACCCTCGCCGGCAGCCGCGTCGTCGTCGTTGGCAGCGGCGGTGTTGACCACACGGTGCTCGAGAAGGCCGCGCAGAGCTACTTTGGCGACGTCGCCAAGGCGCCGGAGAAGGCCATCACGATGCCGGAGTCGCGCTACGTGGGTGGTGAGTACCGCCTGTGGAACCTGCGCTACAAGACGGTGAACACCGCCTGGGCCTTCGAGACGTGCGGTGCGGCCTGCGAGGACAACATCCCCCTCGCCCTCGCCTGCGAGATCCCCGGCTCCTTCCACCGCTCCCAGCACGAGCTCGGCCAGCACGCGATGCACCGTGTGCTGAAGACCTTCTCCTCGCTCGACCACTCCACGCCAACGAACACGCACTTCAACGAGAAGTCGATCGAGACCGCGAACCCCTTCCTGCACAGCTACAAGGACGTCGGTCTGTGCGGCATGTACGTCGTTGCTCGCCAGGCGCAGGGCGGTCCAGGTGATGGCGGTGTCATTGTTGAGGTCATCCAGTACACGATCGCTGAGTGGTGCCGCTTCGCGCAGAAGATGCTGCACGACAACGAGCTCGCGCAGGCCAAGGTGAACATGAAGGCGCAGCTGCTCTTCAACATGGACGGTAGCGCCAACTCGGCCAAGGACATTGGTCGCCAGGTGCTCCACTACGGCCGCCGCGTCCCGCTGACGGAGATGTACGACCGCATCGACGACACGACCGGCACGAACGTTCAGGAGGTGCTGCAGCACTACTTCTACGGCCGCAAGCCGGTGTACAGCTACCTCGGCTACATCTCTGCCATCCCGAATTACGACTGGACGCAGCACTGGTCGTACAAGTACTGGTACTAGTCACGGAAGCGTGCGGTGAAGAAGGGGAAGTGTGGAGGAGCGCGGCGAGGCGAGCGATTCCGGGTGGCGGGGAATGGCACGGGACAGGCGGAGTCAGGGACGCAGCGCCAGGCTGACTTTCTCTCCTATCAGCTCCGTGTCTTTTCCTCTTTCTTTATTCCTCCCTCTCCGCTCCTTCCTCTCTCCCTCGCCTTCACTCATGTAGGAATCAGGCAAAAGCTGCCCTATACTGTGTTGATTTTGTGTTCTCCATTCTTTTTTTTTTTTGGTGAGATAAGTGTGCGTGTGCGTTTGTGTGTGTGTTTTATGTTAGGTGGTGGTCTCCTCTCGTGTTAGAGGCGAAGATCGTCTCGTTTGTCTTATCCTTCACTTATTATTTTTTTTTACTGTCTTTCGCTTACTTCTTAATCAATTAGGAAACCCGTGCGCTTGCGGTAGTGCTTTTTTTTTTCTTTTCATCTGCTGCTCTGATCACTCTCGCTTCGAAAGAGAAAGAGGAGGAGAGGGGGCAGAAAGAACGGTAAAGAAAAAAAAAAAGCACCGAGGTTCCCTCACCTACGCACACAGACGCACACACTCGAAGGAGACGGCGCACATGGTTAGACGTTAGGCGTTTGAGAAGTCGACAGGAGAGAGAGAGAGAGAGGGACACGGAGGTGTCGAGGAGGGCGTTGCTGAGTCCGCTGCCCTCCTCCCGCCTTGTTATACGGGGAAAGAGAATTGGATTTGTCCTTTTTTTCTTCCTTCTATCTCTCCAGCAGGTCACCCTCCGGTGTGGCCCTTGTCTGGTACTCCTGTGTCTTTTCTTATAGGAACGCATTTTTAGGTAAGTGACACTATGCCACTCTGTTTAACTACAACCACATCCAAAAAAAATGAATGAATAGAAGCAAGCAGAGGAAGAAAAGGAAACGGAGTGCGGGGATTGGGAGCTGGCCGTGAAGCTACGATACTCAGCGAAGTCGACAAGCAGACGAGCACCGATCCTTCCGCAACAGCAAAACGTTGGTGCGTGCTGAATTGCGAAGACCAAGAAATGCTCAGCTGCAGGTCCGACGTACACCGAGATCACGTAAAGCCAAGAAGGTTCCGTACACCGCTTCGCAAGTAGATGTTTCTTTTTTCTCTACGCGCGTGTGTGCAATTTTCCGACGTCACTGCGGACAATCATCTCGGTGTTTCTCGCTGATCTGCTGCGCTTTGGCTTTGACAGTGGACCGGGTTAGCAGGACAACGTCGCTCCTTGCCCGTCAGTCATTCTGCGAGGCCAATAAGAACGTCACTATGCTACTTTATGTCATGCGATTCTTGCGACCCTTTACTAGTCTACTTATATCCTTTTCCTTCCTCATCGTTCTTTTTACTTTTGTTTACGGTACTACTGCTCCTGCGGTGTACGCGTGACTTTTGCAATTGGGCTCAACTTCTTTCTTTCACTCATATTCTTCAATTAATGCTGGATCGGACTGATACTCTTGCTCTCGCGTCAAGTCTTGCCGTTCTGCATCACGAAGAGTTAGCATTTCTGCTCTCCGTCAACACGGTCACCGTGTTACACAACAAAAGTGATCGTACAGCAACAACTCAGCAAAGCCGTGGTGGGACGTTTAGCCACCTGCGAAATCAGCAACGGCTTGTGTGTTTTTGCGTGTGTGTGTGTGTACTTCTGCTCCGGCGGAAGGGTAGCGAGTGCAGGCAGAGCTCGGCGAGGCAAGCTCGTCGTAACAAGGAAAGAACATTACAATAGGAACAATTACAACAGTGACGACACTCAACTTGCCGGTACAGCGAGGAAATATTACACGCAGTTATTCAGCTGGTAGAGGAGCAAGAGAAAACCTGCACAAGCAGCGTCTTCGCTCAAGAGGCGGCTTCGTTTTTGTCTTTTTCCAGCTCTCGCTCTTTATTCTTTTCTCTTTGTCTTTTTGCAGTGTAAGCAAAAGATAAAAAGCTCGGAAAAAGAACGAAGCAAAGAGGGAAGAACAGCAACGAGAGGTGAACGGCGCAACGTCGCATTCTTGACTTTGCTGGCAAAAAACAACAACTGCTGAGCACTTTATTCAAGACATACGGAGGTGGTAAAGAGAGAGAACAAGCTCACTACATAGGGTGCGGAGCTCTGTGCTGCGGCTTTCGCGAAAGTCGTTTATTTTCCTTTTTTGAAGCTTTGAGCTAGGCACAGGATTGGAATACTTTTTTTTCTGGGTTCTTCTCCCCTATTATTATTACTATTTTTTTTTTTGCTCTGCTTGTGCGCCTCACTGAGTACTTGACCACGAGTCGCCAGGCACAAGACAAAGGGACAGAGCACTTTAAAAGCCGTTTCCCCCTTTTCCGCACTTTTTTCTTCGAAAGAGTCATTTTTTTTAAACCTTTTTTTTGTTTTGTTTTCTAGTGTGTCATAATGGAGCTGCTAGACGAGATGCTGGATAGAAAGGTGGAGCGCGAGAAGCTCAACGCCGGGGACGGCGGCACTGCCCCCGCAGCCACCAACACCACCAGCGCAGTCGTCGCCACTGCCGGTACCCCCGCAAAGCCCGGCGCGCGTCTCTGCTGGCTCTGTAACCGCAACAGCTCCCTCCGCTTCCGCTTACAGGGCGTTATCTTTCTCTGCTTCAACTGCTTCCGAATTTCGTACCTGTCGCTCCTGCTGCCCGTCATCGACACCCCCGCGCGCCGCACGAGCGACGCCGGCTTCCTGAAGCTCATCTACCAAATCGAGGACGAGCGAGGGGCGTCGACGGCCTCGCTGGGCGACGAGTCGCTGGCCAGCACCTATGGCGAGATCATCGAGCCGCAGCGGGCGTCGTTTGTCATGAACTCCTCGATGATCCGCCAGCGCCGCGAGGAGGAGGAGCAGCGCCGCATCTCCGCCGCTGGGCACAAGGGCGAGGTCGGCGGTGCCATCACGAGCGCCAAGTCCATGTGGGGCTGCCCGCGCTGCACCTTTCTCAACGTCGCCCTCGCGCGGGAGTGTGAGGCGTGCGGCTTTGTGAACCCCGGCACCGTCCGCTGCCCGGTCTGCAAGGCGCTCTGCCCCATCGGCGCCACCAACACGCCAGTGGTGAAGGGCTCGTCGAACCGGTGCACCAACGGCGAGCCGCACCGCATCTGGAACTGCCGCGACTGCCGCCACCTCAACACCCTCGACGGCGACCGCTGCCAGTTCTGCCAGCAGCCGCGCTACTGGGCCTGCTCGCACTGCACCGCCCTGCACCACATGGCGCGCGGCGAGGACGGCCTGCGGTACTGCCCGACCTGCGGCAACTACAACACCCCGGAGGACGTGCTGGATGGCCAGGCGAAGATCGAGAAGGAGGAGAAGTACGCCGAGCTGGTGACGGCGCACCGCGGTGTCAACGAGGACGGTAGTAGCGGCGGCCACAGAGGCGGTGGTGGCGGCGCGGCGGATGGTGGCGAGGTTGTCTTTGGCGTCAACGACTCGCAGACGCTGGAGGAGCTGGCGCGGCAGAAGGAGATTGCCGGCAACGAGCGGCGCCTGCAGACGCGGCTGAACCACTTGAAGATTTCCCGCAACGTGCAGAAGACGGACGGCAACTGCCTCTTCAGTGCCTTGGCGAACCAGCTTTTTGGGCAGCCACGTCTGCACTACCTGGTGCGCTCGCTGGCGACCGCGTACATGAGCTACCACGCCGATGACTACTCCATCCTCTTCGACGGCGAGGCGGAGTGGCGCGCCTACCTGTCCGCCATGAAGGAGCAGGGAACCTGGGGCGACGAGCTCTGCCTCAACGCTGCTGCCCGGTGCTTCCACGTCAACATCCACGTCATCACAAGCGACCGCGACCGGTGGCACATCGTCTTCCAGTACGAGCAGCTTGGCCAGTCCCGCATTCGCACCAACCCGAAGGCCGCCAGCGCGGTGGCGAACAGCGAGACGCCGGACAGGGCCTCGCCCAAGACGAAGGCGCTTGCCCCGCATGCCCCACCCGTCTACGAGGGTGTGTCCCTCTTCCTCGCCTACCTGGCCCCCGTCCACTACGACGACATCACCCCCTCGCCGGTGGCGCCGATGATGCTGGGCGAGCTCCTCAGCGGCGAGCTCAACAAGCGCATCAAGGCGAAGCAGCGCGTCGGCAGCTCGAGCACCAGTCCCCCGCCACCAGCCGAGGCCGGCCGCCCAGCCCCCGCGTCGCGGCTGCCGAGCGCGTTGCCGGTGAAGGTGCGCACCGCCTCGTCAGAGAGTCTCGTCAAGTCGTACCTCGAGTCGTCAACCGGCACGAACGCGACAGCCCCGGTCGTACCGCGCTCGCGGCCGCCGTCGAGCTCGAACAAGGAGGGAGCTCACCCCCACCACAGCCACCCGCAGGACCCACCGCGGCCCCCACCGACGCCCCCGACCAGCTTCCGCGGACACGGCGACTACACTTACTAATGCGTGCTGCCAGAAAAGCGAGCTGTTGCTGCCGCTTTCTTGCCTTTATTTCTTCCTCCTTGATTTACTAGTGAGTAGGTGTGTCTGCAGCTTCGAATGTGTTCTCGTGTGTGCATTTGTGTGTTTGCGGGCGAGAGGGTGAGCTAATTGGGCTTGCACCTCTACTCCGATTGCCGAAGTTGCTTCTCTGGTTTTGTTGCCTTTAAGCCAACTTCGTATTTGCTTGCCTTTGCTGAAATGAGTTTTTTTTGCGCTTTTTCCTTTTCTCGCCACGGGTTTTTTTTTCCCTCTGTTTTTAAGTGTGTTCGTCAACGTGTCCTTGTGTTTCACCGTGGCCCCATCAGCCGCGGCCCCCTCCAGCAGCTCTTTGCACTGACCAGCGAGCTCTGTAAATCTTGCCTTCCTCTCCACGGGCCTGCCTGGACGGAAAGGGGCCCGAGACCCACCGCATCAGCGGTGAGCAGCTTCCATTATTTTACTTTTATCTCTTATTTGTTCCCTTTTGGTTTTGACAAGGGCATTTCCCAGCTCTTCCCTCTCTGTGTTGCGTCTCGCCCAGGACAAAAGAGAAAAAAAAGACAGAGGGTGGAGAGAGGTTCTTTTCTCTGCATTTTGCACGGTGTCGGTACGGGACTGCTGCCGTAGGAGACAGATGCAAGCTGCAACGCTGTTGCTCCTGGCGGCAGTGTCCATCCCCTTCTTTCCCCTCATCGGTTTTTTTTATTGTCAGTGTATCTCTCTTCTCCTCCTCTCTCTCCGTGTATTTCTCTTCGACTTTTATTCTGTGCCTGGAAGAATAAAGAAAACTAAAATATACTAGAAGAATTGAATGCGTGCTGGCGGTTCCCGTAATTGGCGTAGAGGCGTGTGCGTGTTTTTTTTTTATTTGTGAAGTCGATGTATGTGTGCCTGGTCCATGTATTGTCGTGTGGCGTATTAAAGTTGGCAGTTTATTTTTGCCTTTTCTCTTCTGTTTTTTTTTTTTGCGTTGCATTGCTCTCTCCGTTTCTCTTGTCTCCTGTTCTGTGCTATTCTATTCTTTTTTTATTTGTTTGCCTGCGCGATACGAAGACCTCTTATTGCTTCCTCGAGTGAACGAAAAACAAAACCAAAAACGAGAAGGCGATCATCTTCAGCTGATCGAAACGGAAAGCGGATGGTATGGCTTGTTGACTGGCGTGTCTTGAGTCTGTCTCCAGATGCGTTTGACCTTACCGATCCTACGTGTGGCGCAGCGCCTGTGCTTGAAAGAGAACGCGTGTCGATGAGTGTGGGAAGATGTCGTCCGAGAGCTTGGTGAGTGCGGTACACGTGAAGGCTCTGCACTGACGAAGACCGGAAGGAAGAGGATGATACTAGCTATCCTTCTAGAGCTTCGAGTGCGCGGCTCTTTCCCACATTCTTTGCGGTAAAAGAGGTGTGTGTGTGTGTGTGTGTGTGATGGAGAGATTTTAAATAAATTGCTGCTGAAAAAAAAACAGTCTCTTCGCGGTGTTCCGCGCGTCAGTCGTCGACGCGTGCTGCGAGCGGTATGTGGCTCACAGGCTGCTCGTGCTGCGGAACAATAATAATACATGTATGCTGCACCGCAAGTGGTGTTTTTCTAGTGTCACTGTCGTTCTCTCTTTATCGTCTCTACTTCCCCTCACTCCATCTCTCACACGCACGGCATGACAACAACAACAACATAATATAGATCGATAGAGTACTGCAAGAATTGGTGGAGTACGAGACGTGTAGCGGCCGCATCCTTTGACTTTAGCCATGTCCTTTCTCGACACGAAGCCCTACACGCCGTCGACGCAGCGCGGTGTGCTGTACTTCAACACGGTGCCCCGTGACATGCGTCCGCAAGAGGTGCGCCTGCACTTCAACCAGTACGGCGACGTCCGTCGCATGAAGTTCGTGCCCTTTCCCAAGAAGGCACGCCGCCCTGGCGGTGCGCTGCTGCCGCTGCAGTACAAGGAGGGGTGGATGGAGTTCACCTCCGCCGCGGACGCCCGCAACGCGGCACAGTGCAAGAACGGTCAGCCGGTCGATGTGAAGCGACAGCGCAAGTGCTACGGCCAGCTGTGGACTGTGCGCTTCATGGACGACTTCACGTGGGACTCGCTGCTGGAGGAGGCGGAGGGGAAGCGCCGTGCCCGACGCGCCGCTGAGGTGGAGGCGCAGCGGGAGGAGCGCTCGATGAACGAGGCCTACCGCCGCATGGCGATGCAGGCACAGCAGCAACGCGAGGGGAAGCGGCGGCAGCACCGAGAAGAGCAGCAGGCGACGGAAACGTCCGAGGAAGCCGCGAAGCACCAGCCAAAAGAGGTGACCGCGAAGGTGCATGCTGTCGAGAAGAGCGCAAAGCGCGCAGCGACGCGTAAGACTGCATCGGCTGCGAAAAAGTCGCCTTTGAAAACGGTGAAGAAGTCCAAGCGGGACGCAGGTGCGTGAGGGAAAAAAACGATGAGCTCAAAGAGAATTCGCGAAAGAGAGAGAGAGATATAGAACACCAGAGCGGGAGAGGAAGACGAAGAAGAGGTATTTGTCTCGCGATCTGCCCTGCGTCGCGTCTATTTTCTTTCCTGTTTATTCCCTTTTCCTTTTCTGCACATTTTTAAGCGGAACGGATGGATTCTGCTGAGCCCGGCTGCCGCGAGCAGGGCGAACGTTGTTGGTGCCGGCGTGCACCTGTACAGTATCTTTTCCCTCACCCCACAGTTGGAAGCCTAATGTCGAAGGCGCGGGCGGAGAGGGAAAAGGAAGTAAGTTAAAACACGTTTAACCTTCTTAACAGCTGAACTTTTTTTCTTTTTCTAACTCCTGTTGCGCTGACGGGTGCAAGAGCACTCAGTCTCAAGCAATGGCGCTAGAACACAGCAAAACAAAAATGAGTTTTACGGCGAGGAGAAGTAAAATATGGAGCTCAGTTTGTTGCACACCATGAAAGAGGGACCGCGCAATGTAGGGATGCTTTGGGAGCGCTCTTCTCGTTTCCTGCCCGCACTCTTTGCCGCTGCTGCTGCAAAAGAAAAATGAAAAACTCTGTTTAGGGGAGAGGGACCGCAGTCGGCAATGAGAGACCGAAAAAAAAAAAAAACAAGTTGCCGTGCTCCCTGTCACCATCGCTGCTGACCTCTTTTTGCACTCTTTCTGATCTCCTCTCTCTCTTCTCTGTTTTGGCGCTTTTTTACTGGCGCTCTCATTCCTCCAAACTATTCTTTTTTTCTCTCTTTTTCTGGCCATTCGGGCACTCTTTTGCACACACACCTCCGCACACAAAAACATGTCTGCGCTACCGGTGACAATCTTGTTCTCAATCATTCACGCATCAGGAAACCAATCCAGTTTCCGCACCCACCGCACTCTCATCTACCTCTCTTTCTCACTCTTTTTTGCTCTCTCGCGTCGTGAGACGCTTAAGTCCTCTCTAAAGGAAATCAAAAAAATAAAAGAAACACCCTGAAGTGACACGCCAACGCATTCCCCTCTTTGCGGTGTGCCTGTCCTTCTTCCCCACTCTAAAACTGAAACCGTTTCGTGTTCTGTGCAGCGCTGCGCGACAGACGCCGCCGCCCGCCTTTCTCACCGCCCTTCGCACTTCCCGTCGCCTTTTTCGCCACGGGTAGACCCTGCCTGCTCGCGCACCACCGCACCTCCTTCCTCCTTTCCCCTTCCCGCGCTGCAACCATGTCCGGCAAGAAGAAGAATGTGGAGACGACCGTGAACCTGGCCGCGCTGCCGCAGCCAGACTTCTGGGCCCACCGCGTCGAGGTCTTTGAGCGCCTCTGGGAGGAGCAGCAGAACCGCTACGAGTCGATGAAAGCGCCAATCAAGGTGCACCTGCCCGATGACAAGGTGATGGAGGCGGAGAGCTGGGTGAACTGCCCGCTGGACATCGCGAAGCGCCTGTCCAACTCTCTGGCCGAGAAGGTCGTGGTCGCCCGCGTGAACGACCAGCTGTGGGACCTCACTCGCCCCTTCGAGGGCGACTGCTCCCTCGAGCTGCTCGACTGGGACGACAAGGAGGCACGCGACGTGTTCTGGCACAGCTCGGCGCACGTCCTCGGCTACGCCATGGAGCGCATCCTCGACACGAAGCTCTCGGTCGGCCCGGCGCTGGAGGAGGGTGGCTTCTTCTACGAGGGCCTGACCAACCGCCCGGTGTCGGAGTCCGACTACAAGGCGATCGAGTCGGCGATGCAGGAGCTGGTGAAGCAGAAGATGCCCTACCAGCGCCTCGAGGTCGCCAAGGAGGACGCCCTGCGCCTCTTCAACTACACCGAGTTCAAGAGCAAGATCCTCGCGAGCAAGGTGCAGGACGGCGCTACGTGCACCGTGTACCGGTGCGGCATGCTCATCGACCCCTGCCGCGGCCCGCACATCCCTGACACCGGCCGCGTGAAGGCCTTCGCCGTCACCAAGAACTCGTCGTCCTACTTCGAGGGCAAGGCGGAGAACGAGGTGCTGCAGCGCGTGTACGGCATCTCCTTCCCCAAGAACCCGATGCTGGTGGAGTGGAAGAAGATCCAGGAGGAGGCGGCGAAGCGCGACCACCGCGTGATTGGCCGCCAGCAGGCGCTCTTCAACTTCAACGAGGTGTCGCCCGGCAGCGCCTTCTGGCTGCCGCACGGTGCGCGCATCTACAACGCGATCGTCGAGCACATGCGTAAGCAGTACCGCCGCCGCGGCTTCCAGGAGGTGATCTCGCCCAACATGTACTCGTCGAAGCTGTGGATGGTGTCGGGGCACTGGGAGAAGTACGCCGAGAACATGTTCCGCACCGTGTGCGAGAAGGAGGAGTACGGGCTGAAGCCGATGAACTGCCCGGGCCACTGCATCATGTTCGCCTCGCAGCAGCACTCCTACAGGGAGCTGCCGATCCGCTACGCCGACTTTGGCGTGCTGCACCGCAACGAGCTGAGCGGGGCCCTGACCGGCCTCACCCGCGTGCGCCGCTTCCAGCAGGATGACGCGCACATCTTCTGCCGCATGGACCAGGTCACCGACGAGATCGAGGCGGCCCTGCAGTTCCTCAGCGACGTTTACGGCGTGATGGGCTTCAAGTTCTTCTTCTGCCACTCTACCCGCCCAGAGAACAAGCTCGGCTCCGACGCCGTGTGGGACCAGGCGGAGTCGCAGCTGTGCACCGCGTTGAACCGCTTCTGCGGCATCCCGGAGGAGCTGCCCGACCCGACCCGCCCCGGCAAGACCTTCCACTTCGACGGCAGGCCCGACGCGGTGAAGAAGATGAAGGTGCTCATGAAGAAGGCCGAGCGCGGCGAGGACGCCAGCGCGTGGAAGGGCCCGGTGAACGACGGCGAGGGGTGGACGGAGAACACCGGCGACGGCGCCTTTTATGGCCCCAAGATCGACATCGTCGTCGAGGACGCGCTGCGCCGCCGCCACCAGTGCGCCACGATTCAGCTCGACTTCAACCTGCCCAACCGCTTCGGCCTCAAGTACACGCTGCCCACCTCGGAGAAGGAGAGCGCCGCCGCTGCTGCCGCTCCCGCTGAGGCGGCTGCGGGTGACAAGGCGAAGCACGCTGACCCTGCTGGTGCCGCGTCCGCTGCCCCGGCGGGCGAGCCGGCCGCGAAGCCGAAGCCCGGCACGTACGAGGCTGCGGTGCGGGACCTCGGCATCGATCTCACCCTCGACCCGAACCAGGCCCGCCCCGTGATGATCCACCGCGCCATCATGGGCTCCCTCGAGCGCTCCATTGCGATTCTGTGCGAGCACTACGGCGGCGAGTGGCCCTTCTGGATGAGCCCCCGCCAGGTGATGGTGGTGCCGGTGTCTGGCCCGTGCTACGACTACGCGCAGAAGGTGCGCGACGCCATCTTCGAGGCCGGCTTCTACGCCGACGTGGACAACGGTGCGTCGACCCTCGACAAGAAGATCCGCAACGCCGAGACGGCGCGCTACAACTTTATCCTCGTGGTGGGCCAGCAGGAGATGGACGCCGACAGCGTGAACATCCGCGCGCGTGGCGAGAAGCGGCTGGGCAACAAGACGCTGGCGGAGGCAATTCAGTGGTTCAAGGAGCTGGCGGACTCGAGCAGCCGCGAGTACTAAGGCCGCTAAGAGCGACGCCGGCAGTGAGTGCTGCTGCGTGCGAGAGCGCGTTCCGCGAGCTTGCAGAGGGAAGGCAGAGCACAGTACTGTTTCTCGCTTGTTGTTTCGTTCCATCGGTTCTCTCGTGACTCTTGCGAGTAACGACAATAACAACGACAAAGACAAAATAAAGAAAGGAAGAGCTGTGCACGGGATGGCGAAGGCTTGAGGGAGCAGAAGAGCAACCTATGAAGCTCAGTGTTTTACCTCCCGCTTCTCCAACCGCAACAATTTTTTTTTTTCTCGTTACTGTCGACTATTTTCCGCGTGTGTATGAGAATGTGCGTACGTGGGGAGCTCAACGGTAGTTTTCCCACTGACGCTCCATCGCTCACACGCGTCACAAACAGAGTGACTCAAAGGAAGAAAAAAAAATGCTGATTGAGATATGAGGCAGAATTGATAAAGCAAGAGAGAAGAAAAAAGGGGAAACGAACAAAGATCATTTTTTTGCCTCAACTTTCTTTCGTCTGCTTGAATTCAGCGCCGGTGCATGAATGTGCTTTTCAACTGTTTGTTGCACTTAGGTGTCTTGTGTTGAAGTATGATAAGCTTTCTCAACGAAATTTGATGCTGATTTTGCTTTTTTGTTTCGTGTGATAATTACATTGTTTGATCGTTTTTTCTTTTTTTTCCTGAAGGCTGAGCTTCTCGCTACAGAAGAAGCATGCGTTGCTTGAGGGAGGGTCGCTTCTGGCTTATTGTTCTTATTATTAGGCACCTGGAGAAAAAGAAAATAAAAGGGGCGGAGACGTGCCACTGTTGTTATGCGCTTTCTAAAACACTTCTCCCCTTTACTATTCCATATTAATTAAATCAAAAGTGAACGAACCCAGAAACCAACAATGCCGGCATGGGAGTGAAAAAAAAAACAATAAACGCATAAAATGGATGAGGTAGCTATGCCGCGAAGGAAGTGCGGACACACCTTTCTTTTTTTCGCCAACTCTTCTGCCTTTTTCCGGCAGTGATGCACCTCACCTAGCCTGCAGTTGCCGCTGATGGCGAGGTTGCTCGCCCTGCACGAGTCGTGTAGGCAGCGGGAGTCGCGGAAAGGAAACGGAGACGCGCAGGAGTTGATGTCTTTGACTTTTTACTTTTCTCTCAGCAGCTTCAGGAGCGTCACTCGTAAATGAGTGCGTGAAGGAAAAAAGACCTGTCGCTACTCTCTTGGTAAATTTCTCACTGCACGCTCTCCTGCTTCTCCTTTTTTTTGTCTCTTTTGTTTTGTTACAACGACACGCCTCATCTCAACTCTACTGACTTCACACACGCACACACTCATACATATGCACACACACGCAAAGCAACTTCACTAGTGAGCGACAACTCGTTGAACGGAGGTGTTACACAACGCAAAGATAAACACCCCCAAAAAACAACAACACATAAAGCGCGCATTTACGTTTCCGACAGCATCCACAGCCGCGGAGTGTTTGCAGACGGCACGTCTCTTTAATTCGCTCCCCACCACCGCTACATACATTAAGAATCCAGATCCCACAACTCCTCCCACGCCTCGCGAGGTATCATCAGGTCACACAGACGCATATTCGCAATTGCATCAAGCGGCACAGCCCCACTGGGTCTTTAGCGAAGATGGACTGCAACACCGGAATGCAGCTGGGGCAGCAGTTCTCCAAGGATGCCGGGATGATGCACGGGGGCGTTCCGATGGCGGGTGCCATGTCGGAGCAGGATGCGCTCATGGCGAACGCGCAGCTTGCTGGGGCGGATCCGATGATGGCGGCGCAGTGGGCACAGAACTTCCAGCAGCAGCAGGCGATGCACGCGATGCGCCAGCAGCACGAGATGGAGCAGGCCTTCCAGCAGCAGCAGCAGCAGCAGCAGCAGGGAATGGCGGCACCGAGCCAGGCCTTCGCCATGGCTGGTCCGCAGCAGCAGCAGTTTATGGGTATGCAGCAGCAGCAGCAGGCGGCCATGATGAACGCATCGATGATGACCCAGGGCATGATGGCGGCGAACATGGGCTTTGGCATGATGATGCCCCGCACGCAGTACCAGCCCTCGTCGAACCTCTCCGCCCTGCAGCCCAAACAGCAGCAGCAGACGCCGGTCAACCTCGCTCCCGCCACGCAGGACAGCGCGTGGGCCGACCAGCTTGGCCAGCAGCAGTGGAACACCGACTACTCGCAGGTGCAGACCTTCGCCGCACCAGGCACCGAGAACCAAACGGTAGAGGAGAGGATGAAGGACAGCGAGTTCTTCAAGTTCATGGACCAGGTCAAGAACAAGGAGGTGCTCATCGATGAGGAGAAGGGCGAGCTGGTGCAGGGCCCGGGGCCGGAGACCGCTATGCCGGAGGACGCCGAGTACCTGCAGAACTGGGCGGCAGCGGAGGGGCTTAACATGCCTCCCGGCGTCTTCCACCCGTCGCCGCAGGGCGTCGTTCCCGGCGTGGCCGGCGTCGACGCCAACCCGGAGGCCTACACGAAAGAGATGGACATGGGAGAGAACGACGTCGAGGACTGGGCACAGGAGTACGCCGAGATGCAGCAGCGGCTGCAGAACTCGGCCAACAACACCGACTACCCCTTCGAGCCAAACAACCCGTACATGTTCCGCGACACCCCCTTCGAGGAAGGCATGGAGATGCTGCAGCTGGGCAACCTCGCCGAGGCCGCCCTTGCCTTCGAGGCGGTCTGCCAGAAGGACAACAGCAACGAGAAGGCGTGGCAGCTGCTCGGCACGACGCAGGCGGAGAACGAGAAGGACGGGCTCGCCATCATCGCCCTCAACAACGCCCGCAAGCTCAACCCGCGCAACCTCGAGGTGCACGCCGCTCTGAGCGTCTCGCACACGAACGAGCGCAACGCCGATGCCGCGATGGACTCCCTCAAGGCGTGGCTCGTGAACCACCCCGAATACGAGCAGCTCGCCTCCATCTCCATCGCACCCGACCCGGAGCTCGACATCCAGGACACCTTCTTCTTTGCGGACCCGACCCGCATGCGCGAGGCCCGCACGCTCTACGTGGCGGCCATCGAGATGAACCCGAACGACGCGCAGCTCTTCACCAACCTCGGCGTGCTGCACAACGTCGGCCACGAGTTCGACGAGGCCGCCGAGTGCTTCCGCAAGGCGGTCGCGCTGCACCCCGACGACGCTAAGATGTGGAACAAGCTCGGCGCCACTCTCGCCAACGGCGGCCACCCGGACCAGGCGCTGGAGGCCTACAACCACGCCCTCGACATCAACCCAGGTTACGTGCGCGCGATGTACAACATGGCCGTCGCGTACAGCAACATGTCGACGTACGGCCCGGCGGCGCGGCAGATTGTGAAGGCGATCGCGACGCAGCAGGGCGGCACGAACCCGAGCGGGGAGGGCTCCCGCATGGCCACCCGCAGCATGTGGGACCTGCTGCGTATGACGCTGAACTTGATGGACCGCGACGACCTCGTGCAGCTCACCTACAACGAGGACCTCCAGCCCTTCGTCACCGAGTTCGGCCTCGAGGGTCACGTCTAGCGCTCGGCAAGAGTGCGCACCCGTCAATTTCGTAGCGCGTCGGGGCCGTAGTGCATCGCTGCGACGTCCGCGACAGCGGTCCTAAGATGGAAGGTGCGAGGGGAAGGCAGAGAGGCAAGCACCCCAGTGAGCGCAAGCGAGCAGAGCTTCCACCTCGTGTCATCAAAAGATTGAAGAAAGTGACAAAAAAAGTAAAAAAAAAACCCCACAAAAAAACGAAACAAAGCAAAAATTGATAAACACTTATTGCTTGTCGACTGCGTTGGGAGCGGAGGCTGCCGTCATCGCGGAGGCTGATCTTCTATTTGAGGTAGTGCCTCTTATATATTAAAAAAAAAAGTGTTTCTCTTGTTCACATCTACGCGAGCATCAGCTCAAACAATTTATTTGCTGCATTTGCCTGACTTTTTTGCTTGTTCTTTGGAGGCCGCGCAGAGGTGCAGGCGCTGGAACCAGGAAGAAAAATAAAAGCTAGGATAAGAGTGCAGAAGTTAGCGCAGGTATTTATTATGTGTGTGTGTGTGTGTCTGCTTGTAACGGCCACACTTCCAACTTGAAAGTCGTTTTCATTTGTAAGTGCATTTGTGCCGCGACTGGCAAAGTTTTTCCTTTTTGGTGATTTCTCAATTTATATGCTCAGCAATGCTTAAGAACAAACGTTAGTCCATTTTTATCTTCTTAAAGGTCGGCAGCGAAGCGTCCGTCGTATTCTAAAAATGATGGTATAGCTTGTGCAGAGCGCCTTCGCGCCTCTCCCACGACAACCCCAACGAGCTAGCCTTGCTGCTTTCTCCCTTCCCCGCGGCGGATTCTGATAGTAGTCCATCTTTCCCACCATCTCTTCATTCTCTCCTCTGCAAACAAAACAAAATTGAAACATACACGTCGTCTCTCTCCTGTTTTGTCCGGCACTTCTACTCTCTTCACGTTCTCCCTAAACTACCCCACCGATGCACAGCTCCTACCTTTTTCTTTTCATTCTCGTTGCGGCTCCCGTAGCTGCTACCACTCCACCTTTATCAACATGGGTAAGACTGTGCTGAGCTGCCGTCGCGGCGTGGGTTCCGTGTACCAGGTGCACGGCCACAAGCGCCTGGGCCCCGCCAAGCTGCGCATTCTGGACTACGCTGAGCGCCACGGCTTCATGCGCGGTGTGGTGAAGGCGATCGTGCACGAGGCCGGCCGCGGTGCTGCGCTCGCCCGCGTCGAGTTCCGCCACCCGTACAAGTTCCGCCGCGTGAAGGAGCTGATGGTGGCGCCGGAGGGCATGTTCACCGGCCAGTCGGTGTTCTGCGGCCAGAAGGCGCCGCTTGCGATCGGCAACGTGCTGCCCCTGGGCCAGATCACGGAGGGCTGCATCGTGTGCAACGTCGAGGCGAAGCCCGGTGACCGTGGCACGCTCGCCCGCGCGTCGGGTGACTACTGCATCATCATCTCGCACAACCACGAGACGGGCCGCACCCGCCTGAAGCTGCCGAGCGGCCAGAAGAAGTCTGTGCCGAGCACGAGCCGCGCGATGATCGGCATCATCAGCGGCGGCGGCCGTATCGAGAAGCCCGTGCTGAAGGCCGGTAACTCGTTCTACCGCTTCCGCGGCAAGCGCAACTGCTGGCCCAAGGTGCGTGGTGTTGCCCGCAACCCGGTGGAGCACCCGCACGGTGGTGGTAACCATCAGCACATTGGCCACCCGTCGACGGTGTCGCGCCACTCGCCGCCGGGCCAGAAGGTTGGTCTGATCGCTGCTCGCCGCACCGGCCGTATTCGCGGTGGTAAGGCGGTCAAGGGTGCGTGGCACCCGGAGGAGTAAGCGGAGCGACTCGGAGTCTGGGTTAGCTCTATGTCCTCTGCCAAGTTCTTTTTATGATTGCGGATTGCCGACCTTCGTGTCTGCCCTCGTTCTTAGCTGGCTTCTGAATAGTTCTGGATCGGGCGGTGTCTCGCACAAATTGACGAGAGGGCCTTTTTGTTGGTTCACTTGGTCTTCGTCGTTGCCGTGATGCGGGAAGATTTTCACTCAGTATCACTGACGATTGACGGAACACAACGTCGCGCCACATGACGGTGCATCTGAGCGTGCTGTTGCTCGCGGGAGCGACTTCTTTCACTTGAACTCGAGTACACCGCTGACCGTGGCGGTGACTTAGCAGCGGAAAAGATCGAGAAGCGGTGCTTAAATAGTCCTTCAAGTCTCTGTGTGTGTTTCGCTACGAAAATGTTGCGGAAAGATAGCTCAGGCGCTAAGTTGCGGAGGTGCCTCCGCGTTTCTTCAGTGTTTTTTTTATTAGCCTTTTTTCTTTTGACGAGAGTGTTGTTGTTGTGTGTGTATGTCTCCGAGTGGTTGTGCTGATGGTGATGAGTGTTTTGTGGCCTCTTTTGCTCTGATGTTTTCCTTTTTTACAGGTGACTGTCCAATTTGCGCATTGGTGGGGAAAATTTCACGTTGCGGGGACTTCGTCTACTGCACGTCACTGCTGCCGCGCACGCGCCGGTGCTTTGGACAGGCGTAGAGCATCCACACACCCTTTTTGCGATTGGGAATTGCAGGTGACAATGCGCTTTCTGAAGAGCTATTTGTTTTGTGAAAATTGCTCAGACGGCGGTGCTGAGGAATCAAAGAGGGATACTGCAGGACGCTCCTACCAACAGCGGCGCTCAAAATAGTAACTAAGCTGTTAACCATGACTGATTTGTTAACGGGGGCATGCAACGGAAAAAGAATGAGTTCTCAGAGAGAAGCATTGTTGTCAGCAGTGGCGAGCTATCCAATGCAGTGGTCGGTGCGCCACAACGGAACCGTCTGCTTGGCTTTTTGCTTTGCAACACTCAACTAACGTAGCGTATGTGCACACACACACGCACTTTTTTTTTGTTCATTTATAAAAATGCGCTTTTTGTCTCGTAGCTGCGGGTGTCGTGCAGACGTCGCGTCTCGTTTCGATGTGGTGCGTTTCTCCTGAAGAGAGCGTTCTAACACATCGAAGAGTCTTGTCTGTTCGTGACTTCGAGGCTGCTCGCATTCCATGGTGTGAAGCTCTTCACAGGGAAGAGCGCTTCTATAGGAGGAGCTGCGACCGCGCTGTGCTTTTACGGCAGTATTTGTTTCAACGCGTGTTTTTTAAATGCCTCTCTTGTCACGTTTCTGCCTCTCTTCCTTTCGCCTCCCTTTGTCCTAATGACCTTCTCCCACTTTGCTTTGTAAACAAAACTATCCCACCCTCGCACATAAACCGCACAGAAAGAAGGAAAACCGTCCCACCTTTATCAACATGGGTAAGACTGTGCTGAGCTGCCGTCGCGGTGTGGGTTCCGTGTACCAGGTGCACGGCCACAAGCGCCTGGGCCCCGCCAAGCTGCGCATTCTGGACTACGCTGAGCGCCACGGCTTCATGCGCGGTGTGGTGAAGGCGATCGTGCACGAGGCCGGCCGCGGTGCTGCGCTCGCCCGCGTCGAGTTCCGCCACCCGTACAAGTTCCGCCGCGTGAAGGAGCTGATGGTGGCGCCGGAGGGCATGTTCACCGGCCAGTCGGTGTTCTGCGGCCAGAAGGCGCCGCTTGCGATCGGCAACGTGCTGCCCCTGGGCCAGATCACGGAGGGCTGCATCGTGTGCAACGTCGAGGCGAAGCCCGGTGACCGTGGCACGCTCGCCCGCGCGTCGGGTGACTACTGCATCATCATCTCGCACAACCACGAGACGGGCCGCACCCGCCTGAAGCTGCCGAGCGGCCAGAAGAAGTCTGTGCCGAGCACGAGCCGCGCGATGATCGGCATCATCAGCGGCGGCGGCCGTATCGAGAAGCCCGTGCTGAAGGCCGGTAACTCGTTCTACCGCTTCCGCGGCAAGCGCAACTGCTGGCCCAAGGTGCGTGGTGTTGCCCGCAACCCGGTGGAGCACCCGCACGGTGGTGGTAACCATCAGCACATTGGCCACCCGTCGACGGTGTCGCGCCACTCGCCGCCGGGCCAGAAGGTTGGTCTGATCGCTGCTCGCCGCACCGGCCGTATTCGCGGTGGTAAGGCGGTCAAGGGTGCGTGGCATCCGGAGGAGTAAGCGGAGCGGTGAGGGCAGTGGCACACGTGAGAACATTTTGTTTTTTACGTGTGTGGTTGCCCTTGCTGTCCACTTTGCACTTCGCAGATCACGGCCGTCTTTGTCCGTGCGCATTGCAGACAGTAACCCCTGTCTACGACGCGCTGCAGCTAGGATGCGTGTCTATGTGTGACGCCGGAGGCCGGCAACGATGCCGCTGTCTTCGGCCTTCTTTCTTTCTTTTTACTCTCCTTTCTGTGATTTCACTCATTTCACACTAAAAAATAAATAAAGACAAACTCTGGGGCTCCACTTGAGGGGTTAAACGGTGTTGCTGTGATGACACCTGCTGAGAGTGCTGGACAGCTGGACTGCCTTTGAAGCATTCACGAACTGCGTGAGGTCGGGGGCGTTGTTTTTGGTGAGGCCGACGACAGGTATCTGACAGAAGGCGTTGAACGTCTCCTCTCTCAACCCGAAGTGTTTGGCAACTGTGAGTGGTTAGCAAAACCGCTTTAGTTTGAGTCGTCCACCGTTGAGGAAGGGTGTTCGAATGTTTTGCCGAGTAGCTCACGCCAGAGGGAGTGGGTGTGCCAGTGTTATATGCATTCACGCAGCAATGCGCAGGCGCTGGTAAACACCGAACCTTTCCATGTTGCACGTGAGCCTGGCTATCCTCTCCGACCCTTCTTTGCTATACGAGGAAGGAGGAGGGATGCGTTGATTCGGTTTTCTGCACGCCTGCATGCATCCGCTTCTGTTTTTCTTTTTTTTTTTGCAACTTCTCTCGTCTTCGTCTCTTTAACTCTTTCGTCACCTAATGCACCAAACGCGTTCTTCTGTTCTGTCTTCACGCTACTCCGCGCTGCTTCTCTTAGATCCACGTCGCTGTCCGACACAAAAAGGAAAAGGGAAGCAACTCACGCTCTTGTCTGAGCTACATTTTGTGTGGCATTCCGGTCTTGGTGCTTATTCCAATTTGTTTCCACGCGCGCCTCCTCCGCCACCCTCCGCTGTGTGTTTCGCTGCCTCACCTTCTATTCGCTGCGGTGCACAAGGGTGCTGCTGGACCAAATAGGCAGCTTGCAGGTGTTTTTTTTTTTTTCGCTGAGCAGCAATAGACTTGCGCTGCGCGTGCGTATTCTCTTTTGTTTTCCCCTTCAGCACCGCAGAGGACCTTTTGTGGAAAATTGGCTGCGACGCTCTAGCCGCGAAGTTGCCATACGCTGCTGAGCGCAAATCTTTTCGAATTCTCCTAGTAGTTGTTTGATTGCATCCCCTCACGCATCTATACACCTGCTCGTCTTATTATACGGTGAGCTCTTTCTCTATTGTTTTCCTCCTTTTCACTATTATTCACTATCAAGAGAAGGATAGAGAGAGGGGAAAAAAGGTGTTTCTGTGCAGCTTTCTCAACCGAATAACGCCGTGGCAACACCAGCGAGAAGGAAAACGAGGACTTTTTTTTCCATTAACTAGATACCCGTGTCTTAAGTGTTTAGAAAGTTTTTTACTCTCTCCTCCCTTTGGGTCCAAACTATTGACAGAAGAAAAAAACCCTTTTTTTTGTTGTTCCACACTCATCTGTCAAGCGTCTGCTGAGGCGCGTTTTTTTTTTGTTATCCTTTACCACGTCGTTTGGACTGGGTCTGTGCGAGTATTCTCCTATCGCTGTACAACTACCTTTCGAGTTGCGTTACACTTTTTTCTTGTTCTCACTGCTTCTCACTCCTGCAGCGCACCCTTGCAGCCCCTTGTGTAATTTACTATAATTATTATTATTTACGTGCTTTTTCTACCAACGGTCTCTTTTTCTATTCTCTCTTAGCGAGTAGGCGAGTGGTGAGCGCACCTGGCGGCAGCTCTCTCTGTGCTTCGGACAGAACCTTTTTTTTTTCCCTCTGCACCTCTTTTTGACCATACGGTCCGAGTGCTGCGTGGTCGTGATTTAGAAAAAAAATTACAACAACAACAAACACAAAGTCACTCACAATTTCTTTTCTCACCAAAGCTGTACATATATTCTCTCTCACATCCACTAATTACTATTATTTTTTCTTTAGTCCTTTCACTCTCGTTGTAAAATAGCAAAGCGTTGTAGTTGCTGGCTCCGGCAGCACAACATCATACATCATCTCCTTCCAGAAAACAATCTCGATTGGCGCTGTTTGTCGCTGCTGCCAAAAAAACAAAAAAACAAACAGAACAAAGTAGCGGAAGTCGCTTACTGCCGCTGCTCCAAAAGCGTTCAAGTATTTTCCTTCTTTAACCGCTTCAAAGGGTGTTTGCTGGGGAAGCCGGCCTTTTCAGCTCGTCTCTGTGAAAAAAAAAAAAAAAACATTAAGGAAAACGATCAAAAGAGGTCTTCAAAAAAAAAAAAAAAGCAACAAAAAAACAGCTAAAAAACAAAACAAAAACAGAACATCCACGAAAGGCATACAAAAAAAAAACAAAAAAAAAACAAAGAAACAAAAAAAAAGACCCACTTGTATCCTTAATTTTTTTTTTTACGAGACAGTGCGAGAGACGAAGATGGCTGAGAAACGAACGCCCCGGCCCCAGTTGCCGCAGGAGGGCAGCATCCTCAGCACCAGCACCCCCCGCTCCACACAGCCCCGACCGCAGGTTACCTTCTCAGCGTTCTCACGCGGCCCCTCCGTGGGACAAGCCAGTGGGACGCGGTCGCATAGTAACACGTCGAGGCGCCACACCGGTGCGCGTCGTGCTAGCATGGTCCCGCGACTGCGCGTACCGGTGCGCGAGGACGAGGACGACGACGACGGTGGCGCGCCTCCCACCGGTAGGAGCGGCAAAGACGACACGCCCAACTCCTACGTCACCTCGCCCTTCAGAGGCGCCTCGCCGTCGATTGTGTCGATGGGTCGGTTGGGCTCCGTTGCGAGCGACGTGGCCCCGCCGCCGCCGCCCGATGTGCAGCACCTCGAGGGTGAGCTGTGGTACGTGACGGGGAAGCACATTCCCGGGAAGAAGAAGAAGGAGACACCGCAGTGGGTCGTCTGCGAGGATAACAGGCTTTCCGTCTATAGCAGCTGGGCAAAGAGCAGCCGCCAGCTCGAGGAAAAGCAGTTCGAGCGGGTGCGTATCCTTTTCGATTACCTCCACCCACACAAACACGCAGAGGAGGTTGGCGGCTCGTCTCCGCAGACGCGGCGCATGTCCCTACAACGCAACCAGCCACGCACCACCGCGGAGTCGCGCCTCGTGTTCCAGGTCCGCGACCCGCTCGGCGCAAAGACCCTGGCAGGCTACCACTACTTCGGCGTCGAGTGCGTCCTTCGCGACGTCTCGACAGGGAAGTTGCGCCGCTATCTTGAAATCTTCTGCACCGACCGCACCGAGGACCACCGCAAGTGGATTGACTTCTGGGAGGAGATGCAAATACGCTACCCAATGGTGCGCAACCGCGACGCCAACGCGGGCTCGATGGATATGGGTGCGGAATGGCTAAACGACTATGTCTTTCCGAAGGGAGCGCAGCCCTCGCCACGGCCGGAGGACCCGGAGCTGATGAGCTCGTACCTGCCCTCTCCGATCGATGATGAGCGCTTTGCCGCCACACGAGCACCGCGCGGCGGCGGCGGTCTGCCGAGCGCTCTCTCCAGCCCCCCCGACACAGCCGACTCCGGCTCTCCTCCGTACCGGGTGGCTGGGATCAGCGACCCGCTAGGAAGCCCCCTCGCCCACGCGCCAGAGAGCCAGGCCGAGGGCCGCAAGGTGCGCCGCAGCCTCTTCAAAGACGACGAATTGAATACACCACACCCCCATTTCCTCGCTGCGTGGACGGCGTACATCTTAGAAATAGAGCAGGAGATGCGGCAGAGCGTCGAGGGCACCGAGGCGGCGATGCGCAGCCTGCTTGAGGCCAACTTGACCCTTCGCTCCTTAGCCGAGCAGACTCTATCGGCCGAGCAGCTGCCTTTGCCCGCTAAAATCAAGACCGGTGCACCGCACGTGAAGTTCACCGACAGTGAGGCCCCCAACCCTCTGCCTCACGACCGGCGTGACATAGCAGCATTGCAGAATGAACTCACCCAACTGTGTGCAGCCCTTAGAAGTGGAATCCCTTTCGCCGTCACAGCTGCTGCAGAGGAAACTGCGAAGAACTCATCTCACCCTCAAACAGGTTTGGAGAACGACGCTACTTTAACAGCCTATCAAAAGGAAATTCAGCAGTTGCACGACAAAAACGCAGAGTTGCAGGCACAGTTGGACGCGGCGCCAACCTCCGGCGTCGATCTGTTTGCGATGGCTGAGGCGCTTGGTGTGCCGGAGGACGCGTATGCTGGCACGACCGAGGGCGGCGAGCGTGTGCCGACGGTGGAGCAGCTTGTGGCGCGTGGCGAGGAGCTTCGCGACGCTGGAGATCGTGCGCTTGCGGCGAGCGAGGAAGTAGAGGCGATGCGGAGAACTCTGGAAGGTGTCCTGGGCCCTGTTCGTGATGACGACTACGCTGGTTTACTGGCACAGAAGCGTGCAGAGCTTGCGGAAGAGGAGGCCGCGCTGGCTGGAGCGAAGAACCAGAAGGCGCGTGGGAAGGCGGCAGCACGCGTTGATGCCCTGCGTGCGGAGATTGCAGCACTGGAGGCTAGCGATGCGGCTCGACGCCCGCCTGGTCTGGGCGAGTACGGCGCTGCCCTCCACGAGCAGCTGCGAGCGCTGGCTGAGGCGCTTGGCGTGCCGGAGGACGCGTATGCTGGCACGACCGAGGGCGGCGAGCGTGTGCCGACGGTGGAGCAGCTTGTGGCGCGCTGTGACGCATCTCGCGTCTGCTCGCGGTGAGGATGCTGCGGCTCTGCGTGCGATGGCTGAGGCGCTTGGTGTGCCGGAGGACGCGTATGCTGGCACGACCGAGGGCGGCGAGCGTGTGCCGACGGTGGAGCAGCTTGTGGCGCGCTGTGACGCACTTGCCGCTGCTCGCGGTGAGGATGCTGCGGCTCTGCGTGCGATGGCTGAGGCGCTTGGCGTGCCGGAGGACGCGTATGCTGGCACGACCGAGGGCGGCGAGCGTGTGCCGACGGTGGAGCAGCTTGTGGCGCGTGGCGAGGAGCTTCGCGACGCTGGAGATCGTGCGCTTGCGGCGAGCGAGGAAGTAGAGGCGATGCGGAGAACTCTGGAAGGTGTCCTGGGCCCTGTTCGTGATGACGACTACGCTGGTTTATGGCACAGAAGCGTGCAGAGCTTGCGGAAGAGGAGGCCGCGCTGGCTGGAGCGAAGAACCAGAAGGCGGTGGGAAGGCGCGCAGCACGCGTTGATGCCCTGCGTGCGGAGATTGCAGCACTGGAGCTAGCGATGCGGCTCGACGCCCGCCTGGTCTGGGCGAGTACGGCGTGCCCTCCACGAGCAGCTGAGAGCGCTGGCTGAGGCGCTTGGTGTGCCGGAGGACGCGTATGCTGGCACGACCGAGGGTGGCGAGCGTGTGCCGACGGTGGAGCAGCTTGTGGCGCGCTGTGACGCACTTGCCGCTGCTCGCGGCGAGGACGCTGCGGCTCTGCGTGCGATGGCTGAGGCGCTTGGCGTGCCGGAGGACGCGTATGCTGGCACGACCGAGGGTGGCGAGCGTGTGCCGACGGTGGAGCAGCTTGTGGCGCGCTGTGACGCACTTGCCGCTGCTCGCGGCGAGGATGCTGCGGCTCTGCGTGCGATGGCTGAGGCGCTTGGTGTGCCGGAGGACCGGCCGTATGCTGGCACGACCGAGGGCGGCGAGCGTGTGCCGACGGTGGAGCAGCTTGTTGTGGAGTGTAAGCAGTTGTTGTCGCGTGCGAAGGCAGGTCTTGATGAGAGGGAAGCGAAGGTTGCTGTGGAGGTGCTGGCTGCGTTGGATGGAGCTATCGAGGAGGTGGATATTGACGTGGAAGGGCGTCGTGCTGGGTGGTACAAGGAGGCAGGCGTCAGGCGGTGGCGTTTGGCGTTGGGTTGCGTGGACTCATTGTGTGCGGCCGTGCAGATGGCCCAGGTGGAGCTGGGGGAGGTCGGCGACACAGCGAAGGTGTACCGGGAACAGCTCGACGACGTCATTCGCGACAATGCCGAGTCAAGGGAAACAGTGACGGCTGCAGTGGAGAAGTTGCGGGCCGGCCTCGGGGAGGAGGTGCTGGAAGAGACGGAGGGCCGGTCGCCACCGTCATCGCGCTGCTCGACTGTGTGCGGCCCTCTCTTTGCAAGCCTGCGAGAGCTGACGAACGAGGTGTCTTCTGTCTCTGTGGTGCTGCGCAAGGTGAAGGGAGTGCTGGAGGAGCACAACGCGGAGGAGAAGGCGTCGCCAGAGGTGGTGGAGGTGAGTTATCCCCGTGTGGCGGAAGGTGACGCCGCGAAGGAAGGGCGTGTTGTGAGCTACCAGGATGTGGTCGCTGGCGTGGGGGCAAAGGTGGAGGCTTTGCGGAAGGAGCGGGCGAAACGGGCACGGCGGGAGCGGGCTTTGCACGCCGTGATGGAGGAGGTGGCGTCGCGAACGACGCGGCTGGGCGGCGCTGCGCCACCGTCACTGAGCCATCTGCAGGCAATGACCTCCGGGTCTCCGCGCTCGCTGCAGCCGAAGCCGAAGCCTCTCGCTGCGGAGGAGCCGAGTGCAGAGGCGGAGATGCGTCTCAGCCCGACGCCAGCGCACGGTGCGGAGGAGACGGCCGGCGCGCTGTCTCTCTCCTTGACAGATGACTACGCGGTGCAGGTGCAGGCTGCTTTTCAGCAGATGGACGGCGTCGTGGCGGCGATGCGGACGGCGGTGGTGTCGTCGTACGAGGCCCTGGGTGGCAATAACGTGGTGCAGGATGTCGGCGACGTCGAGGCGGCCCAGCTGTTGCAGGACCTGGCCATGACGACCGGAGAGAGCCTTGACTCACTCCGCGCACTGCTGCTGCCACGCGGCGGCGACGGCGCGCAGCGAGTGTCTTTGCCGGAGCTGATGGAGCAGCTGCGGGCAACGCTGCGCGTGAACCCCGACTCGCTGCCGCCGAACGTAGCTGCTGCGCTGGCTGATGCGGCGCGGGCGACAGTCTTCAACGAGATGGCTTCTTCCGGAAAGCATTCAGGGACGTCGTCGTTGTTGCGACACGTTGCGCGGAAGCGGAAGCCGGCCCCGCCCGCGCGCATCCGACCGGACAAGTTCGTCCTGCAGAAGCTCGTACGGCACAATAAGAGTGTGTCGTCCGGCGCGTCCTCGGCATCCTCGATGGAAGTGCTGCCGCCGCCGCCGCAGGGGCCGGCGCTAACGCCTGCCGACTTCGAGGTGCGATACGCCTACACGATGGAGGAGGTGAGCGCGCTGCGGCGCGGCTGTGCCCTCGCGCTGAGTCTTCTCGATGCCCGTGGTGCCGACCTGGCTGCTGTTGATTCCAATGAGTTGGTGGTGCAGCTGGTGCGGCGGTGCGTTGACGTGCAGTGTGCGATGGAGGCAGTGCATCCGCTTTTCGACTCCGCTGAGATGATGGACGAGGTGCGCTCCGCTTTGGAGGCCTTCATGGCGTCGAGGGGGGATCCTGAGGAGGAGGGCTACGGCCGCTTTTCCTCTGAGTGCGTCGTGCTCGTGCGTGCCGTGAAGGCTCTCAAGCACATGTGCGAGGAGATGAAGGTGTCCCGCACAAACGCGGCTAAGCAGCAGCGCTTCTTAATTGAGAACGAGCAGCAGAACACAAGGGAGCTTCAAGCCGCTCTCAACGATGCCGAGGATGAGCTGCAGGAGAGGGAGGCGCGGGAGGCGGAGCTGCAACGCGCAGCCGCGGTGGCGGAGCAGCGTGCACGCGGCCTGGAAGTGGCCCTTGATGAGGCGGAGCGCGAGAGGGCTAAGCTGCAGCTGGCGCAGCAGGAGACGGACCGCGCCTTTGCAGACCTGGAGCGGCGCTACGGCGATTGCGAGAAGAGGGCCGCGTCCAGTGAAAGCAACTCCGATGCGCTCTCGAGCAGCGTGGCCGCCTTGCAGGCGCTCATCACGGAGGCGGCGGCGGCGGTGCTGGCCCTGCGCGCCGGTGCAGGCGACCTGATCCACTGGCGCGTGCTGGGGACGCATCCTCAGCTGCAACCGCTTGGCAGTGTGGCGGATGCGCAGGGCGTTCTCCTTTCTGCACTGCAGGCTCTCGACGCTGATCTGCGTGCGTCGGCGGCGGGTCTGGAGGCGTTGAGCGAGGAAGGCAAGGAACTGCGGGCTGTCGTGTTTGCGCAGCGAGCACAGGCGGCAGAGCAGCTGACCAGCGTCCGCAACGAGTTGACCGCTCTCGTCTTGGCTCACCAACATGCAGAGGAGCAGCTGCGGTATAGTACGCGGCAGCTGGAGCAGCTCACAGCCGCACACGCCGACGAGGTGGAGCGGTTGCGGCGGGCACTGCGCAGTCAGGCGGAGGAGGAGGAAGAGCGGAGAGCGGCGCAGCAGCGGCGGTTGCGGGAGGCTCAGAGTGCCGCCGCTGAGGAGGTGGCGGCTGTGCAGCAGCGGCTGGAGCGCGCCGTGGAGTGGCGGAAGGGGGAGGAGACGGCGCGGCGCGTTGCTGAGGAGGCCGCTCACGAGCTGCGAGCTGCCATGGCGGAGCTGAAGGCCGATCACGCCGCGGAGCAGCGTCGCGCGGGGGATGCGGCGGCCGCACAACGTGATCGTGATGCTCAGCGTGTGGCTGCTGTCGAGAAGGAGCTGGCCGCAGTGCGAGAGCAACGAGCGGCCCTGGTGGGGCAGCTGGACGAGACGACGCAGAACGCTGCCGCTGCGACGCGGCGGTGGGAGGCGGAGGCGCAGGCGGGTCGTAAGGGACGAGAGGCGCTCGCCGGCGCCGAGGAACAGCTGCGCCGTGCCCGCGGTGAGCTGGCGGAGGTGGCTGCTCTTGTCGCTGCGGCACCGGGTGCCGTCACGGGAGGCAAGGAAGGCGGCTCAACGGTGGCGATGGTGACGCACCACGTGCACTACGCGGCGGAGCTGGAGGCGCGTCTGGCGGCCCGCAACGCGTCTGCGCGGCAGCGTCTCTCCCGCGCCGTTCAAAGTAACGACGCCGCCGCTGCGGTGGTTGCCGCCTTCGACTCGCTGTGGCGCTCCGCCGTGGAGGCCAACGCAACGCCGGGGCACGTGAAGGAGGCGTGGCTGACGCCGGCTGACAAGGCCGACATTCTGCGTGGCCTCCTCGCGCGCGACGTCACACCGCAGCTCGACGACCTCGCGGCGGCGCGGCGGCTCCTGCTCGACTACCTGAGCCGACCAACGGTGCGCCGTTTTGCTCGCGCAGCAGCAGCGGAGGTTGCGGCTTCGGGTGCTGCCGCCACGCCGCACGAGTCCGCCCCCACGGCAACGCTGCTGCAGCTGTACAGCCGTGCTCTGCAGGACGCCCACGACGCGCAGGCAGCAGATGCAGAGCGGGACGTGCGGGAGGCCCGGCGGGTGGCGCAGGCGGCACAACAGCAGCTGCACGACGTCGAGGCGCACCACGCGACGGAGGTGGCGGAGGTGGAGCTGCGTATTGGGTACATGCGAGAGATGGTGCAAAGCAAGCTCGTGGCGGACGAGATGACGGAGCAGCAGACGCGTGAGGCGGAGGCGGCGATGGAGATGCACCTGTCGCAGCTGCATGCATATGCCGCGGAGAGGGCGGACATGACGCGCCACGTGCAGGAGCTGCGGCGACTCATCCGGCGCAAGCTTCGCGGGGTGTCGAGGTAGAAGCAGCACTTCGTTCCGATTTAGCTACAACCCCTTTTCCTTTTTTTTTCTGCCGTTACTCGCCCTGTGGGTGTATGTGCTGTGCTTACAGCTTTCCTTTTCTATCGCACCAGATCGTCTGATGCGCGGCGTCGTCAATTAAAAAAAAAGAAAGAAAGAAGACGAGAAAAGCGGCACGAAACGAGTGAGTCTGCTTTTTTTTCCTCAACTCTGTCTTGGTTGTTCTACCGTGCTCTTCAATGGTAAATGCCTCTTCGCACCTCTTTCTCGTTGGGCAGTCCGCGTTTTTATTCTATTAAATTTTGACGCTTTGCCGTCGTCTCTGTCGTGGTCTGAGTCGTTTCACGCTGATGATCGTTCCTCTGTCTTCTCCTCTGTATTCTCCACCGCCTCTCCTGCCCTTCTGTCTTTTGATTTTTCTTTGCAATTTTTTTCTTCATCGCTGCTCCGGCTACTGACGACCGTTAGGTGACACAGAGTAGTCATAGCTAAGCGAGTAGCATCACTGTTGGCGCACGTGTTCCACACATGCCGTCCTCTCTCGTCGGCACCCCGCGCGGGCCACCGCCGTGTCTGGGTGTCCCGCCGGCTCTGGTCCGCACCACTTTCCACGGCTGGGATGAGCTGACGGGTCTGCTGATCCACGCAGAGGCGGCAGAGCGTCGACGCATCGAGCAGACGCAGCGCAGCGCCGCTGAGGGACTCAAGTTAGCCGCCCGACGTCGGAGCTGGCGAGGTGACGACGAAAGCAACGAAGAGGGCGACTCGCTGGTCGACGAGCACAACCGCGATGAATCCACTTCGCGCGCATGTGCTGGTCAGCCGCGGCATTCGACATCCGCGTCACCGTCTGCGCAGCGTACGCCGCACAACCACGCGGCTGTTGCTGCGTCTCCCTCTGCGTCTCTCACGCCCTTCCAGCGATTCTGCTTCACCAAGTCCACGCTGCAGCGCTACGTCGCAGAGGAGCGCGCTCGCACCACACAGCAGTCGCGATCTCCCACAGAGAGGCACAACGGCTTAGCAGGCAAGTCCCGCGCCGCACGGCGTGCCTCCCCGTCAGCGGAGCTCTATCACCCCGACCGGATTGCGCCGCCGCCGCCGATGAGGGATCTGTGGAGCCGACCCCACGCGCGTTCGCGCGACGCGACCGCTCCTGAGTCGGTGCCTACGCTCTCCCGCACCTACGGCAGCGCAGCGCAACGCGCCGTGTCGATGGAGCTCATTTTCGAACGTCTCTCGCACGAGGGCAAAGCGCAGGTGGCCCGTCATGCAGCGTCGCTCGGGCTGCTGCCGCCGCCGTCATCGTCGTCATCACCGGCAGCCTCAGCATCGCCGGTTACGCCACGCAACGCTTCAGCCGACAGCGAAGGACAGATGCACGACGTTGACGCGACGGTTCTGACGGGCGTTCTTGACGACACTGCGTGTAGTGGCAGTGGTGGGCTGCCGAGTGGGCTAGAAGCGGACAAGCCGCTCTCGCCTGCTCCAGTTGCCCCTCTCAACGGTAGCTGAGGGAGGCGGCAGGGCAGAATTCCTTGCTCTTTTTTTTTTTTCGCGCGCGGCGCTCTCTTTGATGAATACGGGCGACAAAAAAGCAAGTGGCTTATCGCCCGCAAAGTCTGTGTACTTTGATAGCTATCGTTACCTTTCTCTTGTTTTTTTTTTTCCGGATTCGCTTGCATGCGCTTTTTGCGAGAAAGAGAGGAGGGCGAGTGCGTATTTGCTCCGATGGACGCTATCGGAGAAGCTTCGTCAGCTGCGTCCCACCCATCGACTTTTTCGCACGTTCTACCTCTTCCGCCACATACGCTTGCACTACGCAAAGAAACACTTACACAAAAAATAACGAAGTCTTTGCATGCTCAAAAAGCTACGTCTGTAGTCTTCCAGACGGCCACTTCTTTTTTACCCAGAAAAGGCTGTTAAAGCTAAGAGAAACGGGGTTGCTATCCGTTGCGATGTCTTGTTGTACGCCGCCGGCCACGTTTTTTTCCTTTTGTGTATTTTACCTTGAAAACTGTCCCGCATAGCATCGCTTTTTTTTTTTCTTTCTTATCTACTGTGTGTACCTTTCTTCATCAGGAGATAAAAATGAGAAAAAAATACTGCACTGCCTTCCTCTACTTTCTCCCCAAATCTTTCATTCTCTTTCTTTTTCCGCGCACTTTACACGCACACGCAATGGCAGTCTTCGCGAGCGTCCTCTGCCCCACTCACACCCACACTTTTACCCACAGACGAAGTCCCACTGAGCGAGTAAAAAGCAACGCATACACATACACAACAAAGGAATCATGTCAGCAAGCGAATCAAAGGCAGAGGCACCCGTGATGACGGAGAGCGAGTTGCGGACGGCTCTTCAAACTGCACCGCTGCACAAGGTCAAGAACTTCACCGCGTACACGGCAGCGGCGGACTGTACTACGGCCGTGGCCGTCGCTCTCACCGCCGCCGTGCCCATCTCGATCATCGACTACAGCATTATGGCCCGCGTCGCCGGTGTGACGGACAGCTCGCTGAAGGAGCTGGGGAGGGGCATCAAGACCGTGCTTATCCGTCCCCACAAGTTCTTTCTCCCCTGTGCGGAGAACAAGTGCAGCCTGGTGTACCGCGTGTGCGCCACGACCTACGGCTTCACCTACATCGGCTCCAATCTGACAAAGAGCTACTGCGAGTCGCACGGGATGGAGAAGGAGGCGAACCTTGCGGCCGGCGTCGTCAGCGGCGTGGCCAACACCATCTTCACCATCTGGAAGGACAGCATCATCCTCCGCGCGCTGCCCCCGGTAGGCGTCAAGGACCTGTCGAGTGCGTCGAAGCCGGTGCCCTTCATGACCCGTGCGCTGTTCTGCGGCCGCGACACGCTGACCTGCATCGCCGCCTTCACGCTGGCGCCGATGATAGGGGCGTGGATTTCCGGCTACGCCTACCACCAGAAGTACCTGCCACAAGCCCCCGACGCGGTGCTGCCCGAGAACCAAGGCAAGGTGAAGCTTCCCATCTCGTGCGTCGATGCCGCGCAGATTGTGACGCCGGCGTTGCTGCAGTTCGTGACGACGCTGATGCACATTACGGCCATCCGCTACCGCCAGACTTACCCCCACTTCAGCATGGCGGATCTGACGGAGAGCCTGAGGAAGACGTACATCTCGTCGACGCTGCTGCGCATGTGCCGCATCATTCCCGCGTTTGGCAGTGGCGGCATCATGAACCGTGAGATGCGCTCCTCCCTGCTGGACAGGGCAGAGCCTCCTGTGCAGCCGCGCATCGTCTAGCGGGGCACAGACGTTGTTTTTATTCCTTAATGCGTGTTGTGGGTCGGGTTGGGGTTCGCGTGAGTGTGTCGGTGTGGCTGATAAGCGGAGAAGCCGTGTGTTTCGCTGCAATGTTGTGCTGCTACCCACTTCACCCCTTGCTTCCAATATATTTCTCGACTCTCCCCGGAACGTGCGTGAGTACGCTTCCGCTGTTGCGCCGTGTGCTTCTACACGGCGAGTCTGCTTCCTCGGACTCCGCATCTGCGAGGACTGTGAAGCGTTGTATTTTTTGTATTTCTCCTTTTGATGATAGAGATTGTGTGTGTGTGCGTGCTGTTATAATTATTGTTGTGGGAGATGCGGTTTTAAATCCCTTTTCTTTTCTTTCAGCGCTCTCCTTTCTGTTTTTATTTCATTATTTTCTCAGCTAGCGATTACTCTTACCTTTTTTTGTGTTGTTTTGCTGTTCCGTCCGATTTCGAGCTCTAACGGGTGAGGTGGAAGAGGTGGCAGTGAGAGGGGACGTGCAACTGCGCTTAATTCACACACACCCGGTGCCGCGAACACCGTTTAAACCCCCGTTCATTATTCCTTCCGTTCTGTGTTTCCGATTTTATAAACTGCGTTTTTCCTCCGTCACTTTGTGTCATCTCACCTTTCCCCCCTCTTCCCCCCTCTCCCTGTTGTCTCTCGTCTTCGTTCCATGACGGAGCAATGATTTCTCTCGTGGTGCGCACCTTTCCTGCTGAAGCTGTCAGCCAGTGTGGTGAGAATTTGCGGTGCACCACCTTCTTGCCTTTGACTGCTGAGCTATATACCTATGGAAGTGCGCAAGCAGGTTCTGGAAGCGGGAGAGCAGCGGGTTTTCTGCTTTTCTGGATATAATTTGTTTATTTGGGGTTCCTCTCCCATTTCCCCCTTTTTTGGTGCTTGGCTGTGCATGCATTCAAACACGGCCCGTGTGTGTGTGTGGCGGTATCCCTGTTTTTTCCTCTAGTACTTGCGGCGAAGGTAGAAACAGTAAAAGAAAAGAATATTTTCACACACAGCCATACATATGAGACGGCACTAATTCACAGAACGCAAAAATCCCTTCTTCTTTTCGCAGTATAAGCGTTTTTTGTTGTTTTTTCGTGTGCACAAGCCAGGTTATACATCCACGTCTCTAGTCGGCCTACCGTTTTACCCAGGGGCGAGGGCAGGAACAGTAGAGGAGTTCCGAGGTAATTAATGATAACAAACAAGAAGATTGACTTACTGCATTCATGTCGGCTTGCAGAGTGGAAGATGTGCGTATATGCGTTGCAATGCATTTTTAAGGCAAGCAGATGGCGGTGCAGATGTGAGGCGGTCCTTTAAAGCGCAGTGAGCGCTCGCTGTTTCCCACAATTGGCTTTGTAAACTCACAAGATTTATCAGCCAGACCATTCCTCTCTCTCTCTCTGTGAGTTGGTGGGGCGTGTGTCAGGACACTACAGCAATGCCCCTTTCTCTCACCTTCCTTGCCTTTTTCCCTTCCCCTCCCCTCAACGGCTTCTCCTTTCTTGGATTTACGTCATTGTGCACACTCGCTCATCTAAACGCTTGCCGCACGCATCATTTTTCCTCTCGCTGCTTCGCCTCTTTTCTTTTTTCGAATTTGCGCACAATCGCATGCCTCATTGTTGGTCGTCGTTGTTCCTCCTCCCCCAACTTTGAATTCTACAGGACCCAGAAAATTTGCCTCACGTCGTGGGATCGGAAAAGAAACTAGCGGTGCGACAACGAA
The DNA here is from genome assembly GCA_000331325.2 of Crithidia fasciculata. NCBI lineage: Eukaryota > Euglenozoa > Kinetoplastea > Trypanosomatida > Trypanosomatidae > Crithidia > Crithidia fasciculata. The sequence continues at coordinate 327,536 of CM003433.1, forward strand.
GGCGTTGGTAATCACACTTTATCGTTGTTCTCCTCTCTACTTTCTCTCTTCCTGTAACTTGCAGAGTGGCACGTCCGCTCTCTCAATCTAAGCAGTTGTCTAGATCTGTTGTCTCTTCTTTCCCGTGCCTCTGTCCCCGCTGTTCACGCCATGATGAATCAGGAGGAGGCGGAGCGCATGTTCCGCAGCACGGACATGCGCGAGCTCGTCACACGTGCCACCCGCGAGACGCCGCGGTCGGCGCTGTACGAGTACGTGCGGTCGGTGCGCAGCGAGAACTCGCAGAGTGCCCCGGCGTCTGTCGCGTCTGACGAATCCTTCGACTCCGACTTCTCGCTCTCGGCGCATAACAGCGTCACCGACATCGCGGGCGACTTCCGCGAGAAGATGGAGAGCGCTGAGATGCAGGAGCTCGTCTACAAGCTCTGCCGCTCGCTGCACAAGAAGGCGGTGCAGAAAACGCAGGGTGCCCGGCAGCACCGCCACAAGCAGGTCGCGGTGAACGCCAAGCATGAGAAGAACATGTCGCACGTCAGCGACTGGATGCCGCTACTGCACCTCTTCGACCCGCAGGCCTTCTTTGCTGGGCGGTCGGCAACGCCGGTGCAGCATGAGAGCGGCGGCGGTGCGGCTGCCGCGGAGCGTCCGCTGAGCATGAACGTCGCCACCAGCGCCAAGGAGGCGTCGCAGCTGCTGCTGGGCGAGCTGGACGTGGAGAAGCTGTCGGGCGGGAACAGCAACCACGTCTACCGCCTCGCCCACCCCGACTTCCCCGACAAGACGATTCTGCTGCGCGTCTATGGCAGCGGCGACAGCGAGGCGATTGACCGTGTGCGGGATGTCATGGCGATGACAGAGATGAGCGAGGCGAAGCTGAGCCCTGCCGTGCTGCACTCCTTTCGCTGGGGACGCGTCGAGGAGTTCATGGACGACGTCGCGACGTGCTCGACCGACATGCTGCTGAGCAGCGCGACGCTCCTGTCCGAGGTGTGGAGTCTCGTGCACGAGATGCATCGGCTGCCCTACGCCGCCTTTCTGCCCGAGAACGTGAACGCGGCGAAGATGCGCCACGTCCTGCACCTCGGCCCCGAGGAGCCGCGGTACGCCAACCCGGAGGAGTACTGCGAGGTGTTCGCCGAGCGCCTGCGCAAGGTGGTGCTCGCGAAGAAGGCGAACAACTACTACGCAGCCAACACGAGCAACAAGCTCATGGAGGACCTCTGCCCGTCCTCCTTCGAGCGCTCGTGCATGCGCTTTCTGCGGCTCACCAGCAATCTCATCAAGGAGACCCACCGCGACGCCTTCATCTCCTTCATCAGCGCCGAGGTGATGCAGCTGCGCGAGTTGCTGCGGCGCCGCGCCGTGCCGCTCGTCTTCTCGCACAACGACCTGAACCCCGGCAACATCCTGCTGGCCTGGCGCAAGGTGCCGGCCCCGCTGCGCAGCCCCGCCAAGGCGATGACAGCCGACGACGAGGACGACGAGGTGACCCCTGTGACGTCGAACCAGTCCACCGCCTTCAGCCGCAAGTTCCTCACGAAGCGCGGACACCACCGCAACCTGGTCGACATGAAGGGCATCATCTTCATCGACTTCGAGTACTCGGACGTCAACTACCGCTGCTTCGACCTCGGCAACACCATCTGCGAGCTTGACTACGACTACACCCGCGGCACCGGCGAGGGCGAGCCGGGCTTCATCAAGTACCTCTACGTCTTTCCGCCCAGCGAGTATCAGGAGCGGTGGAAAGACTTGCCGATGACCTACCCACGCGCGCAAGAGCTCATCTACAACACGTGGCAGCAGCGCACGACGGCGGAGGAGGAGAGCGGCGCGGCGGCGGCGGAGGAGCGGCCACACCTGGGTCACATCTGCCTGCAGGCGCTGCAGACGTACTTCCACGCCGGGGGAACGGCCGGCAGCGCCGGCGGGGTCGCGTCGCAGGTGACGCTGGAGCAGCTCACCGAGGTCTTTCTCGGCATGCTGTGCTCCCACCTGAACTGGTCGCTGTGGTCGTTGGTGATGTGTGCCAACCCCGACGAGTGCACCAACAACGCGGACGACGACAACCTCTTTGCCAAGGGCAGCAGCGGGCTGGACTACATCTACTACGGCAACTGCCGCATGCAGGAGTACCTCGCACTGAAGCAGTGGATGCAAGAGAGGCAGCTGATCTAGTGTTCCCGTTTTTGTTCTTTTGTAGCACGAATTTTATCCTCTTTTTTTTTCCTTTGCAAGTGCCGCTCCTTCTTTGTGTGTGAGAGGGAGGAGGCTTTTCCCTGTGAGGTAGGAAACCGAGAACGAATTCGCCACACACCTTTCTTCCTCTCCTTCTCACACTTTTTTTTTTTATCCACGTAGGCAGACACTTTTAAATCTGTAACACAATCGGCGGCGGTCCTGTGACTTCTATCTTCTCCTCCGACATCGCTATCATTTTCCCTCACCTTTTTTCTCTTTCTTGTGCCTCAGTTAACGGACCACAGCTGCGTGCTGCCGATCGTCCCCCTTTCACTCAGAGGCAGGAAGGCTCGCGTCATGCTTTACTTTTCTTCACTTTTGGTTGTGTTTGCGTGTTCATCTGCTACCTAAGAGAGAGAGTGTGTGAGGTGTACGCCTGTGCTTTACTTGTCCCCGTCTCTTTCTCTCTTTCTCTCGCCATGTCAATCGTCTTTTTTTGTTTTCTCGGTGTGATTGGTGCTTTGTGTTCGTGTGTGTGAGTGGTTGTCCTTTTTCAGAGCGTGGTCGAGTTAACGTTTTTTTTTTTTTACTCTTCTCTTCACCCATATCTGATTTAAATAAAAGGAAAGGAAAATAACGCTGGAAAGCCTTTCCCTTTCTCTTGCTGTCTCGTTTCCCTTCTTCAGCGGCGGATGCCATCCGTCACTTTATCTCTTTCTTTTCTTAATTTCCTAAATATAGATCTGTCCTGCTTTACAAGACGGCACGCATGTGTCCTCCCGCCCCCATCGACGCAGGTCAGTGGCGGCTAAGCAACCACAAGCTGGCGCTAAGGAAAACGAATGACAGAAGCACCGGCTGCATGCGCGGCGTCGACTTCCCTCTCTTTCAGCGTCACTCTTTGCACCGCTTCACGCTCCGCTCTTCTTTTCCCCCATTTTTTCCTTCCCGTTTCGGCTTTTGGGCTCAGCGGGCATATTCTCCCGGCCACTGTTTGGGGAAGTAGTTTGAGCCCAGCTGGGTTTAGCTAATTTTCAAGAGAGGAGGGCGTTGCGATATATAGGGAGGGCAGAGGGTTCGGCGCTGTGTCTTGGGATACGCGGATGGCGGCGATACATTTTTTCATTCGTTCGTTTCACAAGCATTTCAAAATTCCTTGCTTTTCGCTTCTCCTGCTTTTTGCTTCTTTTTTCTCTTTTCTGAAATATCTCTGACGCCGGCTCCACCGCAACAAAAAAAATGACGCACCACAAAAGGGGAAAAAGAAAAAACCACAAACGCAAAAAAAAAGGCAACTCAGACAAATACACACACACGCTCACTCACCGGCGGCGGGTCTGCACGCGAGACTGCCTACCCTCTCGTTCCCTCCGCCTGCGCGCGTTCCATCAGCATGCGCTGCAGGGACGCGAGCACACTCCGGCTCACGGCAGTGTAGTGGAGCGACGCCGTGCGCAGCAGCGGAGCGTCGAGCAACACGTGGACGTGCACGAGATTCACGCACCTGTCTGCATTGACCTCCGTCAAGGTGTTGACGCTGCCGCGCAGCGACTCGAGGCTGGTGATCCGCAGACCGCCCACGAGCACCTCGGTGAGCTGTGTCGCAGGTGCCAGTGGCTCGATCGACGCCAGCGAGGCGGCATTCACCAGGTTCACCTTGCGGAGCGTTGCCGCGCTGTGGCGCAGCGGCTCGATGCTCGTCAGCGCAACGCAGCCTGCAAAGGACACGTCCCTCAGCTTTCGACACTGCTCCAGGCCAGAGATGCTCTGCAGCTTTGTGCACTGCGTGAGTGTGATCGTCTCCAGCGAGGCTGCAACGGGGCGTAAGTCTTCGGTGCTCGTGATAGAAGCGTTGGTGACGGTAAGCTCCCGCAGCTGGACCGCGCTGGAGAGTGTCGCGATGTCGCTCAAACCATGGCAGTCGGTCAGGCAGAGCACCTGCAGCGTGGACGCACACGGCTGGAGGACGCTGAGGCTTGTCAGACACAGCGCGAACAGCTTCAGCTTTGTGACCTTTACTGTGCTGCTGAGAAAGGCCAGTGGGGTGAATTGTGTCCCGGATACGGCGGCCCCATTCAGTGCAACGCTGCCGGCGCTGTACTCCAGAAGGCTAGGCCACACTGGGCGGAAGTCGTAGGTCTTTATCATGCGGATGTTCACCATGCTGATGCTCTCCAGACGAGGAAGGTGGAAGAGCGGCGACAGATCGAGCAGGTTGGGGCAGTTGTCGAGCTTGATGTGCGTTAGCGTTTTTGTGCTGCTTGCCAGCCAGTTCAGGTCGCGCACCTGTGTCGCTGAGAGATCGACAATGCGCAGCCGCGTAGCCCTCCTGAAGGCGGTGTAATCTGCGACGGGGCACATGCTCACAAGAAGCTCCTCCAGCGTCTCCGCGCTGCTATACAGCGGCAAAAAGGTCCTTGTATTGGTCCCGGAGAGGGCCACGGTGCGCAGCTTCGTGGCGTTCTGCAGAGCATCGACGCTCACGATCGCCGGGACGTTGCGCACGTCGATCTGCTCGAGTGTGCCGCAGGATGCGCTCAAGGGTGTAAGTGTTGCCACTTTCGTGCCTCGCATTCCGACCTCACGCAGGCTTGCGTGCTTGTGCAGCGGCGAGATGTCGGTCACGTGAGGGCAGTCGTTGACGCTAAGCTTCTCCAGCGTTTTGTGACTCGCAGAAAGCGCGTCGAGGCTCGTGATGGAAGTTCCATCCAAATTCACCTCCGCGAGCAGCCGCGCCTTCGAGAGCGGAGAAATGTCCGTGATTTTATTGCACCCGCCGAGGCCGAGAACCCGCAGCGACGGGGCGGTAGTCCACAGCGGCGCAATGGAGTTCAGCGCCGTCATGTCCAAGCAACACTCCGTCAGCAACGTGCACGGCATCAGCACCGAGATGTCTACCAGCTTGCCGCACCCCTGCAGCCGCAAACTCGTCAGCGTCGCCGTGCTCTTCCGCAGGCCCGTAATGCTGCTGACGCCCGTGCCGCACGCGTGCACCTCCGCCAAGCGAGTGTGCAGCGAGAGCGCATCCAAGGAGTTCAGGGCGGCGCAGCGGTCCGCATGCAACGTCTCGAGCGCCAAGCAGGACGACAGCAGCGCGTCGAGGTCCACCACGGCCGCGTCACTAACCTCCAGCCTCCGCAGGTGCGGGGCAGGGGTCACAGCCGCGAGCGAGATGACGTTGGGGGTGCGACGCAGGTCCAGCACCTCGAGCGATGCCGCCGCACACGCGCGCAACGGCGACACATCACCGCAGCTCGTCGCCGCAGCGCGGAACTCCCGCAGCCGCGCCGCACGCGCCAGCGGCGAGAGGTCGGTGATGCCGGCTGTCTCGCTGATATCGACCACCTCGAGCGACGCCGCGCAGTTCTCCAGGTCAGCGAGGGAGGACACGGCGGTGTTGTTGAGGCTGCAGTGCCGCAGTCGCGCGGCGGCCCGCAGAACCGAAACGTCGCGGAGCGCGGTGCAGCCGGAGACGACGACGACCTCGAGGAACGGCGCGCAGTACCCGAGTGCCTGCAGCGAGACAAGAAAGGGGCTGGTCACCTGGAAGTAAGTAAGACGTGCGGGCATGAGCTGAAAGGCCGCCAGCGTCATGTCGCCCTCGATGCAGAGCGTCGTCAACGTTGGCAGCAAAGCCAGCGCAGCCGCTCCGTCGTGGAGAGGGACGCCGCTCAGGGTCACCTCACGCAGTTTTTCACCGCGGAAGAGAACGTCAACCGAGGTCAGCTTGGCGCACGCGTCCAGGTTCACCACCTCGAGCGTCGCGAGCGAGTTCATCAGCGGCGTCAGGTCGCAGATGGCGGTGCGACGCAGGTTCACCTCGCGCAGCTGCGTCGCCTCAACGAGGATGGCGATGTCGCTCACCTCCGTGCACGCGTCCAGGTCGAGGCTCTGCAGCGTTGCAGCCGAGGTGCGCAGAAACGCGATGTCGGACACGCTTGTGTTGCCCACACACGCTTTGCGGAGCTTCACGGAGGGGTGAAGGGCCACAGCGGACAGGTTTGCGCAGCAGCTCGCGTCGAGCACCTCCAGCATCGTCCACGACGCGATCGCTATGAGGTCGCGAATGGGTGTGCACCGGAGCACAAGCCGTGTCACCTGCGTGTGCTTCGCGACACCGCGGATGTCGTGCAGATGCGCGCAGTTGCCCACATCCAACGTCCGCAGCGTCGCGTGGCACGCAGCGAGGGCACTCAGGTTGCGAACACCCGTGCCGGAAAGGTACAGCTCGGTCAAGGCGCCGGCTGCAGCGAGGGGCGAGATGTCGACGAGGCTGCTGCTCCCGCTCAGGTCCAGCACCTGCAGGTTGGCCGCACTGCCGCGCAGCATATCGATGCTGCTGACGTTCAAGCCGCTCAAGTACACGTTCCGCAGGCGTGTTGCTGGCGCGATGTGAGAGAAATTCGAGAGCTGGCTGCACCCCGACAGACGGAGGGTGCGAAGGCAAGGCGCACACGCGCGCAGCGCGGCAATAGTTCTGACACTCGTGTGCGAGAGGTCCACCTCCTCGAGCAGCGACGCCGCCGACACGCCGTGCAGCTCGGAGACGCCGCTGCACTCGTTGAAGACGAGGGAGCGTAGTGTGGGGGCGACGCGCTGCACCTCTTGCACCGACGCGACGGCGGTGCCGCCAAGGGCGAGCCGCCTCAGCTGCTTGCACGCAGGGAGCGACGAGAGCGTCGACACGCCCCAGCAGCCCTCGAGGTCGAGAGTCTCGAGCGTTGCGGCGCAGCTCTCCAGCAGACTCAGCTCACACATTGCGGTGCGGCACAGGTGCGCGGTCTTCAGCGAGCGCATCTGCCGCAGCACGGAGAAGTCGTCGACACCGACGCAGGCCTCGAGGTCGATGAGCGTGATCGTTGCAGCGCTCGACAGCAGCGGCGCCACATAACACACCCCTGTGTAGCCGAGGTGGACCTCGCGCAAGTGCGGCGCCGCGGCGAGGGGTGCGATGCTTGTCAGCAGCGGGCAGTAGCGCAGGTCCACCACCTCCAGCGCCGCCACACTGCCTTGCAAGCCAGCAATGGACGCCAGGCAGGCGCTCGTGATGTGCACCACCTGCAGCGATGTCAGCGGGGAAAGAGACGAGATGTCTGCGATGGCGTCGCAGTCGACGAGGTGGAGCTCGTGGAGCTGCTTCAGCGCAGCGAGGGGCGCCACATCGGCCAGCCTTCCACAACGCACAAGGTGCAGCACATGCAGGGAATCGCCGCAGCTGGTGAGGCCGTCCAAGCTGCCCAAACCGCTGTTGACTACGAGAAGCCGACGCAGCATCTGCGTGCATGATACAATCTGGAGATCCGGCACATGATGACACTCGCGGAGGTAGAGAACCTCCAACGCGGAGAGCGGCAGCGCTGAACGGAGACCGGTGAACTCTGGAAAGGCGATGGACAGCACGCGAAGACCCTCCAGGTCCGGCGCGGGGTCCAGCTGCTCATAGGAGCGGCACAGACACACCGCGGAGGGCGGATACCAGACGTGCTCCGGCAGCGTCACGAAGCTGTGCACGTCTCGCGCTTCGTCTGCGGCTGCCTTGAGGTTGACGATGAGGGTTTTGTGCTGCAGGTGGCGCGAGGCGATGCCGGACAGCGCGTGGGGCGACACACGGGTGTTGAGGGCAGCAAGGTACTCTCGCGCTCGCCGGACGAGACCCTGCTGGACCTGGTCCTTGACCGTTGCGCTGAACAAAGTGTCCGACGACCACACCACCGGCGAGCGGCAGAGCGGGCACTGTAAGCGCTGCACCAGGGAGCACGTGTGGCAAATGTGGTGCGAGCACGTGTCCGACTTAACGGCAGACACCATTGGGTTCGTGCAGATGCAGCAGGTGTAGTCCTCATCGACGGCGGCGTCTGTGTAGTCGAGGAAGACAGGTGTCATGAGAGAAGACATCTTAAGTTTGTATCTGTCTATGTGTTTGTATGTGATTGTGTGGTAAGCGGCTCTCGTCCACACAGCAAAAAAAATCTGATCGATTCGTGTCTGATCGGAATCGGCTCCACCTTGTGTGCGAAGTCACTATTCTTCTCTCTTCCCTTCACGTGTGGACGTCGGTACTTTGTCTGCCAGCGAGTAAAAAACAGCTGCATTCGCGAATAGAGAGGGAAGAGAGAGAAAGAGAGAGTAGTTCAAAGAAGAAGGAATGTCAAGATGCACGAGTTGAGGAGCGTCAAGCACGGGTGCCACGTGACAGAACAACACTGCACAGCATAACACTGCTGCAGCAGCTCCAAGACAGGTTTTTGTTTCTCTCGTCTCCTCTGCCGCGCATAGAGAAAGGGAGCTGAAAATTCAGTCGCTTAATCTTCGTTGCGGTAGCGCCAATAAAGGAGGACGCAGTGAACCGAAAAGTAGGAAAAACAAACAGAAAAAAAAGAAAGAAAGCAGCGAAAAAAAAAACGGCGGTGCCCACACCTGCGCCAGTGTAGAAGGGTTATTAACGTAAGGGCGATTAAAGTATCCTGCACCGAAGGATCAACTGCAATACAAGGCGTTCGATCCTCTCTTCCTCGTTTCCCTCTCCGCCTGCAAGCTGTGTCAGAGTATCAGGTCCCATCCGCGCTCCTGTGCTGCTGCGGTCAGTGCGGCGACGTCTCCAATATGGGGGCAGTCGGAGAGGTCGACTTTGGTGAGCGTCGCGCACGTCTCGAGTCCCGCCACGGCGCAGACGCCGCTGTGCGCCGCCTGCAACACGCGCAGCGACGGCGCACCTGCGAGTGGGCAGAGATCCTCCAGGTGCGTGCAGCAGGACACGTGGACTTCGCGGAGCGCCGGGCACGCAGCAAGGCCCTCCACGCTGGCCACAGCACTTCCGCTGGCAACGATCACCGTCAGCCGTGGAGCCCCGGCGAGGGGGGCGAGATCAGTGAGGCTGTCGCAGTCGCGGACGTGCAGCTCCTCCAGCTGTGGGCACTGAGCGAGACCGGCGACGGTGGTCAACTCGCTCCCCGCAGCGTACACGACGCGCAGGTGCGGTGCTCCGGCCAGCTCCGCCAGCGATGTCAGCGACGCACACCTCTGAAAGTTGACTAGATAGAGCGCAGGGCAGAGGCACAGACCTGCAAGACTGCGCACACCGCTGCTGCTGGCGTGAATCTCCTTCAGCTGCGGCAGGTGCGCGAGGGGCGACAGGTCCGTCAGCTCCGCAGTCCCGTTGACGTCGACGTACTCCAGCAAGGCACACCCGCGCAGTGGTGCGAGGCTGCGCACGCGGTTGTCGGCGCACTTGAGGATGCGCAGAGGCGTTGTAGGGTGCAGCGGCGGTATCTCGTCCACATCAACGCACCCGCTGAGGTTCAGGTCTCTCAACGAGGGGCAGGTGCCGAGGCCCGTGACCGTGTGCACCGCACTGCCCTCGGCGTGGAGCAGCTTCAGCGACGGCGCTCCTGCGAGCGGAGAGAGGTCAGTGAGACTTGAGCAGTAGGACACGACGAGTCCCTCGAGCAGCGGGCAGGTCGCGAGGCCGGCAACGCTGGTGATGCCCGACCCGCTCACCCACACCCCCGTCAAGTTTTCCAGCCCGGCGAGAGGAGAGAGGTCGGTGAGACCACCGCAATCGTTAAAGGAGACTAGCTCCAGCGCGCGGCACCGCTGCAGCCCCGCAATGCTGCTCACCGAGCAGGTGTTGACGTCGACGGTGACGAGCGTGGACGCTGCACCGAGCGGCGAGACGTCCGCGATGCCGTAGCAGTCGAAAAGCCGGCACTCCCGCAGCGCCGCGCAACACTCGAAGCCGGAGAGGTGGTGCAGTGGACCACCGCCCACGCTGAGGGTGCGCAGGCTTGGCGCCGAGGCAAGCTCCTCCAGCGGCAGCTCCTCGACGTAGCCGGTGACGGCGAGGTCGGTGAGCTGCGGCACAAGCGCGAGAGCGGCCCAGCACGCCGCCGTGTAGTCGTCAATCGTGACGGAGCGGAGTTGCGTCAGCGCGCGCAGCTCGTGCCCAATGACGGTGAAAGCCTCGCCGCCGATGCGGAGCTGCTTCAGGTGCGGTATCCCCGCCGCAGGCAGCTCCACGCGTGACACCCACTCCACCACACTGAGGTACTGCAGTCGGTGGAAGAGGGGGAAGGCGAGGGAGAGGTCGCCCTGCAAGCTGTCCTCGTCAAAGGCAATGGGCATGGCGCAACGGTCCACCCACCACGATACGTAGTCCACGTCACGGGCGAGGGGGGTTGGGGTGCTCACGGCGACGCGCTGCACAAGATCCTCGGCGCGTGGCTCGAGGGAGAGGAGAACGTTGCCCGTGCGAAAGCTGCCGCGCAACTCGGCACACACTCTAGCTGGAGCGGCAGCAGCAGCAAAGGCCAGTGGCACCCGGCTGGGAAAGTAGCTGGTGAGGAGGGAGAGGACGCTGCCCTGGGTTGCCTCCAGCAGCGGGTTGAGCGGTGCGTAGGCGTAGTCGCTGTCGCCGACGCTGGCGAGAGTGCGCTGGATGTGGGTGAGGAGGGTCAGGAAGCTGCGGAGGCTTTGCCCCTCCGGCGCTGCTCTCGACATTCGTAAAGAGTGGTCTACGGAAAAGAAGCAAAAAAAAAGCGCACAGAGAAAAGGAAGAAAGGCGAGAATCTGCGGGTTTATAAGGCGTGCCTGTGAGAAACGGATAGTACCAAAAAGTCACCCACGACACACCGCAAAGAAAACGAGCGTTGCTCGTAGCGCAATGAATGCGTCGCCGTCAGCCAAGAGATGAAGAAAGGAAAAGAGGTGAGAGAGTGGTGCGGGATAGTGGGCGTTCATGTCTCCGTCGCACAGAGTCAAACTCTTTTACAACAAAAGAATACAAAGCCAAGAAGGGGACTTTCACCCTGCGTCGGTGGTAAATGCGAAGAGAGCGTTGGCTGTTGCTGCTATACCGTAAGTGCTCTCTCTCCTCGCCTTCTTTCTTTATGAAGCTTCACGCATCGCCTCTGTATTGCCCACCGCGAGGCTCTTCATGGAGCAGCGCCACTTGACGAGAGTGTTAACTTCGAGAGGACGGCTGTCCAAATGCGCTGACGCCGTCATGAGCACCGTCAAGGTCCGACGCTCTACTTTCTCCGAATGAAAACAGCATTTTTTTCAACGTGCGTGAACACGTTGCGCTTCACTACTTTTTTTGTTCGTTCGCACATGTACGAGCGAGGAAGAAAAAGAAAGAGAGAGAGGACGGCGGAGAAACACGAAAGAAGCTCGACTGCATACCGTCATCCACAGATGTACATGCACCTTCGCACACACACATACATACACACACGCAAACACACACACACACACTCTAAAACAGTTACTCAGCAAGACAGCAACGACACCGTGCACAGCACACATATGCCGCCCAACACACACTCACCCGCACATGCAGAGAAAGAGGTGTTGTTTCTGCGAAGTCACTGCGAGAAACAAAAAAGAAGAAATGACGAATGTAAGTAACAATGAAAAAAAAAAAGATCCATATTACATCGATGTAGCAAAAAAAATGAAGATAGAGGGAGGAAAAAAAGAAAGGAGACTCGTGCAGCCACCATCCTCCTGCACATACAGCATTCACGTGTACGCAGCGACACACCGTGCAATAAGCAACAACAGCAACAAAAAAACATAAAGGATGGAGAACACACATCCAGAGACGCTTTAGGGCTTCTCGCAGCGGCGGCAAACAAACAAAGTAAATTTAAAGGGGAGGCGAGGAGCTGAGCCGCGAACGTCAGCAGCGATGCCGTCGAATCGGATAACATGCACACAGCGCATACCTTCCATCACACTCTACATAATAATAATAACAAACACATGACAAGGATTTACAGCTTCGGTATCTCCTCCTGAAGGATTGCACGGCTGTCCATGCAGCAAGACACCAGTCGCTATACTACTAACTCGAACACCACACAACCAAGACAGACAGACACTAACGCAGTAATCTTTTCACGAAACAGAAATAAATAAAGCCAGTAGGAAACCACCAACATAAAAGAAGAAAAAGACGGTTAGTTTCTGACAACAACACAGTTTTGCAGCGATCAAAATAGAGAAGAAGAGAGTCAGGATATATTCGTGCGAGCAGGGGGAAAATACAAGACATATGAAGACGAGCCAGGTATAAATACGAGTGCACACTTGTGTGAGTGGTACGTGCGTCCGCGTGAGTGTTTGTGTGCGCCATGGTGTTGACGAATTAAAAGTGGAGGAAGATCCAAAAAAAAAAACAATTGGCTAGTGATCTGCAGTGGTCCTTGCACTCTCACTTACACAAGGTGTGAGAAAGGCCATGCAGAAGTGAGCACGGGGGCTGTGGGGTACAAAGGCAAGAGTAAAAAAAAACAAAGGAGGAGCACGAAGGAGACAGCAGAGGCCATATACACAGAGGCTGGCGACAAGCCTTTCATCACACACAACAAGGAGAGCGATTTAAAACCCCCTTCTCTCTTATCTACAGTGGAAGGGAGAAGGTGGCAGTAAGAGAAAGAAGAAGAGACATTAGGGCAGTGTGGCGCCGAAAGAGGGTAAAACAAAGACAACAGAGAGGGGAACAGTGCGACTACAGCACGTGGAGAGGACTCAACAGAAAAGCAAAATTCAGCAACTAAGCGGGTGATCTTGACCACTTTTCCCTGAAAATAGACACGGAATGGTTTATTGACTTCCACTGCGTAGGGCACAAGAATAAGCGATGCGAAGAGAGGAGGAATGGATGATATCGCGCGAAAGAAGGAAAGAGAGGGAAAGAAAGAGGGAGAATGAAAGAGAGAGTGGTAGAAGAACACATTCGAAAGGAGATGGATAGATATAAAAGAAAAAAACTAAAGAGATTGATAAAGGTCGCAAAAATGGTAAAGAAAGCAAATATGCGAAGGGAAGAAAGAGAGGATGAGGAGGAGGAGTATAGCAAAATACGAAAAAAGAAAACTTGTCACACAGTAAGTACAAAGCACCGACTCCGCCATCAACTGAACCAGAAACACACATTATGAAAAGAAAAAAAGAAGGAGAATGGAAAAATAAAAGAAAGAAGACCTTCAAGACAACCGAGTAAGAGGCTGCAGACCCCATCAAATCGCACCGAGGCCAAAGTGTTTGCGCAGGTCACTTGTAGTCCTGCATGCGCACTATCGGAACGGGTGTTGGTGCGGGGAGGCGGCCACTGCCCCGCAGCGATGGAAGTATGAGGGAGCCGTCGGGCGTGGCGCTCTTTGGCCGCGGCACGACACTCGGCGGCCGCGAATCGTGCGTGCCGTCGTCCTCGCCGCCGTTGACGACGTCGTTGACGTTGCCGTTGTGCTGCCCCCGCCTGCCCTCCACGCTGCGCAGCTCCGGCGTGCGCTTTACGGAAAACTCCGGCTCGATGCCGTACTCATCTGCGAGAGAGTGAATGTAGTCCATGAGCGATTTGGTCGTCGAGGACGTCTCGAAGGCGCTCGTCGGCTGCGCACGGCTGTTCTCGGACAGGGGCAGGGCATCGTCACGCCGCGCCTGCGGTGCGTCGGCGTTGGGGCTGCGTCCCACCGGCGGCCGCGGGCTCATGCGGGACGCCTCGGAGGAGGGGAGTTGGCCGGTGAGAAGAAAGTTGTCGATGCTGCGGCGGACGCGGGTGTTGTCCTTGGAGCGGGTGTAGGCAGAGGCGCCGTAGCCCCCTTGCCCCTCAGCCGTCTCCGGCGCGTCTGTCATCGGGATGCCGGCGAGGGACTCCGGCGCCTTGCTCGATTGCGGCTTCGCGGTGAGGCGGTCCTCGACGTCGCGGCTGGGGCTGATGTTGGAGAAGAGGGGCGGGATGGGCGAGAGGAACTTCGAGTCCACCTTGAAGTCCTTAAACTTCGTGCAGCAGTCGTTGCTCAGGTAGTAGTTGTTGGCGGCACTGCCCGCGGCCTCGCGCATCGCCTTGGCTACCGTCTCCAGGTAGGACGCCGTCTCAAGCAGGTAGCAGCGCAGCATCAGCCCCAGCTGCGACGAGTTGTGCTCGCGGAAGTTGATGAACTCGTCCTTGTAGGTGCGGTCCTTCTCCTCAAAGTCGCGCACCAGCTCAGCCGACTTGTTGTAGGCCTCCTCGTTCGAGACGTCCACCTCTTCGAGCGCGAGCCGAATGCGTCGGTCCCGCGCCGCCCGCCGCTCCTTCCCGGTGACGGAGATCATCTTCGCGTGGTCGTTGATGGGCTTAATCTGCTCGAGGATTTGGTCGGTGATGTGCGTGCCGAAGTTGGAGAGGGCGTTCGACGCCTTGACGTCTTGAATGCGTTTCTCCGCTGCGGCCGTCAGCTCGATGATGGTGGGGTCGGTGCAGTTCTCGTCCGTCGCGGCGTGGAGGGTGGCGATGGCGGTCTCGTTGGTCTCGCTGAAGGTGCGGACGCTCTTGACGGACTTCTTCATCCACTTCTTGATCTTGCGCAGCTTCTTACGCAGGTTCTTCGCGTCCTTCAGCTCCCCTTTGATGCGCTCCTCCTCCTCCATCTTGAGGAAGTCGACTGCGGGTTGGTTGCGGATCGAGATGGCGGTGGCGCTCGGCGCGGTGGAGGCGGCCGAGTCGGTCGCGCTGTTCCAAATGTCCTCCGTCTCTTCATCGGAGCTCTCCACGTCATCGTCGTCGTCGCTCGAGTTTTCGGCGAGGCGGTTGCGCACCATATCCCCACCAGCCGCCACAGCGGCGTTGAGCGTGGCCGCGCCTGCCATCGCGTTGGCGGCCATTTCCGCCCCCTTCGAGGCCATTTTTTCGCGCCAGCCCGCAACCCCCACCTTCTTCTTGTCCTCCTCCTTCTCGCCGTTGTGCGGGGCGGCGGCGACGCTGCTGGGCGGTGCCCTGACGTTGACGGTCCGCACACTCTCCGTCTCTGTCGACTCATTCTGCCGCCGCGGCGGCTTCGGCACTCTGCTGGCGGTCTGCGACATGGCTAAGGGGGGAAGAGGGTATAAAGCGAATGATCTGTATTTTTTAAATATCTTTGTTTTATGTTTACTTTTTCGAAGTGTGTGAAGTGGCGAGGAGCGAGCGGGCCAACCTTCTTCGAAGCTGTATTTATGTGCGTGTGTAGTATCGATCGTGTGGTAGTGTGTATGTGTGCCAAAGCTGCGTACGCGAGACAGAGAAAGAAAGAGAGAGAAGCAAAACCGAGAATGAAATTAAAGAAAAAGAGTTATCCTTTTGTGTTTGTTCGTTTCGTGTTGAAACGGGAGTTCACTGCAGGAGAACAAAACAAAAAAAATGCGTGAGAAGACTAACGTACAAATTGATGAAGACGCTACTTTTGAGAACCGTGTGGGAAAGCGCAGCTGCCGGCATGCAAGTCGCATAATATTTTATGTTTGATGTGAAAAACGCAAAGGGAAGAGAGGGAAAGAGCGAGAGAGCAGATGGAAACGTGAGGTAGACATTGAGAATTAGCACGTGCATTTAAAACAACCACACACAGACCTGTGAAATGTCAAAGGCAAGACACCAAACTGGACAATGTGTGAGATGTGTCGTGTGCTCCTTCTTTATTCTTCGTCCATTATTTGGAGCGTGCAATCGTAAGGAATTACCAAAGAGCGTGTGGCTGTGTGCTGAATCCGCTTTCTGTGCTAGAAAGCGCTCACACAGACACGAAAGGGAAGGGCCTTTTAGCACCCAACTGCGCGGCCACGCCAAAAAAAAAGAAAGAAAAACAATTCTAGTCGATGAAGAACACAAGCTCTTAAGGCACGTATCTTCTGGCACATGCTGATATATTTTTTCTCTCTTTTTCTCGAATATTTGTTTTGATGACTGCACCTCTAAGGTACACGACTATAAAATAGAAACAGAGTCTCCGTGTCTTTCAGTTGCGCGAGCGTAGCGTTCGGACGCGTGTGTATTTGTGTGTGTGGCAAGAGAAGAAGAAAATTAACAAGAACGATTGGAGATAACGGTGCGTGGTCAGCTTGCACGCCTCCTTCTCCCATTCTTCAAAAAGGAGGGAGTACGTGTGAAAATGAAGTTCACAAAGAGCATAATCCAGAAAAATAGACCAGAGGCGATAAGACGGACGAAAACAGCTTGGACAGCAGGGCAGAGGGTGTCCCACTCAACATGCGTTTCATTTGTCGAGACGATGAGCGCCGAAGAGAAGAAGTCTCAGAAATGATGCAGCGGAGCAGCACTATGTTTTTTTTCGATCGCCACACATCATACCTTTTCCCTGCCACACCTCCTTTCTGCCGAGACTGCGCAATTTTGTGAATGCAAAGAAAAAAAAATGCAATGAGGACTCTCCTGCGCCGCTCACGCCTCCCACTCACTCGTGCCACCAGCGAGAAACACGACGTCAAAACGCGGGGAAAAAAATTAAAAAACGGAAGAGCATGTAAAATGTGTATCGTGACGGAGAGAGTTGAAAATAGATTGATGGAGCAAGAAGGAGGTGCAGGGAGTGGCGAAGGAAAGCGGTGCGTCCTTGATCTTGATGTGCTCACGCGGGGATACGAGTCAGCGACAACACACCGTATCATAAAAGGAAAACCAAAAGAGGGCACACTGAGAGTGCGCTTGGACGAGAAGATGTTTCCACGCCTGAAAAAAATAAGCAAGGTGAAAAAACAACAAACAAGATTAAGAGAGAGCGAGTGGCGGTGACAAAAAAAGTCATGCCTTCACGTTTGCATTGTTGTACGACCCGGCAGTCAAGAGAGGCCAAAAGTGCAAAGACGCGAGAGTGACGTGGTACCGCTCGTGGCACTCAAAACGCGGCTGCTTTACTGGATCGGCACCTCTTTCGCGGCGGAGGCGGCGCTCATGCCCTGCAGAATAATGTCCTCACGAATCGTCTCACCGTTCTGGATGGCGCGCTCCTGCATCGCTATCCGGTCCTTTGCGATGCGGAGAGCCGCGAGGTCGACTGGCAGCGAAAAGAGGCCGAAGAGGACGCAAAGGGCAGAGAAGAAGGGAAAGGGTGTGAAGACGCGGCGGATGTGGGGGTTGCCGGTGAGGTGGCGCAGGAACGAGGCCTCGTGCTCGGCGATGCGGTAGTTCTGCATGCCAAAGTAGCCACCAAGCACGACGAGGGCCGTGTCAAAGCCGGTGCTGACTTTTGTCCAGGTCAAGCCACGCTTCAGCTCATCGCGGGTGAAGCGGTGACGCGCCAGCGCCATCTCGCAGTCCTCCAGCCGGTACTGGTAGTCCGCCGGGAGGACGGTGCTGCCGGCGCTGTTCTGAGCCTGCGCGATGGGGCTTTCTTGTGGTGCGGAGTCGGCCATGAGTGAAGCTGTTGAAGAATTGGGTGAAAAGAGTAGCGCTAATTCAATGTGTGTTTGTATGTGTAGAAAATAGAAAGCGGGTGTTTTGAGAGCGTGTCCTACAATTATGGGAGCGCAATAAAAGGGGGGAATATGCAAGCGAGAGAGTGGAGGAGAGAAAAAAAGAAGGGGATAAGAGTGTAATCATCGGTTTAAGTGAGAAGACTCAGGGAACTAACGTCGGCGAGGCAAAAAGAGGAAAGGCAAATTTGTCGGCTTCGCAACATAAGTATACTTTGCAGCCCTCCTTCAACTCACACTCACACACACAAAAACAACCTCCTTTACCCACTCTAACGCCCTACTTCTCAAAGAAGAGGAGAGATCACATGCATAGACAACAGTGGTAGTACAGCGACCTTTTATTCGATGCAGCATCGCCATAAGAAGAAAAGCAAAGGCGACGATTTACAAAAAAAGGAAAAAAGGAACGGTGGAGAACATCGGCTTTAATTGCCACGAGGAGCACTATAGCATCGAGAAAAGGAAGAAAAAAAGAAACGAGCACACGACAACAATGAGAGGAGAAAGAGGGACAGGACAAGGAGGCGTGTGATTGACGGCCGACGGGATTGCTTTGCAGTGCAGCCTCGCCGTAAATCACAGAGGCCTCCTGTAGGGTCCTGTGTTTTTTTTTTTATCCCTTCTCCCTCTTTCTTTTCTTTTTCTACAATCGTTGCGAGACTCTTCTCGCGATGCATCGGTAGCGAGACCCGAGAAGGCGCAAAAGAAAAGTTCTTTGTACGTCGTGGCTGAGTAACAAAAAAGAATGTGTGAGAAATAATGGCAGTAAGGGGGATGATAAAAAAGAAGAAACGAGAGAGAGCGTGTATGAAATATATAACCATAAACCCCATGTAGAACACGAAGGGGAACTCACTACGAAAGAGTGAAAAGAAGCAACGAGAAGAGATCCATGGCACCGCCTTCTGTTTTGTTCGTTTTTATCACAAAGACTCCCGTTGCGGAGGGGGTACCTTTTGTGATGAGAGAACGCACAAAAAAAAAAAAGGGGCTGCTGAGATGCTGACGAGATGTCGCATCACCGCTTCACTGCGAGCTTCTCTGCAATGCGGAAGAGGAGACTCTCCACGAAGCACTCTGAGCCGGCCCACTCCGCACGAGGGGATCTGATGTAGCCGAGATGGCCTCCGAAGGGAATGGTGAGCAGCGCCACGTTGGTGTTGGCGGCCATGATCGTCTCCAGCGCGGTCATCGGCGGCGGCCCGCAGACAGGGTCGTCCACCGCGCTGACACAGAGCACCGGCACCGTAAAGTGGGGCAGCCACGAGATGGGGGAGATGTGATGGTAGTAGTCCTCGGGCGAGGCAAAACCCAGCGTCGGCGCCGTGATCACCTTGTCAAAGTCACGAACCGTCTTCATGGGCGAGAGGATGGCGTCGTACTGCCCGTTGGCGAAGGCGGCCTGCACGCTCACCTCTAAGCCTGGGAGGTCCTTCAGCACCTTCGAGTGCCGCCGCGCGTAGGTGGTGAGGCCGCCGATCATATTTGGCTGGTAGACAATACTCTCGAGGCCGCCCATCATGCGGTTGCTCGAGTCGACGCAGTCCAGCGGAGAGTTCACAATCAGGACGGCGTCGAAGGCAGGGGGCTGGCCTGCCATGCACTCCTCCCCGACGTACTTGCCGAGGATGACGCCGCCCAGGCTGAAGCCGACCCCGATGACAGGGACGCGTGCGCCGCAGCGCTGCTCAACGGCGGTGCGCGAGAGCGGCCCGTCCTTCACGACGGCGCGGAGGTCGTCGGTCCACTTGGCTGACATGAGCCGCGGCGTCTCGATCGGGGTGTCGCCCATCCCCCGCGAGTTGAAGACACCGCAGTGGAAGTTGTGGGCGTGGGCAAACCACACGAAGTGCTCAATGTAATTTGTCCCCGACCAGGAGGCGAGACCAGGCACAATGACAAATACACCACGCGCGGTGGCGGCGTCGGCGGCGGCGTACCAGTCCACGCACATCGGGTTGCCATCGCCGCCAGGGTGGCCGACGCGCTCGTACGGAATGTGCCGGTGGGGGCGGAAGGCGCAGAGGATCGTACTGACGTGGCCGCTGTAGGCCGGGTCGGTGTACGGGATGGCGTCGAAGCGGTCGAGTTGGAAGAAAGACTTTGCCTCTGCGGAGCCGAAGGCGTGGGTCTTGTGCGTGCGCCACGCCTCGCCGGTGAGGACGCTGCGCAGCCGCACGACGACGTCGAGGACCAGCGAGGTGAAGAGGTGAAGCGCAAGGAATTTGGTTTTAGACCACACCGATACCGGATCGCGTGGTCCGGTAGAGAGGAGCGGGGAAGGGGCCCTCGCTTTCATGCCCGCCATAGACGCAACAGTCTGAGTTTGTTTTGGTTAAATATGACGAGAATGCTATTTTTTGTTGTTGTTGTAGGTTGTGGGAGGCACTAAGACAGCCGCCGCTGTAAAACCATTCAAAAGTTTAAAAAGGGGTGTTGTACAGGGAGGGAAGAGGAGGCGGATTGGGGTACGTACGTGAGAGGGGCGAAGGAAGGCAGCAGCGGCACAACACATGTGACAAAGGCGAAGCACAAAAAAGAAAAATTGCCTGTTAAGTGCCTCATCATCAGTGCGTCATCTTTCAGACTCTCGACGTGGAAGAGCAGATCAGGAGGAGCTGCCTGTTAGGTTCACGGACAGGAAACTAAAAATGAAGCAAGCACGCACGTTCCATGCACGCAACGCTTCGAATCGATCTATTCGCGTTTAAGTTGTGTGTTGGGTAGTCACACTACTATACATCATAGCAAGAAATGAGAGGGGAGAAAAAAAGCCGATCAACAGCCGCAACAGAAAACAAAGGAAGAAACAGACAAACAAGCGAGGAAGGCAATTGAATGTCAGGTGTGTGTTCGAGTGCAGCCTGTTCACGCCGACCTCACTCGCCCAGCTCCCCCGTTGCATCCTCCTCATCAGCGGCCTGCTCCGACGAGCCGATCCACTTGCCTGGCGGCCGCTCCCCCGTCAGCGTCCCGCACAGTACAATGTACATGGGCAGCACGGGCCGGCCGACCGCGTCCACCGGCATCGCCTCCAGCTTCTCCAGCAGCGGCAGCCCGTCCACGACCTTGCCGAAGACCACCTGCTCGTAGTCGAGGGCGGGAGCCGGGCCTAGGGTGATGGCAAAGGACGTGTTGCACATATGTGGGCCGTAGGACGTCATGGTCAGCAGCCCGCGCGTGGTGTGCCGAATCTTGAAGTTCTCCTGCCGCAGCGGTTCGAGCCGCACCCCATAGGCGAGCAGGTCCCCGAAGCGAGCGTAGCCGTGTGCCTTGTCGATGAGCTCTAGCGGGGTGTAGAGGTAGTCGAGCTTGACATCGGTGGCCTCGTGCACGCCGTCGGCGCCGGTGGCTAAGCGACGGAAGTGGGCCGCCGTCTCGGGCACAACGTCGTCAAAGAGTTCCACCACGAGACGCCCCGCGAGAGCCTCACCGATGGCGATGTCGAGAAAGACGCGGTTCGCGTTTGCCTCATCCATTGAGCGGTGCGACTTCTGGTAGTTCTCCCACTCCTTGAGGCGTCGCTCCTCGATTTCGTTGTAGTGCTGCTCCACCGACGACGTCGTCGCGTTGGCTGGTGCGGCGTCCTTCCGCACCTTCGCCGGCTTGTGTGGCATCTTCATGACGGGCAGCCGTTTTTGCTGGGTTGTGCAGAGGACGTGTAGATGAGGGAGAGCGTTGGGTACTCGCAAGGTGCGCCGACGTAACAACTTCTCTTCAGTAGGCGAGAAGAAAAAGAAGATGAGACGTGTTGACAAGCTCCACACTCTCGAAGAAGCTTCTGACACGACGCGCTTTGAAGGCGGAAAGCAAAAGCAGGTCAAGGCGATCTTTGTTTCGCCTTTTCTTTGCATATGAAGCAGCAGAAGAGGAAAAAATAAAGGGAACAGAAGGCTAGAGTATTTTCTTTTTATATAGGTAGCTTAATTCCAGATTGCAGCGTAGTGTGCGACCAAGCTCGTGCAAAAGGAAGATGCATAGGTGTACCCTGCCTGCCTTTCTCACTTCTTGCAGCTCCGTCGTTTGATGAAAGCGACGGAGAGAGAAGTCGCAGCAATGAGAAGAGCTCAGATGGCATCGTGCTGGCCGGCTAGTAGCATAATTATTCCCCTTTCGCAAAACACAATCGCAACCTTTGTTTTGCTTTGCGTTTCCAGACCTTCACCCTTTTTTCGTTGCCGCGTACTGGTCGCCCAGGCGTCTCAACGACGCTCTGTGTTCCATTTTTTAAGTTGGCTGATTCGCTGGTGACCTCCAAAGAAGAAGCCCACAAAATAGAGGCGCTATTCATCACCAAAGGTGCAGGATGGCAAGTTACTGTGCGTGTGTGTGTGTGAATATGTGTGCGCTCAAAGCATGGTAAACAGCTAGAACAACACCAACAGCTACAGGAGCAGAAATCTTCTTTCTATCTCTCGCGGAGCTGATGCACTGCATCATGGCTACTCTGCATGGCAGATGCCCTTCATTCCCGACAGCAGGCACGGACGCTGTGGCGTGGGTCGGCCCAACCCTCCCCTTTGCCTCACAGTCCATTGTCCTTCTCTTCAGAGGGCACATCCTGTGAGTTGAGCCACGCCGCGTAGACTTCATTCACGTGGCGGTTCGACCCGTTCATCCCCCTAAACTTCTTCTCAAACTCGAGGAACTTTCTCCGGGTCATCTGCCCGTACTGCGGCATCCCTTTCGTCTGCTGCGCTAACTTCGCCCGTGTCACGTACTTGGCCGAGTCCTCAGAGAACTTGTCGTTCATCCAGTTATCCTCCATGTGGCGCTTGCGGAGGTGCGCGTAGGGGTCAACGCGCAGCGACGGCGGAATCAGCGCCGCCTCCAGCAGCTTCATCGCCTCGTACGAGATGAACTTCGCCGCCGTGTCGTCGGTCGGCCTGTAGCGCCGGTACCATGGCGTGCGCTGGAACTCCTCGACGGTCGACCACGTGTTGAGCGAGGAGCGGCTGCCGACCTCCTTGCGCTCAAAAATTTGCGACACCTCTCGGTCGATCTCGAGTGGGTTCCAGTTGTGCTTGGTCAGGATGTCGCGCACCACTACTTCCATCCGGTCGCTCAGCTTGTACGCACACCGCCACGACTCCTCGCGGGAGACGGGACGCGGGTTGCCTGTCAGCACCGGGACGTCGCGCATCTTGTGGCCGAAGCCCAGCTCCTTCCCGAAGCGGTCATCGCTGACGAAGGTGCGGGTGGCGAGCGGGGTAAGAGAAAGGCAGAGGTGCAGGCGGCGCATCGGAGGAATACTCTTTACGCGCTGTGAAGCACAACAAAAATCGGCTGAAACTTCCAAAAAAAAAATATCAAGGTGTGTGATAGAGAGCTTTAAAGACACTATCTATTGCAGCACCGGGGAGACACAGACAGAGAGAGAGAAACAAGCAGTGGCGTTGCCCGTTTGTTAACGCTTCTGACGAGCAGAAAAAGAATAAATGCTGCCTCTTTACCTTTGCCTCTAATTGCTCTCCCTCAATGATAATGAAGAAGAGAGGTTGTGCGGAAAGGAAAAAAAACGAGTTTCACGCTTCCGGCGTATGTGATAGGAGTTAGTTATGTGGGTTCATGTGTGAATGTACAACAGGGTGATGAGATGGATGCAAAATTGGGGGAAAATGAGCAAAAAGGAGGCCATTTTAACACATTCTCAGCTATTCGAACACGGATACACAGCGTATAGTTCACTGCCCATCACACCTCGCTTCGCCAGTCCCTGTTCTAACTTTCACGACAAGACAGGAACTGAGAACGTGTGCTTTCCAACCAAGGCGAGAGTGCTGACAGGGCCACCTTTCTCTAAAGTAGAAAGCAACATGCGCACATGCCACCATCCCGTGCCTTCTTACACGGGGAGAGCATCAGTTTGCAGGACGGAAAGGAGAAGAAAAAGTCCGGAAACGAAGCAACACAGAAAGAGGGAAAAAGGAACACAAAAGAGGGAGGTAGAAGGTTCAAACAAAAAACGCCTCTTCTGCGTTCGTGTTTTTCTTCCTCACGCATCAGAAAAGAAAAGAAAAGAGACGGCAACAAAACAGGACAAGAAGAAGAGGTAGGTGGTATCGGCAGCACAAAGCAGAAAATAACAAAATACACGTGAACAAGTTGCAGCAACGCGATCGAAGATATAAAGAAAAAGACGGCTGTTTCTCTCTTCTTCTCTCTTATTCGAGATAATATTAATGGAGAGAAGGTGTGTGTGTTGTGTGTGACGCTGCACAACGCGCTTCACGGCTGTCAGGCGAGAAAAAGAAACAAGGGAAAGGTCCATTCTACAACGGAAGAGTTGTACCGTGGCCGTGATGCGACGCGCAGACGGGCAAAGACTTGCATCGATGTGTGTAAGGGGAGAGAGAGAAGAGCAACAAAAAAAATCGTGGCAGTGTCGCAGAGCCAAAGTCAACGGGTTCTGAAAGCGACGTGCGTCCTCTTCCTCACTCACGCCCACCGACAAACGCCCACAGACGCAGATAGGTACACGCTGCCGAGGTGCGCACAGCACGCCTCTCGCCACATGAGAGGCGTTTGTGCAGACTACCAGGAGTCGCTTTCAGTCACACGACGACCCCACCAAAGAATCGACGTCACAATGGGTGCCAGGCACGTATAGAGCACGAGGGAAACACCAGGTGCCGCACGCGTGCGCTGCTGCTTACCTGTGAAGGAGAAGAACACAATCGCGAGGGCACCGGCAGTGGAGGCAAACATCGCCATCCACGCCGTGAAGAGCACTACGCGGCCGCGCGCGTCGCCTTCCTTCACGTCAGCTGGCGAGACGAGGTGGAGGAGAAGGAGGCCGATGGTGGAAAAGATGGCGGGGATGCACATGACGAAGGAGAAGTGGTTTTCCTTGCTCTCCTCCTTGTTGGCCAGCACGACGCCGTCGATAAAGAAGACGAGAGACAGGCCGTAGAGGATGCCCGCCGCGATGGGCGGGAGGTTTGGGTTCTTGACGTTGAACGCTGCCATTGGTCTACAAGGTGTGTGTGTGTGTGTGTCTGTGTGTGTACTTGTATGCGCTAGTTTGTAGGTCGGGGGAGAGGAGCTGTGTGAACAGAGGCTGTGGGGCTTGTTGCTCTTGGCTGCTTCTCTGCATGAGTCGTGCAGGAAGTAATGAAGATCAGCAAAGAGGCACGCAAAAGGAAGTGAAGTGCGTAGAAAGGGGGGGAAAAAGGAAGGGTGGACGGTGGAGGCGTCATAAAAGTCTTCGCCGATAACGAGGCAAGACACAGTCAAGCGCATCAACACTCTGGCTGTGGTCGAAGACTGTGCGGGAACCGTAAGAGAATGCGGTGGAGGCATCGTCATGCACAACATGCGCAGCCGCAACGCCATTTCAGAGCGCGGCTGACAGCGGACGGCGGCAATGTTGACCAAGAAAGGAGACGAGGAAAGAAAAAAAAATAGTGCACCTGCAGAATTTTCTCCCCCTGTTGTCAACGCATGTCGCCGCCGACCAAGGACAACATCGGCAACAAAACAACAGCAGTGGAGGGTACAACAGCAGCTGCTGATGCCGTCAAAGTCGGCTGTTTGAACAGATTAGCTTAGAAGAAAAAAAGAGAGAGAAAAGAAAAGAAATCCAAATCGGGAACAGAAACAAACAAACAAACTCAATACCAATCGAAAAGTGAAGAAGACAGAGGGAACCACGGCAACCCCCAACACACACACGCAGCACACAAGCGAAAAGACGGAGTGGTGTGGAGGAAGAGCGAGAACGAAGAAAGTGGAAGAGAGAAAGAAAAGGCGTTAAAAAAGAAAGAGAGAGAGCGCGAAACAAAAGCCAGCCTTGTTTCTGTTAGCAAAGAGAGAGGGGAAGATAATTCGGAATAGGCAGAGAGAGATGAGAGATATGAGTGAGAGAATGAACGAAGCAAGTACGAAAGCACGCACGCACACAGATAGACACAGAGAGTGGGACACGAGCACACATGCTCATGACTTGGCATAAAACAACAGCACAAAAAAGAGAAAAGTAAAGGAAAATATTATATTTTTGCTTTGTACTTGCTTCTATCTCTCTGTGTAAAGTTTCTCTCTTCCTTTTTATCCTCCTCTGTGGAGTCCTTCCCTTCATGCCCTTTCCTCCTTCTTAGAGGCGGTCGAGTGAAAGCCCTTTGAAGGGAAGAAGAAAGAGAGAGAGAGGCGGAGGATGTACATCGACAAGCAGCACCGACAACCGACCAAAAGCACAACCTCGAGAACTACATGTCGTCGGTCATCTGGTTGATGAAGCGGGTCAGGTCCTCACTCATGAGGTCGTTCTCGTCGTCCGACGGGCTTGGTGTGTCGGGCTCGTCGGCGATGATGCTCTCGTGCCGCTTCTTTGCTGCCGCCAACTTCTTCTCCTGCGCCTTGCAGCGCTGCTGTGCGGACTGCACCTTGTCGACAATCTGCTTAATCTCCTGTGCAAGCCGCTCGCTCTCCTTCTTCGCGTCCTTCGCGCCTTGCGCCGCCTCCTGCCGCGACTGCGTCAGCTCGGCGTTCTCCTTCTTGAGGGACTGCAGGCGGCTCTTGAGCTCCTCGGTCTGCTCCTGAGCCTGCCGGATCTTGTCGAGCTCGCGCTGCCGCTCCTGCTCCTCCTTGCGCTCGCGATCGTTAATCTCCTTCTGCGTGCGCTTCGTCTCCTGCCGCAAGCGGTCGCTGAGGTCGTGGTAGGCCTTGTTGGCTCGCTGCACCAGCTCCTTGCGTGTCTTCTCCTCCTCGCGGATCGTCTTGCTGATCTCCTGGCGCAGCTTCTTGCGCGCCTGCTCCGCCTTCTCCTCCTGCAGCAGCTCCAGCATCGCGTCGTCCTCGACACGCGACACCTGCTTCTTCTCCTTCGGCGCCGCCGTCTTCTCGCGTGCCGCAGGCGCCTTCATCGGCTCGACAAGCACAATCCCCACCTCGATGGTGATGCTGTCGTCGTCGGCCGTGATGAAGCCCTGCGCGGGGTTCAGCAGCTCCGAGAACTTGATGACGTTGTTGAAGCCCCAGTCGTTCTCCTGCGACATGGCCGAGAAGCTCTGCGTCCCCTCGTTGCAAATCGAGTCGTCCGGGTTCACCTTGTTCACGACGGTGATGAGGAACTTGCAGTGCACGCTGCCGGTCTGGCAGAGGTACAGTGCGAGGGACTCCTTGTTCGTCATGCACAGCAGACTCCACTTGAGGTTCGCAAAGTTGAACTCGGGCGAGTAGTGCCGCTCCGACTCCTTCGTCAGCATGGATATGTTGTTCACATGGAAGGAGACGAAGCCCATGTCGCCCTTGATGCTCATGCTCTCCGGCGGCACGGTGAACTTCACCTTCTTCTGCTTCGCGCGCGAGAACTTGGCACGGATGCGCTCACGCGGAAAGGCCGCAAAGACGATGGACTCGCAGAACTTCTCTGTCGAGTTCGTGTCGGGCAGGTTGATGCTGAGCTCGTTCGCGATCTTCTTCAGCGGCTTCAGGCGCAGGTTTGTCAGCACCGAGAGGAAGCCCATCGCCACCATGCGCTCCCACATATCTTCCACCGGCGGCTTCTCCTCTGGCAGGCCCAGCACGCCGCCGAGCGACTGCTTCAGGTGCTCCGGCAGCGTGTTGAGAAACTCGATGCTCGCTGCGGAGGGGAGAGGGCCCGTTTGCACATGCGATGTCATGTCTTCGATTATCTTCTGCTTTTCCATCAACACGCACGCTTTCTCGCAGCCGAGTCGCACCGCCGTCTTGACGATTTGCGAGACAAACTCGTCGTGTGGTGAGGAGGGCCGCAGCTTCGCCTTTGCGCTTTCCCCCACCTTCTTGAGGGAATCGATGGAGAGGGGCTGCAGGAAGTCAGTGAGGTGGTCGACGGCCTTGCCGCCCTCGGTGGAGCGGCTGCTCATCAGCTGGTTGATCTCCTCCTCGTCCTCGTCCGACGACGACGACGTGGAGGACGGCGTCTCGATGATGGTGCGGTGCTGCAGCGCCTTGCGGCTGGGAAAGGTGTTCGTCGGGGCTCGCACGGAGAGACGGGGTGCCGGGAACGGCCCGAGCGTCTGGTACTGCTTCCCCTTCTCGTCCGTCACCTTGCGCTCGTTCACCAGCATGTCCTCCTCCTCCTTGCGCTTCCGCTTCGTCTCCTCGCGCTTCCGCTGCTTCTGCTCCGCCTCCTTCGCGGTGGACTTGATATCGCTGTTCGAGTCCATTTCAACCTCCTCGTCATCGTCATCGAAGAAGCTCTCGTCGCGGTGCAGCTGGTACTCGTACTCGTCCGTCACGACACGGCAGTCACCGGTGGTGCGGTTGATGAGCTCGTGCGGAGCGCTGCGATGCGCGGCGGAGACGAGGGTGTCCGTCACCGTCTTGTACAGGTCCGCCAGCGCGGCGCAGTACTCCGGGCACTCCGCCTCGTCCATGGAGCGGACGAGCTCCTTGCGCAGCGTCCGCATCATCTCCCGCCCCGGCTTGGCCTCGATGGGGGCGTCCTGGATGAGCTGGTAGAGCGTCGACTTGTAGAAGCAGAGGTCGCCCTCCGACAGCGTGGAAAGGCCCTGCATTGAATCTCACGTGTACCGGTGTATGTGTGTGTGTGTGTGTGTCGCAGCAAATTGAGAAGAGTTGTTGCGTTGCACTGCGTCTTTGTACGTTCGAGGGAAAAAATAATAATAAAGAGTGGTGACGTGTATATCGACTTCCCTTGTGAGAGTAGTCGGTGGTGATGGCCTGACTTCTTCCTCTTATTTTTTTTTCCCTTTTCGATTGACGTGTGATATGCTCCGATTACCACACGATGTGTCTCTCGTTTCGTTGCTCTCTGCGTTGTGTGGCAGCAATAAAAAAAATAAAAGCAAATTGATGCTCGCTGCTACAATCACGTGCGAGCTAGCGCAGACGTGCTCACAGCGACACCGATAAAAGACAACGAGTACTCTTTCACCCACCCGCACACGCAAAACAAGCGTAGTTGGAGGGAGATAACAGCAACCACAACAGAGGGGGCAGCGAAGCTTTCTTTCGCTCTGTCTTTCCTTTCGCGCTCTATTGCTTCCTGGGGAAAAAAACGAAAGGGACGGCTCTGCTTCGTTTTTTTTTTAGACTCTTCCCTTCGCTTTGTGAAGCAAGAGAGTGAGAGAGAGGAATGGATAGCGCTTGGCGTAATTGACTAAATTGCCGAGGGAAAAAAAAGAGAAAAAGGTAGAAAAGAGACGAAGACGGGATGTGAAGTTTCAAAAACAATAAAACAAAAGAGGGTTTCTAATGGCACGAAGAAAACAAAAAAAAGTAGCGAGAGTCACGCGGGAGGGGAAAGGGGTTGAGAAAGGACGAGAGAGTTTGGGCTAGAGTGATGGCGATAGCGTTTCGAGGGAAAAATAAGTCAGATGACTTCTCAGCGTGATACAGAAGAGAAAAGAAGCTGAATGCCGACTTTCTCAAATCTTTCATTCCATCTCTTGGAGGCGGCGTTGCCAACAAATAGCGTGAGAGCACCACTATATGAATTGGCGGCGGCCGACGCAGCAGGCTCACGAAATCCGAGCAACATGAGCGCAGCTGACGCACGAAAGAAAAAAAGAAATGTGCGCACAAACGAAAAGTACGCGCTTAGTAAGTCGATGGTGACGGAGGTCCGGGAGGTGCCTTTGTCTCTTCCTTGCAACTCGGCGGCACATTTTTTTGATTTATTTCCATATAACTTCGTGGAATCTGTGGTTACACCAACAACAGCAACAGCAACAGTGTAAAGGCCAACTTGCCATCATCACACGCTATTTTTCTTCATTTTCGCACGCATCCGAAGCACAGCCTCTTTTTCATCTTCACCTCTACTCGCCTAGCTTTCGGTTGCCATCTGCATCCGTGTCCGGCAGCGCCGCGGCATCGCGCACGTCGT
The DNA here is from genome assembly GCA_000331325.2 of Crithidia fasciculata. Taxonomy (NCBI): domain Eukaryota; phylum Euglenozoa; class Kinetoplastea; order Trypanosomatida; family Trypanosomatidae; genus Crithidia; species Crithidia fasciculata. The sequence goes on from CM003433.1 coordinate 356,787, forward strand.
TCGACTCGTACCACCACATGAAGTTGACCTTGCCGTTGAGATCCGTGTAGGGGAGGTAGTCGAGCTCCGTCCGCTGAAACTTGCGGAGGTGCGCCGTTGTGTCGGCCACCTGCTCCGACAGCAGCCGCAGGTGTTCCTTCTTGGCCTCCTCGTTCATCTCCCGGAAGCTCTCCGAGTAGGTGGACGTCTCCATCGCGGAGCCGCCACGCAGGCCGGAGTAAAGGTCTTGCGACTCGACGCGTGCGCCGACGATGCTGCGGACTTCCTCGAAGCGCTCACGCGTCAGGTGGCACACCCACCGCTCCGTCACCGCGTCCTTCTCGAAGCTGATGAAGCCCTCGCTGCGGGCCTGCTGGAGCACCTCGCGCAGGTGACGCTTACTGTCGAGGACGATCTGCGGGTCATTCATGCAGTGCTCCCAGAGAGTGGAGACCTCGCACGGCTGGTTGCGGTACAGCACGGACAGCAGGAAGTCGCGTGGGATCTTGCCCGTGTCGCGTGGCATGGGCTTCTGCTTGAAGCGCTGCTCGTTGGTGAAGCGGAAGTTCTGCGGCACCTCCTGGCTCGGCCAGTTCTTCATCTTCGCCGCGTTGTACTTCACCCCATGCGGCACGTTCACACCCGTCTGGAAGAGGCGCAAGACGGACCGCTGCATGGCTACCTGGCCGTTTTCTTTTTCTCCCCTCTGTGTTTTGTGCTATCGTAGTCGTAGTGGTGTGAAAAAGAAGAACAGGAGATTGAGGGAAGTAGGGTAGAGCAGACACGCGAAACACCATCAAACGTTGTACTTGACGGATGGAAAACAAATTAAATAGCTACGCACCGGGAGAAGGTGCATGCGCAGACGTCATGTTTTAAAGATATTATTGTTAGGTTCTTCGTTTGTGTCTGCGAGGACGATAAACGGAGATACGGAGCGTCCAGAGCAGTCGCTGAACGGAAAAGGAAACATGATACCGCCTCACACATCGGTGGTGGCAGGTGTAATGATTAATAAAAAAACAGTGGACAAGACTTTCCCCCACACCGTAGTTTACGTGCTTCTATGGGTGGGGTGTGTGCATCAGTAACCGTCTGTGAGAACAACAGGAGGAGGAAGAGAAAGGAAAAAGAAACCAAAAACCACACGGTTTCAATCAAACAGCTTTTTCATTCGTTGCAGAAGACACCAGTCCACTGTCGTCAACGCACACGCACACAGGCGCACAACCCCATCGCACACTTTCCCCTCAACAACAGAAAAAGATATTTATTCAAATGAGCATCGGTCACATTTGCTTTTCGCTGTGGCGATGAAACGGATCGGGGAGGATGTACTGCAGCATCGCCTGCGTCGCCGGCACGCAGGCAAGGACGCAGATCAGGTAGCCCAAACACTTCACAAACACAAAGCCCATCTGGCGGTAGTGCACGTGGCCGATAAAGCCCGACACCTCCGCGTACGGGTCGACCACCTTTGTCGGGTTCAGCGTCATTTTCCCTCCGCGAATGTGACTGAAGCCGCCCGAGACGCCGAGCCACGGCGTGCCGCTAAAGTATAGGAAGCTACCGGTGTTGTCGCCGTGCTCGTCGAGGATGGACACCATCGTGAAGTGGAAGAGAAAGGGAAGGCTTATGTCGATGCCCTTGCCGAGGAAGATGATGTAGGGGATGTGCGAGTAGACGACGCGGGGCGAGATCCATCCGACTTGGGTCCGCACGAGCACCTCCAGCTTCACGCCACCGCCGTACTCGATGTAGCAGCGGTAGCGTGCGCGCGCCATGTTGCCAGCCGCGTCGCGCGTGGTGATCTGCGCGTTGGGGTTCATACAGCCTTTTCCACCGATGGTAAAGTTGGGGTCGATAGAAAGGAAGAAGCCGGAGACGTAGACCGGGCCGTCGAAGTTGTTGGAGCTGGAGAGAGTGTTGCGGGTGCCAAATGCAGGATGTTCGGTCGAGAGAAGCGTGCGGCGCTGCTTCACGGACGGCACCTCCGCCTGTTTCAGGCCAAAAATAGGGTGGGACGTGTCGAGGGGGCGGTAGCCGCGCCGCTGACTGCGCGTCAAGGGACGGCCGCTGCTCACATTTGCGGGGTTCACGCTCGCGATGGAGGTCACCTTCGTCTTGACAGACGGGAGGGACGGCGAGGAGGAGAGGAGGGGGCGGGAGAGGCACAGCTGCGAGGCCCGCATTCCGCTCGCACGGCGTGTATGCGCGTGTTTGTGAGTGTTTGCTAGTCTGTGTGGTGTGGTAAGTGATAAATAAAAAAAAAACGGGCGTGCGCCGCAAGTATGTAGCAGAGGCACAGACGGCGCTACACCGAATACAGGCAGAAATGGAAGAGAGGAGAGCGGCAACAACAACCACAAGGAAAAAACCCAATTCACTGCATCACGATTCGCGACGTGACTCAAAGCCAGTACCTAGAAAAGAAGGAAAGGAACACCAAAAAGCACAAAGCAGGAGAGAGAGGGACAGAGTTTACAGGCGTTAGCATACACTGCCAAATGCTCGTGCAAGCTTGCAGACGGGTCGAGTACTGCCACACGATGGAGGAGAGGCACAAGTTTGACGCGACGCATCAAGGTGGTCCTTGAAAAAAAAAAGAAACTAAAACACTGAATGCTGCGTGTACACGCCCGATAGCATCTCAACGCATGATATGCGCTACAGAAGGCGTCGCGGCGAAAAGAAGGAAAGAAAGAGTGCAATACCGTCCAGACCTTTCTCTCTTGGATCTTTCACTTATGTTTACCAGAATCAGAGCTGCTGACCTCTGCTCGTCATTTCGTGGCGGCAGCACCATTGCTTAAACACTAGTGTTGAGTTTTTTCTTTCTATGTATCCGGTTTCCGACCTTCGTCGGACCACAGCGCAACCAAGAGAGAGATGACGCTAAAAGGAAGCATGCACCACACGCTTTCCCACCCCCTCTCGATTATTAGTGCATCCACCGATACACAGGAGAGCACGAAAAGAGAAAGAAGGTGTGGAGACATTGCAGCAACCGCAGCTGAAAAGAAAGAAATAAAACATTAAAGCAATAATTGATCGGACAAACGATTTCTACGCACCTTTTCCTCTTGTCGTGCTCTAGAGTGGGTGTAAGAGGAAGAGACGCCGTGTGGCTACTGCATCCGTGCATCTACGAGAGCTTGCGATCGAAGCAGTAGCACAGCATCTCGCGGAAATCTTCACCTGGACGAGGAAGGCCGCCTCCCTCGCGAATGGTGGGCAGCGCCTCCTTGTACTTGGACGTCAGCAAGTCCGCAACTGCCAGGCCCTGGGTGGCGGAGATGTCCAGCGTCTTGTGCACGTGCTCCAGCAGCTTCTTGTTCTCGTCCTTGTCGTGCGAGACGAGGCACAGCGCGAGCCCCAGCACCCCAAATGCCGTCACATAGCTGTACAGGCGCAGGAACTCAACGTGCGTGACGACCTCTTGGGTGAGGATGTCGCACAGATCGAGAAAGCCAGAGTTGATGGAGCGCAGGATAACGTACGAGCCGCGCTCCGCGAAGGTCGCCGTCACCTGACTACTGGACGAGCACACGAAGAGACGCCGACTGCCCTTGCTGTCGAGGGGAAGCTCACTGAGACGCGTGGTGTGCGGCAGGCGCTCCGCCAAGAAGATGTCGCTGCCGAAGAGCTGGAAGACGCTCGTAGAGGAGCTGTAGAGCAGGCGGGATGCACTGCACAGCTCGTTGAGGCACTCCTGCAGCGTCTGCGCGGAGCTCAGGGTGATGGAGGTCCACGCACGCGACTCGCTGGCGTCGAGGACGAGGAGATCGACCGAGACGATGGCCGGCACCACGTCCTCCTTGGTGGACTCGATCAGCGCTGGGTTGTTGAGCAGGTGCAGCTGCAAGTAGACGTGGTTCACGACGGTAGTGTGCGGAAGGTACCACTTGAAGTGGCTGAGGATGCTCTCCTCCATCCGCAAGATGTTCTCCTTGGCGTAGGCGCCGTCGCAGACGTCAACGATCTTGCGCAGGTTCGGCAGGTCGGCGTCCATTTCCTCAAACTTGGCGGAGATCCATAACGCCGTGACGGCCGCCAGCTGGCATTTCTGCAGCTCCAGCTGGCGCAGATTGCCCACGATGTAGGCGTCCGCCAGCTGAACGGCGAGGCAGAGCGTTGTGCTGCGCAGGTTGAAGGCTCCGCAGACGTCGCGCAGCCACCGCGTGATGATGCGGCGGTTCTTGTAGCTGTAGATGGACCCCTTGAGGATGTTAATGTCGGTCAGCGGCTTCACGTCCTTCAGCTTCATCTTGTTGAAGATCGCCCTGGGGTCTTCGTACTCGTCCTTCATGCCGGGGTTCGAGCGGAAGTCCATCGCGCCTGCGGGACCGAAGAGGCGACTCACAGAGTCGGAGCTCACCGTGGTCACAATCGCAACATCGCTCGACATGGTTCGCCGCGCTAGAATCTCTTTGACGACAAGTAAAAAAAAATGAAGAAGCTGATTCGGTGAACAGGTGTTGAAGCGTTATATGAGCTCGTTGGCCTCACGTATGGGCACCGATTAAACTTTTCACGTGCTGTGGACAGTCGAGTAGGTAAAGAAGAGATGGAGAGAGAGAGAGAGAGAGGCGACTATATACTGACTGGTGCTTCATAGCGATAGAAGAAACACAGTCACGTCGACCTTAGCTGGATATTTGAGAAATACACAACGCACTAAAAGGCACTTTTTATTCCGAAGCGCAAGGCAGCAGTGCGGCGTACAATGCTCATGACTCGCACTGCAGGCGTTCTCTTCCGTATTTCCAAGAAACGCCACTGCAGGTTTCTGCTCTCTCCCATTCCACACGAACTTCTCAGTTTTATCCATGTATTGAGGGAAAGGAGCAGCATGTAACGATAAGAGAAAAGCCCGATAGAAGGTGACAAAGAATTGATAATAAAAAATAGACGATGTAAAGGACAATGGGGGAAATTGTGGCCGACTGTGTGTGTGTCTGTGTGTGGGGCTCACTACCACTTAGATGAAAGGAGACTTAGAGATTGCACGAGTCAGTTGGCGACGGAGGAACCTCGACGCCGCCTTACTGACCGTGGGACTTCAGGAGTACCTTATCAGGTAAGAAGAGGGAAGCTGCAACGCCGGCTTCGCTTTCCACGCTAAAAAGCCCCTCTTGCACAATCAGGTTTGAGTAGCGCGTTCAGGCGCTGTCGTAATGGAGGAAGGCAGCACGAGGCGCTCTCGAGCAGTGTTGGCAAAGTTCAGAGCTACGCTTCTGGGCGGCAGTGTCGTCGAACACGACGGCAGCACGCAAAAGCTACGGGAGTATTTCTGGGAATGAATCAGGCGTGTGTGTTGAGAAGCACAGGCGGTGGTGGCTACGTGGTGCTGCTTCGACGTTGCATTGCGGGTCACTCGATGTGTGTGCGTGTGCGTGTCTGTATGTGGCGACAGCGACTGAGGTGGCTGTCGGCGCGCAGCATCTTCGAGACTCCAAAGTGGTTGAACGGCAAAGATATGGGTCTTGCACCACGAATGTGGAAGCTCGTGCGTGGTGCCACGTCACAGTGGGGTGCAATATGTTAAGAGAAGCGGAGAAGGAAGCATCAAGGCCTCACAAAAAAGGAAGAAAAAAAAAAAAAGAACAGGGGCATCTTGCCGAATGGGCTAAGGAAAGTAACTAAAGAATGATGACAGCTGTAAAACAGAAGACAAAAGAAAAGAAAAACACATTGCAAATTAACATACAGCTCACCGCGCATCTCCTCTGTTTCTAGTGGGATCGGAAAGGAGAGAGAAAGAAAAAGTGCGCTTGGGAGCTGTGAAAGCAAGGAAAGAAAAGTAATTGACAGAAATTGGTAATATAGCTAACAAAGCTGCCACAGCAACGCACTGAAGAAAAGAGCAAAGTAAAATATTCATGTGCGCTTGAGGGGTGAGGACATGCAAACACGTGGGCAAAGGAAAAAACAACAGGGTAAAATACATAAGAGGTGAGGAGGCAAATGACAATGACAAAAGAACGAAGAGTAGTTCAAAAGCTTCAGGTCGCCCAGTTTTCATCGACGCGTCTTTATTTTCTCTCGACGGTGACTTGCGAATTTGAGTTTGTGCAAGAAAGAGAAAACCGAAATAAGAGGGACGGCGCAAGAGGGTAATGGGAACTGCTGTCCTGACAGCTCGCGACCGCAGCGTGGAGTCGCACGTCCCCTCTGTTTTGCCGTCCTTCGCTGTGGCCCGGCTGAGCAAGGCGGGCAAGACGAGCGGCGCGGTTTTACGATACGATGTGGTGTGGGTGGTGGCTCGAAAGCTGTGTGCGGAGAGAGGACGAGCGGCCACGTGCGCAGTGCGGCCCAGTCTACTCATTGCGAAGCTTGCAGCGACGGCAGGGAGAGATAGGGACAGCGGCAACACTGAGGGCAGCACACTGACGGTGGTGCAGGTGCACGCTCACAAATGTCCGCGCTTCAGTGTGTGAGAGAGAAGGAGAGCGCTTGTCGCGTTGGTTGAGCTCCGCTCAAAAATAAGAGAGCAGCTAAAAAACACACAGCCTTCGGTGCTGTGCTAATTTACGCTGCAACATGGCTGCTCCTCGCGCCGCTTCTCGCTCTCTTTCTACTGCTGCCTTCGCGAGCGCGAAATCTCAAAGCCGCACAGCGTGATGGCAAAAATGCACCGCGCCTTGTCCTGACTTTCTTCCTCCGCAGCTCCACAGGCGCACCTACACACACGCCCGCAGACACACACACCAACGGCCTTTTTCACCAACCACCAGCGCACGTTTCATCTGCTGTCTTTCGCCTTGCCTTAGGCAGCGCGCGGTCGCCAGAGGCCCAGAGAGCCACACGAGCCTGATGCTCCACTCCACCTTTGGCGATCCGAGGCCAGCCTCGCTCACGCCCACCAACACACAACCGTCGGCCTCCCGCCAGCGTGGCTCGAGACATGCGCGGCAGACTTCGGCCAGCGCAGCGCTGCAACACTGCGCGCTCGTAGTAGGTAAAGGGGAATCATCCGTTTCGTTTGCGGGACGAAGGGATGCGCTGCTTATTTTTCTTTCCAGATCGGCGTATTTCTTTTTTCTGTTTGCTCCGCGGCTGAGGGCTATACGTTGTTTAAATTGAATCAGGTCAAATGCCGAGTACCACAGACGATGGCGTACCACTGAGCACCGGCAGTGCCACGTGCGCCGTCTTTGTCTGCGTTGGTTCAGTGGTATAGACGCTGCACAGCCACACACGTACACACGAAGAAAGTGATTTTTTTCTTTTCGTTCTCGGTGTTACGTGGGACCACACGGCGGTGGAAAAAAGGGGAAGCGGGTGAGAGGTGGCGGCGTCGGGTGCGTGCGGTGGTCGCGTCGCTGCCTTTGCGATGTGTCCAGCTGCTACAGCCGTCATCGCTGCAGTCAAGCGTGAGTGACGCGCCATGCTGGGCAACGCACGCCAAAGCACGGGAAGTTGGGAAGGCTCGAAAGATTTGCGTGTGTGTATATGTGGGCGGCGTGGCGAGCACCGCAGAAAGAACGACGCCGAGGCTGGTGGGGTCTCCCGTTTCAGTCGCTGCGTGCTCCGCCAGGGACAACAAGTTGCCGTTCATGCCACTCCGTCGCGGCAGGCTTGCTCTCCACACCCCTTTCTTCCTTTTCCTTCTTCCTCTGCTCGTCACACCAACGGCACGCAATTGGTGGCATCGTGACGTTTCATACCCAACCCCTCCCTCCTACGCCACTCCCTCTTCTCTCCGCGTCTGACCAAGTCTTTCTCAATGACTTTGCCTAAACCCACTGGATGCCAAGTTCTTTGCCTCGCGCTCTCTTGCTTTCTTCTTCAGCGCGCTCCAGCTGTGATTCCGACGAACCACGCAATCACGTGCTGTTTCGCACCTGTCCACTACCTTCTTTTCTCCCCCGCTCCCATCGACCGCAGCGAGAGCATGAAAGTCAGAAGAAAAGGATTCGACGAGGTGCACTTGTGGGATTGTACGGCAGCTGCGAGAATCACACGCACCGCTGCTGCTTCCACGGCGCTGCACACGCCTGCGCGACAGGGACCAGCTCCGTGAGGGAGAAATATATAAAAGAAAACAGGAAATTAGTGGGAGCTCACTAAATCAGTACATTGAAAAGAAAAATCGACTATTCGCTGTCTTTCCTTGTGCCAAGTGCTTTTTTTTTCTTTTGCTTGACCTTTACACGAGGCAGGGCAACAACGGGAGTTGTAGTTGCAGCGGCGGCTGCGCAACCAGAGGAGAGGCAAACCACTCACCTCCTTTAACACGCTTCTTCCAGAACAGAGAAACGAAAAAGAAGACAACGGTGTGCTTTTATCACACAACGGCGAGAGCACGGTAGAGCGACATCAACAACAGCAAAAGAAAAGAAAGGTGGAGAACAACATCTATTACGCACACGGTACTCAACACACACTTGTAGAAGCGAGAGGACTGGTTCTCTTCTAGTTGTGGTAGCTGTCCAGCTGGCGGTCGAGCTGCTCGCGCGTCATAGGCTGCTCACGAGCACGGCGGGGCTGGTTGTCGCGGCCAGCACGGTTGTTGTTGTTGTTGTTGCTCCTGTTGTTGCTGCTGCTGCTCCTGTTGTTGTTGTTGTTGTTGTTGTTCCCTCCGCGGTTGCTATTGTTGTTGTTGTTCCGTGAGTTGCCATTGTTGTTGCCGCCGCGGTTGTTGCCGTTGTTGCCGTTGTTATTGTTGTTCCTCGCCTTGTTGCTGTTGCTGTTGTTGTTGCCGCTGTTGTTGCGGCGGCCATCCCCACCACGGCGGGAGCCACCCTGGCGGCGGTCCTCGATCTCACGGCGGTCCTCACGCGCACCACCACCACCACCACCGCGGCGGCTTCGCATGCGCAGACGGGCACGGCGCGACTCACCAAAGCGACGTGTGCCGCCGCCCTCCTGACGCGCCTCCTGACGGCCCTGACCGCGGCGCTGGCGGTTATCACGGTTGCGGTCGCGGCGGTCCTCGCGCTCGACGTCCTCGGCGCGGCGGAAGCGGTCGCGGCCGCCGCGGCGGAAGATGCCGCGATCGCTGAAGCGGCGGGCGGGCGGCTGCTCCTTCGCTTGCGCGCTGCGACGCACAACACGGCGCACCTGCGCGCCGCCGCGGCCGAAGCCCTCGGCGCGGGTCAGCCGCTCACTCACGACGTAGCGGCGGGGGGCGGTGAAGTTGTCGTCGCCACCGCGGCGGCGATCACGCGCGTCGGCGAGGGCGGAGACGCGGCTGCGGTTGCGGTCGTAGAGGGAGCGCAGGCGGCGGCGGTCGGAGTCCTCGCGGGCCATCTTGACGGGCGGGGCGAGCGGAGGGAGGGAGGGAACGAGAAATGAAAAAGAGTGGGGTGCTGCGTTTGTGTATGCGCGCGTGAGGAGGAGAGAACTCAAGCGGGGATTCTGTAGGAGGGTTAGTAACGTGGAGAATGAAATGAGAATGGAAAAGAAGAGAAAATAAATATGGTGTAAAAAGGTAAACATGGCGCAGTCGCGGCCAAGCATGTTCTGCACTACAGCACACTAGAGAACACGTTCCCACTCCTCCCCGACAACAAGTTGAGAGTGGTGCGCGGTGTTTATGACATGCAGTCTGAAATCCCGATAGAAGCCCCGTAGTGCTGTACGTGCTTGTACTACGAAAGGCATATGTGCGAGCTACCCTGAAGGCGGCAAGCTTGCATCTGCCCCTTCCGGACAGCCAATTTTTTTAATTATTATACTATAAAGTCACACTTAAGTAGACAGTAGAAGCTGCACTCTGCTTTGAGAAACGTCATGTCCTTCATCGTACACAGAGAAAGAAAAATCAGATAGTAGGGCAATAAAAGCACGCAGTAAAACAAGGAGAAAAAACAACAAGAAAAACGACAAATAAGATCTGTGCGGTTCTTTTTCTTCTGTCCGCAGGTTCTATCGATGCGACTGTACGCTCATCGTCTTCTGTCCTCTGAATGGTGCACCGCCTCTACATGGCATTACGGAGAAGGGGGAAAGCGAGGAGGAGAGGAGGTGCATGCAAACCGACCGAGAAAGAAAAAAAAAAATAGCGTACAATCGAGACGCACAAAAACAACAACAACAACAATAACAGCACCCTATAGTTCAACACACACACAAAAAAGAAGAAACAATAACAACAACTCCGAAGCAGTTATGAATCAAAAAAGAAAAAAAACAGAAAAAGAAGCTCGTTGGAATGATCAAACGATTCCCTTTAGCCTCATCTCCTCGTGTGCCTTGCAGCACAAACAACAACCTCGGAGGGGAAGAGAAAGAGAGAGAGAGAGGCGAAAGATAAGAGAGATCAGGAAAGGCATCCACTGAGCGTATGTAGTAAATATTTTAGGTGTGCTTGTGCTTCTATGGTACCGTAACATAAAAACGTTTGTGAAAACAGAAGAAAAAAATCTTTCCCTCTGCGTGTGTTTCTTTGAGATGGTGGGGCGATCAAGAAGAGAGGAAATTATGCAGCACCCAAACCGTTTCACACAACAAGAAGAGATAGAATAAAAAAAAAGATCTAAAAGCGACGCGCAGGCCACACGGCCTCATTTCTGTTGACTGCTGTATCCTCTACACACCTACAACAGGTAGGGAGAGAGAGACAGAAGGACATCCGGAAGAAAAAATTGTCTGTGGTTTACGGCAGGTCTGGAAAGAAAAAAAAACAAAAGAGGGATATGGCGTGCGTGGGCGGTTCTATGAGTGGTGGTGGTGCACCAAAAAGAAAGAAAATAAAAGAAAGGAAGGAGGGGCGAAGCGTGCCATTGCACGGAGTGCGCTACGCCGCCGACTTTCTGCTCCTTCCTCATGCTGTGTCTCTCGCGTATCACTGCGGGGCTACTCTGAGCGAGCGCTCGTCCAGCTTCGTAAAGAAGTCGCTGAGCTCTTTCTGCCACTGCGCTACCTCCGCCTCGCTCGGCGCGCACGACGGGCCGCTGCGGCGGTGCGGGACGGAGCAGCTGTGGCTGCTAATGTCCAAGACGAAGACGCTGTCCTCGGAGAGGCCGCCTTCTGTTCCGCTCGTGCAGACGGAGGGGGAGCGGGAGCAGTGCACGGGGGCCATGAAGGGGTTCGACGGGATGAGGCAGGCAGAGCCGTTTGTGCTGCGCGGCGGCGTCGCGAGGAGGTGCTCCGTTGTAGCGTGAATGCTGACGGGTGTCTCTGCGGCTTCCTCGTCGCGAGAGCGCTTGAGAAAGGCGGGGCGACTACCTCGCTGGTTCATTACTGTTCTAATAATAAAGACAAGGTAAAGAGAAAGAAGGGAAAGTCAAGTCGGCACTACGGATAAAGTGCGAGATGGAGAGTGCCAGCTCAGCTTTAAGCTGATTATAAGAGAGAGGAAAAAAAAAGGTCCGATAAGGTAGGACGTAGCCTTCTCTGTGTGTGCGTGTGTGAAAGTGTGCTTCTATGCTTCTATGTAAGTTGAGTCGCCGTGGCGTGGTGATGATTAAAAGTGAGCAAAAAAAAAAAAGACTCAAGTGAAATGCTGTACAAAAATCTTTATTTCTAACACTTTCTGTTCTGCTGCTGCCGTTATACTGTCGGTTGAGGCACAAGAGAATCAAAACGTGAACGGAGAAAATTTTTAAAAGAAAGAGAGACAAAGAGAGAGAGATGGCGAAGCAGAAAGAGAGGGACTTTCAAGTAAGCACCGCATTGGGAAGGCGAGATGTCGATTATTTTGCACTCAAGGTGGCTTTCTTTTCAGCGTAAGAGCTATTTTTCTATTTCTCCTCTGATAGTAAAGGGCGTCGATAGCTTCTCAAGAGCAGCACACACAAGGACAAATAGGTTTTGCCACCTGGAGATATCTTCATCTACAGCTACCTGTTCGCAGCTTTGCGCCGCACTGACGCAGCAATACTGCTGACTCTTGAACGCGGCGAGTTGTGAGGTCAATGTGCCGTTTTCTTTTTATTGGGAGGTTTTAACAAGGAAAAGAAGGAGAGGAAGATAACCCGACGAGGGCAACGGTAGTGTACATACGTGCAAAGTGAAAAGAGAAATGTGGTTGGCAAAGAAGCAAAAAGGGAAAGAAAACAAAAAAGCAAACCGAATTATACAAAGAGAACCACTACAGGCAATTCCCTTCCGCAGCCCCAAACTCACGCACGCGTCTTCAAGTTCGCTTCCATCGAAGACAGCGTGTTAAGCAGCACGGAGCCGCTGCGGTGACCGGTAAGCAGCACCGGCGCGTCCTTCACCGCCGCGACGACGGCGCAGCGGCAGTCCGTAAACGCAACACGATGGCCCACCTCATCCCGCTGCGTATCCACAAGAAGCAGCTCGCCGTTGTCGCGAACCAGAATGAGGTAGCTCGCGTGGCAGTGCATCTGCACCAACCCACACGCCACCAGCGACGGCTGCGCGGCGCGGAGGGCGAGGCGGCTGATCACGAGCGAGGCGTGCTTGGCGGAGACGATGTTGTCAACGTGCAGTCGCAGCACCGAGCCTTCCGCATCGACGCAGAACAGTATCCCCGATCCATTTCCCGCGGCAGCCACTAAGGGGCAGTGGTGCGTGTAGGCGGTCCGCTCCGCCTTGCGCGCCAGACTCCAGAGCTTCACCGACATGTCCTTCTCCCCTACAGTGAAGGCGAAGCTGCCGAAGAAGCTTACGTCGCGGATGTGGCCGGCATGACCGAGCAGCTGGCACCACGTCGACTCTGTGGAGTCCGTCTCGTACACAAAGACGCGGCTGTGGTGGAAATGGTGGTGGGTGACGGCGATGTAGTGCTCATCTGGTGAGACGAACATCGCGTAGTCGGCGTCAGGCTGCGAGTCTTTGGGGAGGGAGCGGGTGGTGAGCTGCACATCGCCGCCGAGGTCGCAGAGGCGCAAGGCGTGCAGATCGGTCGGGAGGAAGGCGACGAGGTTGGCGCCGACCGCGACGGCGTCTTTCACGTGGCGGATGGTGTGCTCGATTGGTGCCCCCGTCACGAGAGAGTAGAGCCGCACCTGATGGGCAGTGTCCACCGTCGTCAGCAGCGTCCCTGTGCGGTTCACCGAGACGTGTGCGATGGCCTGCCGCGACACCTTGCCGTTGAGAAGGAAGTTCGTCGTGCAGCGCCCCTCCTTGATTTGGTCGACAGAGGAGAGGCCGTGCTCGAAGGACCACATGTGCACCTCGCCCGTCGTCGTCGTCGCGTACACGTCGTTGCCGTTCACCGCGATGTGCGCGATGAGGCCAGTAGGGGCCGACTCTGCCCCGATCAAGTTGCCCTTGTGCGCGTCCCACACGAGCAGGTAGGGGCCGGCACGCCCGACGATCTTCGCCGAGTCCTCTGTGAAGACGCAGTACGCGACGTCGGCCTCGTTGCTGAAGGGGTTGGTGAGGATGCCGCACGGGGCACCCGTCAGCGTCTTCCACAGCTGCAGCGTCGAGTTCTGGTGCGTGATGAAGTGCGCGCCAGAGGCCGACATGCGCAGCAGCGCCACCGGGTCGGGCCCGACATCGATGCGGTGGAGCAGATCGCCTGTGGAGGTCCATACATAGACGTGCTCGCCAGCGTAGGAGAGCAGAATGCGGCCGTCGCGGTTGCTGCTGACGGTGCTGACGAGGTTGTCGTGCGCAAACGTCACGGTGCCCTTCATCTCCTCATCGTAAAGGCAGACGGTGCAGCGGCTGATGAGCACGAGGTGGTTGCCGCAGAAGAGACCGCTCTGCCGCACCCCTTCCTCCATGTCTGGCATGTCCTTGATAATGCGCTTCTTCAGCACATCGATGAGACAGAGCTGGTCGGTCGACGCATTGGACGCGATGAGAAGCGCACCGAAGGCGTCGAGGTCGGCGGCGCTGACGTTCATTTTCAGCTCGGCAAAGAGGAAGTGCGAGTTGCCCTCGTAGTCCCAGACAAGCACCTGCGTCTCGCTCGCGACCAACACACGCGACCCGGCGGCGAGGAGGACGCCGAGGATGCGCTGCTGCCGCTCAAAGGGCATGTGGAGCTCCGCGACGGGCTTGCCGAGGTCGCTGCGGAAGACAAAGACGGAGTCGTCCGTGGCGGTCACGACGTGGTTGCCGCGGCAGTGGCACCAGGAGCAGGGGTCCGCCACCCGCGCGAAGCCACCGCCGTGTTCTCCTGCCCGTTGTTCGTCGGCCGCAGCAGCAGCTGTGGCGAGACGCAGTAGGCGGAGGCGGCGGCGGCGTAGGGCGAGAAGGAGCGTCGCAGCAGCGCTGTCTGGTAGAGGTCGGAGGTGTAGTGGGCGACCTCGTGCAGGCAGCTGATGAGAGGACCCACGGCCATAACGGCTGGCACCGGCGGGCCCCCAACGGCGGCGATCTCGCAGAGCAGCGCACGTGCCTGCAGCAGCCGCACAAAGGCGTCGATCATGTACAGGCGGTGCATCGGGCCGCGGTGCAGGATGGCGTCCATCAAGACGGGATTGCGCAGCAGCTGCGCCGCCTGCCGCATGCTGCCGTTCTCCAGCATGAGCGGCATCAAGAACCACGACGCCCGCGGCACCTCGGCGCTGTCGGTGATGACGAGACGGTACAGGTGGGACTCAACGAGCACCCGCAGCTCCGCCACACGCGCGTGGTAGAGCTCAAGGATCAAGTCCCGCAGCGCGGGGTGGCCCATGTGGGCCGTGGCGTCCTGGTACCACCCGATCAGGCCCATGTCTGTCAGCAGCAGCAACGCCGAGAGGGCGGACTGGCGTGGGCAGGGGCCGAGCTCCTCGCACAGGTAGACAAGCTCCGAGGCGGGTAACGGGACGAGGGCGGCCACCACGAGCAGCACCTCCACCGTCACGACGGGGTGCAGCACGGCCGCCTTGTCGTGCAGAGCCTGCAGCAGCTCCCGCACCGTCGGCGGCAGCGCCGTCTCGATGAGTTGGTTCGTCTCGAACTCCGACTCGACATGCCGACCGGTGTTGAGCAGCACGTGCACGTAGGCCGAGGCGAGGTATGGGTAGAGCACCGTCATGGCCTCCTCCTTCTGCAGGTAGGTCTTCTCGGCAATCCCGAGCCCGTCGCGCGACTTTAGCTCCTTCTTTTCCATCCCAGGCAGCACCAGGTTGCGCTCGCGCAGGAAGGCACAGAAGAGCTGCACAGAGCTCAGCTCCGTCATCGGAGGGCAGAGACACTCGAAGGGCTGCGGCATGCGCCGGCGCAGCAGTGGCAGCACCGGGCTGTCGGTGTTGAGGGAGACGACGATGCGGACGGCCGGCGGCAGAATGTTCGGCAGCCACGCCGCGAGCACGGTGGGGTGGCACCCGCACGTGTCCAGCAGGTCGATGCGGGCCAGCAGCAGCGCCATCGCAGGGCCCTTGTACGCTCGTATGGCGTCGCGCACCGCCTCGGCGAGCGCCAGCACACTCGTGAACTCCAGCGGGCTGTCAGGAAAGAAGAGGTGCAGAAGGCGGTAAAGAAAGACGACGAGGCTGTTGTGGTGCACGTCGACCGAGTAGCACACCACACGCACCGGCCGCTCTCCGCCCTCGCAGACGTGCCCGTCCAGCAACATGCTCGCCGCATTGCACATCAGGTGCGCTTTGCCGATGCTGCCAGCGCCGTAGAGAATGAAGGGCGAGCCGCTGTCCCGGTACGGGCCGCAGACGTAGTGGAAGACGAGCGACGACTTCTTGGGATGGAAGCGGCCGCCAAAGACGTAGCGGCGCAACCGGTGCGCCTCGTCCGGGGAGAGGTAGAACAGCTTTGGCCCCTCCTGCAGCAGGAGCTCGTCCACGTTCAAGTCCGTCACCGAGCCCTCCGCCGCGTCTCCCTCCTTGAAGACGACGGAGAGAGAGGCAAAGAGGTCGCTCTGCCAGCGTGCGGCACGCGTACCGGGGTTCACCACCGCCGCGGTCGTGGCCACCGTGGCCACCAGCGAGTCGTACGAGCTCGCCGTCGCGTAGCCGGCGCTGCGCAACCACTGCGCAGGAGCCACCACGTCGTTGACCCCGTTCGAGACCTCCCACGAGGCCGCTGTGTAGCAGAAGCAGGCCCGTGCGGTGCGGTAGGTCGGGGCACGGAGCTCGCCCGCCTTGTCGCGCAGGGGCAGCTGCGGAGGGGCACGCTGACGCAGCACCTTTTCAAGTGCGTACTGCTGCCGCTTCAGCAGCGGCTCCGAGCCGAGCAAGACGACACACCAGGTGAGCTGCTGGTTGAAGGGGTCCTGGCACCGCGCCAGCTTCGACTCCACCTGCTCCGCCGTGTCCACCTCGCTGAGACTGAGAGCCGCAACGCGCAGCCGCAGCGAGGCGACGAAGGTGTTCACCATCGGCAGGCACTCGCTGCAGTACTCCTGCACCGCCTCGGGCGTCCCCAGCGTGAGCAGAAAGACGGTGTGCCACGAGTCCGGCATGCGGGGGACGCCGCAGGGAATGTAGCCCAGCGATTCCATCGCCTCGTTGGCTTTGAGGGTGGACTCGATGCGCGTCACCCACTCCTCCGGCACCCCGCAGCCGGCCAGTGAGAGGTGCGTGAAGCGCGTGTTCTGACGCGCAGCGGCCCACACACGGCGCAGCGCCGGCGTCGAGAGGGCGTTGCCAGAGACGTCCACGCACTTCAGGTTAGGGTGCCCGTCTGCGATGATGCTGGCCAGCACCTCCATGCAGCTGTCGTCGACGCAGTTCTGCGGCAGCCGAACCTCTTCGATGCACTGGTGCTGGCGGGTGAAGGAGAGAACAGCGAGCGAGCCGAGGCGGCCGAGGAAGGTGTGCGAGGCGTCCAGCACCTTCAGGTGCAGAAAGTCGACGGCGGCGATTTGAGCTTCGATGTCGCCATTGGGCTTCACGCTGTGCCGCTGGCAGCACTCCACGTAGAGGTCTCGTCCGATGTTCATGTCTTCGTCGTTGCTGAAGAGAGAGAGAAAGAGAGAAAGAGAAAGAAGAGGAAAGTGAAGAGAAGGGGGGTCGCTCTTTTAAAGTGTTGAGACGTCCTCTACGATGCCTCGAAGCCTTCTCGAGTATTGGAAGGTAGAAAGGGTAGATCTTCTGCGTGGGAGTGCAGAGCCGAGAAAAAGGGACGGAGTGGCACAGGAAATGAGGCCACCTGTCGTTGAGTGCACAGTTGGCAGTAAGGAGGTTATTATGGATGTATGTGTGTGTGAAGATGAGGAGAGGGGGAGAGGAGATTAGTCAGCATGAGATTCAAGTGGTCATTAGAAAGTGCGTATCAGAACGTGTTCACGATGACAGCTGTCTTCAACAGGGGGGAAAAAAAAGCGACAAACTTGAGCGAGCCAGCGGCGATTAAGAGCAGCAGAGTTGCAGTCGTTGGCAAATGAAGCGGCTGTCGCTTAAAACTTAACCTTGTCTTGCTCTTATAACATAATAGATTACTTGTTTTTTCTGACGTGAAAAGATTGCTCAAGAGACGTAATAGACCGACTCCGAGAAAAGAAAAGAAAAAGGAAATTATTGCAACAGAGAAATGTAAGCAGTGTCATCAAAACCCTTCAATACAACAATGAAAAGCACGAATGTTCGCGTCCCCTCATGACAGCGTCACCGTCATGGAGCGACGGATCAGCTCGAGCTCAGGAAATGGTGCCGGCAGGCTGCTGCGGGAGATTGTGAGGATGGCGAGCTGCGGCATCGCGTGCACAAAGTCCAAATTTGTTCGCAGATGGTCGCAGTAGGAGAGCGAAAGAACGCGCAGAAAAGGGGTGTGCGGTGCCAGCTCCTTCATGTCCGCCTCCGTCACGTTCGTGTGGTTCAGGAAGAGCTGCTCCAGATTGCGAGCACCACAGAGCCAGCGGATGTTCGGAAGCGTGCAGTGCGACGCGTGGAGGTGGGTGAGACAGCTCAAGAGCTTCTGCACGTCTGCCGGGTCCTCTCGTGGCCACCGGAGATGCATGAAGTGGCCGGTCTGGAGCGCCAAGGGCTGCAGCGTCAGAAAGGCGGCAAACTCAGAGGGCAGAAAGACGTTGCCGGCGAGATCGAGAAAGCGCAGCGTCGCGACAGAGCTGAGCTGGGCGATGCGCACAAGTCGTTCGCAGTTGGCGGCGCGTAAAACCCGCAACGACGGCGCGCAGGCGAGCGCGTTGAGGGAGGAGAGCTGCGAGCAGCCGGAGATACCCAGCGTGGACAGGAGAGGCAACTGTGCAAGAATGTGCAACTCCCGGTCGCGGATCTGCGACTGGGCGATATGGAGCTCCTGCAGCTGATAGAGGTTCTGGAGCGGCTTCAGGTACCCGAGGCAGCAAAGGTTTGCAAAGATGCGCTGCAGCGAGGGGATGTGCTGCACGACAGCGAGGCTGGCGTCCTCGTACGGCGACGGCAGCAGCTGCAGTTCCTGCAGTTCCTCCAGCGCGGTAAAGAGCCGCCCGGTGAGGCGGTGGTGCTGCGCTACACAGGCAGTGAAGCGCCGCTTCGACACAATGGACTGCACCTTGACCTCCGTGCCCTCCCACGCCGTCAGCAACGCTTCCAAGGAAAGCGTGTCGAGGTCGACAACAGACACCTCCACCGCGCGGCCGAAGAGGCGATAGAGCAGACGCGCCTGCCACACCGCCAGCCAGAGCGGGACAGACGGGAGGAAGTCGTTCAGGAAGACATCGGACTGGTCCACACGGATGCCGCAGTGACAGGTGCTGCGATGTGCGGTGTACGCGGGAAAGCAGTAGACGTCTTCCTGGTGGGCGGCGAGCTGCGTTCGTGCGCTGCACGTGATGGCAGCCTTGTAGCAGCGCGGGTGGGCGGCGCACCAAGCGTAGGTGGTGGATGCCACGCCACGCGCCACCACGCCGTCGGCCACCGCGTCGACACCGCTGTCAGAAATCCTGCTCATAAGGAGAAGGACAGACAAATTGTCTGTGCGATGAGTGGCCGTAGATTTCGTCGAGACTCTTTCTTCTTCTCTTGTTTTCTCTTTCTTCACAAAGACAGCGAGGGAAAGTGAAGGAGGCTAGTTGAACCGATCATGAGTGGGAGGTGCAGCACGGAGCCAAGTACGCGCCAAGTCAGTACAAAGAAAAAAATAATAGTGCGGTCAGCTGCTGCTCTTGTTGGTGATTGGGACGCGAAAAAAAAGAAAAAAAAAAGAGACGGAGCTGAACAAGGCCAGTGAAGCTAAAGGAGGTTTCGGCGCGCGCTACTTCTAACACCATCACTACTGCAGGTGCATCAGAGATGAAATTTGTGTACTGTGGTTATAAGAAGAGAGTGAGAGACAAAGAAGCATAAAAGGGTATTGAAGACGGTGGGTTGGGGCTGCAGGTGAGCTTACTCGTCCAGCTTGAAAGTGGGAGGAGGCAGCGATGACCGGAAGCGATTTAGGTTGCGCCGCCGCCACAAACTCCTGCTTCTCTTTTTTTTTTTAGCTATTATCCATCGTTGCATCGCTGAAGACACGCTGCTTGATTAGTGAAGAAGCAACAATAACAAAAACCCAATTTTTGCCTCGAGTCGCTCAACTAGGGCAGCAATCTGCAGTTTCACAAGCTCTTTCGTTTTTTTTTTGTCTGGAAGAGTTGGTGTCAGTAAAGATGAACCGAAATAAAGCACAAAATGATTCACTTTACTAACGATACATAAACTCAGCTTTACTCCTCTTTTTTTTTTTGTTACAGCGCGTTAATTAAAGCAAATACTTCAACGTGAAATCACTTACGTCAAAGAAAAGAAGAAGGAAGTACAACACAGAAAATAGTTCAAAAGTGCCATTCTTCATGGACCCCCTTTGCTTACCACTTTTTTCCCCACTTCCGCAAACACACACAGACAAACACAGGCACACACCGTACATGCCACCAACAAGGCACTAGATTCGTTCTACCTCTCAAGTTCTATTTAGACCTTCACATAGAAGGTCCATTCTTGATGAGTAATCGAAACGAAGCGCGCGCGCGAGAGACGAAGTGAGTTGAGTTCATGAACAAATGGCACGTCTTCACACACTCCCACACACACACACACATGCGACCCTACACGCTTGTGCAAGCAATCTTCTTTCTCGGAAACAAACAAACAAAAATTGGGAATAGACATCTCTCACCACGCAACGTCAATGCCAAACGCAAAAAGAGAGGAAAAAGAGGATGGAGAAAACAAAGCGTGGGACGCTGCGCATCCACGATGGAGGAGAATACACAAAAATAGAGCAAGAGGGCAACGTGAGAAGAAGAGAAATGTTAAAAAAAAGAAGAACAGGAAGACAATAACGGCTAGACAGTCGTCTTCGCTGAGCTGCGGGCACATCTGCCACCCACACAAACAAACACACACACACACACACACACACACACCGTGCAAGCACCCACAAAAAGGACAAAGAGTAAAAACTAGGGACAGGTGAAAGAAAAAAGAAACCCACGTGCGGCCTGTAGCTTAGAGGTGGGAAGCGACGGCACCGGGGACGCCCATCTTGTCGAACATCATCTCCCTCTGCTGGCGGGACTTCAGTGCCGCTGCGCTCTCCCCGTCGCGTGGCGGCGAGGGGAGCAGCTTGCCCGGGTTGCAGATGTTCTTTGGGTCCACCTTCTTCTTCACCGCAGCGAGCAGGTCCATCGCACCTGGGCCCATGAAGCGCGACATCCACGGTACGTGCTCGTACCCGATGCCATGGTGATGAGTCAGGTTGCCCGTGTGGCGCAGCATCACCTCGGTCGCACGCTTCTTGATCTCAAGGAAGATCTTCATGTCCTGGTCATCGCGCTGCCCACTCGCGAACGTGAAGTAGAGGCAGCAGCCGTACTTGTACTGATGGGCGGTGTGGCAGCCGATCCAGCCGTGCTGGCCGTGCTCCTTCCAGACCTGTCGCACCACCTCCTTCACGCCACGCCAGCACTGTATCGCCTGCGAGTACAGCACGCTCGTCTCGAAGACATCGGCCCAGTGGGAGAGGGAGAGGGCAAAATCGCGGATGTAGGGCAGGTCGTACTTCTTCTCCTGCCAGCTGTCACCAGCGGTGCGGCCGACGCCGAAGCCGCCGAACTTGGTCAGCACGGCAGCCGCCTCGGCGCGCTGGAACTTGACTCGCTCCTTCGTGCCCTCGAAGCCGATGATGACCAAGCTGACCTTGCGCATATTCCACCCGCGGTAGTTGGCGAGAAACGACTTAACGCCCTTGGTGATGAGCGTCTCAAAGACGCTATGTGAGCTCGTGCTCATGGCAGCGCTCATGCGGAAATCATCCTCGTCGTAGAGGCGCATCGTGCACGGGCGAATGCCCTTCGTGTTGCACGCATAGAAGGCGCTGAAGCCCGCCTCGAAGGTGGGGAAGAGGTAGCCCTCGTAGAGCTTCTCTTCCGGGATGTCCTCGATCTTGATGGTCGCCTCCGTCACGATGCCAAACGCGCCTTCTGAGCCAATGAAGAGGCCGTTGAGGTCCACGCCACACACCCGCGACGTCACCGGCGTCTCAATGACACCCGTCGGGGTCGCCACCTTCACCGCGACGATCATCTCTTCCATGTCGCCGTACTGGTTCGACATCGCGCCACTCCCACGCGCCGCGATCCAGCCACCCAGCGTCGAGTACTTGTAGCTGTCGGGGTCGTGGCCGAACATGTAGCCGTAGCGGAAGAGCTGGTCGTCAAGGTCGGGCCCCAGCACACCGGTCTCGAAGGTGGCCAGGTGGGACTCGCGGTCGATCGAGATCATGCGGTTCATGCGGCGCGTGTCGACCGAAACAATCATGCGGGCCCGCTCGAATGGGTTTGCTTCAACGCCACCCGTCACGTTCGTGCCACCGCCAAAGGGAATCACGACGACGTTGTGCTTCTGTGCCAGCTGCATGATCGTGACACAGTCGCGGTGGTTGTTGGGCAGCAGGATGCAGTCAGGGGCGTACTCCACCATGCCCTTGCGCACACGCCAGAGGTCGCGGTAGTTCTTGCCAGCAATGTGGCACAGGCGGCTCTTGCCGTCTGAGCGGATCTGACTCGCCTCAAGCGCTGCTGAGAGGTCCTTCACGAAAGCCTCGTTGATGTTCGGCTTGTTGAGCTTGGCCACGGCCTGCTCCAGCGTGATGCCGGGGCTCAGCGGGGGCACCTCTTTCGGCCCCTGGCCACCGCTGATCTCCTTGTAGAGGAACTCGAGCAGGTTCTTGATGGGCTTGCCATCGACGTGGCGCACCCAGTACTCATGCTCGTCGTCGAGCTGCATCTGCACGCCATTTTCTCCCCAGCCGTTCCACTTGAGGTTGTCGTACACCTCCGGCCGGGTGGACACCTGCGAGTCGGCAGCAGACATCGGCAAAGAAAAAAAAAAAAAGAGCAAAGATTGAGAATGTTTTGGTCGTGTTTCCACACGTAAGGAAAGAGAGGGAGAGAGAGAGTCACAGTCCAACCTTGAAATGCAAGAGCGAATAAGCTTCTAAGAGGTGATGCAAAAAAAAAAAATAAAGAGAAGAAAAAAAAAAGAATCGGGTTACACGGCACACGGCACTGACAGCAAAGTGCGCTGCGTGACCACCACTGGATGGGGAGAAATCAGGTGTAAGTGAAAGACAGATGAGATCGTTGCTGTCCATATTGGAGTGCACAAAAAAAAACAAAAAAAAACAAGAACAACAAGTAAGTAGAGGCAGAGAGGGAGAGGTGAAGAGGCAGTAGAATACAGAAAACAAGAACAACAACAGAGGTGAACATATAGCAGAGGTTAGCGGAGAAAACGACGTCTGCGTTCATTCCCCTAGAAAAAAAAAAAACCGGCGACGCGCTTTTTTTATATGTTCCTGTCTCGTAAAGAAAAGCACCATAGGTCAACGCAAGCAGAACACGAAACACTCGCCTTTTTGCTGTACGGCTCCGTGCAGCGGAGGAGATCAAATGCACACCTCACTGTCCCTTCCGTCGAGGAATTTTCGCCGCGTGCTCATGTGTTTCATCGGGTCATTATATTCCTTTTTTTAACTGTGTTAAACCCACAATCGCGCACACAGCAGCGCACGAGAGTCGCGAAGAAGAGGAGAAAGATGATAAAAAAGAAAGATGCCAACTGTGAATAATAATGTGACTTGAGCAAAACAAGTGAAAAAATGGAAAAAAAACAGGCAAAATGAACCTGCTGCATTTGAGACTACAAGAGAAAAGAACGCGATGTAGCGCACACGAGGTAGAGCCACCCGAGAAGATCTTCTTCGTCTCCTTTCTCAATGATGCGTGGCCTCCTCAGTACTTGCTGCGGCAGCAGAAAAGACGCAGCACCCCCATCGTCACGTCGTAGCGCCACCCGCGCGGCTCACCGCCGTCACCTGGCAGCCCCGTCAGCCCCTCCCGCTGCGGCATCGTCATGATGCACTGCCGGAGCTGGCGAATTTTCTCCAGCGAGTCCTGCGGTGCCGACCGCTTCAACATCTCCTCCTCCAGCGCGTTGAGGCAGAAGAGCGTCATGTTGTGGTTGAAGCCGAAGAAAGACGCTGTCTTGCGACGTCGCTTTGCATCGTGCGATGCCGTGTCGTTGCGCAGGAGAGGGAAAAGAATGTCGTCGCGAATGCTGGACGAGCCGTTCAGCAGCATGACCACGCGGTCCATGCCCATGCCCCACCCTGCAGTCGGCGGCAACCCGACTTGCAGTGCTTTGAGGAAGGTCTCGTCCAGCCCCATCGCCTCGTCGTCGCCCGTCTGCTTGTCCAGCAGCTGCTGCTGGAAGCGGTAGTACTGCTCCTGCGGGTCGTTCAGCTCGCTGTAGGCGTTGCAGTACTCCGTGCCGTTGATGAAGAGCTCAAAGCGGGCCGACAGCCCCGGCCGGTCGCGCCGCTCTAGCGCTAACGGGCTCATGAAGAGGGGATGGTCCGTGACGAAGGTCGGCGCCACGACGCGGTCGGTGATGAAGTGGTCGATGAGCTTGTCGAACATCTTCGCTGCTGTGCGGACGGAGGGAAGAGGGATGTTGTAGCGCAGCATGATGGCGGACATGTAGGCCATCCCACGCGGTGTGTTGAGCTCCGTTGGGGGTGGCAGGTCGACACCAGCGGCGCGCTGCACCTCGTCGTAGGCGCTGACTCTGCGGAAAGGCTCAGCCAAGTCGATCTCCACTTGCTCCTTCGTTTCACACGACGCGACGGTGACTTTGGTGGTGCCGTTGGCCGCGGTAGCGAGGTGACGCATAATCTCCTCCGTCATGGTCATGAGGTCCTCGTAGGTGTGGTAGGCCGCGTAGAACTCGCACGTGGTGAACTCCGGGTTGTGGCTGCGGTCAGCGTCCTCGTTGCGAAACACACGGCCGATCTCGTACACGCGGTCCATGCCGCCAACAACGCACTGCTTCAGGTGCAGCTCCGGTGCGACGCGCAGAAAGAGATCTGTGTCGTTGGCGTTGTGGTGCGTTGTGAAGGGCTTCGCGTTTGCACCAGAGGCGACGGCGTGCAGCACCGGCGTCTCGACCTCCACGAAGCCCCTTCGGTCGAGGAAGTCGCGCAAGGCGCGTGTGACGGCGTGGCGCTTGCGGAAGTGCTGCACGACGGACGGATTGGACATCATGTCGACAAAGCGGTAGCGGTACTTGATGTCGGTGTCGGTGAGGGGGACGTACCCTTTCAGGTCCGGGCAGAGAGCCTGGTCGGTGCAGACGTACGGAGCTAAGATGAACACACTCGAGGCAAAGAGGGACATCTCTCCCTTCGCAGTGCGGCCCGGTGTGCCGACCGCGCCGATTACATCGCCCACCCGCACCGAGTCGCTGAAGGCGCGCAGCTCTGCCTTGCTGAAGTGCTCGTCGACCTGGCGGATCACCTGCAGCGAGGTCTCACCGTTGCGGATGGTGAGAAAGAGAATGCGTCCCATGTCGCGCGTGCTCACGACGCGACCGCCCACACGCACGTCGTGCACGCTGGCGTGTTGTGCGCCGTCGGCGATGTCGGCGTAGGCCGCGCGGAAGTCGCTGAGGGGCGTGACGGAGGAGAAGGAGTGGTAGGCGTGGGGGAAGTCCAAGACAGTGCGTGCCTTCGGCAACGGTGTCTGGCTCGCTCCAGCAATGGCGGTGGTGGTGGTGCCGGCTTTCGCGTTGGGGGAAGCCGCTTTCACGCTGGCCTCCCTTGCTGTCTTGCGCTTCTTCTTGGATGCCTTGGATTCATTTCGAGGGGCTGCGGCGGCAGTGAATGGCTGCATTGATGTCGAAGACGAAGCCATTGCCTTACCCGTTCCCTCGGCGTGCAGGGAAGAGGCTGCGGTGCTTGGCACACTAGAAGAGACGGCGCCGGCAGCCTCCGGTTGGTGCGCGACGGCAAGGTTGGCTGCGTTGCCTTGCCAAGAAGCTGCGGCGGGTGCTGACGTCCATCGATACTGCTGCGACAGAGAGCCCCGCAGCAGCCGCGTCGCAACTCGCGCTTTGGAGCGGCAATACATTATTCGAGAGTCCCTGGTGAGGCGTCTGTACCGCCGACCAACAAAAACGAGAAAAAAAAAAGGGGAGAACAACTCAAGCTTGAGAGAAAGGCACAAGAAAGTCACGTGCTTACTCGCTTTGCGTGCGTTAGTATTCGAAAGTGTGTAGCAGAGAAGACGCATAGCTGAGCCAGGAGGGAGACAGTGAGAAAAGAAGTCGAGGAGCATAATGCTTGTAGCCGCACTCACGCCGAGGTGCGCTGATGCCAGCAATGAACAACATGTATCATTTAATAGCGACGATTACCACGAATGCGGCCCGACGTCGGCACAGGACAAGGCACTATGAAAATACACAAGGAGACGAGACGAAGCGGATGTGCAGCTTCACCTACACTCTATGACATCCAAAACATGACCAGTTCTCTTACTGAGACTGCAGGTGCGGATCTCTCTGAGGCACACCCATATACACAAACACTTTTGGAATGCACTAGGCCGCAGATGCCACTCTCTTGCGAGCCAACTTTAACAACGACACATTTTTTTTTTGTTTGGACTCGAGGCATCCCGTGCGCCGTTGCACAGGTACGAGGAGGGAAAGAAAAAACTCACACGGAAGGAGACGAGTTGCAGTGCCTGAAAAAAGCACCAAGCAAATAACGGTAAGGACAACAGCAAAAAACAAAACAAAACAAACAGCAACAACAGCAACTCAAAGACCACACGAGCATCATCTCATCAGTAGGAAAAGCGCAAAACAACAACAGCCACAACAAGAACTGGGTCTCAAGTGCCCAACATCTACAGAAAGGCTAAAGAGGGAAAAAAGAAAGGAGGCACGCTACGCGGCTTTAGTCTGTAACTGCGTCTCTAACAATAACGAGAGAGAGGAAGGGAGAAGAAGTAGCTATGTAGACTGAAATCCCACTTTTTTTTCTGCCGCGTTCCCTCTTAAACTTCTTCCGATAGTATCTGAAATATGGTGGATACGGCAGCGACAACGCAAACAAAAGAAGAAAATACTAATAACAAAAAACGCACCTTTGTAGTAAACCGGCTTTTGCCAGGTTCATTGAGAAAGAAAATACGCCATGCAACAAACAGAAGAATAAACCTATGCAAGGAGAGGGAAACAGAGGAGAAGATGTGTGGGACCTCTGCGAAACAAGAGAAGAAGAACTCTTTTTTTTTTTGGCACGCCTGTACAGAGGTGCTTAAAAAGACAACAACAACAACAACACAAGACAAAAGAAGGCATCGATGACGTGAATACAGGTGGAACTTTAAGAACGTGTAGAATAAGAAGAACGACTGAGCATGCGGAAAAATCAAAAAAGCGAAGTGTCAAAGATAACAGAGTGCCTCGCTGCTGTCCTGTCCGCAAAACGCGCCTCTCAGACGCTCCGCCTCACCCCACCTTAACTAGACGACACCATCTTGTACTTGAAGAAGTAAAGCTTGAAGGAGAGGGTAAGACCCATGTGGAAGATGGACACGAAGGCGACCAGTCCAATGAACCACGTCCGCTCCAGCGTCGTCTTCCACATGTGCCACATGTTAATGAGCAGGTAGGCTGTCGACCAGGCGCCGCCGACCATTACAAAGACCCACTGCGCGGCACTCGCCGGGATCATGCACAGGATGGCGACGAGCTCGAAGATGAACATGCTGTAGCCGTAGAGGCACACCACGTCGGTGATGGTGGCTGGCAGGTTCTTCCACTGCATGATGCCCCACACCACGGCGCCAAACAAAAAGCAGTAGAGGTACACCGTCACGTAGGCGACGGACGCCACGGAGAAGTCGTACTTCCACGGCTCGGCGTTGTTGTTGTTGCGGGTGTAGGCGATCTTGCTCATGATGTTGCTCACCACCGCCAGCGTGATCCAGAGCGTCGTGCACACCCAGAAGGGGCCGTAGAGGTCGGGCTTGCGGGAGAGCACCACGCCGGCCTCTTCGAGCGTCGCGTCCTCGGCGCCTTCACCGTTGTTGATGGACTCATTGAAGTGCCAGTTGCGGTCCATCAAGAAGTCCGGCGGGTTCAGCGGGACAAGAGTGTTGCTTAATCGCAACAGCACCTGACGCGTGTTCACGTCGAAGAACTGCTGGTAGAACTCAATCTTCCAGAACTTGCTCGTCGACGGCGGCGCAGCAGGAGCGGCAGCCTCACCACCGCCAACATTCGCGGCGGGCTGCCCCGGTGCCGGTGGTGGTGGCGGCACTGCGGAATCAAATCCCTCGCCCGAGTAGAACTGCATCTTCGCCGGCGTGTCCATCGCTGCGGCGGGCAGTGTTGGCGAGGTGCGGGAGTAGTCCATGTAGGCAGCGGCGCCGCTTTGACCCGCACTCGCAGCGCCGTAGCTGTAGGGGGAGGCGGCGTTGGCAGCGGCACCTCCGCCCAGCGGTGGCGACGTCGGCGGCGAGCGGGCTGGTGAGACGCCGCTGCCTGCCGGGGGACGAGGCGGCTCGCGGAACGGGTCCGCCGCACCACCGCTCTCATACGGGTTCGCCATTCTGGTAGATATGCGAGGGAGAGGAAGTGGAAAAAGAGAAAATAGTAGAACAGAGGTCAACAGCAAAGAGGAGACAAAAAGATACGCTAGAAACAAAGTGGTTGTTTTTTTTATGGCGGTGAAAGAGCACGCGCAGTGGAAACTCGGCAAAATTCGACTTTTCCGCAGTTCTGCGTGAGACGTTAGTGGTGGTAGATAGTATTACAGTGTGTGGGAAGTGTGTCCAGGAGAGGGCAAAAGTGGAAGCAAAAAAGTTGAAGGAGGAGTAGCAGAAGCACCGCGGAAATTTTCAAAACACTTCTCTCTCTTCATCATCGGTACAGCAGTGAGCATCAAAGCAACAGCCTCAGAAGATAAATCTGCGTTGACACGGATCATCGCATGCACGTGCTGATGCAGCCGCCGTGACAGGAGGCGAGAAAGGCACCGCAGCGGTGTTTTAGACACGTAGATGCAACCAACACCCGTTGCACTCGATCGCGTGTCCCAGAGAATGTCAAAACTCTGCTACACAAAACGGAAGAGAGCAAACAGGAAGAGCTGATTCAGAGAAGTAATGAAGTCACGGCTCTACGCAACCTAAAAATTATAGAAAAAGAGTTTTCGTTTTTCGCTAATATGTACGGCCCTTGAGAACAAGGGACAATGCAAGTCCATTGGACGCGGTGAAGGAGAGTCCGAATAATGGGACACGGCAACTACAGAAACAACAACGACAGAAAAGAAGTAAAGAGAAATATATGCGTCTGTCGGCTACATGACGCATCAACACGTACAGCATCAGAGAAAAAATAAGAAAGAAAGAAAGGCACGGAGACGGGAGCAAGAAAAAGGACACACAGAGGGAAGGACGAGCCCTCTTGCGCTCCCTCACGCTGAGTGAATTAATGTGACCATTCACAGGTGTGTGAGTATGTGTGTGTGTGTGTGTTGCGCATTGCCGAGGCTACGCCTTCTGCTGACGTCGCAGTAGAATGGAAGCCACCACCATCGCCGCCGTGACGGCCACACCGGCACACACAAACAGCGAGCCGTCGCCGTTCAACGAGTGCCGTGCGTGCGCTACGGCAGCCTTGGCCTCGATTGCCTCGTAGAGCGCCTTCTCCGTCGCGAGCTGGATGCGGGGGTTGTTGTACCACTCCACCACGCCAACACTTGTGCGGCTGCTACGGATGGCCTCCGTCAGGTCCTTCGCGTTTTCATCCGAGAGGTCGCAGGAGGTGAGGTCGATGGAGTAGACACAGCGCATCCGCGGCACGGCCTGCACGAGTGCTGCCCGCCCGGCATCCGTCACGGCGTCGTTGCAGGCCAAGTCAAGCGCGCTGAAGTGCTTGTTGTTGGTCTTGGTCAGCGCCTCCGCCAGCGCCTGGAAGCCGAGGTCGCCCATGTGGTTCACTGAGAGGTTCAGCGACTCAAGGCGGGATGTGTGAGAGAGCAGGAAGGCTTCCGCGATTGCCACCGCCGCCCCGTCGCCGATGCGGTTGTCGCTGAGGTCGAGCGCCGTGAGGCTCGGGTGATTGCCCAGCATCTGCGCCACCACAACGCCTCCCTCATCACCCAGCAGGTTGAAGGCGAGGGAGAGCTCCGTGAGCGTGGGGCAGGCCACGACGCCGTCGCAGAGCGTGGGCAGTCCGCGTGGGGTGATGTGGTTCGTGACGACGTTCAGCGTGCGCAGCTTCAGTGACTGGAGGAGGAGGGCGAGGGGATAAAGGGCCTCGTCCTGGATGGCGTTCTCGTTAATGTCGAGAAAGGTTAAGCGAGGGCAGTTCTCGCGCAGCGCGTCGAAGAGATACATGGCGCCTTGCGGTCCAATCTTGTTGTCTTTCAAGTCCAGCGACTCGAGGTTCACCATCTTCGAGATGTACCGCTTCACTAGCTCAATGCAGTGGTCGGCGGAGATGTTGTTGCCGGAGAGGTCGACAGAGATGACGCCGGCGGGGTCGATGATCAGCGACTCCAGCACGTCGGGGGTCAGCTGGCCATAGGTGAACTCAACGGCGGGCTCCTGTTCAGTGATGCTCATGGCTGCTAATACGCTCTTCTGATGTTTCAACTTAGATATATATAGACAATTGTGAAGAACACACCAGAGGTTTTAAATTTAAAATAAGAAAGGGGAGAGAATCAAAAGGCACGGGAGTTGACGAAGGGTGGGCTAGTGGGGAAAAAAAAACAAAGAAGAAGTTGTTGTCAAATAGTTGCTTGAAAGGAAACTGAGTGGCGATAGACAACGACTACAACAAGAAAATACTCCAGGCAAGAAACAGGCCACAAAAAAGAAATGAAAACACAAGAGGTTGGCAAAAGAGGAGAAGAGAAGCTGGCGAGGTCAGGTGAAATGCGAAGCGCCAACTGTTTGTTTCCCAAAAGGGAGGGAGAAAGAAAAATTGTTGATTCAGATGTTAGGAAGGGAAAGAAGGAGAGCGAAGGCCACAGAGAGGTTGAAATTATAACGAAAGAAGAACGACCAGCAATAATGACAAAAGTAAAAAAAACAAAAAAAACAATACCTGTGAAGAATACCAGCAACGGGCAACAACAGAAACACAAACCAGAGGAAAAAAGGAAAGAGTTATCCTCTTTGGTTAGTGGCCGTCACAAACTCAGCGGCTTACTTTTATCTTACTTTTTTTTTTTTTAGATCCCGCCTTCTTTTTTTTTTTCAGCGCTTCTTTGTATGGTTAATGATCACTACCTGTGCTCAACTGTCTTAGAAATTCGAGTGGATCGGCGCTAAAGGACGAGAGAGGTGGTGAAAGGAAAAAAAAATGTTGTGAAAATAGAAAGAAAAAAAATGCACTGCAACGTTGAGCGCAACCCACGCGGTTGCGATGGACCCTGAATGGTTGAGCTGATGTGAAGAGAGCTAAACAAACAAACAAACAAAACAAAATTACGACGAGTGCGAACTGAAAAGAAAGGCACAAGTGGTCGTGTGTATGGAGAGAAGAGAGGTGAACACGGGAGGTGCAGCCGCTGAGGAAAAAAAAAAACGAGTTTAACAGAAAGCGAGAGGAGAAGAGGCAGAGTGTGTTAAGGTAAAGCGCCATGGTAAGAAGACGCGATTATCAGCTGTTTCCCTCAACGCTGAAGTGGACGGCAGTTGTCGTTCAAGGGGTAGAGCATCAGCAAAAGATCAGGCCTTTTCTCTTTTTATCGACGTGCAATTGCATCATCCATCGCCCTTCTCTTCAAGTCACCAGAATGCGTAAAGTCAGTGCATTGTGTTATTAACGTGCCTTTCTTTTCAATTCAAGGAGCAGCTCAGTTGGCGTTGCTCGACGATTAAGTACCTTCTTTCTTCTTCACGGAAGGGAAAGGCAACTCGTACACGTACACACGGAAACGAGCAAGTTAAACGTGATTACCAGAAAAAAAAAGATTGGCGTGATTGGGTGTACTGCTATTCTCTCATTGTCAGTCATATAGGCAATAAAGACTAGGCCCGCTGACGGCACCACTCCAAAGTCCGATTGGCAATGCGCTTCAGCCCAATGCGAAGCTGCAGACACAAAATGTAGTTGTACACCGCCTCCGCATCGCCTTCCTCTTCCTCCTTTTCGCCCTCGTCACTTGCCCCAGTCTCCCGCAGCTCCGCCAGAGTCTCCTCATCCTCTGAGAGCGTTGTGGGGAACACCTCCAGCACGCACCGCACCGTCGTCGCCACCGTCGCCACCACCGCAGCCTCCGTCGCCGCAGAGAGCGCCGTGAAAGGGCCGTAGCGGTGCCCCTCCATCACCGCGAACTCTTCTGCCTGGGCGAGTTGGACACGCAGCGCGGCGAGCAGCGCTGGCGCCGGCACGCCGTCGTGGCCGACCCAGCACCGCCCAGGGAGGCAGAGGGCGTAGCGCCGCAGGAGGTTGCGTCGTCGCCCGTCCCAGTCGTCCTCTTCACACTCCTCCTCCTCCTCCTCCACAGCAGCCTCGCTGAGGTTTGGCAGGGCGAGGGGAAAAGGCAACTTATCGTGCACGTTCTCACAGCCAAGGACAAAGCCGTAGTGCTGCAGCAGCTCCCAGTTCTGCAGAGGCCCGTAGCTCATCCACAGCTCCCGCCCTACATCATTGTCGGTAAGAGCGGCACCGACCTGCATCACAAATGGGCCGCCGTGTGGCTCTACCTTGCGGACCAGCACGTCGGTGCGGTTGGTGTGGTTGATCATGTCCGCCAGGGGGACGAGCGCCATCACCACGCCACCATCCACGTTGAGGTTGAAAGCGCGCGAGTCGAAGGTAGACTGTGCCCACGCGAGGTGATCCCAGCAGAAGGCTGCACGCAGCACCTCTTCCGATGGCGCTTCCGCTTCCCCTTCTTGCGCCTGCAGCAGCTCGTAGAAGATGGCAACAAGCGCAGTGTCCAGCTGGTCTGCGAAGGTCTGCAGCTGCGTGCGCTTCGCCAGGACGTCGTCCAGCATGTCAAGCCCATCCAGCTCCGCTAGATCGCTGAGGGACCACGTCGTGGGAATCGTTGGGTAGGAGGCCGGGCACTGCTCCAAGAGCCGCCGCCAGTGAGAGTGCGCAGCACCCATAACGAAACGCTCGTAGGCGAGACACATCACCAGCATCGCCTCCTCGTTGGATCGGAGATCCTGTAGAGCAGGCGCGGCTGCAATGGCACGACCCAGAGCACAGTACTGAAGAATCGTGTCCGAGAAGAACATCGCAGCCCGCGGCACCTCCAGCAGCACACCGAAGCTCTTGACAGGGGCCACGCAGCGCAGCGAGCCCTCGCTAAAATCGTTGTCTGCCGCCATGGGAAGGAAAGCGACCTTGTCTGACCACTCCCCGACGGCGTTGGTGGCGGGAGAGGCGGCGGCGCAGCATCCCGTAGGAGGCGTCGTCGGAGCCGAGGTGGTGAGTGGAATGTTGTCGTGCACGGTGGCGGTGCCCAGTGGCTTAATGGCGACTGCTGCGTATGCGTCCAGCTCGGCACGGAGGCGACTCCACACCTCTTCCCTCTCCTGCGCACCAGCGAACCGGGATTGAAGGAAGTAGTAGGCGAGCTTGACGGCCAGCTGCTCATTCCACGGGTCAATCACGTGGTGCACGCGGTCTGACACCATGGTGGGACTCACACACTCCCACAGCGTGCGCTCGTCGAGTGCGATGAGACGGCCGCGCCACAGCAGCTCCTGCAGCGTCCACGTCGCGACGGAGGAGACGCGAAGGAGATCATCCAGTTTGCACGGGGTGCTTGCTGCCTCCTCCGCGTGCCACTGCAGGTACTGCCGCTTCACGGCGGCGCTGTCGGAGGTGTCGAGCTGGTGGTGGAACCACTCCACCGCGGAGGGGAGCTCCATACTGCCAAGAATAAAGGGAAACAAAGGTGACGGCGTGAGCGTGTCTGTGCGTATGTGAAGGAAGTTTCCCTCTGTGTGAAAGATGGCGAAGGGGAGAAAAGGAGGGTGAGGCACGTCGAGGGTTTTGTGTGTATGTGCTTGCATTCAGCATCGGTGCAAGAGCACGCCGTAGAAGGGATGCATTAAATAAAACGAAGAGCTAGTGAGAAGGCGGCGCGCAAGTGTTCTCTTCCTTGGAATCAACCGCACAGAAAAGCATCCAGTTAAGAGTAACAAACCAGGCTATTCTTTCTTCACTCTTTCTCTCTCACTTTTTGTTTTGCTTCGATAGCAGTTTAGCAGCAAACACGCAGCATATGCAAGAGTCAAAATAAGCAACAAAAGATCAATGGAAAACGCGAGCCATACACACACAAACACAGACATCACTCAGGGCAAAGCATGCAATTGGTCATGTCACCCGCGTAGGACTTTACCTTTTTCCCCCTTTTTTCTTCTCATACCCTCAGTAGTCTGCCTTCAGCGCGTACTTGGCGTAGTCCTCGGCGGCGAACTTCGACTTAAGCATATCATTATACCGCTGCCGCAGCAGGTCGTACACGTCAGGCCGCTCACGGCGGCGCTGATAGTACTTGCTGTCCTGCCGCATCGCCCGCTTCGCCGCCGACTCCATCCCGCCGAGCATTCCCCACATCACCTTACCAGACATCCAGTTCAGCACGCCTTGCGGGATGTTCGGCACCTTCGGATCGACCGAGAGCATGAACGACAGCCGCGTCTCTGTCGGCGTCACCATCTTCACCTCGAACCCGGTGTAGATGATATCACACACAACGTTCGAGTCGTTGTGCACCGGGACGTTGATGCCAGGCGGAATCGGGCCCGGGGCGTGGAGGGAGCGGGTGCCTGGCGTCGTGTCGGAGCCGACGAACTTGCGCGGCTCCTGACCCGCAAACGGGATGCTGTGGGCCACAATGACGATGCGGTTGTGTGCCTCGAGGTCGTCGATACCGGCGCCGAGCATCAGCACATCGCGCGAGGAAAAAGGCCATGGGGCACCGATCAGCATGTAGGCTGCGCGGTAGTAGCGTGACACCTCGCCTTGGCTGACAGACTTCTTGCAGTTCGGAAACCACTCCGAGAAGAGGTCGAGCTCCATGATGATGCTGCAGATGTACAACACACTCACCTTTACGGTGCCGCGTACCTTAAAGAAGTGCGCATCGTTTGCCTCGTCGTAGCGGTAGTAGGTGCCGTCGCCGTTGCCGTGGTCGCTCACGAGCTTCCAGCCCTCGTCGTCTTCGATCTCGCGGGTGAGGTTATCGCACGCCGTGGTGCGGCTGAGGGAGAAGGTGTACAGAACACAGCTCTCGATGAAGCGCTGGAAGATTGCGATGGCGAGAGGGGTAGGCAGGGCGGTCGGCGACGACTCCGCACCTCCGCCGCCCGTAGTATTTGCCGGCAGCGGCTCTATCGCGTCCTGCGCTGGCGGCTCCTTGACACTGGAGGGTGATGCGTGCAGCTTCTGCGTGCATCTCTCCAGCACCGACTCCACCGCCGCAACGACTTCGTAATGCCGGTCACACTCGTAGAGGTCGATGGCTTTTGTGAGCGTTGCTTCGGAGAACTGGCGCAGGTCCTCTGGCAAAAAGGCAAGCAGCGTGTGGAAGGCTGCCTTGTCAAGTCCGTCCGCGTTGACGGAGCGCGGCCGAGCCGACTTCTGCATGGTGTCGCGGTGTGTGTAAGTGACTCTTTCGTTTGTATTTGTTTTCTCGTTGGAGAGGTATTCTCCGTCTGAGGAAGTAAAGAGGCCCGCGCACTCTAGGGCTCTGCGGAGAAGAAGGGCGGGAAAGGAAAAAAAAAAGAGAATGGACAATGGCGATACGAAAGAGTCAGAAACAGAGAATAGAAGCACCTTCGTTAAAGGACGGCGATCAACTACACCCACATCCTCCCTTTACTTTTCACAGAGAAGATACACTCAGCTGAACGGTTGTACTGCTATTACTACTTTGTTTTAATATTTACTTTTGCGCTCGGTTAACGATAGGGAAGCGTTTCTGTTTAAAAAAAAGGAACAATAATAATAAGTGGTTTTCAAAGACGTGCAGAGGAAAAGAAAAAAAAAAGCGAGAGGGAGGAGCGCGCCTTCTTGGTTTCCAGCTGACAAACGAAACACTCTTCTACTCCTTCTTCGGCTCCGCAATGTGCACGTTCGCCAGCCGCTCCAGCACGCTCACCACCGCCGAGTTGTCCAGCTCGCCGTCGCCGTGCTGCACCATTGCCTGAAAGAGCTGCGTGTTCACGGCGGTGCTGGGCAGCGGCACGCCGAACTCCTTCGCGGAGTCCATGACGATACCCATATCCTTCGTCTGCAGTGCGGCCTTGAAGCCCGGCTCGCGGTTGCCAGCGAACAGGCGGTCGGGCTTCACGTCAAGCGTCCAGCACTGCGCGGCGCCGCCCTTGATCGCCTCGATCACCTTCGACCCCTCCACGCCGCACTTCTCTGCGAAGACGAGGATTTCTCCCATCGCCACCATCTGGGCCGCCACCATGATCTGGTTCGCCGCCTTGCACACCTGACCAGCACCGCAGTCACCGACGTGCGTCACCTTCTTGCCCATGGCCAGCAGCACCGGCATCACCGTCGCGAGGGACGCCGCGTCGCCGCCGACCATGATGGTGAGGGTGCCGTTGCGGGCACCGATGTCACCGCCGGAGACTGGCGCGTCGAGGGCACGCACCTGCTTCTCCGCCCACAGCCGGCGCGCGATCTCCTGCGCGGTGGAGGGCTTGATGGTGCTGTTGTCGACGAAGATGGCACCGGGCTGGATGCCAGCGGCCACGCCGTCAGGGCCGAAGATGATGTCAAACACATCGGGCGAGTCGGAGAGGTTGGTGAAGACGACGTCGGAGCGTGCGGCGAGCTCGGCCGGCGTGGTGCAGGCCGTCGCACCGGCAGCAACGAGCTCCTCGCACTTGGAGGCAGTGCGGTTCCACACGCTCACGGCGTAGCCCGCCTTGAGGATGTTCGCCGCCATGGACTTACCCATGAGCCCGAGGCCGATGTACCCAACGCGCATGGTGACTGTGTGCGTGTGTGTGAGTGTGGGTTTAGAAAAAAGGAAGAGGGAATATAAATCTTCTTTTCTTTTCGAAGGTGCAAGGAGACCGGGCCAAAATACGCGTGTGTATGTGTGAGGTTTGCCAAATTCAGTGGCATCAGTGCGGAGATAATGCAAAGAAAGTCGAGAGGGAAAGAAAAAAGAAAAAAGAGAACGTGTACGCATGTGTGAGTGTGAGAGACGCGCTGCTGAAGCAGGACTTGACGTGCGCGGTGACGGGAGGCAGCTGGTTTGATGCTACTCCATGAGTCTCGCTTCTTTTTTTTTTCCTCCCCTCACGCCTCGCTGAAGGCAAGTTCCTCTTTTTCGTTCTTCAATTTTTTTTTTTTCATGTGCGAGTTAATAAGCGTTGCAGCCTTCACTAATTCGTGGAAGAAAAAAGGCGCAACTACGATAAAGACTCCCCTTTGCTCACCTCCAACACACAGTTTAGAGGACGGGCGACACAGCGTCATAGGAGAAGAAAGAAGGCGTCTTCGGTCCCCGCCGGCGCCTCTGCGAAGCAGGCCACCGGTGGAATCTCCCACACGCTGTCGATGCCCAGCGCCGCCACCTCCGCAGGGGTGGTGGGCCGCTGCAGGCGCGCATTGAAAACGTTGAAGGCAATGGTCGGCACCCGCGCCACGCCCTCAACGTGCGACCGCACCGTGTTCATGTGCTGTGCCAGACCACGTGTGTGCGTAAAGCAGAAGATACGCACGGGGAGTGGGCCAGCGGCGCACCTCCCTTCTTGCCCTTCGCGTGTTTCTTTACGATATCCATGTAGGCCTGCCGGTCCTCGGCTGTTGGGTTCGTGTTGTCCACCACGACGCTGTGCCCAGCGGACCAGTACTCCTCGGCAGCGCGGAGACACTTGGCGCGGGTCTGCAGCGCGTCGCGGTTGACGTGGCGGTATCCCTGCGGCTGCAGGTGGCGGCGGAAGAAGGTTGACTTGCCACAGCCCGGGTAGCCCACGAAGAGAATCATCTCTTGTCGTCCATTGCCGGCGGGAGCAAAGAAGGGCGAGGCAGCGGGCAGCGTTCGCGTCTCTGCTCTGGTGGCGGTGATCACCTGCAACGCCAAATTGGCATAGGTGCGGGGGAGAGAGGCGAGCTCCTCCGGGCTGACATCGCCCCACGAGAAGCCAGCTGTGGCTGTCGCTGCTGGCAGCTGCAAGAGCGCTGTGGACAAGCGATAAGAAGTCAGCCGCTGCTTCTCCGTTTCCGCAGCATCGCCGCTGTTGTTGCTGCTGATGATGATGCGTCGCGATGCGCTGTCTTCCTGCAACAGATCATCGACGGCCGTCTGGAACACCTGCTCTGGCGTGAAGAAGGGCAACTTCAAGTTGTACGCGAAGTGCCGGTCCGAGCAGCTGAAGTCTTTCTTGCGGCCCGCCAGCGTCGGCGTCGGGCGGCCAGCGGCGTCGCCAACATAGAAGGCGTACGCCTCGCAGTCCACCGCTACAGGGGCTTCACGGCCGACCTGCACACACTGCGCAACGCGCTCCGTCACAAGCTTCCACGGACGCGGGTTCGGCTTCCGCCAGCAATCATCGCGAGTGGCAACGCAGGCGCAGAGCGGTACGGCAGCGTTGCGGCTGAGATGGACCACCTTGGACTGGATGGCCGCCGCCTTGGCTGCGTTCCACGTCGAGGCTTTCCCGATCCCCATCTGGTTACTGAAGAGAACGATGAGAAAGCCCGATTCGTGAAGGCGCTGCAGGTGCGTGGGGACATCGGCGTGCACCCACTGCCAGTCGTCGGGATCGTCCTTCGGAAAGACAGCACCAGAGGCGGGCTTAATGAGCGTGTCGTCCATGTCGAAGGCGGCGATCTTCACCACGTACGCTGCGCCGTCCTGCAGCGAGGTGTGAAGAACTTCACGTACGATAGAAATGGTTGGCGGTAGTAGCAGCACCGAGCCGTTCTCCAGCTTCTCCCACTCTGCATCGCTGCGAGATAAGGTGCTGGTGGCATCGGTGAGGGCCACCGCCTCTGCCGGGGTCTCAGCAGAGGGGCTGCGCTCTCGCTTTCGTAATGCGGGCATTTGTTCTTTTTGCTGGCGCGTATCTTTTTCTCAAGATGAGGGGAGACGAGCGCTTCTCTCTTTGACTGTGTGATCGATCTGCGTGTCAAGAAGAAAGAGAGGAGAGGAGAGAGAGAAGGAGTGGACTTGGAAAGAGAGGCAGCGCGATGCAAGCAAAAAGTACAGATACACGCACACATGAACACATCACGCCATACGCCTGTACGTGGAAGCACATCCATAAACATTAGGTGTGGAAGTCTCGGTAAATCCTCTCATCTTTTCTTTTTCTTTTGCCCTGCTTCGACAGCTCCGCTGTTTAACTATCGAGACTCATCGCGAACGTGTT
Organism: Crithidia fasciculata; assembly: GCA_000331325.2. Classification (NCBI taxonomy): domain Eukaryota; phylum Euglenozoa; class Kinetoplastea; order Trypanosomatida; family Trypanosomatidae; genus Crithidia; species Crithidia fasciculata. The sequence continues at coordinate 395,236 of CM003433.1, forward strand.
TTTAATTCGGTCCAATACCGGTAAGAATTGTGAAGAGTTTTTTTTTTTTTTTAAGCACAACACCGCGCTCGGTTCTGGCTGCTGTTGTGATCTGCGGCACTTGAAGCCTTCCGCGCATGCGGCGCGCCTTTCATACCGCCCCTGTCTCTTTCCCTGCTGGACACATCAGACGTTCCTGCGCAGCTCCTCCTGCAGCAGGCTGAGGCGCTTCGTAATGCCAAAGGTAGCCTTAAAGACCGCCTTGAGGTCATTCTCTGACATGGCGAGGAAGACCTGCACGTCGATCGTCTCGCGCTTTACGGTGCGCGTGAGTCCCTGCAGCCCCTTCTTCTCGAAGATGGCGACGAGCAGGTCCACGCCGGACTGCCCCTCCAGCGGGCGATCGATCTCTTCAGCAGACTTTACAACTTCGACTCCGTCGCTGCCCGTCACCACAGAAGAAGGTGCTGCTGCGGGGGCTGGTGCTGGTGTGGTGGGCGGCAACACCATCGCGCTGTGGCTGAGACAGGTCGCCAGCCGCCCCCACTCCCCATCCTTGCCTGCCCATGACAGGAACTGCCCCAGCACCGCCGGCGTCGTTGGCTCGCTTGCCTTCTGCACACAGACCACCTCCTGCACAACACGCCGCAGCAGCGCCGTGGACCACCGGTGAACATCGCGGCTCGCGTCGGAGGCCAGGCGGTGCGCGAGACGGCTACGCAGGCCCTCCAGCGCGTCGCCGCTCCGCTCCAACTCCCCCACGCAGTCCTCAACGTTGCCGGAAAGCTCACCGAAGGAGCCGCTCAGCACCCGCTCCAGCTCCGGCGTGCGGCGCAGGGCATCGACGACGGCCGCCGACGTCTCCGTCACGCGCCACGAGTCGAGAAGAAGGTTCGGGCGTTCCGTCGGGTGCTGCAGGGCTAGCGACGGCGGCAGCGGCAGCACCGCCTCCCGTCGCGCCTCTGACAGCACGGTGGGCAGCCACGGCAGCCGGTGCAGTGTGAGCCCGACAAACAACGCGTGAAAGGCGTCGTCAAAGAAGAAGAGGGGGGCGTTGTCAAAGTAGGCGGGGTGGTTCGTCTGGCTCCTCGCCTTGCGCCTCTGCTCCTGCGCGGCGTTCGTCACGCCCACCACACGGAGTCGACGCGCAGGTGACGTCGTTGCTGCTGCTGCTGCTGCTGTGGTTGCAGCCGCCGCCGTCGCGACGTCGACCGACACGGCGTCGCCATCCTTCACGGCGGAGACGCGAGTGGCAGGCAGCTCGGCGAAGCGCAGGAGGTCGACGGCAACGCTGGGGGTATTTTCCAGCACGGCGCGTCGCACCCCGTCGTGAAAGAGCGGGCTTGTCAGCAGCGCCTGCCCAAAGGCGTTACAGACCAGCCGGGCCTGCGGGAGGTGATGCAGCAGCGTCTTGATGAGCAGCGACTGCGTGGGAGTGACGTCGCCAGGGAGGACGATGTGGTGCACCTGCGCGAGCGACGGGCCGTGGGTGTCGCAGAAGCGGAGCACGGCGTCGGCGTCGCGTACCTGCGGCAGCCCGACAAGCACCTGCGACTGCGCCGACGTGTCCTTGAAGTCTGTGTCGCGCAGCGCGGTAGAGGTGAGAAGGTAAACGGACTGCGTGTGCGGTGGTGCGTCAGCGGAGCAGGCCAGCGAGACGTCTATCACCTTTGTCATGTGCCGACCACAGGCCGACGCGGCAAGTCCTTGGTCGTGTGCGCAGGTGACGTAGAGCCGCGGCGGGGCGTGGCGCAAGTACCGCGAGGAGAGCAGCGAGCTCGCCACAGACTCCTGCAGGGTCTGCCGCAGCGGCGTGGTGGCAGCCGCGTCGGCGCCGGAGGCCGCCTGTGACGCTGCACGCCGCGTCAAGGTCGCACGCAGCATTACCTGGCCTTTTCCCTAGCAGGAAGTTTTGCGCTTCTTGTTGTTTTGCAGTGCTGCAAAACAATTAGATGTAGTAATATTCCCAGCATTTAAGGAGGTATGTGATCGACAAGAGTCGAGAGAGGGCACACAAGCAAGCGCGAAGGAGGAGGAGGAGAAGCAACGAGGATAAGAGATACAGGTAGTAAGGGACACGCGTTGTGAACGAGCAATTTTATGCGACTCGCTCTTGTAGAAAAAATAAATGACACCTAACATGTTCTTCCTTCCTGCAAAATCAAAGAAGCATTTTCTGATTGCACAGAGCGGAGAGGAGAAAAACAAAGTGGTTTCTCCTCAGATGAGACAGTCGAGCGCATGCATCGCTTAGTGTCGTCACCACCTCTACTGCCTCCCTTATGCCTTTCTTAAAGAGAAGAAAAAAATAAGAGTGAGGAAAAGAAGCAGGACGCCGATGATGCATCTGGAAGAAGCAGACATTGTAAGTACAACACCTATCAACGTACAAAAAATGCCCATCGGCAACTTCTCGCCATCCACCTCTGAATTAAAAAAGATTCGTTTGGCTTTAAGGGCAACCATCAGATGAGTTCGTTGTGCTGCATACGGGTGCTTCTGCCACCAAACCTTAAATTAGCCCCACCTGTGAAGACTACTTATCAGTACACGTGCAACGACGCAAACGCTCGTATCTGCCACATCGACAACAGAAGTCTGGCAGAGAAAAACAAAACAAAACTACAAAGGCAAAGTAAGCCGATAACAACAAGAACAACCTTCACCACCTCCCGCTCTACTTGCGCCACGGCTCCTTCTGCGACTTGGCGTAGGCACCACCCATGACACCGATGATAACACCGAAGAGAGCACCCATCGTTGTACCGCCAGACTTACCACCGTCGATCACCGACATCATGCCCGCCACGCCGGCCGTGGCGATGGTCGAGGCCGCGATCGTGGCGGACACCGGCGTCACCAGCAGGTGGAAGAGTCCGATGGTCGTCGTGCTTGTGAGAACGCCGGAGCACGAGCCGATGAGCATCTTGTCTGTGAAGGGGCGGCTCGAGGTGAGTAGCGTTGGTCTCATGGTAGAGCAGCGCAGCGCTGGGGTGCGCGCGACGGTGCGCAGCGGATAGCGAATCATCTTTTCTTCCGTTCTTTTTTGTACAGAAAGTACTCTACGTGCGTGTGTGTGGTTGTTCGGCTGTGTCGGCGCTGAAAACTGATTCTCACGACGAGTGAGGTCTCCGGTTTCATGAGGAGAAGAAGAAGGGGATGATGATGAGTAGAGTGAGAGAAGGCTAGAGCGAGCAATAAAGGGTCAGCATAGACTTTTGTTAAAGCAGAAGGCTGCACTAACGGCGTCCCTCTTCCATCCTGAATGCGCACCCATACACAGACACTAAGAAGGGGCACGGAAACAGAGGTTCAGTATGGCCTGCATTCGTTTGTGAAAGGTGACTTGCTATAGTTAATACCCACGAGCACCGTGTGCGACAGGAGCGCACGAGACCTTCTCAAGAGCTGTAGACTTCCACTCGCGACAATGAGCTACACCGTCAGTCTTGACATCTTTTTTTCTGAACTATCTTTGCTTGGGTCTTATGCGGTTGGCATTAGTGGCACTTACACTCCCAGCACAGGAGTGAACGTTAAGCGAAGCCTTTCTTTAAACGGTTGTGGGCATACTTCCAGGAAAAAAAAACACACACATGCCGTGTTCATTAACCAAAAGTCACAGATCCTGCCGCAAACAAAAGACACAAGACCAGCAGTGAGAATGGCACTGTCTAGATGAAGTGGATGCCGTGCTTGATGAAGTGGGCCAGCATGTTCATCAGCGCCTCCTCGTCCAGCATGCGACTCCGCTTCTCAAACATCGGGTCCGCGATGACGGTGTCGAGAAGGGTGCGGAACTGCTCGGTTGAGATGGCGGGGGTGGCCGCCGCCGCCGCTGCTGCTGAGGACGAAGCAGCAGGTGCCTTCGTCTTCTCCACAGAACCCGATCCCACAGGCAGGCCGCCCTCCATCTTGCGATAGCTCACGTACTTCTCGTACAGGTCCTGCACGGCGGCCTTGGTGCGGAAAATAGAGGACGCCTTCTTGTTCTTGCGGTTGAAAAGCATGCGCACGAGTCCGTCCCACTCCTCAAAGTCGACGTCCGGTGGCGGGTACTTTGGGTCGAGCCGAATGACGCTCGACTCCACCTTCGGCGGCGGGTTGAAGCTGTTCTTACTAATCTTCATGAGGTGGCTGCAGCGGGCAAGCAGCTGAGAGTTGACGGAGAGACGGCAGTACGCCTCCGAGCCCGGCTGCGCACACACGCGCAGGGCGAACTCGCGCTGGAACATCAGCACGGCACACTTAAAGGTTGGGTTCTTGAGCAGCTTGAAGACCAGCGCGGAGGAAATCGCGTAGGGCACGTTGGCGACACACTTGTCAAAATAAGGGAAGTCCTGCTCGAGGCAGTTGCCGCGGATGATCTGCAGCTTCGACGCCAGCGGGGTGTTCTGAAAGCGCTTGTTGAGCTCGGCCACCATGCGAGGATCAATCTCAAACGCGATCACCTTCTTGGCGGTCTGCAGCAGCTTCTCGGTGAGGTTGCCCGTGCCGGGGCCGATCTCAACCACAACGTCGGTGGGCTTGATGGAAGACTTCTCGACGATGGCTGCGATGACGAGCGGGTTCTTGAGAATGTGCTGGCCAAAGCCTTTGTTGAAGACGATGCCAGACTGGCTCCCACCCGTCTTCAGGCCCGTGTCCACCTTCTTGCCCTTGCGAGCGGCGCTGCGGTCGTGCCCTTGCGGTGCGGACTTGCCGAGGGTGGTGACCTTCGTGCCGAACTTGATCTTGCGCGAGGCGGCGTGGATGGGCTCGGCGCTGATGATGCCCATCGGCACCGCGCGAGGCTCCTTCGGCATCGCGTCGACAGCTAGTAGAAAAAGAAGAGAAGGAAAGTCCCAGACGAGATCTACATTAATATACAAAATAATATGGTAGCAAGGAAAAGGGCGTATAACGAGGGAGAGAGATGAGTTGCATGAGGCAGAGACGAACACAAGTGGACAGGCGCACAATGCAGGATCTGTAAGAGCGATGATGAGAGGGAGTTGTACGAAGTTGGGCTTCGAAAGCGTTGATCACAACATGGGTTTTTGCGCATAAATCCTGTTCTTTCCTGTTGACGTGGTACAGCCTTCATCTTTCTTTTGTAGTATTCTCCATGTTCGGTACAGAAAAACTCTGCAGCAGAAGGAAAAAACAAAAAAAAAAAACAGCGTTCATCATTCGGAAGAAAAGAGAACAAACGAGCAAATCACCCAATTTGTGAGCGGGTTGACTGACTTGCAAGCGTTGCAGCTGACTCGCTCTTATTGCACCACCCAGGCAACACCTTTATGAGAGGTATAGCCGTTGCGCTTCAGGTTCGGCTGGGCCTCGACCTTCATCCACGGTGTTCGGCTGCTTGCCACGGGTCGCCGGAGGACCGGCTGGCGCTGCTGTGGCCGCTGCTGCTGTGGCTGCCGTTCGTGCTGAGGGACCTGTGCCGGTGGCTGCGTTGTAACGGCCAACACGGGAGGGGCACGAGGAAGGGGAGAGGAAGCCATTGCGTTTTCTCCTGCGCGCGGCGCCGATGCGAGCCGCGTGGTGTCTGCTTGTGGTTGCGGCGCCTCGAGCGCGCTTGCACTAACTCCATCATTGTCAAGCCGGGGAACCGCCACCAACTTTTCCGCATGTGGCGCTGCTGCTGCTGCTGCTGCTGCCTCGGCGCGACGCAGCGCATCACTCCACAGATGCTCTAGCAGCTCATACGTGCGCTCGTCGATGCCGCTGCGGTCGCCGCTCTGCTCAACGTCAATGCGCATCGCGGCAGATGGTCGTGCGGCGGACGGCGCAGTCATGCAAGATATAGTAGGCGAGTATCTAGTCTAGAAAAAAAAAAGAAAAAGAAAAACGAAGCGCGTCGTACAGCGCTGTCACTCAGGGCCCACTTTTGCGAATCGCGACGTTAACCGCGATTGTGGGTGTTACGAAAGGCACGAGACACGAGCTTGCAGTGCAACGTACTAGCGAAGTCAGAAAAGCAAGACGGAGAGGCGAAGAGTCGAGATATACGAGCTGATGAAGGACAGAGGAGGCGACGAAAGCAGCCATAAATCAGAGATCGAGAAGGTATGCTTCCGGGAGAAGCCACTTGAAAGCGATCATGTAACGCACTTTGATGCGCAGCGAACACTTTCGTCACGGCAGCGCCATACATGCAGGTAATACCACTCTTCCCCTTCTCATGTAGAGCGTCAGGAAGACGGCACCGAATTCTTAAAGAAAGTTTACTCGATTTGACAAGCACAACACAAGCAGCCTCGCCAACACTTTTGCACTTGCCTGCCAGAGTTGTGCGGTTGCCGCACATACGGCTGACACCTGCCACTTTCCATTTGCTTTACCTTTCCTGTTTGTCGAGGCCGCTGATGAAGCAGAGCCAGTTTCGGAGCGTTGATGCAAAGGAATGCAGAAAACAAAAAACAAAGGAGGAAACGCGCACACACGCATACACGTAAAGCAACGGGCCAAAGAAAAGAAAAAAGAGATAGTATATATGGAGGTTGGTATATTTAAAATAAATAGCACGAGTACCTTTCCGCTCGTGTGTGGCCCCACCCATCACACTCTTTTTCATAAACAAACACACTCTCTCACACTCATACACACACCCAACACACACGACAACAACAAAGCAACGAAAACAAAAATAAAATAAATCTCATGACACGTACACACTATTATAGTGAAAGTGCAAGCAGCAACAACATCCCTTCGCGTCAAATACAAGACAAATGAGCGACCATCAATAAACACCGAGGAAAAAAGAAAGAACGTACGAAATGACATGCACTCGTTTCTCACCCAGATGCCCTTGCAGAGCTTTCCTCTCCAAAACATCGGCTCAATAGGAGGGCAACGAGGGCGGCAGCGAAGAGCTCTCCACGATGAAGTCAAGCGGTGCGTCGACCGGCAACTCGTCCTCTGGTGTCGCCATCTTTATTCTACCGCCGTCTGCCGCGCCACTCGACACCTTCTTGTTGTCAGCACTTATCTTCATTGCCGGCTCCTCCGCTTGATTCCTTTCTACGCGCTTCCCATCCTCGTCCGCGGCGCCGGCTGCTGTGCTGTTGGTCGCCTCAACCAGGTGCTGTGGATCGTGAAAAAAGGTCGCTGACGGTGGCCTCACGTGTGTGGCTGCTGCGGAGGCCGGTAAGAGGGGGTCGTCATCCATGCAACGCGGCGAGTCGGTGCGATGGCCGCCTCTAATAAGCTGCTGCACTTCGTTTAGCTCCGCATCGTTTCTGCACGGGGCGTCGTCCTCCGACGTCGGGGATGGGCTGACCGCTGCCGCTGCTGATGGTGGTGGCGGTGGCGGTGGTGTTGGCGGTGACGGCTGCGGGGCCATCTTCGGCGTTGTCCTCGGTGTGCCATTCGGCGTGGCTACACGGTGTGAGGCAAAGTCCACCGACCGCAGCGTCTCGCAAGCGGCGCAGCGCGTCGCGGATGGCGCGTTGAGGTACGTGCAGACGTGGCAGGGCCACACCTCGGGGGCCGAGCTCAGCCGCAGCGGCGCCACGGCCCGACTTGTCGCTCCGCTCGTGCTGCCAAGGCTCTCCTTTGGGCTAATAGGAATGATGTCACTCTTGTCCACGTCACGAAAGCGGACGCGGCGGTTCTGAACGTTGAGGCAGCGCATGAGACTTTTGCGTGTGCGGTACTCGAAGGAGGAGGCCAGCGAGGAGAGCCGCAGGAGATCGCGATCGTCGACAAAGACGCGGGAGTACTCCAGCAAGGTCAGCCGAGCCAGCCGCTGTGCTTTGCGGTGGGCCTCGCCCTCGCCGCGCTTCACCGCGAGCTGAATGATGCGGTCTTGGATGTCGTAATCCTTGGCGAGGGCGAGGTGGAAGCCATAGTTGCATAGCGACACCAGCTGCTCCAGGAGCAGCAGGCCGCCATAGGCGTTCTCGGGCAGACGAAAGGTAAGGTACTCGTGCAACGTAGTCAGCACCAGCTCCGGATGACCGTCCGCAATGCTGACACACTCCGTCAGGTACTGCGTGAACTCGGGCTGCTCGCGCTTGGCGACGCAGTCGTATACGACGCGTCCTACACGATACTTCAGCTTCACATCAGATACCACGCTCCTAAGGTAGTTCATTTACTCGCCTTGCTGAGAAGGAGAGGAGAAAAAAAACGTTCCAGAAGAAAAAAAAAGCAGAGGTGCGGCGCATGCGCTGATGGAGTCGTTAGCTAAAGTGAAGGCTTAACCTGCTGAAGACTTTGTGCCGTATCACACGCAGTACACCAATGGTGGTGCCGCACACCCGCCTCGCAAGATTCTCTTTGAGAATAAAGCCGTCAACAACACCGAAAAACAACAACGACAACAACAAATGCACAGCACCGGTGCTTCAGCCGCAACGTGCCTGCAATCTCAACAAAGCGGAGTTTATGCAAGTACGAGAGGGATAGAGAGAGGGAACGTGAAGAGAGAGGAGAGTCACAGACAAACACAAGTACACAAAAGGGCGTAAGTGTACAAAATAAAAAAACGAGCACAAAACAGAATAGAGTTAGACTAGCAAGCCGGCAGTATTTTTAAAGTGAAAGACAGCAAAAAAAAAAATCAGATGAGGAAAGTGCCGATTGGAAAGCAGCAGTAATTCTTTTTTTTTCACCCCTCTCCTAGCACTATTCCCGCCGCTGCTGTGACCCGTTTTTTTATATTATTTCTCTCGTCGTCTTCGAATGCGCACCAGCACACTCAGATACGACCACGCGGCAACCGTAAAGAAAAAAAAAAATTACGCACCGATAAATTGCGACACACCGCGGTTCCGTGTTTTGGTTATGGACCGCCGAATTTTTCTTTTTTGATGTGTTCACCAGAACAAATAAAGCGGCGGTGACTCTCTGTCTTTGTGTGTGTGCTGCGCCTTGTGGAAGTTGTGAAGAGAGCACGTGGCTTTTCACCCCTCGTCTATGCGCTGCTTTGCTGCACGTTTGAGTTATTAGTGCGGCGCGTAAACGAAGCGAGCCACGAAGAAAAGAAAAATAAATAAAGCAGAAGCGGTGGAGAGTGGAAGGGCCGGGGGTTGATGAACGTTCACAAGAAGCTTAAGGAATAAATAATAATAATAATAGTAGAAGAACGTAGAACACAACTCGCCGCGACAATACGTTAGACACCACTCGCCGAGAGGGAGTATGAAGGGGGATCCTGGGGTGAGGAGGCCGACAGGTGTTTATAGTTTGTGCAAAGACGGACATGCATAAAGTAAGGTAGAGAGAGAGGGAAAGAGAGACGGTATAGAGCATCGAAGGGTAATCGTATTTGAGCGAGAGCGTCGAATCGTCTCTGAAATAGAACAACCCAACATGATGCCATTATCTGCGCCGACAAAAAAAGAATGAGCCGTACTTCGGCGTGAAAATCAAAACCCCCCTTTCTTACGCATTCGCTCGACTCTTTCATGCACGCAGCAGTAGCCAAACTCTCACTAGTTATAAATATTTTGTCTCGCAGCCTCACCTTCCTCATCTCTCTTATCTCTGGTTCGTATTTTTTTTCTTTTTTATGTGAGGGACGACACGTCGATTCAAGAAGAACAGCAACAAGGCAACACCACAGCTGCTGCGCAAACAACAGCAAAAATAACAGAAGACAAGTAAAAGAGAAAAAGGAAGCGGCATTTCGCAACGCCCTCCATACTTTCACTCACTTTTTCCTTTCAAACTCGTAGGCGTAGGCTTCCTTGACGTGCGCAGGAGCCGCCACCGAGGTGAGCGACTGCTCGTGCACCGGCTGCGCGGTGGCCTCTGGGTGCACGTACTCGGTGTAGCGCCGTGTGCCGACATCGTACAGGCACATCAGCAGCGCTGGCGGCACCGCGTTCAAGAAAGGCTTCCCCTTGAAGAAGCCATCGTAAACTTTTGTGATGCCGTGCCGCCGCCGCATGTCGCGAATGAGAGAGCGATAGCTCTGCGGGCGGCCCTTGACAAGCGTGTTTGCCAGGTAGAGCTGCTGCCGCAGAGACTGCACCGGGTACTGCGCCGCCAACCCGAGAAACGTGGCCACGTGGCAGTACAAAAATAACATCACCGGGCCACGATAGACTCCGTCGTAGCGCAGCCAGTTGTACAGGCCGAACTGCAGCGAAAACTGCGCCGTGCGGCCAGCCAAGGCGACGAAGAAGCCGCGGTAAAGTCCCTTTAGAATTGCCGGCCGCTCTCGCACGGCGGTCACGAAGACGTCGGCGGCGCCGCGGAACTGACGTGGGCCGTTTCGCGCCTCTGCGGTGGCTCGCAGAACATCATACGGCTGCCGCAGCGTGGCGTAGACGGCGCCCGCAGCCGCACCCGCCACGAAGCCGCGCTGCTTATTCGACCACGTCGGCGCAAGCTGCTCGAGCTGCTGGCGGAGTGAGACGAACAGTGCAAGACTGAAGGCGTAGTCGCCCGCGATCCACGGCACCGACCGGCCCTGCCACCATTTCGTGTGGAAGACGACACGAAAGAACTGCGCTCGCTTGTCGGACATGTAAATGCGACTTGACTCACCGGGTACGTCGCTCATGAAGTAGAAGTTCTCGAGCTTCGCGATGGGCACCGTCACCGCGGCACACGAGGCGGAGCAGGCAAGAATCACGGCGGCATGCTCGGAGGTGGTGAGCTGGGGTTCGGAGTAGCCATGCCGGTGGGCGAGGGGCTCTTGGTACGCGGTGGGGGTGCGGTGGCGGTAGGTGCTGTGATAGGCACGCGTGCTGTCGTAGCTCATCGTGCTCTTCTCGGAGTACTGCACCCGGCAGAGAGGAGAAAATAACAACACTGAATCAGAGATGAAACCTACTAAGCTAAAATTAGGTAAGTAATAAAACTCTAGCAGATAGCGTCACGCCGATAGGGGAAAAAAATAACAAAAAAGAAAAGAAAGGCGAAACGGTGTTTGCTGCTTTCCGTTGCAAGCGCAGGGAGACACCAAAGCGCTGATGTGCTGCAACGGTTCAGTTTCTCGCCTCTGTCGTTCTTTCTCGACGAGTGCGCAAAAGTCAGGAAAAGAAAAAGACAGAGGTGCATGGAAATGGGCAGGGAAAAAGAACATTTTGACGGCTCAAGAGTTCATTGCACAGGCACGAAGGCAGCTGTTCAGGAACCTTCGTGCAGAAAGTCCTTTTGTAAACAGTCACGCCAATTTTTTTTTTTTGAGGTGCCACGTCTCAAGCGTTTTCGAGAAGCGCTAAGCGTTAAGCGAGTACGGGGCTATTTCGCACTCATAAATATTGTCTCCCGATAGTCAAGCAATGAGGTTTCTAGTTGCAAAGTGTGTGTCCACGCATTACACTCTTATTTCCCCCCTTTTTTTGTACTTCTCTCCTCTCTATAAGAGTTCAGGACCCGCCGAAAAGGGGGTGATCTATTGTCCCGTCAAAGCTGCTGTACGCTCAATTGAGAAGCGCATGGAGAAACACACGCAAACACAGAAAAGGAAAGAACAGGAACAGAAGCATCTAATTTCTAGCATCTATACAGGGTTATGTAGACCCAGAAGATAACCTTCGCTACGTCGTCGCGAAACGGCAATCAGCCTCGCCGCGCAACCCGTCAAGCACCAGCAACACTTACATCTGAAAGTAGCTGCTGAACTTCTCGATGCAGCGACGGGAAATGACCTCGCCCCGCTGCGCAAACACGTCATTCAGGTAAGCCACCACGTCAAGCTCCACCTCCGCCGAGGGCCGGTCAAGCCGCCGCCCCGACGTCACGAGGTACGGCGCCACAAAGTAGCGTGATGGAGGGTGGGCCGCATCGGACCCCGACACCGCATCCCCTGTGCGCACCGGCAGCAAGCCCAGCACCTCCACGAGCCCTTGCAGCTCCTCCGGTGAGAGAGAATCGACGAGCGGGGCGGCGAGCTCGATTCGCGCCGTCGGCATCACACGCGGGTCCTCGGCGAGCGTGGTGGAGTACATGGCGTACCACGCATCCATGGCCAGCGCGGTGAGCTCGTCCTTCACCTGCAGCACCGGGTCGACGGCCTGCTCCGCCTCGGCAGCCTCGCGCTCCGCACTGCTGCGGGCAGCAGAGGCCGAGTTGCGTGCCTTCATTATGGCCTCCCGCTCGCTCTCCGAGAAGCCGGCGGCCGCCGTCGGGCCCCCCACTTCGAGCGCCAGAAAGGAATCGTAGAGCGGGTGGTCGGTGGCCACCGGCACCTGCTGCCCGCCGCTCCACCGCGTCGGGAATGGCTGGCCGTCATAGGCCCGCAGGCCGAGCGCCGTCGCCTGCCGCTGATGGGATGCCTTCAGCGTCAGCGCAAACTCAAAGTCGCGGGAGACGTCGAAGAGCTCCGCGTCGAGGGCGAGAAGCTGCCGCTGGCGGTTGCGGCGTGTCTGGAGGCGGTTGAGACTGCTGCCGCCGTCGTTCAACACTTCGGTGCGCATGTTCAGGCAGACAGGCACACGCAGCCGTGTCGGGTTCATCGCATCAGGGGCCACACGCACGCAGCTGCTCCAGAGCACCCACATGCGATTCTGGTCATCCGACTTCACGTAAAGAATGAGGCGGGAAAGGCGCTTTTTCTCCGTGGCGTAGACGTGCTCGGCGATGCTCTCGCACAGCGTGGTCACCTGGTGCTTCGTTTCATCCGCTACCAGCGTCTCTTCGCTCAGGTACGGTGCCCCGTCAAAGGTGGCGGCTCGCTCGGCGAGCGGCACGACGTGATCGGTGAGACGGCAGCGATTCGTGCGGCGGTAGACGGTGGTGATGTACGGGGTCCAGATCACCTGCAGCTGAAAGTTGTGGCGGCTCGAGCCTTCGCCTTTTGGAACCACAAACTTCTGCAGCACGCCATCTGGCTTGCGCTTCTGATCGAAGAGGAAGCGGTGCAACGAGTCAGCGGTGAGAAACTCCACATAGGTGAGCTGCTGGTCGGTAAACTGCCCCGTCTGCAGCTGCTTGGCAGACAGGACCGCCTTCCACTCCTCCGCGGCGTTCACGCTGGTGTGGAAGAACTGCGCCACGATGTCGCACCCACTCACCGTCTCCGCGAAGGTGTCGTACATCGTCTGCGCGTCCAGCATCGACCCCGGCCGCTTCACGATCTCCTTGTTCTTCATGTCGTAGGCGTACCAGGCCCGGGGAAAGTTGTGGTCGAAGACGACCGTCTCTGGCAGCAGGACGGTGGACATGGCATGCTCGCGACCCTTCACGTTCTTGTGGAGGTACTGGTAGAGTGCCGCGCAGAGCCCGTCGTCTTCTAAGGGATGTTGCTTCACCCAGTCTTTGGTGTAGCGGATCTGAATGCCGGATGGCGACTCGTAGCCGTCGCTGCACCGCGGCGCACTCGGTGGAACTGGGGCCAGACTGTGCCGCATTGTCTATGTGTTTGTTTGTGTAGCGTCTAGAGGTGTATTCGTGGTGAGTGCTGAGGCGAAGGTGTTTGTGCGTGAGATCAGCGAAGCAAATAGTGCTAAATGCACATATGCCTCTTTCCTTTATAATTTTGGCGACGAAGAAGGCAGTAGCGGCGAGCACACCCACACAAAGTGGTAGCAAAAGGCAAGAGATAGGAGAGAGGAGAGAGAGAGCGAGAGAAAAGTGGACGTTATCAGCAGCAGCGACTAGAAATTTCTTGGTTCCATAGACAAACTCACATGTGCACATCGAAAAAAAGGATACGAGAAAGAGCGCGGTGCTCTTCATCGGTACCGCATGGCTCGAAACAGCTTCTCCTTGATACATTGACTTCTCCGTTTTTGCCTGACAGAGAAGCTGAGGCGGAATAAAGAAAACTGCAGGTGAATGGGTTCTTACCTAGGCGAGGCCCTCCCATGCTCCCGCCGCGCAGAGAACGACGTTCGAGACTGCAAAAAGCGCTACTGTGCGGGCCGGCGCCTACTGCAGTAGCAATCAATTCGCGCACTCACACAGGCTCAGATAGCAGCGGCATTCCTTTCATCCCTTTTCTCTGAAAACTCTGTCTTCTGCGCAGGACAAAGCTATAAGGAGAGCGAGAAAGGTTGTCGCTACCCATGCGATCCATTTTTGTTGTTGTTGCTTTGGTATTATGTTCAAAGTCGAGCCCCTCGAAAGGAGAAGAAGTAAAAAACATGAGTGAGATAGTCGGAAAACCGAAGAGTAAAAGATCAAACACGTACACGCCCAGTCACCGACGCAAGCACCCACAGAGATACACGAGCAAGGAAAAGAAATAAATGAAAACACCAAACAACACCAACAGCACATCTCATCTATTCAACCAAAAGTGCACAGGACGGAAATTAAAGCAATCGCCACGCGCGGCGGAACGGGGAACAACAACAAATGGAAAAAAATCCCTCACACCCCACCAGCGCGTTCCACTACCTCTTTTCAAAATAAACCACGAATGCCTGCGACCTCACCAGCACACGCTGTGTTACGCGTCGTCCTCCTTCTTCATCGACAGCCGCACCGCCTCCAGCACGTCACCCGCAGTGGGTGCGTTCGCCATGTCCTCGTCAATCTCATTCCCCCTCCCCTGCCGTAGTCGTCGTCCTCGCCCTTCATGCCGTCTTCCCTGTCTGCGTCGCCGCTGCTGCCGCCTGCCGCCGCCTTTGCCACCTTCTCAAACACCGGCGAGCCCATCACCGACACAGGCGGCGTCTGCGGCGTGTCGCGGAAGAGCGACTTCGTGTCCGGCACGTACCAGCTCGTCTCCGCACCCTTCGCCATGAGGTGGTCCAGCACGCTTTCAAAGGTGCCCTCGCCCTTCAGCTGTTCGTACTTGCGGTAGAGGCGCAGGGAGGTGCGGGCGTCCTCGATGGAGTCGTGCTCGTCCTCCTGCACGCTCTCGCCCAACACGTGGTAGGCGAGGAAGCGCAGAGAGAGGTAGCGGGAGCCTGGCTTGTGGAAGATCTCCAGCGTGTCGATGATCTGCTTCCGCGGCACGGCGATGTTGCACACCCGGAAGTCTTGCGCGAGGCCGTGGCCGACAAAGACGACGCCGCCGTCCACCAGCGCGCGCAGCTTCAGGTAGGTCGACTTGAGAGAGGTGAGGCTCTTGGCCGACTCTAGCGGGTCGAGGTCGCCGGGGTGGATGCCACTGTACTGCGTCACGTAATCCTCAATCTCCTCTGGGATGTGCACGTAGTCGTCCACGATGGTGCGCTCGTCGCCGTCCTCGCTGCTGAGGATGCAGCTCACACGGGCCAGTCCCATGTGCGGCTTGCGCTGCGAGACGTAGAACATTTCGTTGCCCTCGTCGCGGCTGGCCCAGCGCAGGACGACGTACTCGGCATCGATGGCGACGAGGTCACCCGCCCGGATCTCCGTGTACGCGTTCAGCGGCGACTTGAAGGCCTGCTTGCTCGGGTCACGCAGCAGCGGACGCGAGAGGACGTCGTTCGTCAGCAGTGGTCCGAGCAGGTGCCACAGGTTCGGCGCGCGGGAGTCGTCGAGGCGGGCGTAGGGCGGCGTGGTGAGGTTGTCCAGAGCGTAGAAGGTGACCACCGCCGAGTAGGAGCGGAGGGCCGGGACAAGGCGCTCCAAGTCCTGCATCTTCATCGGCGCCGTCACCCGGTAGTCGTTCACGAGCGAGAAGCTGTCGTCCTTGATGCGCTGCTGACTGACAAAGTTACCGGTGTCCTCCACGTCGTCGGCGAGGTGCACGATGTTGCTGTTCAGCACGTAATTGTAGTCCTCCTTGCCAGCGCGCGAAATCTTGAGGCTCGTTGGCGGCTTCAGGTTGCTGTGCTCGGGGTTGAGCAGCAGCACGATGATCGGGGGTAGCCGCTTGATCTGCACCTGGTCCTTGTAGCCCTCCAGCTGCTTCAGCAGGTGCTGCAGGCCCTCGTCCACCTTCAGCGCCGACCCCGGCACCTCCCAGTAGAAGCGGGGCTCGATGTGGACACGGCCGTTGGAGGTGAACTCGGTGCCGAACAACGCGGCAATCGCGCTCTCGTACTCGGGCGGCGCCTCGTAGTTCATGAAGGGGTAGGCCTTCTGGTCCTGCAGGTCCTTGTGCAGCGTCTCCAGCACCAGCCGCTGCGCCAGGTGCATCTTCGCGACGGCGTCGTCCCTGTTCTTCGGCCGCTGGAAGACCTCCGCGCTCGTGAAGGAGCGGATCTGCCGCATCGTGCGAATGAGGTGGGCGACCTGCACGATCGGCGGCAGCGCCTCCCCCTTCAGCCCCATCACGCTGGCCGCCGTCGTGAGCATGTTGGCGAAGATGAAGGCGATCTCGCACGTCATGCAGAACTCCCGCTTGCAGATGTGACGCAAGATCACCTTGCGAATCGGGAACTCCGGCGGCTGGCAGAGGTAGAGGGACTGCAGGAGCGGGGTGATCCAGCACTCGGGGAAGCTGTTGTCCACGCCAATAACGCGCTGCGCGACTTCGTTGTAGCTGCGCCAGTCGAGCTTGTGCTGCACGCTGTAGCACACCTGCAGCGAGTCCTCCATCGGGCTGTACTCGCCGCCGCCGCCGACACGCGACGACTTGTGCTTGCGCTTCATGTCCTTGCGCATCTCCAGCAGCAGCTCCTGTGCGTTGCCCGGGTCGTCGCCGAGGTTGTTGTTGAAAGGGTAAGGGTTGGGCAGGATGGCGCTGAGCTTGTCCTTCGGGTCCGGCAGGTAGCTGTCGGCGCGCACCAGGCCCCACTCGTTCGGCACCAGGCTGTGGGAGTCGTAGTTCACACAGCGCAGCTTCTGCGGCACGGTGAGAATCATGTAGTCCTCCTCCGGCCAGTTCGACGCAAGGGTGCCGAGGTCTGCCGCATCGTCGAAGCCGTCCGCGATGTT
Source organism: Crithidia fasciculata (assembly GCA_000331325.2). Classification (NCBI taxonomy): domain Eukaryota; phylum Euglenozoa; class Kinetoplastea; order Trypanosomatida; family Trypanosomatidae; genus Crithidia; species Crithidia fasciculata. The sequence continues at coordinate 411,922 of CM003433.1, forward strand.
CGGCTCCTCCCAGCTGCGGTGGTAGACGGGGTGCTTCGGCCGCACCGGCTGCACAAACGTGGACATGACGTAGTCGTCCCGCGTGGCGGGGTGGGCGAGGGCGTAGAACGATCCCTTGTCGTTGCCAATCGCAGCGCACATGCTCGAGGGTGAGATGGCCACGGCGGTGCAGGAGCCCTCACTGAGCGGCGAGGAGGAGAAGATGGGCTTCTCCTGGTCCAGCTGGATGATGTGGAAGCCCTGCGGCGAGAGGAGGAAGGCGCGGTCGCTGGAGAGGCCGAAGCCGTCCTGGTAGCGCCGCATCTGCGTCACGTTGCCAAACGGAATGTCCTGAATCGTGGTGACCACCTCGGACATCTTGCGCACGTCGAATACCTTCACGAAGGACGTCGCCGACCGCTCCGAGTAGGCGGCCATGACGGTGTTGCCGAACACCTCGAGCGCCATCACGCGGTTGCGGGACGGCGCAGCGTGGCCCACCGTGGCCAAGTCCGACGCACTGCGCACCACAATCGCACCCGAGGCGCTGCCGGTGGCGACCCACTGATCGCACTGCTTCAGCGCCACCACCGACGGCTCCTCCATGGCAATAGTGAGTTGGTCCGTCTCCTGGTCGTTCAGCTTGAGTCGGGTGAGGCCCGCGTTGCCGGTGAAGAACATCACGCCGGTGTTGTTGTTCGCCTGGAAGAGGTCGATGTAGTTCTGCGAGGCGGTAGGCTGCGGGAGGCACATCATCAGCACGCCACCACGCTTGTAGCCCCGAATTACTTCTCTGTCCGCGACGGTGACCATCCGCTCGCCGCCCATGTTCAGGAAGAAGATGTTCGACGCGGGACGGCTGGAGACGGAGAAGGCGGAGTAGTTCACCCACCCAGGCGCCTCGCCCTGCGCCTGCGACTGAAGGGAGAAGCTCATCAACGTCCCGAAGGCGTCGCACACCCACAGCAGCTCCACATCCGGGTCGAACTCGACGGCGGTGATGCCGCCCACCGAGGCGGTGGCATCTCCCCGGAACTTCCACGGCGCACTGCCTTGCGAGCTGAGACTCATCCTGCCGCGCCGTGCGTTTCTATGTGCCCCCTGCTCCTGACTCTTTCTCTCTCTTGATCACCGGTCGTACTCGAGCAGTCGGGCCGGTGTGAAGAAGAGGGGGAGAAGACGGAGGGGAGGCGGAAAGGACAGTGGAAGAGAGTCAGCAGGCGAAGAGAGGGCTCCGAAGAGAGCGAGCGAACAAACAAATAAAGAAAGAAAACAGATACGGGGATGAAGTCAAAACAGCAGAAAAAAGATAAATCAGAAAAGTTAAAATAAAAAATAATGTTGATGGAGTTGCCTCCAGTTTCCCCGCTGCTCTGTCGAGATGGACGCTCGCTCTCTCCACTGTCGATCAGCTCCAATGGAGCGAGACAAACACAGCGCAGCACTCACGGAGAAGAGAAATGCAAAACCAAACAACAACAAAAAAAAAAGAGACAAACACGAAAAAGAAGTAACTTATCCTACTGCTGCTAACCGACACGCTTTGTATCGAGGTGTCGGAAGGGAAAAGTGTGTACGAGAAGGTGCGTGTGCAAATGTGGGAACGAAGTGATTACCGTTGCATTGGCAATGTTGAGTAACAGCAGCACAATCAAAGCATCGGCGAGAGAGAGAGAGAGAGAGCGAATGAAGATGAAGCGAAAAAGAAGAAGTAGTGGAGGTGATTCGACTGCGTCGTCAGGCCACTCACTCTGCGCCAGCCCGCATTTTTTTTTCCTCCTCTCTTTGGTGCGAGTTAATTAAATTTATGCAGTGGCAGGATTGTGCAACAACCGAGAGGCACGCTTGCATCGCGCTGCTTCAATTCCTTTTTCTTCTCTTTAGGTGTTTCTATTCCACTTTCTCTTGCAAGGCAGCACATCAGCATCTAGAAGAGACGTGCGACTGAGGATGCCTTTATGTTGAACCTGTGACTGAACGACGAGCAAGCGGCAACTAAACACAACAGAAACACACCCATACACACCCTCACGCACACATCACTGACGATGCCTCTCTGTTTTACCCAGACTTTTTCTGGCTTCCGCGTCGCCATGAGCTGCCAACAACAGAATAATCCACTCTTAAAATAGGAAAGAGAAAAGAAGGGCTTGCCCTATTCTGTGAACCAATGCAATGAAGAGACAATGAGGAGGGGGACGAAGAGCGAGGCGCGCAGAAAGAGAGGCAGGAAAGAGCAAACGACACAAACTCGTGGATCATGGAGAAAAAGAAGCACTTTGTTTCCTTTTCGTGCCCCTATTTTGCGTTCATCTTTTCTCCGTACTCTCTCTCTCGCAACTTCTCCCCATCCCCACCCCTCAAACCATATCCTCACCACTTACCCACGCTTATGCACCCGTGGAGGCCGCCTTCTTCGCGCGACTCACCTTTCGCGGCTTCTGCGGCGCTGCCAGCGTCGCGGCCGGCGCTGCATCCGACGCCGCCGCTGCGCTGTCCACCGGCTGCTGCTGCGTCTCTACCTTTTTGTCTGGCCCCGCGAAGGCCCGCACACCGCTGTTCGGGTCCTTGCCGTGGTGCCTCACACAGTGCTTGTGCAGCGCGTCTTGGCTTAAGAAGCCGCGCTTGCAGTGCGGGCACTCACACGTGACGCTCACACCCAAGTCGGCCAGCTGCATCCCCTTGTGCATGACCTTCACGTGCTGCTCGAGGTGCGGGCTGGTAGTGAAGACGCGCTTGCACGCCGGGCAGGGGAAGAGCTGAGCCACGGCGTCGTGCTTCTCGCGCTGGTGACAGCCCAGACCGCCAGGAGTAGAGAAGCCACACTCGCACTCGTCACACCACCACCGCTCCTTGACCCGGAAGACCGGCAGAGTGGGACTGGCCGATGCCTCCGCAGGAAGAGCAGCAGCATCGTCGACTGCGGACTCGCTACTTTCCATCCCGAGAAGCTGCTTTACCTCGACACGCTTTGCGTGGCTGCTCCACAGGTGCGTCTGCAAGCGAACGGCGTTGAGCGTCTTGAAGTCGCAGTGAGGGCACGAAAAGACAATCCGGTTCCTTTGCTGCTGCATCATGCGCTCCGCTTCATAGGTGGCGTCGACGGTGCGGTGGCGGAAGCGGATGTGGGCAAAGAGGGCGGAGGGCAGCGTGAAGATTTTAGACGATGTTTTGCAAAGGTCACACGCGACGCTGATGGTGGTCGGCTTGGCGCCGCTCTTCTCCTCTGACGCGTCCTTCTCAGATGTGGCCGCGGGTGTCGAGGAGGAGAGCGTGCGGATATCCACCTTCGCGATCGGCAGCGACCCATCATCATCCTTGATGGGGACCGGGGGCGGTGCATGCTTACCCTCCAGGTGCTGCAGAAGGTTGTTCTCCGTCGAGAAGACGCGAGTGCACAGCTCGCACGGAAAGTGACCTTCGCGGAAGAAAGGCAGGGCAGCCGTCGCCGCCGCCGGGTCGCCTCCGTCAGCTGCAGACGCGATGGACGGCGGCTCCCTCGTTCGGTACCGCTCCCCACCGGGCACGCTGACACCCGTCTGCAGCGGTGCCATCGGGATCGCCACCATGTCGCCCTCCACGACGGTCTTCACGCCGGCCATGCGTCGCGACGGGACGAGCGGGACGGCCGTCGCGGGCTTGCTGGGTAAGCCACGTGCTGCCAGCGCTGCCTCCGCCGGCTCCCACGCTGTCGCAGATGCAGCTGCGGGCTGCTGCGGGGAGGGTGAGGCGGCAGTGCAGAGCGGCACGAGCGTCTCCACCTCGTCGAAATCCAGCTTTGGGTGGCTCTTCGCGACGTGCAGTAGAAATGCGTCGCGTGTGGCGAAGGGGGCACGCTTGACGGTGCACCAGTTGCAGATGTAGGCGCCACTGGCTGTGATGGTTGGCGCCAAGGCCCGCAGCGTCTCTTCCCCGAGAGCGGCCTCGCCGTCTAAAGGAGGCGCATCTCCGACCTTCACCGCCGCCACTCTGGCTAGCGTGGAGCGCTGCGTCTGCGGCGTGCTGCTCGGGCTCGTCAGCGGAACACCCACCACCTGCTTGTACAGCGCCAGACGCGCGCTGCACTGCGCCGTCCAGTAGTCCACGTCTTCGTCCTTGTGCACTGCGGTGATGTGCAACAGCATTTCGGTCATGTGCAGCATCTTGAGGCACATGGGACACTCGGCGTAGCTCAACGTCTCGTGTGACAACCGAGTTGCGAAAGGAAGCGTCCTCCTGTGCACTGCCACCCGCGACGACGGCGACGGCGTAGAAAGCGGACCAGAGGCGGAGGTGGCGGCGGAGCGGACAGCCAGACAGAGCGGCGACGTCGCTGCTGTTGTTAAGGCCGTTGTGCTGCCGCCGCTGTGACATGCGCAAGAGGCACGAAGAAGAAGAGGGGCGGTGGCGGCGGCGGCGTGGCGCCGTGCGAGGAGACCCCAACTTCTCTGCCTCATCGTGCCCCCCGTGACGTTCCTGAGGCAAGAAAACTAAAAAAAGAAAAAAAAGGAAATACCCTGAAGCTCACCACACAATTTCACCACCCATGAATAAAAAGAAAAGAAAAAACTACACGCACCCAGACTCAGAGAAGCCGCACCTCTCTCTTCTCCCCGGGATACTTAAAAAAGGAAATGAACCGCGTGTATGCAGCAGGCAGCGACTCTGCGAGCAGGAACAGCAAAAGACGAGAGAGAGAGAGAGGTAGAGAAGAAGAGGAGAAGCGGGAAGAAATTAAGCAGAGTTTAGAGCTTATTTTAATTACTCGTGCGCCGTGACTTGCAAGTTGAGGAAGGACGCAGCTTCCAGAAGGCAGCAGAGAAGGACTTCGGTGTTATATGAGCGTGAGGAACAAGAAAAGGCAGCACTCACGCCGATTGGTTAGAGCGACGTGGTCTCGGAGGAAGAACACAGACGACGCATGCTGCCGTAACCTCGCTCTCTCTCTATCCGGCCAAGTAAGCGCAAATATTTATATATTTTTCGCTTTCTTCCTTCTCTGTCCTTCCCTTTCCCCAGTACTGTATTGTCTGTGCTGATGTATTCGATCGTGTAGGACCAGTGGCGAAAGGCAACTCTCTTCCAGAGGGCAAATGGAAGGGAAAGAGAGAGGGAGCCAAATAGAATACAGCGTTGAGCAAGAAAACAAACGTAAAAAATAATAATAACAACGGGCGAGAGAGAACACGAACAGACAAAGTAGAAGAGATGAGGCGTATTTGAAAGAGATAAAGGCAAACACAAAAAAACCCGAAGAGTAACATAAGCGGGACCTTAGCCTCATCAGACGCGTGAGGATTGTAAATTTTTTTTTTTCCTCTCGCAGTTGTTTCTGCGTTCTCAGCCATCAGAAGAAGCAGCAGGCAGACCAAAACGCAAGCATTGAGAGCCGTGACATGTGTGAGCGCTAGCAATGCAAACAACGATCTACTCAAGGTACTCCCACGACTCGGAGTCCGACACGGGCACCCCCGCCCCAGCCCGTCGCCCCTCACCGTCCTTCGTCAACCGCAGCGTCCGCCGCTTCGGCGGAGGTGCGTTGGACGCCAGCGGGATGCCCCCAGCGGCGCCGTTGGTACTCGGCCCACCACTCTCACAGCTGGCCTGCAGGGGCGAAATAAAGGTTGCCTCGCCAAAGGTTCGCCGCTCCTGCCGTGTGCGCACCAGCTGCTCAAAGTCGCGACGCGTGCGCTGCGCCTCCACGTGGAGAAACTTGGTTGAGAGGTGACTTTCTAAAGCCGCCCACTCCGCGCGCGACCGCACGGCAAAGGCGAGGAAAAGCGAGGTGTCCACGCGGGACCAGTGCACGCAGCGGACGTCTCGCAGGCTCGGTGTGACGCTGGCTAAGGCCGCTCCGGCGTCGTCAAGCAGGGCGGGGTAGGTGTGTTGGTGCGGGTCGAAGTAAAAGACCTGCGTCTGGTTATGCGCGAAGAAGTAGTAGCTGCGACCTGGGATGCCGCCCACCACGCCGAGGCACTGCGGCTGCTCCATCAGCTTCTCGATTTGCAGGTAGCTCTCTTGGTTGAGGTGCGTTGCGGCACTCACGCGGACAGAGGCCAGAATCAACACCACCTCCGCTCCCTCCTTGAAGCTGCGGTGTACCTCGTCAGCGTAGATAGATGCATTGCTCGACGTCACCACCGAAACACGCGTCTCGAGCTGGCGCGTCTTGACGGCATCCCGCATCGTCTGCTTGATGGCTTCGCAGCCCTGCGAGGGGCTCCAGTACTCGGCGCGAAAGGCCCGTCGATCCCACACTCTGCGGATCATGTTATGCAATGAAAACGGCGCCGTCTCGGCGCTGTGGTCGTAGAAGAGCGACAGCTTGCGGTCGGCGGGGTGGCCGTACACGGCAAGGAAGTGCGCCAGCAGCATCTGCGAGGTGCGCAGGAGGCAGCCCCATCCCTGGTCGGTGTCGATGGGCCGGGAGACGGCCGCGATGGGCTCGAAGGCGTCGCGGTAGGTGAAAAGGTGAAATTTGTTGTGCAGCGCCGTCTCGAGGTCGTCTTTGCACTCAACGACGGCGCCGTCCGAGCTTCCAACGATCTGGAGCGGGAAGAGCGGCTCGGTGGGGAAGAAGGAGTCCCACATCCCCTGCATGTAGCGCATCATCGGTGAAAAAAAAGGAAAGAAAAGAAAGTGTGGCAAGCGCAGCAACGAGCGCCGCTGTTGGGGGAAAATAAAAGGGGAGAGGAAAAAGTAGAGAGTGATAGAGGACCGAGGAAAAGGCCTTGTTGAGCAGAGGTGAGAGAGAGAGAGAGAGAGAGAGAAAGAGAAAGCAGCAACAACCAAAACAGATATAGGAAAATGAAGTTGGAGAGTAAAAAAGAAAAAAAAAGTAAATGAAGCGAGGTGCTAAATACTCTGGCCGAAAAAACAACAAAAAAGAGAGTGTGTGTGTGTGTGCAACGCTGGAAAGACTGTACAGGCCCCTGATATTTCACGCTGTCGATAGATCCATATTCAGCGAGTGACGTAGCAGAATGATGGGAGGCGAGAGACTTCACGGATGGCGGTGGTGGTGTGAAGAAATAAAGACAAAGGGAAAGAAAGAGAGAGAGAGTCGTAGAAGCGAGGAGGTTGGCAGGGCTGTGTCAGCGCACTCTCAGCTGCAGCACGATGGAGGAACACCGTGCATGTGTGTGTACCTGCTTTGGACGACAAGAGTAAGAGAGGGAGTGTGTATGTGTCTTGGCGTGAAACACTCACACGTTTAGTAGGAGAAAGAAGGCTTTATGTACGTCATGAACCTTTCTTGTCGTTATCATAAAGCTTCACTCGATGTGAACAGTTCTATTGTCATCAACATGAGTGGCACTTTGGTTTGCGTGCGATACGTCACACTTCTTTATTACACCGCCTTTTGAGTTGCAGCTTTAGTCCACAACTTCTTCTTTTCTAATTTTTTTTTATGCTTGTGAGATGCCTTCTCTCGCCACCAACACCAACAACAGAGAAGAGAGAAGCCACTGTAAAGAGAGAAGGAAAGAGAGAAGAGAGGGGAGGCATCCAAACGAGCCGCCCGCTTGCATGCCCTGCACCAGCACCAGCAAAGACAATATCCACTACAACACCAATAAAAAACAAATTACGCACACAGAAAACCAGTGCTAGAACGGCATGCGTGCGCTCGGAAAGAAAGAGAGAGAGAGAGAGAAAGGTGAAACACCAGAGTCGCCTTCTCAGTGCGTCGTCCACACACCACTCCCATCCGCACCGCCACAGCTTCCCTCTCTTACTCGTTGGGGTTAAAGAGAAATTCCATCTGGTGGCGGTGGCGGGGAAAGAACTGGCCAGAGAGTCGCGAGCCTGTGCGGTGCGTGTTCACGTAGGAGGTGTGCCAGCGCCGCGCGGGGACGCGGATGTCACGGCCCAGCGCGCACGCCACGCACCACGCACGGCCGTCCTTGGAGTAGAACTTGTTGTGCATGATGCGGTACTTGCAGTTCCAGCACTTGAAGCACTTCACATGAAAGAAGTAGCCCTGCGTCGTCGGCACCCGGGCGTTGCCGGACGGCACCCAGACGTAGCTGTTCACCGCGTCCGCCTCGATTGGCTTGTCGCAGTTAAAGCAGCACGCCCCCTCCGGCACCGTCATCGGCTTGTCCACGTCCTCGTTGTACGCCGGGAAGTGCGGGCGTGACCGCGCCTCCTCGTGTGGGACGGCGGTGAGGTGGTGTGCCTTGGACTGCATCCACCACCGCCGGCTGTGCTGGGTGCGCACCTTGTGGCCGGAGGCGGGCTTACCGTGCATGCAGCGGGCGGGAGTCTGGAGCGCGGTGGCGCAGGCGAGGGAGGCAGAAAGAGGCGAGCACGTTGCTGGTGCTGCGAGGCTGCGTGGCAGCACGGCTTGGAGAGCGCGCTTCATCGAGCTAGTGAAGAAAAACAATAAAAGAGAAAGTTTGTTTCGAAAAAAAAAGGAAGTTGACAAAGCAGCGTGTGCTTTTACGTTCCGCTTCGTCGCTTGAGTGAAAGGAGTGGTACCGACAGTACAAGTGATTTGACACCAACGCTCTCGTCTTTCTCGCAACTCTTACTCACACACACACTTTGGTAAAGGAGTCGCGACATTCAAGGAGGGCGAGCAGAATATGAGCGAAGAAGAAGAAAGCAACGCGCACACACACGAGACGTGTGAGAAGAACAGTAAGAGAGGAGGAGTTAAGAATAATAGAGAGAGTGTGTGTATGGCGAAGGAGTGCTGAACTCCTAAACTCATTGCACAGATCCAAGAGGGTGAGGCAGAGGGGACGCTTGACCTCCTACAAAGCCACCCAATAGCTTTTTTATGCGCCAACGCAATCGGACGGTGATATTCGCAAGGCGTCAGCGGCGGCATTTAGGCTGAAAGTCGACCTTCTCGACCGCCACCAACGACGGACACCAGGCGCGGAAACCTGCAAAAAGAAAAGGAGAAAAAAAAAAGCACGTGCCTCTGCCATGCTTGGTCTCACTGGAGGTACAGCACGCCGTCAAGTTGTCTTTGTTTATCAACGCAGGTTTTGAAGTCTCTTAGAGGTACAAAAACGAGCATGAAGGTCATGAAAAAAAAAAGACGGGAGGTGCGGCTGTTTGCGATTTTGGGACGATTCGCTGTTCACGAAGGACAAAGAAAAAAAAAAAGAGATGAGGAAAGAAGTTCTGCAGCCGCAACACTCACCGTGTATCTGAACTAATGAGAAGTGATCAAACAATTACACTAAAGAAAGGGAGGAGGAAAGATGAAGTTAAGATGGCAATATGGTGGCGCGGGCACAACGCTCACGAGGACAAACCATCTTGAAAAAAAAAGGAAAAGATACAAACGAAAAAACAACAACAGCACGAGAAACAAATCTGTAGAGGTTGAAGAGAGAAAAAGAAGAATGCACATATACACACACACACGACGCTAGAATTCAAGTGCTATTGTAAAGTACTGTATATCAGTATTATTGTTTTTTTTTTAATTATTTTAAAGACCATTTCAGTCGTTGAAGAAATATTTTAAAAGTCTTCGTCTGAAGAGAGCGTCTTCACCTGCTCGTACGAATAGAGCCGCCACGGCAGCGGGTGCAGTGTGGGAGCATGCTGGCTGGTGCCGTGCAGGAAGGCGAGCATGACAGACAGCATACCGAGAAACAGCGCGATCACGAAGGTGCTCAAATCTTGCAGGGCACTCGGTGCCCCTGTCGACACAAAACGCGCCGAGGCACGCCGCAGTGTGATGCGCAGCACTGGAGAGGCAGCAGAGAAGGAGGAGGGCGACACGCTGGCGGGAACACGTAGGTAGGAGTAGGGCCACGTGGTGTAGGGCACCGAGGCCTCCCTCGCCGCGGTGTCGGCGCTCGTCACCTGGAACGCCACAACACACGACTTTGTGGAAGACGCGGAAAGATTCACCGACAGCACGAAGGTGTCCAACGCAGAGCCGGCGGCCCACGTGAAGCTCCGCTCGCCACTGCCACCATCACCGTTGCCGCAGTTTAGCGTCGCCGCCACAGTGGCACTGCGCAGCACGTAGGCAAGATAGGCGAGGTGGTACTCCGTTAGCTGACCTATCCGCAGCAGCGAGTCGACAGCGAAGGAGGTGAGCAGCGCGTACCCACGCACCCCAACGGTCAGGACAGTCTGATCTGTGTAGAGAGCCGAGTTGTTCTGCAAGGTGAAGTGGTCGCCTGTCAACGGCGGGGCACGGAGGCGCAGGGCGTAGAGGTGTCGAGGTGTGTAGGTCGGCGCGGAGAGCAGCACGTCACTCCCATCTGCATCCCCAGCACTCGAAGAGGGAGAAGAGAAAGGCAGGTCACCGGTGCGTGCGGCAGCCCTCACCGCACACGTTTCCCCGCCTAGCCCTGTCGTGTAGTGAATCGCGACAGACGTGTTCAGAGAGACCGGAAAGATGGCCGTCCACTCACTTGAGCTGCTGCTGCTGCTGCTGCTAAGCCCGTAGAGACATGTCACGGCAGCCGTCAGCGATGAGGTAGGCGTAGAGGCTGCATACCACCCCAAAGGAATTTCTGAAGTGGTCGTTGTCGCGGCGCTGGTGCTGTTGTTGCTGGTGCTGTTGTTGCTGCTGTCGCCCACGCTAACGACATCGTCATCCACAAAGAGCGTGCTCACCGGTGTCAGCGCTGTCTGCGGCTGCGATGGCCCCTGCGTCCGTCTCTGGCAAATAGTGGCGCGTTGACTGGTAGCTGGGTCTGTGTGTACCACCCGCACTCGTTGAGGGACGCAGGTACACGCACAGTTCTGTCCTTCCGCACTTTGAGTCGCTGCGGTGCTCATGCTCGTGTAGCTGCCCACGACGCAAACGTCACACAGTGTGTCAGGCAAGGAGGTGGGCAGGCGGCCAAAGCCTGGGCGGCACACTCCATCAAGCCCTTGCGTGCCGCGCAGGGCCAACGCGTTCAGAGCAGCGCTGATGTTGGCGGTGACAAGCGGAGTGGCTGCTGTGCACGCCGCCAACTCAGCCACCGACGTGAGCTGGGCGACACGTTGACCCTCCGCTGCCGCCGCTGCGACGGCCTCCGTCTGCCACAGCGCCTCTGCTGATCCCAAAGTATCCGCGAGTGCGTCTAGCAGTGTTGGCGTTGTCGTGATACGCGTCACCATCCCTGGCAGGTAGTCGTAGTACAGCGGAAGCAGAAGTACCTGACCATTTTCTTCTGAGGATGCAGATGCGGTGGACCGTGGGAAGACGAGCGACCACTGCTCTGACGGGACGTATCCCGCCACCCACCCACCGGCGGAAAGGAAGAAGGAATCGCTGGGAGACGGTGTGGCTGTGGTGGCGGTGGTGCTGGCCTGCAAGTCCGCCGCTGCTGCTACTGCTGATGTTGACCACGGTGATGATGACGATGAAGCCCAGAGCTGCACGTCGACCACCACCGGCGGACCAAGAGCTGTGGTGCGATCCAAGAAGAAGGTGATGGCGTTGGTGGCGCGGTTGAAAGCTGCACGGTAGCTCGAGGACAGCAGGGGTGGGTCGGAGCTGTCTTTCCACGGTGCCCAGGCCCACGCCGTGCTCACCACGACGAGCGACGACGGGGCAGCGGGGGAGGGCCGCGCTGATGTGTTGAGCAGCAGCCACAGCGAGAAGGTCGTGGACGACACCGGGTCGTCTCTCCCGCTTGTGTGGCTCAGCGAAGACACCACGTACCACGACAGGACGCGCTCGGCGTCTCCTGACTGAGAGTTGCTGCGGTTGGCAGACGTGCTGTGTAAGGCAAGCAGCTCATGAGCGACGGTCGTCGTCGTTGTTGACGTAGTGCTCGACGACACGCCACTCTGCGCCACTTGCGTGCTGCGCAACGCCGCGTGCATTGCGTACAGCAGCGTCGCGTTCAGCCGTACATCGACGTCCCACGTGGCGCCGTTGTGCGAGGCCAGGGCGACAGGCGCAACAGCCGAGGACAAAGCGTCCGCAGTGAGAGCGGCGGTGCTCACTGCTGCGTTAACATCCGCAATGACGAAAGGCAGAGACGGTGGCGCCATCCCCACTCGCTGCAGTGCCGCCAGCGTCACCGCCGACGACGTCGCACGGTGCAGCAGCGTAAAGGCACAGGAGCGAGGAGCATCCGTGGCCCCGCTGCCAACCAGCGCGTAGAGGCGCGTCCGCGTGCGCACTGGTAGCGACGAGGGAAAGAGAGAGTCTGGGCCTACACACGGCGACAGCCCACCTCCGTTGTTGACGTTGGTGTTGCCGGTGGCAGAGGTGTTATAGTACATCCCCATGACCGAGACGCAGCTGAAGTCCATTGGTGCCATGAAGGGGTTCGCACAGACGTAGCGACACACCGACGTCGGCCCGCTCTGTCCGCCGCTGAGGCTCCCGGCGAAGACCGCGTCGGGTGGTCGAGACGGGCAGCCATGCATCAGCCCATCGCCTGGACAGTACACCGGCGTGGGAGCAGCACTGAAGGATGTGGCGCTCGGCTCAGCAATTGTCGCACACGCAGCGGGGCACGTGGCACACGTTGCGCTGGTTTCCTCGACGTACGTGCCAGCTGCACACTCGTAGCCCACCGCCCACTCAACACGCTGCACGGCAGCTGGTGGGGCTGCTGTGCAAACCTCGGCGTCCGTCGGCGGCGTCGTGGCGAAAGGGGTGAAGACAGAGCTCTGTGCTGTGAAGGGCAGCGTAGTTTCCTGCACCAACGCCCACTCCAAGACTTCGCGAGCAGCGCCATGTGTGGGAGGGAGTGTTATAGCAGACTCGTACCGCGTCATGCCCTGTACACCACCGTCACCATCCGCACTCGGCGCGGCTGCCAGCGCGTCAAGGTCGAAGAGCGTCGTGGGGCGTGTGAGACTGCCGATATCTGCATCGCGCGTCTCCAGAAAGACACGCACGCAGTCCGTTGGCGAAACGATCGCGATGGACGTGAGCGGTTCGGCAGGCTTTAGAAAGGCGGAGAGGCAAGACAGAAGCGCACGTTCCGCTGCAGCGGGCAGTGTGTTCAACAGCGCCGCAACTTGCGCTTCGCTGTCCTTCTGAAATGCCAGCGCCTCTGCAACCACTGTGAGTGGTGTTGCGGTTGCCGCCTGCATGGTCTGCCACGCCCACGAGTCGGAGGAGTTCGCGGCCTCGACCCACACCGAGGTGACGGCATGAAGAAAGGGTCGGTCAAGAAGCGCCGTTACGGCAAAGAGGTTCGTCGTCGTCACGCAGTACACGCCACGCAGCAGCTGCACGGTCAACTCGCCTGATTGTGTTTTTCCACCGCTGCCGGTGCTGCTGCTGCTGCTGCCGGTTTTCACATCGATACTGCGAAGGCGGTTCAACACCGTCTCTAAGTCTGTCATTGCAGCTGTCATGAACGCTGATAGCCTTGCAACCGTCAGCTGCGCTGGATCGTGGCGCAGCTGCACCCACGCATCCACCAGCGGACACGCCGTTTGCTGAGTTGGACCCGGCATCCCAGTAATCGATGCAGTGGTGTCGACCGGCGGCGCTGTGGCTCCGACGGTGAGGGTGGTCACGGCGTACCGGTAAAAAAGGTCCCACTTACGCCGCAGCTGCGGCCCGTACACGTTCCACAAGTAGCGGTTCCACTGCGTCGCAATCGCCAGCTGCATGTCAGCCACCTCATCTGCATCGGCAGGGAGCGCCGCGGTGCTGCTGCCGCTGCTGTCGGGGAAGACGCGTCGGGCCTGCAGGGCGGTCGCAAGGACGTCGAGTGAGCGAGGGACGACAGTGCGCAGCCACGCTCGCTGCGGCAGGAAATCGTTGAGGAACACTGAGAAGAGTTCGGCGCCACTTAAGCCAGCACTCGCTGCTGTGTCGGATACCAGCGAGATCTGCACATCCGCTGCCCTCCATTCATTGTCTAACGCGTCATCGCTTCCTCCGGCACACTGCGCCTCGTTTGAGATGAGCGCCGCAGCGCATTCTTTCTGTGTTGTGGAAGCGGTTGAGGACGTCGTTACGTAGCACCCCTGCTGGAGGCTGAGCTGGCCCACCGCATGGGCTGTCGACTGCTCCGCGGCGACGAGGTACAAGGGGCTGAACTGCACGTCGAACATCGCGAAAGTGAAGGGGGCAGTGAGAAGGGTGGACGAGGAGCGTGTGCGGAGACACACGGCTCGCAGCGTGCTTGTGGCGTTGACCGTGTGTCCGTCCATGGCGTAGGCGTATCCCCCTGTGCTCCATGCCGGTGCGAGTACCGCTTCAGTCAATTGCATGAGATGCGCGAAGAGAGAGGAGTTGAGGGATGGGGTTTCAGTGGCAGCGGCTTGACAGAGGCTGAGGCACCACAACAGCAGCGCGAGCAGCACGACGAGACGCGTCATGGAGCGGTGCATCTTGGCCGTCTTCCCAGACGGGCAGCTGGAAAAAAAAAGTAGGAAAGAAAAAATAGTAAATATAGAAGGAGATAAGAAGTACTGTGAGATGAGTGGGAGAAAAGAACAACAACAAAAAGAAAAACAAAGGGAATTCTGGTCTTCTTGTGGTACTCAAGCCGCAAAGGAAAAAATAGGCCTGCAAACCAAAAGTGCCGTGAACTGCGATGGAGATGAGCAGAGCGCAGTCACGTCGTCGTCACCACCCGACCCACCGTCAGCAAAGAGGCGGAGCAGAGAGAGGAGAAAGTAAGAGTAGACGAGCGAGAAAAGAAGTACAAAAAGGAGCTGAGAGTAGTAACAAAAAGCTAATTTTATATATGTAACCAAGAAAAGGGGGCATCCGAGGAAAGTCTTTCTCTTGACTGATTTGTCCGTCACCCGATGCGGTATATTGATGGAGGTAAATTCTGAAGATAAGAGGAAGAGGAGAGAAAAAAAAAGGGGTGGGGAAGTGCGATCACACGTGCACCGACACACTTACACGCACATGCACCGAATACCCGTCTGCAATATCTGATGAAGGTCTGGACGGCAGCACAGGGAAAATAGAGGGAGAAGACAGAGAGGTAAGCAGGAGGAGAAGGATGAGGTGGTAGGAGAGAGGAAGGCTCGCGTCCACGTACAGCAGCAATGCTTTCACTACTTTATGCCTTGTTTGACGACTTGGCAAAGACCGATCCTTGCTAGCACACTAACGCGCACTCTTCAAACCTCGCGCGTGTGACCGCTGACGGCTTCTAACCGCCGGTTCTCTCCTCTTCCTTCTGGCCGGCGAGGGATGCGGTCTGCTACGCGCCATCCAAGACATGAAAGGGGGACAAAAGGGGTCAAAAGGCGGAAAAAAAAAACTCGCTTTTCTCAACTGGCGCTGCGCGAAGCTGCCCATATTTTCCAAGTTTTAGTCTGTAAATTGAACTTTTTTTTTGTGTTACTCTCACAGTGAAGACAGAGAGAGAGAGAGAGCCGCTGAATAAAGAAACTTGTGCGGACAGCCAACATTCAAGACCCGACGACCGGCAACGCCAGGCACGAGACCAACGGTGATGGTGGAGTGGGCGCGCATGATAGCTGCTCGCCAGACTCCCTGAGACCGCACTCGGTGCAAGCAAGACAAAGAGCACCGCTCGCAGAATGCCGGGGAGAGAGGACAGAACAAAGAGAGAATTAGTCTGGAGGCGTCACAAGCAGAGACCACGACACACCCTCTCTAACACAAACATATAAACACGGAATGAACGCAACAGGGGGATGAACCTTCGCAACACATTGAGCACCACTGGGTCAATGCCCATGAGCAATAATCCAAACAAGAGAGGAATACACACACAAACGCACACACACATGCGAAAGGCGCCAAAGCACAGCAAACAAGGAAGACGACGTCTGTGTCGGATCTAAAGAGGAAAAAAGAGAATAAAAAGTCGGCAACAAAGATGCCCAGCACAACAATTGAAACGCTTAGGTGAAGAGGAAGAAAGCACGCATTGGGAAAAAAAGGGGGTAAAGGGACAAAGGAAGCAGATGTTGGCCTGAAAGACACGTAACACCTGCACTGGAATCCGATATAAAAGAGAGTACGAGTTCAAAAGAGAATAAAGAAACACCCAGAGAATGACAGAGCGGCAACGCCTCAGGAGTGCATCTCGCGTGCAGAGTGTTGTCACATGCTTCAAACAAGTGCCACAGTGTAAGTCGCTAAATTATGGTCGAAATGACGAAATGCAACAATGTGGGTGAGACGCAGAAGCAGGAGGCTGCATCAACCTGAGTGAAGGGGAAGGAAAGGTACACGCGTGCAGAAAATGCCTACTGTCTATGACTTTATAAAGCAGTCAACCTGCCTGCTTCACCCACTTGTCAGACATTTTTTTTTCTCCGTCGCTGTGTGTCCAATGTCGAGTGCTCTATGTGCCCACACAAAGCCGGGAGAGAAAAAAAAGTATAATTTCCCAACCGGGCTTATTACCACCACTGTTAGGATCTCACAACAGCCGTTGTAGTGCGTGTTTCGTCAGTTAAAGACGTGCAGCGGTCCTTGACAGAAATCGAGTGTGTGTGCGGAAGAGAGATCAACTCAACTGCTTCCCGGCCCATATATATTTTTTACCGCAGGTACTCGTCTTCCAAAAGCTGGTGGTCCCGCTCATCCACAAAGGCGAGCGACTCGCGCGACCACTCGTCCCCGTAGCCCTCACTCAGCAAGCTGTCTAGCAGAAAGGTGTCGTAGGGGGTGTCGGCGTTGTCGTTCGAGTCCCAGTAGAAGTGGGTAAGGCGGTCGGCATCGACGTCCTGCACATCGAAAAAGGTGTGCGAGACATCCTCGGTGTTGCTGTCGTTGGCGTTGGGCTTGCGAGCATAAAAGCGCCTGGCTGTGACGAGACTAGCGGTGGGCACGCCGGAGGTAGGGGAGGTGCTGGGGCCGGCGGAGAGCGGGCCAGGCTGCAAAGCGCGGCGGCAGGGCTGTGAGACTGCCGAGGCAGCGAAGGCGGAGAGCGCTGCGCGCCGCAGGGAGCAGGAGACACGCAGCATCGTAACCGATGTCCGCGGTAACCTAAAATAAAGACGAGGCGGGAAAATCGCGAAGGGCAAAGGATAGTCGTTACGCTACCACAAGGAGGACGAGAAAACAGTATTAGTAAAGATGTGTGCGCGGTAAAGGAGAGAAACCGCTGAGTTGTACCGACGAGGAAAAATCAAGGCAGGGCACCGCAGCAACAACAACAGCCAAATACGTTTCAAAGTGGTTGGTGTGTGAGAGGAATAAGAAAAATAGTTGGCAAAGACACAATAGCTTTTCTCCCCCGCTCACTCGGCAGACTCACAAAGAAGCAAAAAAGCCTTTACTTACTTTCGGTGCCTCACAATTATTTTTTTCTATGATGGAAGAGAGTCCAGAGAGCACCGAAAACAGAGTTAGATAAGAGTGCTTTGGGGCTGAGTGTCTCCGCCACGACTTATCGAATGCACTGAGTTTATAGTTACTTGTGTTTCTCTGTGTGTGTGTGCTTGTGCGTTGCTGCGATTTGTGAGAGCCAGCGCCACCCGCTTCCTGTGGCATGGTGAAAAGCACCGGCATTGAGAAAGAGAGAAGAAGTAAGAAAAGGGGTTGAGAAAAAGGAAGCTGATTTTTAATGTGAAGGACAGAAAAAAGAAAAGAAAAGCGGACTTCGTCTCATTTAAGTAACACGTGCTCGTGCTCAGTGTCAAGGCAGCACACCCGTATGATGCAAATGCGCACCACCCAATAATGGTCTTCTTTCTACTCGTGGAGAGGGCAAGCACACTACACCACACCGGCCACCTCATGAACGAGTGTCCACTTAAGCGCGTGTGTGGTAACGGAGAGAGGCAGCTGAGGTAGAATATATTTGTGTGTGTACTCGCGTCTAGCTACCTGCGACGGAGCACGCACAAGATTCAGCAAAAGAAAGAAAGAGAACGACGAAGCCAGAAAAGCAAAAGAAAAATGCAATAATAAAGAATAAATAATCATAAAGGTTGTGCTGGTACAGAAAGTTAAAGAGTCGTGCGAGAAGAGGATCAAAGACTCAGGACAGGTGAGATAAAGTACAGCTCTCCACACCGGCTCCAGCAACCTCTACTCATCGTCGTCGCTGCTGGCGAATAGCTTCGGCTTTGCTGGACCGCCAACACCTGCAGGGGAGGAGGCGGATGGTGACTTTGCCTTGGCACCTGCAGCACCGGGCTTGGCGGCGGCCGGCGATGAGCGGGACCCGCTACCCGACTGCCTCCTCGCATCGCGTTCTTCGTTGTCACTCTCTGTATCATCCTCCTCGCTGGAGCTGCCACCAAAAAGATGCTTTGCCGGCTTCGCGGTGGCTGGTGGCTCTTCGTCATCGTCCACTTCAATGTTTGCAATGACTGCCTTGGGTGGTGGCGGAGCTGCAGTGCGTGTTGGTGACGGACGCGAAGCAGGCGTCTGTGTTGCAGACGATGAGGATGCAGAGGATGAAGTAGAGGGCTCGTCGTCCCTGTCTGACGGCAGCGGTGGTGGCGCGTCGCGGTCGGCATACGACGCTGGTGCAGCCTCTGCTCGTTGATGCGACGGAGGAGGAGTAGCAGAGACGGCGGCAAATCCGTTTTCCTTCGCGTGCGCGCCGCTGCTGCTGCTGCTGTTGTCTGCTGCCGGCGCCTCGTCCTCGTCAGACGGCGGCAGTGGTGGCGGCTCGTCTGAGAAGACTAAATTAACACTAGCAATGCCACCGCTCTCCTGCGCAGTGGTAAACTGCGCGTCCGGTGCAGGTCGTGGCGGGTCGCTGCGACGCACGCGGGGCGGGTCGGTGAGGGTGAAGGCCGGCACCGCTGGGGAGTGCGGCGGCGAGGAGGCAGGGTCGGCGTGCTGCGCAGCTGCTTCAAGAGTTCGCTGAGGTGCTGTTGTTGCTGCTGCTGCTGTCTCGCCAGCGAGCTGCGGAGGACGTGCAGGGATCTGTGAAGGAGCAGCAGCGGGCACAGGTGGAGTTGAAGGAGCTCGCGGTGCTTCCTCTTCGAAGGCAGTGAGCGTTGGCAGCGGCGGTGCGAACGCAGCGGCGGCGGCAGATAAAATCCCGCTCCACTCTCTTGCCGCCTCTGCCCACACCTGCTGACGCTGCTCGCTCTCCTCGCCGCACACCTGCTGCTGCTGCTTCCGCTGCGCCACCGCCTCCTCCACCCCGCGCTGCGCGTAGGCGAGCTGGAACCTGATGCCGCTGCTGGCGGTGTACGCCTCCGCCTCTACACCGGCCCGCGACGCCTCTTCCTCCTCCTCAATGAAGTGCAGGGCAGCGGCGCAGTCGGCGGCCCACATCTGCTGCGCATCCGCAGGCAGGCGACGGCGCTGCGCTGCTTCCGCGGCTGCCACGCCGTCGCGGCCTGCCATCTCGTCCTGGATGAGAAGAACTTGCGCACGCAGCTGGGCTGCGCAGAGCTGCACCACCGCATCGCCACCGGCCACATACGCCTTCCACAGCGCCTGCCGCCCTTCCGCCTCGGCAGCCTTCACAGCGTTCTGTGCCGTACGCTGCTCGCCGAGCCACGTCTCGATGCCGTGGATCGTCAACCACCACTGATGATGCAGCGCGTGGCGCTCCTGAGCCTCCCGCACGCCGAGGTCAAAGAGAGCGCGACTGCCGTGTTGCTGGGCGTAGAGGTTCGCCACCGCCTCCAGCGTTGCGTCGTGAGCGGCCGCGACGGGTTGGTGCCACTCGTGCTCGAAGTGATAGTCCGCCCCCTTCACGTACATCTCGGCCATGTCCTCCGCGATCCAGCCGAGACGGCGTTCAACAGATGCAGTGCGGCTCTGCTTCCACAGCTCCGTCTGGAACAGCAGGTCCACCCGCACCAACGCATCCTCGCCGTCCACGTCGTCACCGCAGCTCTTCTCCTCCGCCATCCGCACCTCCTTCATCATCGCCACCAGCTCCTGCCGCGTACACGGGTGAGTGGCGTAGCTGACCAACGTGCGCCAGTGTTGGCCTACGGTGTCGCGCACGGTGCGAGACCGCGTCTGCCACTGCGCGACGCGGAACTGCAACTCCGTTTGCCGCCGCGTCGCCGTCGCCAGCTGCTCCTCCAGCTCCGTCACCTTCCCTCCCAGTGTGCGGCGCAGCGACATGGCAGACTCGATGGAGCGCCGCACCTCCTCCTTCGTCGTCTCCACCTCCGTCTTGGCACGCTGCAGATTCAGTTTCAGTTCATCCTGATGCCCGAGCAGATCGGTTTCCGCAGCCTGTCGTCCCTCCGCCTTGCCATCCCGCAGGCCACGCGAGAACTGCTCCTCGGCGATGCGCTGCCGGTCCACCTTGTACTGCCGCTCACGTGCGTCGAGCTCGTGCAGGATGTCGTGCCGCAGCAGCTCCGAGTCCTGCGCACGGTGGTGACGCTCTTCCTCCATGATCTGCACGTAACGCAGCCGCTCCTTCTCGGCCAGGCCGCGCGCGGTTGTCAGCTGCCCCTCAGCCACTCGCTGCTGCGCCTGCGCCTTCTTTAAGCTCTCCTCTGTGGCGGCGGTCTTGGCTACAAGAGCGGCGTTGCGGTGGCGCTCTTCGCTAAGCGTTGCCTGCATCGCTGCGAGGCGCTCCGCCATGCTCGTCGCTTCCACGTGGTGGATGTCGCGTCTGCCCTGCAGCTGCCGGAGCTCCTCCGCTGCGACGTCGACGGTACGCTGCAGCGCCGCGACGTGCCGCTGCAGGTCTTCCTGCTCCTGCCGCCGCACGGAGAGGGTGTCCTTGAGGCGTACCAGCTGACGATCCTTCTCCAGCCGCGCATCCATCGCCTTGGCAGAGGCGTTATTCTTCTCCTCCAGCAGCTTCTGCGACTCCACCGTGGCGCGGTCGATGCGCTGCTGCAACTCCCTGTTGCGTGCATCCAGCGCCTGGACGAGACGGTCGCACTTGTCAAGGTCGGCCTGCGCCGTCTCCTCCTCCGACACGACACGCTGCACCTGCTCCAGCAGCGCCTTGTTGCTCAGCAGCGAGGGCTTTGGCCGCTCGACGTGGTGGCGCCACTCCTGCGCGAAGATGCCGGCCACGTCGTGCACGTCGCGGGCTGCGGTGACGGCGGCGTTGACGCCTAACTCCACCTTGCGGAGGACAGACATGTGCTCCGGTGGAATGCCAGATGCGCTGAGGAAGGCCGGCACCTCGGATGAAACCTGAGCAGCTGCAGCGCTCGGCTGTGGTGCAGAGAGAACAGCAGACGTGGTGCCGCCTACCAAAGCCAGAGCACGAGTGTTGGACGCGGGTTCTGCGTCCGCCGTCGCCGCGTACACGGCGGGCGGGGCTGCTGCTGCTCCTGCTGCTGCCTGGCCTGCCGCGTTGCTTGCAGCTGCCTTCTCTTCACTCGGCTGCACGTGCTCTACGCGGAGGAGCTGCACCACGTACACCGCACCCTTCTCTGCCACGTTGGTAAGGGACTCGGAGATACTGGTCGTGTAGCCGGCAGGGACGACCAAGACTCGCCGGTCCTCTTCCCGCATCCCGAGTACGCTGCCTTCAAAGCCAAAGCAGCCCTGGTCCAGCTGCACCGACCCCGTGCGTGGGCGAAAGACATAGGGAGGCGTGTCCTCCTTCCCACTCTGCTGCTGCTGCAGCTGTGGTCCCACGGCGCACACGCCGTCCTTCTCCGCCAGCTCAAACCCCACAAAGCGCACTGAGGCTCTGTCTGCGGCCTCCAGCCGAGGCGATGAGGAGGAGGGCAGGCTGAGGTCGTGATGAAAGACACTCGTCGCGGGGGCACCGTAAAGAGAGTAAAGGGCAACACCAACGCAGGCAAGAAACCGGGTGAGCTGTGCAGCGTCGTTGAAGAACAGCGTCCAGCGCTGGCTGGTGTCGTCGGTGAAGGAGACGTGCCCAGACGGGGCGACGATGAGGCGGAGAGACGTGTTGCGGCCATCGACCCAGCTCATGCGTGCCACACAGAAGGTTACTTGTTGCGCATTGTAGCACACAAGGGTGTACTTGGGTGGCCGTGACGGCAGCACCACGACGGCGCACACGCAGGCCCCTTTGCTGGAGGAGGCGCCACCGTCGCTGACGGCGAAGAGCTCTGTTGGAATGGCACACACCGTTTCCTGCTTCATGGCGGCGGACTGCGTGTCTAAAGAGAAAGATAGATGCGGAATGGTGATAGAAAAAAAAAGAAACAAAAACACTTTGGTTCGATAGGTAGTGAGGTTCTCGTACCTTTGGTGAAAAAAAAAAGGAAACCCTTTAAAGAGGGAGAGCGAGAAGAGGCGGTGGTTTGGGACGGTGGTGCAGGTTGACAGACAAAGGATCCGGCGCACGCTCTGTTCTCCCCACCCGTGCGATGAGGTTGATAGACAGCGGCTCGAAGGAGGGGATAAAATAAGAGGAAGAGCTAGTGTGACGGTGTAAAGAGCGAGAAAGGACCACTTTGGAAGCAACTTCTTCTTTGTCATTGCGGTCAGAGGTAAATGAAGAACGCGAAACAAACAAACAAAGAAAAAAAAAACACAGCATTTTCGTTTGTTGGAATTACACGTGTAGCAGGCTGATGATGGTACGACAGAAAACACCAGTTGATGGCACGACGGCCGACAGTGCCAGCCAAATAAATACAAGCACAGAGACTACCTGTGCACACACCCACACACACTCAAGCGCTGCTCGTCTGCGGCGCTGCGGGATAAGCCCATGAGAGAGGAAAGGCGTTCATTAAGGCACTGTATAAGCCCTGCAGGCAGGTTCAGGGAGAACACGATGAGCTTCGGGACTGCACCAAGAAGAGCAGGCACAGAGTTCGCCGTGTCTGCCCTACAAATGGCGTCACCGCCCGCCGCTACCACCATTAAGGCTGAACTGCCGGCCCCACTTTGTTGGCGACCCAACGAACCTCTGCGACGAGGACGTGATGGACACAAAGGCCACCACGAGGGCAACCGTGGACAGCAAAAGAGCAGCGACAGCGAGGGTGGTGCTGTTCCTCGCGGCGGCGCTGCTTGTGTCTGTGCCACGCTCGCGCACCAGCAGCCGCTGCTGCAAGAGCTGCAGCTCCACCTCCGCCTCGCGCAGCCGGTCGCGATGTTCTTGCGACTCCTTCAGCGACTCGCGGTAACGCGCGTAGAAGCCGCTGAGCAGCCCACGCGTGCGGTTCAGCTCCTGTGCGAGCTGCTTCTCGTGCTCCAGCATCGTTGCCAGCTCCTGCGCCTGCGCTCTCTGTTGCCGCAGCAGCTGCGCGAGGAGGGAACCAGCGGTACCGTGGAACGCCGGCGGTGACTTCTTTCCGGTGGCTGCTGTTGGTGGGGCGGTGCCTCCTGCTGTGGGTGTGGGTGTGTCGGCGGCGTCGCACACGGCCACCTGGCACTGCTGCCACAGCGCAAAGAAGTCGCCCGTGTGGCACTGCGCAGAGGCATTCAAAACAGCAGCGGAAAACACGCCGCTGCAGCTGGCCGGGAAGAGAGAAAAAAGAGCATTGGCCGTTGCGGCGGCGGCTTCTGTCACGCCGTCTGTGA
Source organism: Crithidia fasciculata (assembly GCA_000331325.2). Taxonomy (NCBI): domain Eukaryota; phylum Euglenozoa; class Kinetoplastea; order Trypanosomatida; family Trypanosomatidae; genus Crithidia; species Crithidia fasciculata. Next base: position 435,173 of record CM003433.1, read on the forward strand.
AGGTGCGAAGAGCTTCTCTGTGTCAAGGGTGATGGCTGATTCAGCTCCAACCGTGGCTAGCTCCTCCAGGTCTACGAGAGACGGAATAGACGCCGCTTCTGGGCCTGATAAAACTGGCTGTGTGTGTGTAGACGCTGCTGCTGTTCCTGGCACTGCATGCGTATCCGTCTGCTGCACTGTGCCGGGCGGCAACGCCACCACTGCAGCTTTACCATTTAACAGCGCCACGTCAGTTGCCCCTTCTTCCTCGTCGTCGTCCCCGAGTCGCGTAAGCGTCTCGAGCACGTCAATGCCGTACACCTGGAACGACGTGATCGTGCACCACGGCTCCGTGCCGTGCGAGGTCGCCCACTGCAGCTTCACGTACCGCGCGGGGCTGTGCGGGGCGACGGCGAAGCTCTGCCGCCCTCGCCGCGGCTCCGCCTCGAAGTTGCCCAGCAGCTCCCACGTCGAGGTCGGGTAGCGGCGACTGCCCAGCAGCGTAAAGTTGCGCACACCGCTGCTGAAGTGCTCGGCGTTGCGCACGACAACGGTGCGCACCTCGACATCGCGGATGAGCTGCACGACGAACTGCTTGCGTGGTGCCGCACACGGGCACAGAACGTACTTGTCTGGACTGTCGCTGATGAGTGCAGAGCCGCCGTGGCAGGAGGAGGGCTCGACAGACACCACCGAGGCGCCGAGGAAGGCGGAGGCGTAGTTGGCGGACAGCGCAGGCGCTCCATGGTGCGGGGACGTACGCGAGGCTGCGGCGGGTGTTGCCCCGTCCGTGGTGAGGAGGGAGAGCAGTACACTGGGTATGGGGAAGAGAGTGAAGAGAATGAGGAGAAGGACGGCGCAGAGCACGGTGAGGCGGTCTGCGGATCTCATCTCGGCTGCATTGGCCCTCTCGCGGCTCTAAATGCTTGTTTATTGAAGAAGGAAGAAAAAGGTATGTGCTGCAGCGACAGTATGCGGCAACCGAAGGCACTTGTCAATTTCTTTTAATCCGCAGAGATAGGCAAGGCTTTTTTGCACCGACACAAAGGCCGAGAAAAGTTGGAGAAGGAGGGAGGAGAGAGGCCAGAAGAGGTAGGATCGAAGAAAAAAAAAAGGGGGTTTCCGATTTGCGCTGCGAGGGCTTTACGTTCTGACTGCACGTGTCGTGTGCTTCCTTTGTAAAGCGACAGTCAGCAACGGTGTGAGAGAAATAGAGAGAGAGTGGATCGAAGAAGTCTCTGCTGTTGACCTCAATAAAGAAAAGAAGCCCCTTAAGCCGCACGCACCGCTCCACCGCTTGCAATAGGCGGCACGGAAGACAGGAGAGGTTAAAGAAAGCGCAACGCACGACCAATACGCAAAAAGAGAAGTGCACACACTGACAGATTTTTTCTTTGCTTGGAATTGATAGTTCGTGACGATAACGAGAGAAAAAAGGGGAAAAGAACAACAGAGAAAGAAACGGAGAAGAGTCCAAAGCACGCAGCACGGTGGGAAACACAAAGTAAAAGAGAGTCGCACGTGCATCTGTTTCTTCCCCTTCCTGATGATCGACGGGCCACTTTTCACCTTTCCAGTGCTCACGTAACTCGCATGCGATGCCACACGCAGGAACAGACACGTACAGAAAGGAAAGGCACCGCACAGGCACACAGACACGCAAACACAAAAGAGGTGAGGTGAAGGCAGCAACGACAGAAACAAAGAAAAAAAGACAGTTGTGTGCATGTGAGGCAAAGATGAGGAAGGGATTCGGTACAGGGAAGGCAAATGGGGGTAAAGCGGATGCTACGCCGCGGGGGCGGAGACCAGCTTTCAAGCAAAAAAAAAAAAAAAGAGGAAGCTGAAAGAAGAAAGGCGAAGTGCGCAGCCACGCACCTACAGCTGTACAACGACAGAGGTGTCGCTATACTAGCAGTGATCACACGCCAAAAAGGTCGTCCTGCGTGACGGCAGCAGACGGCTTCGCTGCGGCGTGTGTCGTCGGGGATGGAGCTGTATTTAGGTCGCCAAAAAGCTCGTCAAACTCTGCATCGATGTTGGCGGCGATTTGCGATGCAGAGGCTCCGCGTCCTGCAGCAGGAGCAGAAGCCACGTAGGGGAAGGGAGCAGCAGCAGCGGGCTTAGCAGGCTGCTGCTGTTGCTGCTGCTGCATCGATGGTGGTGGTGGTCGTACAGGGGCAGGGGAGGCGTCAACATCTTCTGCTGGTGCGGCAGGGTGGCGTTCGGGTGTGGAGACGCCATCAACGCCCAATGCCGGCGCTGTGGTTTGCTTCTTTGGCTCTGGTGCTGCGGGTGGCGCAGCGTCTGCTGTCGTGGTGGTGATGGTCGGCGACGGCGTTGCCTTGGCCACCGGCACCTGCTGTTGCTGGTGCGACGGCACGTCGACCACCGTGCCCCGCATCGGGCGAGTAGGGATGGATGTAATGAGGTCCAAATCTTCTTCCTCTCCGTCGTCGCCGAGGGAAAAGATCTGTTGCTGCTGCTGCTGCTGCGCATTCGCCGACGCAGCCTTGCTGTGGGCGGCCGCACTCGTCTGCTCTGAGGGCTGCGCTGTCGCCGCCGTGGACGTGGCCGCGGGTGCGGGAGCGGCGGTGTTCAGCTTCGTTGCGACGGAGGCCAGAGCCGTAGACGCCTGCTCGCGCGTCTCGCTGAGTCCCTCCCGCAGCTTCTGCATCATCCCCCACCCCCACGTCCCGGCGGCCGAGACGCTCTCCTTCGCCTTGGAGCCCAACTCCCCCGCCCTCTGCCGCACCTCCGTCGCCTCGACGTGGGGCAGCATGCTTGAAATCTCGCTAAGCTTTGCGCTGATGGTGTGGGCGGTGGCGGAGGCCTGCTGGCCCCAGTCGATCGTGCTGCCGCCGGCCGTCTTGGCCGTTGCATCTAACGAGGCAGCCGCGGAAGGGCTCATGACTGCCTCGATAACACCGTTGCGCAGTAGCGGTATCGTCGTCTTAAAGCCACCGGGTACGATGCAGACGAACGGGAAGGCCTTCTTGTTGATGAGGTAGAGGGCCAACACCTTCAACAGATTCACCTCCTCAACAATGGGGCGGCCAGTGCCAAAGAGGGCGAGGGCACGTCCACGGCACGACTCCAGCCGCTGCATCGCCTCCGCCAGCTCCTCCTGCCGGTAGCTGAGGACATCGCCTACTAGAACAGCAGTGGGCAGCCGTACGTAGTCGTAGCTGGCCTGTGAGCGGCAGTCCACCACGACGTACTCACGCGACGGTAGCGCATCCCCTTCGCTGCGCTTCGCAAAGGCCGAGGCGAGATCGGAGCGCTCCAGCGGCAGGCATGGCGTGTTGGCGTAATACTGCTGCAAGTCCTCCGGTGTCTTGTTCAGCGTGCCCACGTCTGGGTAAAGGCAAAAGTCCAGCATGCGCTGCGTGGAGAGGGGCGTGACGCGGTACAGCAGATCGGCGTTCTGCAGCAGCGACTTGCCGCTCCAGACGGGCATGAGGGCGGTGGCGCGGCCGTCGACCAGCTGCGGGTCCACCGCTTCGGCCTTCGACGCGGGCAGCACCAACTTCATCGCCGCCAGGCACGCGGCAAGATCTTGCTTCGTGCGGAGGGTGAGGAGGTGCTGGCGGTGGGTGATGAGGTAGGCCAGCGCAACGTACGGAATCATCACGGGGTCGCCAAGCACAAAGACCCAGTCCAGCACCTTCAGTGCCGTGTCCATGTCCGACTGGAGAACGAGCAAGCGGCGCGTCCACTCGAGGATGTAGATGCCGATGTTGGTCTGCTGCTGGTCCATGTGTGTGGCGAGGGCGGGGTCGTAGAATTGCAGCATGAGCCGCAGCAGCGACGCGGTGGCCGGCTCGTACAGCCGCGACGCTGTCGATACCAGGAAGTCCTTCTGCAACACGCACAGCAGCTGGTAGAGAGAGCCGAGCAGCGCAGCCTTGTCGGTGGAGCGGCTGCCCGCCACGACGTACGTCACGCAGAGAACGACATCGATCATCTCAGGGTTGAAGTAGAAGGCTGTTTCAGCACCAAGGTGGTAGAAAAGCCCCGACAGCTCCTCCGCGGTGACGTGCAGGGACTCAGGGAAGAGGGCAGCGGCCTGCTGGGCCACACTAATGTGCGTCTCCAGCGCCTTGTCCGCGTAGGCTGTCCACGACGGCGGCAGGGCGGCTTCCACGTTGTCGTCGAGCAGCAGGTGTGTGTAAAGCTGGTAACGCTGTGGGCGGCTAAGCTCATCGGAAAGTTGAGGGAGGCGCATGCACATCTTCTGCAAAGCACGCAGAGAAACGGTGGCTGGGGTGTCGTCGCTGTCGAGCACCTTTAGAAGAGATGCGAGTGCGTTCTGCCGCTTTGAATCGGACGCTGCCGGCGATACGTCTGCGACATTTAGAGAAGCGTCCTCTGCTTCTGCTGCTGGTTCTGCTTCTGCTGCTGTCTCGACTTCTGGGGCTGGGGCGTTTACGTCTGCTAGATTGGCATCCGCCTGTGGAGCGTCAACGGCTGCCGTTGGGACAGCTTCCTCCACGTTTGTGGCCTCCTGACTCGTGCTCATTTTTTTCTCGATTGGTTGTTCGGAACGTCCCCCGACAGGAAACAACAAAGGCGAAAAGCACAGAAAAAAAAAGTCGGAAATAGGAAAGAATGGAGAAGAGGCACCTCGAGAGGAGCAGATGTGTACTGATGAGAAGTTTCACGTTCGGTTTGTGCTGCGGCAGGAGAATCAGAGAGAGAAAGAGAGAGGGGGATTTTAAACAAGATAAAGTTGGGAGCAGTGACTTGGCATTAATTGCGTTGTAAGATAACAGAAGGGGCCGTCCATAGCACGAGCAAAGGGGAGAGGCTTGACGCAAAAAAAGCGAAGCGCACAGAGGAAAAATAAAAAGCATTCGAAAGGCGAGCTTCTTGACAGACAAAGGTCCCCCTCTAAAAGAAGAAAAAATGCATGAATTCTCTTCTTGTTTGTGTGCGTGTGCTTGCGAGCTTGAGAGTTGGAAAAATAATAATAATATAGAACCTGCCACACATAACGCAGTGCAGGTAGACGTGGGAAAAGCAGAGCTTCATGACCATTGCAGTTCATCGGATGCCAGCCAGCCAGTCATCACCACCGCTGTGCTGCACCTCATCTTGCACGGCGGCCTTTCCGTCGCCGGTGAGTGCACCTGCCAGAACGAGTGTTGCAGCAGTGCTGTCCTTCTCTGCACCACCTGTGCCGGGCGTCACCCCACTGTAGGGGATGATGTGCGGTGCGGTGGAGGCTGTGCCACGCCCCGACGTTACAGACGACCGCGACGGTGTGTCCTCCGCCTCCGCGCCGTCGCCGGTTTTTCCGCGGTTGTTCGACACCACCGCTGCTGCCACAGTAGAAGGCGCGTGTGACGTCGCTGAAGGACTGAGACGGCCCTTAGCGTTCTGCGTATTGTTTTGGCGGTCCAAAGATGCAGTGCCATCCCCCTCCTCATAAGGAAATGTGGCGACACAGGCGCTGAGCACATCACGGCACTTCAGCAAGCCGCACTGCACCACGCCACCCTCCACGAAGAAGTCTGTTGATGTCCCTCGCAGCGCTGGCAGCAAAGGAGGGATCTTGACCACCGCGGTAGCAGCACCAGCAGCAGCGGCAGTGGCGGTGGTGCTACTTGTGGTTGTGCCGTCTGCGAGCTTCGCCTTAAGAGTGGCATAAAACTGCTGCACAACGGGGTTGAGCATCTTCTCCGGCGCCAACACCGCGTCGTCCACCGACAGCCCGTCAATCAAGTCATCCATCAGCTGCTGCTCCGGCGTCGTGAAGCGCAGCTCGGCGTACTCGGAGAAGGTGAAGGCACGGTTGTCTTCTTGAAATGGCAGCGGCGCCATCATCAAATAGCGGGGCAGCACCTCGGAATTACCCTCCTGCACGAAGCACGCCCACACCTGTGGCGCGGCGTCACGCCGGTAAACAAGCCGCAGCAGCATCGCCGTCTTGGTGACCTGCATGGCGTCCGTCATGGCATGGTAGCCCCGCTGGCCTGCGTGGTCGCTTGCGAGCGGCAGCAGAGTGCGGGTGCCACCCATTAGCACAAAGGGTTCGATTTCCGCCTCCGGCACAAAGACGATCGCCTCAAGAGCACGCGGTCCCTTCACCGTCATCGCCTCCACGCTGGTCGCGTCGCACAGCACTCGGTCGCCACCGAAGAAGGCAGCCTCCCGCAACGCCTCCTTCTCCACCACACGCGTCTGCTTCTCCTTCGGCCCCTCGCAGGCAACCTCGTACGTCACAGTCTGCGTCACCGTCGCCCCGTCCCGTGTCCCCTGCTGCAGCGGCGGCACGTCGTCGATCTTGGCGAGCGTGAACATCTGCGTGGCGATCCCGACGTCGCCGATGCGGAGGACAACGCGGATAAGAGCCCGCTGCTGCACCGGGCGTACACGCAACTGTTGCAGGCGGCGCAGCATCTCCGCTGGGGTGACGATCTTGCTGGGCGGGCCGCGCTCCGCGCACAGCGCGGTTAGAATTTGCTCGTTCTGAGCCTTGGTGTGCAGCCCTGTGAGTGATGCGACGGCGGCCCCGCCTTCGTTTAGGGGGTTGAAAAAGTCAAAGCCCACCACGACAAGCGCTACAGGCTTCGTTGTCCAGTCATAGAGGAGGTTGGCCAGATCGGCCCTGTGCACGACGTTGTGTCGCGCGTCCGTGACGAAGTAGATGGTGCGGTGATAGGACTTGCCTCTTGTCTTCGCCTGCAACACCGCCGTGGCAACGGCGAGTGCCTCGACGAGGTCGAAGCTGTGAAAGCCGTCGTGCTGCCGTATCACACGCGCTGCCGCAAGGCACGTGAGGCTCTCCCGCGACACCCGCTGCAACTGTTCACAGACTGTGATGTTGTGGTAGCGCTGATTTTGAGAGGCTTCCCGCAGCGTGCTGAAGGCACCAGGCGTCCCTGCGAGGACGACCGCTACTTCTTCGGCGGGTGTGTCCACCAGCTTGTTGAGGAGAAGCTGCTCACACACGGTGCATGCCTGGTCGAAGTCTTGCTCGTCTGACAGGCTCGTATCGAGCACCACGACACTAGCTGCGCGAACCATGAGCTAATCTACAAAAAAGAAATAAAAAAGATCAAGTGTTTGATGGCACAGCACTGGGTGCTTGTGTGGATTTCAAGTCGGCTTTCTTTGTCAGTGTGCCTATGTGCTCACTCGCCTCTATGTGTCCCGCTCAGTGACGAGAGTGTTGGTGCCAAAATCTCATACGTTGCCCTCTTCCTGGCGTTTCTAAAGGTAAAGTAATTTATCGCAGCTTCGGCAGTGTGCGTGTGTGTACACTTGTACGCGCTCTTTGTGAACGTGCCTAAATGTTAAAAAAAGGCAGAAAGCAGGCCTGCATCTACGTCCGGGCAATCGAGACTGCAAGAGGAGCTTTATAGGAGAAAAAAAAGAAAAAGAAGAGAAAGAGGGTGGGAGAGTGGAGTAAACGACATCGCAAACGCTTCCCTGGCACAAGAAGGTGAAGCACAACTACAGTGCAAGAGAGAAGGAAGCATGTAGAGAGAGAAAAAAAAAGGTGCAATCTCTGAAGGCGAAGGACGAAACTGCACTCCACAACAACGGCCCTGTAGCCACGTTGCATGGGAGTGCTTTAAGCGTCCAATACCGCATGCCTTTCAGAGGCTTTTTTTTTTCGTCCACCAAGGTGTGCGGGGCTTGTTCTTGCTGCAGCGCTCAGAAGCCTCACTCATGCACAGCAAGAGAGAAGATTTAATGGTGCAGAGAAGGTAGTAGTAGCCCCACACAAGCCTCTCGGTAATCAGAGCCTCCATCTCTCCTTGCCGTCATGATACGCGGCGAGTGTCCTCGTCAGAGCGCACAAACGCGACGTTCCATGCCCATATCTAATCTTTTTTCTCGTGTGTCGCATTCTTTATATGTTTCTCCGCCATTTGCAGCACGGCGGCCCTCGCTGCGCCGTCGCCCTTTCTTCGCCGACAATGGACTGTGACACGAGAAGTTGTGGCAACGCTTCTCTGCCCCACTCTACAACACACACACAGATCGAAATTATGAAAAAAAGAAAATGAGAATCAAAGCAAGAAAAAGGAAAGAAAAACAAAAGCAAGTAAAAACGAATTTATAAGGCAACGAAGGAGGCCGCCGTACACCCACGCAATAATTCACACGCCCCCACATTGAAGCTTTACCTCCGGTGTGCCTCATCTTCGTATCTTTTCTTTTTTTTCTTCTTGCTCACGCCTGAGAAATCAGCAGCGCAATCGTGCGCGTGTTGTCATGATTGTTGCTGTTCTCTGTATGTGTGCGCGTGCGTAAAATGAGAGTAGGTGCGACTTCCTGCCTCTGCTCTAGGTGCGGAGGCATCACTGCAAAGAGAAAACAAGAGAGGAGAGAGAAAAGGCCCCCGAAAGCACAGCGGGGAGACGTCGACCAGCCCGCAGCTGACCGTGTCTTCACCAATTCTCTCTCCTTCTTCGTCCTCACAACTTTCATCTCTTTTTCTTTCTTCTCTCGCAGACACACAAACACACACGCACACAGACATGCACACGAGAGACACCGATAGGAGGAGGAAGATGCTCAAGAGGAGGAGCGCCGCAGGCACAATATGAGTAAAAAAATGATGAAGTGGAGAAAAAAAAAGCGAAGAAGAGAGAGAACAACAGCCAAAACAACAACAACAAAAAAACAGCAACACAGAAGTCAGCAAGATGGAAGATAGAATGCGAAAGAAGGGGGGAGAACAGGGTGTCAGTGGGAAGGCAACGGGTCCGAAAATGAAGGCTCTTCTCTCGTGCTTCATAAGCTTGAAGCACTCAACGAAAAGAGAATAAGAGAGAGGAAAGTAGGGAAAACAAGGCAGAAGAAGGAAAGTGGTTGCAGTCAACACGGCAGTAGAAACAAAGACAAAACAAAGACGACGAACAAACAAGTGAGCAAGACTGAACAGTCAACGTGACGGCGGCGTCGGGGGGTAAAATGTGGCAAGAATAAAAAGAGATAAGCCTCCGAAAAGGGAGAGAGGGAATTGCGAGTGGAAAGGGCTGAAGCAAAAAGAAAAAATACTAATGAGAGGCTCGCAATGGTCAATGGAAAACAAAAGAACAACAAAGAACACAGTGAAAAAAAGACGGAAAGAAAAAAAAAGAGCAACAACAGGCGGCCGACTGCCTACGCCAGAAAAGGAGAAAAAAAAAAACAGAAGAGAAACGTTAAGGTTGAAAGAGCGCAGTTGGCGGCCTGAGCAAGAGCCAGATGATAATAAGAAGAAGTGGAATAAGAGGGAGGTGATGCCATCTGAAGGAAGCGCAGGGCACCATGTGGCCTCTACGCGAAGCTGCAAGCTGCTCGCCGCCGCCGCCGCATCTACAGAACCGTGGCGAGGCGGTCTCCGCTCTTCCGCGGCCTCTTCGGCGCTTCTCCCTCCTTTGCCTCATCTCTCTCTCCCTTATGGTCTTAGTTCTGACCGGCCTTGCGCAGGGCAGCATCGCGCTCCTTCACGAGCATGCGGATGGCTGAGGCGGCCTTCACCTGGTACACGATCAGCTCCTGCCGCTCCGCACGGAAGGCGCGGATCTGCGCCTGCGCCTTCTCCAGGTCGTTGAACTCCTCGCCCTCGCGCGGCGGACGCGGGCTGCTCGGGCTCGTGTACATGTCGAAGGCACCCATCGCGCTGAGGTAGTCCGTGCCCTTGGAGGCGGCGAGCTCTGCGGCGAGCTCGTCCTGGCGGTGGGTGAGCTGCGAGCGCTCCATCTTGTACTTGAGGCCAAAGGCCTGCATCTTCTGTGCCAGCTTGAAGCACTTGCGCTGCTCCTCCGACAGCAGCAGGGCGAGGCGCACGCGCTCGTCGCTGATGGTGCGCAGCTTCGCATCGCGCAGGCCGATCATCTCCCGCAGCTGCCGGTTCGCCTCGGCCCAGTCGCCACCGCCGCCGCCGCCGCTCATCTGCTCCTCCCCGCCAGCCGCACCGTCAGCCGCAGCACCCGCAGCGCCACCGCCTGGGGTCTGCACGATCAGCTTCAGCTTGTCCTTTGGCACGACGGCACGCAGCTGCCCGTTCTCCTTGCGCAGCATCGTGTTCTCATCCGTGAGCAGCTTGATCTGGTCGTTGAGGGCCGAGATACGGTCCTCGTAGACGCCGCGCTCCTCGTCCAAGGCGTCCTCGAGCGTCTTGTCGTTCTTGTTGTCGAGGTCCGCCATGAGCTGCAGGTAGAGAGCCTTGTAGTCCAGCACCTCGTGGCGCTTCGCGTCCTGCTTGATCTGGCTGGCACGCTGACCAAACATAATGGCACTCAGACTCTCCTCAATGTTGTCATCCGACGGGCTGATGTTCACGACGAGCGACGTGTTGCCGTTGCCCATCAGCGAGTACTGCAGGATGCGCGTCAGCTTCGACTCACGGAATGGCGCGTGCTGCGCGTTCTCCGTCAGCGCCGCCACGACCTTGCCCAGCGTCAGCAGACTGCGGTTGATGTGGGTGGCCTCGTCGAGCGTTTTGCCCTCGGCGTGTGTCTTGCTCACACGCTCGCTGCCAGCAAGATCGCAGAGGACGAGACGCCCCTCGAGGGCAACAGCGGCGCCACCGCCACCGCCCACCTCCACCGCACCCGTCTTGCGCGACTTGTTGATGTTCAGCGTGAAGACGGTGTGGGAGCGGGAGCTGGTGTTGTTCATCGACGTGCTCGCCATCTCCTTGCGCGCCATGCCAGTCTTGAAGGCGTTCATCGTTCCCTTGTAGTCCTTCACCGGCCGCTCAATCGGCAGCCCCGTCGCGTCGGACACCATCACGACGTCACCGCGGCCCTCCGCCCCGATCTGGATGCGCACGCGTCCCTTCTGCTCGTCCAGCAAGTCGGTGAGAATCTCATTGTAGAGCTGCACGTAGCTGACGGAGCAGCTGTAGTCGTTCTCCTTGTCAGCGGCGATCTTGCCCCAAATCTCCTTCATGGACTGCTGCAGCACACCCTCGTTCTTCGGGTCGTCGTTGCTGATCGTGAAGGTTTTACCAGAGCCGGTTTGGCCGTACACAAAGAGCACGCCGTGCTGGCCATCGAAGGCGGCCTCGACGGCACCCTTGGCAAAGGTCTCGTACACGTCCTTCTGCGCCACGTTCGGCTGAAAAACGCGATTGAACATGTAGCGCTTTTCGATCATTTTGGTGCCCGACTTGCGGTTCACCATGATGGCGCGGTCGTCACGCGCGTCATAGGTGATGTTGTCGAAGGTGTGGTTCTTTTCATGCGAGACGGGCGGACGCACACGGCAGAACACCGAGATGTTCTTCGGCGCCGACTTACTGCTGGTTTGAGCGCGGGACATGACTGAAAGCGCAAAGAGAGAGAGAGAATCACCAATGGGGGAAGAGAATCACTAATGGGGGAAGAAGAGAAGAATAGTATTAATAGGTGAAAAGAGGACAGAGACAATGGGAAAAAGACACACACACAAAAAAAAATACGGACGATGTGGTAGATGCGTCGAAAATGACTCGATACGACTACTGAGATGACTAAGAAATCCGCAAGATACACTGTTGACAAGACGAATATGGTCCTCTCTGATCGTACAACTCGTCCTTTTTTCTCCTTTGCTGCACAAAAATACAGGGAGCAGACAATCGAAAATACAAAAAAATGACTTTGCAGGGGGCTTTCCGTGTAGTGGAGCGGATGGCGAAAGGAGAATCGCGTAGAAACCGGCGAGGAAGTGGAGCAGATAAAGAGTTTGAAGAACATGTAAAAGAAAATAACTTGAGTTTTCAGCCATAGACAGAGAAGGAAAAGCCTCGCTGTCTGCCTTACTTCTATCTTTTTTTTTTTTTTTTCGGAGGACCGTGGCTGGATTGAAATGGGAAAACAGCTTCATCGCTGCACCTCTTCAATGCCCCTTCGTCTATGTATCGTTTTTTCCATGTGTGCGTCCTGCGTTCTCGTTTTTTCCTCGATGCCGAACTCAGACGGCCAAATTCCTTTTATGTTTTGCTCAGCGCCGCCAGCACAGAACGAGCATCAGAGAACAGGCTGAGGTGCCTCTCCTTCAGCTGGCGGTGTTGGTGAGCTCCATCGCTTCTTTTTCTTTTCTTTCAGCTTATTTTGTTTATCCGAGTGGGCAGTAACTTCATGCCTCTCCTTGCATCGCACACTGCACAACACAACGACACGCACACACACACAAAAAAATCCCCAGGATGAGTAAGAGAAGAGAGAGAGAGAGAGACGGCGTTATAAAAGACGAAGGTCCTTGTTTTTAAAAATATTTTGCCTCTTCTACTGCTCTTGACTAACTTCTTGTTGCAGCGGAGTCTGCACGACAAGCGACCGTGCAAGGAGATAACGCCCAAGGAAAAAAGAAACACACGAAAAAAAAAACAATGTATTATTAAAGTAATGAGATGCACTAATACTTGACACAACAACAAAACCAAACACAAAGACGCACAAAAGCAGATCGTTTGACCGCACCGCCGTCTTTATCCTTTTTTTTTTACTTCTTGCAGCTTTACCGCCTTTGTTAAGTGCGCATGCCCACTTGTGCGTGTATGCCCTCGTTTGTGGTGAACAATTGTGTATGTGTGTGTGCGTGTGTGTGTCTGAAAGAGGGTGGTGCGAAATAGTAAAGCGGTCAGAGGTATCCATCATCAATAACAACAAACAGCAAACTAAGAAAGGTGGGGAGAAAAGGAAGCGCGACAGCACACACACGCACACACACACATACACACACACAGTCAAGTCAAAAGAGAGAGAGAGGAGGAGGAGCCACAATAAGGGACGGGATCGACCTGTCCGCGCTCCTCACTGCAACAGCAACTACACAAACATCGGCAAATTTTTTTAAAAGCAAAAGCCATCAGAAAAGCAACAATACAGAAATAAAAATTGGTGCTGAAACCTGAAGCGCGTGCATACACTCATACACATACACATACAAAAAAAAAAGAAGCAACAAAAATTGCAACAAAAATATTCCCGATGCGCTTTGTCGACGTTGTCTTATTTAAAAAAAGGAAGGAAAGATAGACAAAGACGACCAAACAGCACACGCGCATTCGAGAAACATAAAATATATAGTCAAGTGAAAAGACCACACGGCGCAGCTGCTGCATCGCAAAGAAAAACAAAAATCATAAGAATAAAACGCAGGCAAAGGAGGACGGAGCGCCAGTGCCTCGGTCAGCATCTGACAAGGATATTTATCGCAGCCATCACAAAAAAAAAAAAGAGGAGCGAGAAAGAAGCGAGAAAGAGGGAGTGAGAGCGCAGCTTTTTAAAGTTGTTTTGATGTTTCTGGAGAGAGCTTAGCGGCGGTCGTATCATGCCACAGTCAAATATCACATGCCCCGCTCCCTCTCTGTGCGTGTGTCTTTGTGTGTGTGTGCGCTTGTGTGCGTGTGGACCTTTTTCCTCTTTTGTTGTTGTTGTGTACTTTCAACCTTTCCAATACTTCTAGTCCGCCTTGACGCTAGAGTAGATGATGCGCACGAAGGTGAGCGATGCCATGAAGCCAATGGACCCGAATATGAGGGACACCATCACCGAGACCAGCGCCATGTACCCAAAGTAGAGCACCATGCCCCAGAAGCCCTTCACTACCGAAAGGAAAAGGTAGTAGAAGACGCAGTAGGCGATCAGCCACAGTCCGTAGGACGCCGACACGGCGAAGGAGCGCCACCACCAGTGGTAATTCAGGAGGTTGAGCTGGTAGTAGGTGGAGAAGATGGATATCTGCGCCACAATCACAAGGACGAGACCAAAGGCCGCGGTGAGGAAGCCGAACATGTGGTAGCCGGCGCCGAGCCACACGCTGCTAAAGATGGACTGCAGCTCAACGTAGGAGGCAGCAAACGGCACGACGCCGAGGGCGGCGTAGGAGGTGAGGCCACGCATGTACCACGGCTGCGGTGGAATTGTGCGCGGGATGCTGTTCACCTTCACTGGGATGTTGATGTTCGTGTTGAAGCCCATAACCGCTCCGGCGTAGCAGAGCGGCACAGAGATGAGCAGCCAGAGCGACAGCAAGTAGAGCAGGGAGGTGAAGGGCAGCGTGGTGGCTGCGTGACTGCCAAGATGGATGAAGTTGAGGGTCAGATAGACAGCGAAGATGAAGCCTGGCAGCACCACCGACGTGAGCAGGATGGTCTGCCACGACCGGCGGTGGAAGAGCTTGGTTAGCGTCGCCGTCATGAGCCCATTCACGCTGGCAAAGAAGACGAAGAGGCCGATGAGGAGCGTCACCAGCATCCCGCGCGACCCGCTCGACACCATCCCAACAACAGCGAGGAGGAGAGAGGCAAGGGCCATGCAGAAGAGTTGCAGGCCGTTGCCGACCAGCATCGACAGCACCACCGCCCCGCGCGGCGGGCGGAAAACGTCGCCCGAGACGAGCTTCCACCCGCTATCCTCACGGTCGCCAAGCAGGTCCTCCTCGTTGTACGAGAAAATGTCACGCCGCACCGCACGCACGAAGAGGTACCACAACAGCACCGACTGGACCAGCACGAGGGAGAAGACGTTGAGAATGGAGTACCAGTGCACCTTCGACTCGCCCGCCGTGGTGCCAATGTAGGCGTCCCAGCGGGTAATGAAGGGTACGGTCGTCTTGCTCCACCTGACGGAGTAGCTGAAGGTGATGCCGCGCGACGCCGCCTCTGCCGTCTGCAGGCCAGCCTCGCGTGGCAGCTCGCACACCCCAGCCGGCAAGAGCTCCGCTGTGCCGATGCTCTGCGGCGCGACGTTGAACTGCACGATGCGGATCTCATCAGGCGCCTGCTCCGACTCGTAGTAGAGGACCTCGAAGTTGTAGTGGTTGTGCACGAGCACCAGCGTCTGGTCACCACTCTGCACCACGTTGCCGAGCTGCACCCCGGTCGAGCTGCGCAGGCGGGTTTTGTTCGTCCGCAGCTTGTCCATCACCGGCAGGCCGTCGAGGAACATGTGGGCCCGGTAGCGGCCGAGGATCTGCTTCTGCAGCTTCATCACGTCGACGCTTTCCATCTTGAGGGAGCAGATCGTCATGCACTCCACGTCCTCGCCGATCGTCACCCGCATGCCAGAGGCGACGCGGATGTCGCCCATGAGGGTCTGGCCGATGTTCGGTGCGCCGGGGCGACGGTCTCGCTCGTGATGATGTTGTAGCACGGAAAGACATCTTGATACCGCAGCGAGACGATCTTGCTCTTGGACGTCACGGAGCTGGCAAGGATCGGGATCGTGTCGCCGCGCTTGTACGCCAGTCCGAGGTCCAGCATGAAGTTGAAGCGGAAGGCGTCGGCGCCGGTGGTGGTGAGGCAGAGCAGCACCACGACCAGCAGGCTGCTGCACATCAGGCACCGAGGAAAAAAGGCAAGGGTAGCCATCTCTGCTGGCTAATAATCGAGTGACAAGTTGAAAGATAAAAATAAAAAACGGCAACAATTTTGCGTCGTAACGAGACGAAACTATAAAAAAAAGTTTCCAATTTTTCTGCGGTAAGTCCCCTCAGCACTGCACTCTCGCACCGTGACACCGCGTACTAATTTTTTTTACGCTGAAAAAGGGGGAACGGAAGGAGTACTTGGGTGAATGTGTCCGTGTGAGTGTGTGTACTACCGTCCGGTCAAACCTTAGCTGCTTCGTCACAAGGCCTTTTTTTCTTTTTTTTTTTCTCCACTGTGAAGGCTGCTTGACCTCCGTTAAGGAGAGAGAGAGAGAGAAGTAGAGAGGAGAAGCAGGAGGAAGAGGTTAGAAAGACGGCATTGTGTGTGTGTGTGTGTGTGGATAAGGGGAACAGACTCAACGGCCTTGACGTGCACAACATCGGGTGTGGACTTCTGCGCGTCGCTCATTCTAATTAATGCCGGAGATAAAAAGGCAACAAAAAACGCTGAAGGAGCGAGCGTTGGTGTTCCTAATCATTCTCAAAAAAAGGCTTGACTTCTAGGCAGCAATTTGATAAAAAAATAGAGAGGAAGATCAACATCAAAGCACAATACAAAGCAGATACTATTTTCCTTCTCCTTTTGGTATTTACACAATGAACACTCGAGTAGAGGTAATGAACGTGTAGGAGCAAAAAAACAAAAAAAATAGAGCGAGCGAGCGAGAGAATAATAATAATAAAGCCATCGATCACAATGCCGACAGACAACAACAACAACAACAACAACATCAACATCTGTCACGTGTACAGGCAACATCCGAGGGGAAAAAAGGCAAACGTCACCATCTCTCGTTCGTTTTTTTCTTTTATCCTATCACCTTTCACTCTTCACTCTCTCCAAGACGCCAAGCGTGTGTGTGCTGCCTTCCTCAACTCCCCATGCGCTGCTTCTTCGCGGCGGCAAACTTCTCAATCTCGTCGATAAAGAGGTGCCGAATTTGCGGAATGGTGAGCGTCGCGCCATCATCGGCCCAGCTGTAGACCTGCTCCGCCTCGCAACCACCAATCGTGTCCTGTGGGCCGCGGACGTCCTTCAGCCAGGCGTGCGCAATCGCCTCCTTCGCCGTGCGCCGCTTCTCCGGGTTGTAGCGCAGCAGCCCGAAGATGAAGTCCACGAACTCGGCATAGTAGTCCTCCGGGGGCCGCGGCTGGGCGTGGGCGACTGTGCCGCCCTCCGCCACGATTTCCTCCTCCGCCTCTGTGTCGAAGCCGTCGAAGAAGGTTGTTTCGTCAAAGCGCGTCCGCAGCTCCGGCACGAACTCCTCGAGCTTCTTCCCCTTGCTCGGTGGGAGAGAGCTGAGGTAGTGGACGGCCTCTGGCGAGGTGCTCGGCGGCAAGTCGTGCACGAGGTCCGGCACGCCGAGCAGCTCGACGATGAGGTTGATTTGATGGATGTAGTCCTTGCCTGGGAAGAGGGGCTTGCAGGTGAACATCTCGGCTGCAAGACAGCCCACGGCCCACATGTCCGCGCTGTAGCTGCAGTGCTTGCAGACCAGCAGCAGCTCCGGTGGGCGGTACCACCGCGTGAAGACGTACTGCGTCATCGTCTCATCTGCGCCGATGCCGCGTGCAAGGCCGAAATCGCCCAGCTTCAGGTTGCACTCAGCGTCGGTCAGCAGGTTGCCCGGCTTGAGGTCGCGGTGCAGGACGTGAGCGCTGTGCGCGTACTGCAGAGCGCAGAGAAGCTGCAGGGTGAAGAACTGGCCATGTCCGGCAGCGAGTTTGATGCGTGGAGAGCGCAGGATGGCGTCCATGTCAGACTCCATCAAGTCCGTCACGACGTACAGCTCCGTGTAGGCGTCTACTGGATCGGGAGACTTAAAGAGGTCCTTCAGGGAGAGGATGTTGGGGTGATGCAGAAAGGAAAGCAGCTTCACTTCGCGCAGCACCCGCTTCGCGTCCACCGCATCGTCAAAGAGGTGCGTCACCTTCTTGATGGCCACCGACTCATTCGTGACTTCGTCGACGGCGCTACAAACAAAGCCATAGGCGCCGCGTCCCACGAAGTACTGCACGTTGTAGCGCTCCGGCACCTCTAGTCGGTACGCATCCACGCCAAAAACGTAGACCTTGTTGCCCGCCGTGTTGGGGCCCTCAACCTTCGTGAGCATCATCTTGCCGACTGGAGGGGGAAAAAGGCCGACGGCAAATAATGACAATAATAATAAGAGAAAAAGTGTGTATGCGTGGAACACAAACGATAAATTCGTGCTCTGTCTCTTGCGCAAAGAAAAAGAAAGACAACCACAAAAAAAATAAAAAATAGCGGTAGGGGAAGAGAGTTGACAGGAAAGCGGTCACAGCCGATGCTCCTCACCAATACTGAGAGAGAGTGAGAGAGAGATAAAATGCGTGTGTATGTGTGAAAGAGAGAGGGGAGTAAAGAGGAATACAAATAGATGTGTTGGTGCCGGTGTTGTATAAGGGTGAGATTTGAGATATAGACTGCTGTTGTCACGCAGGGTGGAAGGGAACGAGAGGCGCGGTGGCGATGTGCGTGAGACGGCGCGGTAGTATGCCAGTGAAGTGTCAAAAAAAACTTTTTCCTTTGGTTTTGATGTTTGTCCGTCGTGTGTAGAATAGGAGTCCGAAGAGAAGAAAAAAATGGAGAAAAAGAATGGTGGCCGACTGTGCAAGGAAGAGAGAGAGAGAGCACAGTGATAGAAGACGGATTTGAGGGGAGGAAAATGTTCAAAACGCGGTGTATATGAGAAGAAGAAATGGGGGGAAAAAAGAAGGCTTCGGGTAAATGTGTACTCGGTTCTGTTGTGACGTGTAGTAATGATGAACAAAACAATTGCTGGCGCGAGGGGGGAAAAAAGAGGAGCGCAGCAGCTGAGTCAGAGGTAGATGAAAGGGGAATGGTTCCTGCTCTGCAAATAATAATAATAATAAAGAAGTAGGAATTAGTAGTAGTGACACCAAAAGAGAGAGAAGATCGAGAGAAAAAGAAAAATAGTGACAAATAATAATAAAGAGAAGCAACGACAATAAGAGGAGGAGAATTGAGATAATTGGCAAGCATTGCGTCAAGCAATCAAACAAATACTTAAAAGAAGGAAAAAAGGGGTTCTCTAAGCGCAAAGATACATCGTGAAGCCGATCCTCATAGCTAGGAAGGAAGAAGAAAGCCGCCGAAGGCCCGCCAAGAAAAAGAATAATAATGATGGCACACACGTGAAAGAGAGGGGAGCAAGAAAAAAGAAGGGAGACTAGTAACAGCTTCCCTTTTCCTTTCTTTCCACTGTCTCCCCACTCCTTATCCGCGACGATGGCACACCATTCCACGCTTTCTTCTCATCACGCGCGCTAAACACCACCGTGCATCTTTCCCATTTTTTTCGTTGCACCAGATCCCACAGCTCACATTCATTTTTATCGAAAGAAGTGAGGCGTCTCCTCTCACATATTTTTTTTTGTGTGTTATAGTTTTTTCACTCTACATTGCGTAGTAAACCTTACAGACGAAGGGAAAGTCACCCAGCATTCAACAAAGCCAGAGCCAGATAAACAGAGAACAATAGAAGAAAAAAAATACAAGAGGACGAAAGAAAGGTAAAAATGAGGCGTTGAACAGAGGCAGAGAGGACACTCAGAACAACAACAACGGCAACACCAACAACAACAAAACAGAGGGACGGAGGCACGAGTACACGCGCACCCTTCAACAAACAAACAAACACACGTTCACACACATATGCACCCGCCGTCGTGCAGGACAACGCTTTCGTCGTACAAAACTATTTTTCCCCTCTCACGCGTTTAAAATTGGTGTATACGTGTTCAGTTAAAAGAAAAGGGGAGAAAAGTGGGAAGGAACACACAGAGGGTAGAGAGAGAGAGACGCAGGGTATTGTTTCGTTCACGCATCAGGAGAAGAAGAGAAGAAAAGTGATATCCACCAACCAACCAACGAGCAAAAGGTAAGAAGGAAAGACAACACCTAGAACCTCAGCGAGAGAGAGAGAGAGAGAGAGATAAAATGTAATAAATAGCGCTACACGTTTCAACGTAAACGAATAAAATTTCAGAAGTACCGTCAGAGATGGAAGGCGAAATCGGCAAAAATAAACACGGAAATATCCGAACAACTCCAAGGCGGAACGTATGTGTGTGTGTCCAGGCCGACGCACCAAATAATTCACTCGAGAGAGCCTAGCGCACTGAAAAGCTCCCCCCTCTCTCTTCGCCACCGCCACCGCCACTTGTGGAGAAACAAAACGAGAGGAAAAGAGCGCACTGAGCAAGGACGGGATCGAAGAAGAAGCACAACAACGCTAAACTCTTCAACCAGACAAAGAGAGAAGGGGAGAGAGGGAGTGTCCGCTGCGTTGCGGTAGACTGAAATATCTTCTCGCAAACAGAAAGAAAACACCACATTTACCACAACATCAATACCACCACGCACACCTACAAACGCAGCGGAAAACGGAAAAAGATTGCGACTACGGGGACACCATACAACTGTAAAAGAGAAAAATAGTAATAATACGTAAAGACGGGCAGAACACGCAACACGAGGATGCCACAACAGGCTCTTTGGACAGGTATCACTACGCGATACGCTTTACATACATTCTAGTACTCTCCCAAAGAAACATATTGCTTTTATCCTCTCCAAAGTGGCGACACCACAAGCCGCTCTTCTGCTGCTGCATCCTCGACCTACACAACAAAGAACTAACACGGGGCGATATACATCACAGCGCAGCTACCTTCACTATCTAGCTAAAGAAAAGAAAAAAAAGAAGAGAATATGAACAACAGCAACAACAACAACAAAAAAAAAGAAGATAGAGTGTGAGATGGAGAGCGCCGTAGTGGCCCAGACGCACACACAAATTAGGCAGCCACACACCTCCACGCAAACACATTTACCCAACAAACACCCAACGTAGCAAGCGGAGAGGGTTGCTGATCATGTCAGGCGCGCTCCGTAGTGGTGTACTGTTCCACGCAGCAACTAGGAAAAACAAAAGAAAAAAATACCCTGCCTACAAGAGGGATCTAAGAAGTCAGAGAGCACGACGGCCAGAGCAGTAAGCCTTTACACACACACACGCACGCACGCAGAAACAAAGTGGGCAAGAAAAGCAAAAAGTAAGGCAGCACAAAAAAAAAAAAAGAGAATACAGGAGTACAAGGAGGGAGAAAAAAAACACAAAGTTGTGGTGGTGGTAATGACGCTTGTGATGGTAGTCGCGAAACGTTCTAAGGTAGCATGCTTTTTGAAAAAAGTTTTTTTTTCATTCTGTGTCTCGACTCCGTTTTTCAATTTCTATTTTCTCGCTAGCGGCGCAGGTGCTCTTCCTGTAGAAGAAGAGAGAGCAACCAGCTAGAAGATGAATGCAGGATGCCTTTCAATAACGAGCAGTTTCCTTTGTGCTCCTCTCTCTCCCCCTCTCTCTCTCTTTCTCTCTCTCTCTCTCTCTCTCTCTCTCTCTCTCTCTCTCCCTTTCACCTCTTCACGCAGGCCTGCGCACAAGCACATGCTCACAAATGGACAAGCAAAAGAAAAAAGTAGAGCAACACGAGTCGAAAACAGGCACAAGATTAACTGTCGATCTCAAGCACGCAGGTACTTACACACCAATGACCACGGAGTAAGCACAGAGAAGGACGGTACAGTCATACCTACAGAGAAAGCACGGAGTAAACAATCGAGAAGAAAAAGACATGGTGGAGCTATGGGTCACAGAGGGAGAAGACGTGTGAGCCGGGACAACAACGAAGAAGAGAAAGCTTCAACAACGCATCTTGGCGCAAGGAGGATTGCACGCCACTAAAAAAAGGCCCTCCGCTTCTGCTTCTTCGGAGGAGAGAAAAAAGAAAAAGCTCGACTCCCTCTTCTATCAGCTGGCACTTCGCCGTCGTTGCCGTCAGCTAAAGAAATGACCCACTCCTGCCTTTCACGAGTTGTTGCCTGTGTTCGCGAGGGCCTCGAAGAAGTTCTTCTCGTTGCCCGGCGCAGGGCCCTTGCCAAAGAAGGACCACTCCGTCTCCACGTCCACCTCATCGCTCATCTCGAACGCCGTCCGCATCACCGGCGGCTGCTCGTTCAGCTTGTTCTTGGTGAAGGCCTGCAGCAGCTGGTAGCGCGTGTGCAACGCGTTGGCGGTGGTGGTGTGGCCGAGCTCGGCCATCTGCCCGTAGGCGGTGCGGCAGGGCTGCTGGTTGCGTGGGAAGGGCGGGCCAGGGACGAAGCTGTGGGTGCCGAAGTTCTTCACCTTCGAGGCACCCTCGGCGAGCTGCACGACCATGCAGGAGATGTTGTCCTTGCTGCCGCACCGGATCGCCTCGTCGCACACGCGGCACGCCACAACGGCGAGGTCGTCCCAGCAGTTCTGCTGCTGCTCCCACACAAACTGGCAGACATCCTCGTTGGAAAAGCTGCCCTCAAAGACACCGTCACAGGCAAGAATGATGAAGTCGTTCGGCTGGCACTGCACAAAAGACACGTCCGGCACGGCGATCACCTTCTGGTTGCGGTAGTCCTTCGTGCCCTTCACCTTGAAGGAGGCGTCACCGAAGGCGCGCGAGACGGCAAGGTCGCCGTCGACGCGGTTGCTGACGACGCTGCCGCCGCAGCTGATAATGCGGTCGGTCTCTGGTTTGTTGAAGGGCTTGTGGTCTTCGGTGGCAAACACCAGCTTGCCGCCACGGCAGACAAGAATGCGGGAGTCACCGACGTTGGCGATCGTGACGCTCAGATCCTTGCGGATGAGGCAGAAGGTACCCGTCGAGCCGCCCTCGAAGTTGGACTTCATGTAGGCCTCGTCCACCTCCACACACACCTGCTCCAGCGCTTCGGCCGTGACCGGCTCCGCCAGCTTCCGCAGGCGCACCGGCATCTCCTTCGCCACGTACGCGCTGCACTCCGCGTTGCTATGGCCGTCGAAGATGCCGAAGTAGGCAACGTTGCTGTCCTCGGTGGCAACTAGCATGTGGGCGTCCTCCATCGAGTTGCGGAAGCCGTTCTGCGAGGCGCAGGCGGCGTTGACATAGCTGTTCCCTGCACGGTCCACGACCTTGCTAAGGATTGGCTTCGGTAGCATAAGACCCATTTTCGCGAAAGGGAGAAAGTGGGTGTGTGTGTGAGTGAGTGTGTGTATAAGAGAGAAAAAAGAGGGGAGGAGGTATCTGTCGAAGGCGTGCTGCGGCACTCACATGTATGTGTGCACACACGTACTGGACGAGCGGCCTGCGAATGGACGGGGTAAAGGAGAAGAACAGAAAAAAAGGAGGCGAAGGGATAGCGGTGGTGCAACTCGTGGGCACTGTATATAAAGGTGTGTGTGTGCTTATGTGGGTAGTTGAGAACACTATCGTTCACGGAACGTCACGCACAAGGCAAGCAAATCGGCACAAAGCAATAAGAGAAAGCCGTGGGGGAACAAAAAGCTTTTCGAGTTGAGACTAAAGAAGAGACGGTGAGGGAAAATCGAGTAGAGAGGACGCGACGTTCAAAATGTAAAAAGAAAAAAAAGGAAATACGCACCTAAGCTGCGTGTGGAAAAGGAAAACAAACAAAAAAATAAGAGGTTCGGTAAGGAAGTAGGAAGAGAGAGAAGAAGAAGAAGAGATGAGGAGAAAGGGACGGTAGTGAACCCACGACCAGCGCACTTTCATCTTTTGAAATCGTCCGAAGAAGGAAAGAGAACACACCGCTATATCACTCAGACGGAGTAGCTATCATAATAATAAGAAGATCTGTGCTTGGAAGCTACGAGGCACGATCACAGCAAGCAGTGATGAATGCGCACACGTCGAAGCATCGTGCCGCAACGGGGAAGCAAGCAGACGCACTACACGGCTTGGTCGCCATCAACGCGAGGAGAGGCAAACTTGGTGTCTGTAAATAAGAGAAAGAGAGAGAGAGAGAGTAACAGACTAATGAAGAGAAAACATCGGCAAAAAACACCTTTCTCCCCGAGAAGCGACACCTACAAAAGCGGTACGTTGCACACACGCCGCAGGAGCTCCCCCTCGCTCTGCTGCCGCGACCGCACCACCTTCAGGTGCAGTAGAATCCCCTCCAGGTTGAGCCGCAGCAGCGTCCCCTGCTCCTGATGCAGCAGCGCCACAGCCACCTGCACCATCACCGACCATCCCTTCACCAGGAAGAAGTCCCACACGCGCAGCAGCACCGGTGGGGGCAGCTGGTGCACGAAGAGAGTGAGAAACCAGCGCGAGGCAAACATGGCAATGTGCACATCGGTCGCCTTCAAGTGGGCGGCGAGGGCGGGCAGGAGGGAGGCGACGTGACGCTCCAACTCTGCCAGCAACGTCTGGAGAAGGGGAAAGCCGGAGCTGTAGAGCTGGCGCATGCCGTGGCGACCACCACCACCACCACCGCTGCTGCTGCTACGATTAGCCGACGTCTCCTGCGTCGCCGGCGCAGTCTCGCGCATCAGCCCGCAGAATACTTGAAAGGCCTGCGGTTCGGGGGCCACCATCAATACCACGGCGGCGACAAAAGCCATGCCCTGACAGTAGCCCACCTCAGGGTCGTGCGCCGCGTAGGCGAGGAGAAGGCGCCGCAGCTGCTGCTGACCCGGTGCACTTGCCGCGTCACCAACAAAGAGAATGTGGTGAGGGAAGGTGCGGCCAAGATCTCTATCAATGGCTTCCGTGGCAGCGGCAAAGTCAGGCGAGGAAGTGGATCCAGCTGCGCCAATGTCAAGAGAGTGCACCACGGTGTCGTACCACGCACACTCGTCGGCCTGCTCCGCTGCCCTTCGCTGCCACGCGCCGGAAAAGAAGCCCCAAAGAAGCGCGCGAAGGGACATGTGCGGGCACCCACCGCAGCTGCGCAGCCGCTCCTCCCAGCGTCTCCAGAACCATTGCTCGATAAGGTGCGAGTCGCACGAAGCAGCTGCGGTGTCCGTCAATCCGGCGCTGTCGTGTTGTGCTGCCCTCCACGAGAGGTAGAGCAAGAAGTCGGAGGCCCACCAGCCTTCCTCGCGGCGGAGGTCCGCGGTTGACCAGGAGGTACTTGATGTTGACGTCTGTGTGCTGGATGGGTCTATAGTAGCAGCGGCGTGGGTGTCATGCGCGGCGAGAAAGCCGTAGGCATCAACAGTGTGGCTCACGGCTGCCGTGCACTCAGCGGTGTCGCTGCAAGTCGTCATCGTGGCGCGAAATGTGCGTGGGGCATCACGGCGAGAGGAGAGCTCTATTGCCTACCCTTACACTCGGATGAAAGGGCACAACAGTGAAGATGCACGTGGTGGGAAAACGCACAGGGTAAATGGCATGTAGCGCCGAAAGCAAAAGAGTCGCCGTCCCGAGAGAGAACAGCTTGCAGAAAATGTGTATTGCTTTTCATTACATAACACATAAGGGTGAAGAGGAGGAGAGAAAGAGTGCGTGTGAGGTTGTAGTGCGCACATTGGATTGTTTGCATTGCATTTGCTATCTGGTGAGCACTACAGTGCCGCTGTCTTCAACATTCTCAAAATTATTCAAGAGCATCAGGCACGAAAACATAAAGAGAGAGAGAGAGAGAATGGTGCATCAACGGCGAGTCTGGAGGCGTTGGTGGCCAACCTGCTCGCTTACTAAAGATTTTATTTTTGCCTTGGGGGACTAAAGCTGTCGAGCCTACTCAAGACGTCGGAAAAAACCAGGAAAAAAGAAAGATTTTGAACAAGCTGGTAGGAGAATAAAACAATAATAAATCAGGAGAAGACAAAACAGCGATGCATAAAGAGCGAGCGACCGCCACATCGCACAACCACATCGATTCAATTGGAAAAAGGAAAGAGAGGAGATCACATGAGAGGTGGTTAGAGAGAAGAAAAAAAAAAGAAAACAGAAAAAATGAAGTATCCGAATGAAAGCTGATCGAACAAGAGAAAGGAGGGAGAGAAAAGAGGGTGATGTTCACATGCGAGAGAAGTGGAAAAAAAAAGGAAAATAACAACTGCGCCAACCACCACCAACAACAACAAACAATCATTAAACAAAGGTAGGCACAGAGAGGTGAACAAAGGGGGGAAAATAAAAATGTGCAAACTCCAGCGAGTATCACGAACACCTTCAAGGAAAATGCGAACGACAGCTCTTTATTGCAACTCGTAAAGTGGCACGTACGTACTCCCCAGCACACACAAACACCAATAGCAAAAAACAGAATTGCATCCACACATGTAAAGGAGAGAAAATGAGCAACACAAACAACAACGAAAAAGAAGTATGACATCAGCTACAGCTTTTTTCTTTTTTCTTCACCTGCTCGTGTTAAACGAAGCTCGACGTCAAGTAAGTAGCCCTTACATTTAGAATTGCGAATGATCATCCAGACATCAACACCACGTGACGCAGCGCTTCCTCGGACGAAGTGCAAGACGTTTTCACCCAGCAAAGAGAAGAAAAAAGAAGAAGAGGGAAGTGGCTCAATGCGTCCGCTGTGCTTCACTGTTCTGTGTTCGTCTACCCCTCAGCCATAGAGCCAGAAGCGATAAGCCAGTATACACGAAACAGCAATAACGAAAAAGAAGATGCAACACTGTTTTTTGTTTTCTTTTCTGGTTCTTAGAACGCTCTGTCCCAGTACCCGTCGGCGACTAGCTCCTCATCCTCATCCGAGCTCGGCGTCGACACACTACGTGACCGCGGGCGTGCGCGTTGCTGCTGCTGCTGCGGGTTGCGGCTGCGGTGAGGGTGACGGCGATGGCGGCGGGTTTCACTTCCGACTCCGCCTCGCGACCGCCTCGCTGACTCGAGCGGCTCTCCGTGTCCCAGCTGCGCTGCGTCAGGCTGGCTGTGTCGTCCGCGCTTTCGGGCTCATCGCCGGAGCTCGAGGACGGCGCCGACCCGCTCCCCGAGTACACACTCTCCTCATCGCTATCGTCGCTCGTCTCCAGCAACTTGTACTCACGGCAGCAAAGAAGCACAATCACGATGAGCGAGATGAGACCAACGCCACCGGCGACGCTCACGAAGATGGCGAAAAACTTAATTGTCATGTTCGCCCACTTCTCCGGCACGATGGGAGTGGGGCCGGAGGTTGTGGGCGGTGGCGGCGGCGGTGGCGTTGGTGGAGACGGCGGCGGTGGAGCCGAGGAGGACGACTCGCCAGCGCGCGCGGTGGCCGAGAGGGGATCACTCGCTGTATCCGTGGTGGTGATGTCGGCCGGTGACATCGAGGGGAGCTGCACTGCAGCAGGTACCCTCGCGTTGCTGTCGCTAGCCATCGCCACGGCGGCACACACCACAAGACAGACGACGAGGACGGTCAGTCCCCACACGCTTTGCGGTTTCGTCATCTTTCTTGCAGCGCGGTGTTCCATCTAAGTTAGCGCTTGTAGAAAAAAAATAATAATAAAAGAACTAGAGCCACTGTGAGATTCAATGGAAAAGAAAAAAAGGGATGATATGCACAAATAAAAAAGATGAGATGGCTTAACAAACTCACACACACGAAAAAAAAGAAGAAGAAACGCGTGCGGTACTAGGCTGCGTTTATTCGACCGAAAAACACGTGTGTGCGAGACGCACGCTTGCCAAGTCGACGTGTTAATTTAGACGCGCGAGACTGTGAGCGGTCATCCAATCAGGGATGGAGGAATGGACAAGTGCGTCGAGGAGAGAAATTGAGAGTCAACGGAGAGAGTGAAGAAGAAGAGAGCGAATAAGTAGAAACAGTTCATTGTGGGCAACACATGAGAGTCATTAAAGTTTATTGTGACTCTTAGCGATGCATTCTGCGGAACAAATACCTTTCAGATTTATTGGCTTTTCGTCTACCTCCAGCTTATTCCAATAATTTAAACAGCCAGCACTGCAATGTAAAGGCCGTAACAAAGCCAGCTTTTTGTGTGTTTTGAGAACACTTATGATTATTTGACGAGTACGATGCGCGCCATCGACATCAAGACCAACCAATTTGACAAAAAAAGAAAAGAGAACAAACATACCTGCTAAGACGCGGGTATGTGAAGCAAGAAATATGAGAAAAGAAAAAGGAAGAAAACATCGTTGTAGTTTGGTGATGCAGCAGCACAATAATCACGGCAAACCGGCTCTCTACACCCCCCGCAAAAAAGGGGAGAAAACATCAGTTGACAAAGGAAAGGAGGAAATGAAGTCAACCAGATAGCGGACGATACTGTACAAATTTAACGGACGTACGAGGGGAGGCACACCTAAACCGTTCCCACAGTGCCCGACTTAAAAAAAAAAGTAGAAAAGCACATGGGTTTTTTTCCTCTCCTTCGAGTGCTGCATATATATATACTGTTTTTTGTTTGTCCGTTACGAGACATCTTCACCGCTCTCACTGCAAACCCTCCTCTTCGACAGATCTTGGATGCAATATTCGAGTTTTAAAGCTGAATGAGAAAAAAAAAAGACAAAGGATAACAACAACAACAACAGCAACACGATTATCAGCTACCAACTCACTGAGCCGGGGGCGTGGAGGGCATCAACCGCTTCGATTTCTCCGTGGCAGAAAAAAGCGGAAGAGGCCGCTGCGAGGGCTGCACGGGCTGCACCGGCGCAAAGGCCGCCGCCGCAACGCTCAAGTCGAAGTGCTGCAGCACGTCCGTCGTCAGCGCGTCGACCGGCGACGTTTCACCAATGCCCAGAGTGGACACCTCGTCCGCCGGCACCGTCAGCTCCACCGGCCTCGTCGTCGCTGTTGGCAGTGTGGGTTGACTCGGAGGGGTTAACGCCGCGGCAGGCGTGTCCTTCCGCACAGCGCTGGACGACGGCGCGGCACTGTGCTGTCCCGCCTGTGCCTCTCGTAGCGCCGTTGGCTTGTCGATGAGATACAGGTGCAAAAAAGCGCCAATCACTTTCTGGATGTCCTCATCGCGCTCGTCGTTGTGACCACCAGGGGTGTACTGCTGCAGGCACGGGATCGGAAGGCGTCGCGGATCAGCTCGCAGTGCTTCGACGTGACAAAGTCGTCCTCTGAGCCGTGAAAGAGCAGCGCCGGCGCGTTGCACAGGCGAGCGTACTTCACCGTGTCGAGGTCGTCGATGTCAAAGGCGGCGCGCTTCATGATGCGACGTCGAATGCGCTCCACAATGGCCTGCAGAACGGCGTTTGGGATCACCCGTGCGGTGCGGCCGCCATAGCGCTCGACGAGGTCGTTGATGAGCACCCGCAGCGTCGCGAAGGGCGAGTCGCAGACGACGCAGCGGATCCACGGGTCCTTGGAGGCGTACATGATGGCCGTCACGGCTCCCATGCTGCGGCCCCACAGCGCCACCCCATCCACCTCGTCACTCTTCAACGTCAAGAACTCCATGACAGCCGCCAAATCCTGCCGCTCGTAGAAGCCGAGGCTGATGTACTCCCCTTCTGACATGCCGCTGCCGCAGAAGTCAAAGGCAAAGAGGCTCATGCCCTCCCGCAGCACAAAGAGGGCTTCCATCGCGTCGTAGCGGCCGCCACAGTTTGCGTGGCAGTACACCACACACGGTGTCTGCTTCGCCGGATAAGGTTTGAACCACGAGCACTGGAACCGCAGGCCACGCATGTTCTCCAGCTCGAAGTCGTGCCGCGTAAAGCGCTCTGCCCCGTCATCGCCGATGCGGAAGACTTCGGGGCCGAGGTCATCTATCTCGTAATCGGAGCGGGGAGGACGGATGATGAAGTTGCAGACGCTGTCCATGAGTCCAGGCCCGGTCGTGAGCTGCTGGAAGACGTCTTTGGCAGTGATCATGGTGACTAGCGGAAGATTTACCTCCTCCTAATTGTTTTTATTGTGGTGGTGCTGAGTTGCTCCGACAGTTGCAAAGCAACGCCGAGTTTGCGCAGGAATGAGGGTTAAAAAAAAAAGGAAAGAAGAAAGAGGAGCGTTGGAAAGGGCCAGAAAAGAAGAAGAGGAACGGAGGGAGAGGAGCGAAAGATCAGCACTCGATAGATCACATAAAAGCCAAGAAAAAAGGTGTTTAAGAGAGCACTATCACTGTACCAACGTTAAACGCACACAGACACGCACACATACATGCAAGCAGCCGAGGTGAGAATACTGAGAGGTACCTGTGAAGTTGCGGGAGGGAAAGAGAAATAGAGAGAGAAAGAGAGTGAGATGGGAGTAGAGGACAAAGCACTGAAAGCCCAATAACGTACAAGCACCGCCTTGAATTTATGACGAGGTGGAGTGGCTGTCGTGCTGTGACACGTGGGATCTCGCGAGATCCTGCCCAATCCAACAGAGAGAGAAAGAGATTGAGAGACTGACTTTAACGAAGCATCACTCATGAGATCAAATACTTTTATTATTATTAAACTAAAGGAGATCTTGTGAGAAGCAGCACGACACTGCGAGACACACACACACACAAATGAAACAGCGGGCTCTAGAAGGGAAACAAGGGACTAGCACACCCCATTCGTCCAGTGCGTGCACACGAGCATCACGGGCAACATCACCGTCCTCGCCACCCACGTCAAGACGCGCTGCACGGTCGGCGTAGTGCACACCAGCCCCAGCACGACACCTGCGGACCAGCCTACCAGCACTTGGCCCACGGTGTGGTAGCCGTTGTAGACGCGACCCGCACCAACGAAGAGCGTGGCGGCAACGCAAAAGACAGTAAGGGGAAGGGGCATCGATGGTGACTGCCGCGGTCTACCTGAAGAGCTATCTGCCCTACGCTTTCCTTTTGACGGCGACGGCGCACCGCAGCCCCAGCGACGTGCGAGGTAAACGACAAAACCGGCCATAAACTGCGAGTGATCGCTTGGCATCCCGTGGGCGGTGGTGTAGTTCAGTCCCGCTGCCGGGTGTGCGGGTCGTGGACTGCGCACACACGCCTTGCACGCCACGTTGAGACACACACTCAGTACAAGGAAGAGAAGCACCGTAAGAGCAGGCAAGCGGCGCTGCGGGCACGGCGCACTCGCCAAACCAGCGAGGAAGATGACAATAAAGAGCGGGAGGAAGGAGGCGAGGGCGAAGAGTTTGCTTAAGCCATCGTGATTGCGGTAGAGGAGCTCCGTCAGCGCTAGCGACTTCCATTGACGCGGCTGGGGAGAGTTGGCGAGGGCCTGACCCTGCTGCAGCTCCGTGGGAGAGAGGTGGGTGTAGGACCACAGGAGCAGCAGGGTGTCGATGAGGGACATTGAAAGCCGTTGCACCTCGTACTGGTGATGAAGTATGTATCAGAGGAGGAGATGCACGACTCCTCAAAAAAATAAAAAACATGCGCAAAATAGAGCATCGGTAAGCGTCGTGTAAGTTCAAGTAATTGCCATAGAAGTAAGAGAATGCGAAAGGGAGGGAGAGAGAGAGAGAGAGAGAGAGAGGGATGCGCGTGCTTGTTGCCGTTCTGGGTGTTGGCGCGAGTGCGGCAACCGCGGGAAGACATGTAGCATCGGCTTGTGGGAAGAGTCGCGCGCGCACCGGGAGAACTTTTTATTTCACGCTGTCAGCCCCACGCTGCTGGCAAAGCGAGCCGACGGCAACACATCCCGCCATGCCGCGGTGTACCGCAGTGAGACTTCCACAATTCCAACACCAGAATGACGCTAGAGAGAGAGAGATAAGGGGTTATGGTAATAGAAAAAAAAATGCATGCCTTTTTTTGTTTTGCACTTATTTGTTGATCCATTCGCATCAACGCAGTCGTGACAACTTCAGTCATTCCACGTACATGCCGAAGGAGAGAGAGAGAGACCTTTTATAAAAACCGTCACCAATACCTCCCACACACAACGCGCAAACAACAGCTTCTTCTCCCTCTCTCACACACACACACAAGCAAGCTCTCTCCGTTGTTACGCGGCGGCGTTGGCCTGGTCGTCGAGGATGTCCTCCTCCACCCCCCGCTCCTTCTCCTCCAGCGCGCCGGGCTTGTTGCGCGTCCAGTACTTCACCTCATGCCCGCTGGAGGCGAGCAAGTTGCCCAGCGGTGACCACGCCACACAATGCACCGGGTTCGGCTTATCGCGAAACTTCTCGTGCGCTGCCTCGACTACGGCGGCGTCGCGGTTGATCTCCTCCACGCCATGCGTCATCACGCCATCCCCCTCCGCCACCATCCAGTACATAATACTACCATCCGCCCCAGTGCTGACGAAAAGATCCGCCACCGTCGGGTGCCAGTCCACCTTGTCCACCGCATCCACGTGCCCCGTGAAGCGCTTCACCTCTGGCTGCGTCTTGCGGATGTCCCACAGCTTCACCGTGCCATCCTTCGACGCGCTCAGCAGCGTGCGACCGTCGGGGTGCCACCGCACACAGGACAGTGTCTGGCTGTGGCCGTGGAGGGCCGCGATGCTTCCACGCGACGCCGTGCGGGGGTCCCACAGACGGCACTGCGTGTCCTGGCTACCGGTTGCGATGAGAGAGCGATAGGGGTGCCAGTGCACCGTGGTTACGTCGCCACCGTGCCCCTCCAGCTTCACCTCCTCCATCGCCATCTGTTCACTGCCGTCCGCGCCGGTGGTGGCGGTGTGCGCACCCACCGTGTTCGTGTCCCACACCTTTGCCGAGCCGTCCTGCCCAGCAGTGCAGAACTTCAGCTCCTGCGGAGCCCACGAGATCTCCCGCACGGCGCGGTGGCTGGTGTCGACCTCTGACATGAACACGAAGTTCGACATCCACATCTTGAGCTTCCCCGCGTCGTCGCCACTCAAGATGAGGTCGTGGCGGCGGCCCCACGCGATGGCGCGGCACGGTCGGTTGTCCTCGTGCGCCACCGTCTTCACCTCGACACCGAACGACTGCCCGTTAAAAAGCAGAAACTCGCCCCTGCCGGTGGAGCAGAGCAGACGACGCCCACTCGGGGACCACTGCAGGCCGTAGAGCGGCGTCCGAACCCGCCCGCCCTTGCTGTCGGGGTGGTAGGACGTGTTCACCCACTGCGTGCACAGCGCGGTGCTGGGGTTGTAGTTGGTCACACTTGCCGTGACGAGGTCTTTCGTGTAGTACTCATGCGGCGCGACGTGATAGCTGTAGGGGCTCTTGCGCGGGACGAGGCGGGTGAGGACGTGCTGGATGGCGGGCGAGTAGAAGTCGACGGGACGCTGGCCGTGGATCTTGCGGCGCGGCGCGTACTCTTCGGGGTCGAAGTCGCTGCGAAAGCGCCGCCGTGGGCCACCTGGACCTCCACCAGCACCAAAGCCACCTGGGCCTCCACCGCCGCCATACCCACCACCGCCGAAGCCACCACCGAAATTCCCGCCACCGCCACCGAAGCTATGTCCACCACCACCACCACCATTACCAGGGCCACCGAAGCCGAAGCCTTCACGGCGGCGAGGGTAGCCACGATCCATCAGCGCTCTTTCTTTGCTGCTCTGTTATATTTCTTCTATGCCCCTGACGAATGCAAAAATAAAGGGAAGAGTAACGTCAAGCAGGACTAGTCAACAGTGCACTAGCCTGAAAAAAAAAAAAGGAGAAGAGGAGACGGTTCGGACGCTCAGCAAACAGCGTCGAGCTTCACCGTACTTCGCCACAACCTACGCGAAGAATAGAGAAAGAGAAGTGAGGGAAGAGAAACGAGATTTGAGAAGAAGTGCACAGTCATCTTTCCATCGACTTGCACCTCCACCTTGCACAAGCACAAACACACATACACATAAACACATACAGACACGCAAAGTGGAAGTTGCACAGCAGAAGTCTGCACAGCCGCAGGTGCTTGCGTCCCCACCAGATAAAGAACAGAGAGGCAACCCAAACAAGCGCAGAGCTGCTCCTTTTTCTCCTTTAAG
Organism: Crithidia fasciculata; assembly: GCA_000331325.2. Taxonomy (NCBI): domain Eukaryota; phylum Euglenozoa; class Kinetoplastea; order Trypanosomatida; family Trypanosomatidae; genus Crithidia; species Crithidia fasciculata. The sequence continues at coordinate 468,203 of CM003433.1, forward strand.
AATGATCTATTCTCTCTCTTTCTTTTCTTTTTACTCGTTAATGTGAAAGTGTAAGCGATGCAAAGCCGCGCTGGAAGAAGAAGAGACGTCTGTGATCAAAGCACACACAGTCAAACACACTCACGCACGCACGCACGCAGCGCTGCCGTCTAACGCGACGCAGAACGCGCAACAAAGTCGGCCACCACACCAAAGTAAAGAGAGAGAGAGCGAGTCAACATGTGGCACCAATGCTGCCTCTCGCTTTCCCCTTTTCTCTCCCTCAGCTCACAATGAACTGGGCGGTAAGGTCTGTTGGGGTGACCGTGATGACGCTGCCGTGTGGCACCCGCACACACTCGCCGTCCAGCACCAACAACGCCGAGTCGTCCTTCGATGCCTCCTCCTCTTGGCTTGTCTTCACCTCTGCGCCTTGAGCAGCAGCCGAGCCAAGGGCAAACTCAATGCGCAGCCCTTGCATGCCTTCATGCACCGCCACCCCGTCCTCCTCCAGCACGTACCCCTCGCGTGCTTCGCGGCGCAGCAGGTGCCACATTCGCAGCCGCGTAACGTCGTCCGTCGCCGTCGTCACTGTGAGCCGCCGTTGATGATAGGTCGCTGTGGGCGTGAGGGAGTAGCCGGCCTGGAGCTGCGGCAGCTGAGCCGCAACGAGCATCCGCAGCGGACCCACCCGACGCTGCTGCTGGCCCAGGCTTCCACCTCCGGCAGGCGAGAGATCCACCGTGCAGTGCGGGGAGGCGTGCTCGGCCGTGGTGTAGAGCGAGGTGCCCGCCAGCGTGCCGAGAAGCGCCGGCAGGGACACGTACTCCTCCTGCGCCTCCTTCCACCGTGCCTGGCGCCGCACAATCGCCGCGTAGGTGCCCACCGCGATGTAGGAGCACATGTAACGCACAGCAGCAGCGGGGGCCGCGGCAGGGGTGTGTGGTGGACTGCGCAGGTGCACCGCCCACAGCGGAACACGCACCGTGCGGCCGATCACGAGGCTCGAAATAGCCCGCTCCGCCGAGACAACGCCGAGGGAGACGGCGATGGAGTTGTGCAGCCCCGTCGGCACAAGCAGCAGCGGCTTCTCCAGCAGCAGCGGCGACGGCGAGGATGAAGACGCGCAGGTGCTGAAGGACAGCGAGGCCAACAGGTTCACCGCGCTGTTCACCGTGCCGTCGCCGCCGCAGATGATCAGCGCCTCTGCGTTCGGTAGCATGCGACCCAGATTCTCCGCCATGTCTTCATTTGGAATATGGATATCATGATGCACGATGCCGGAGCGATTCATGTAGTGCTTGATGGTGTCGCTGTAAGCGTGGACACCACCGTGGCGGTGCCCGCTGCGGTTGTTAATGACGGCGACACATCTCTTGAGACCTGTCATGTGAGGCGGCGGCACGAAACGTCTCGTCCGCACTGCACGAGTAAGCAGAGGAGCGAAGAAAGAGAAAAAAAAACACACAAGAAATTTGAAGTGGGTGTGGGCACGCAGGCACCACTGCGCGAACGAGAGCAAGGCAAATTGGGAAAAGGGATAGCGAATGATTATTGTGGAGTTGTGGCGGGTCTACACCAGGCAGTCGAGGCCGGACTCACCGTCTAAAATAAGAAAACTAAATCTCGCAAGGATCTTTTGAATTAAAACTTAAATTAGGAGACAAGAAACCGCAATATATGAGAAGTAAAACATGGAACAGACAACGACTCACGTCCTAAAGCAGCGCCTCTTGCCACGCCTGCAGCTGGCGGAGCTGAAGCGTCCCTTTCCATGACTTTATGTCTTTATCCTATTATTCAGAAAACCTTTTCAACGGATCATGTTACTCAAGGGATCAACAGAGCAGATGATGAAGTGCACAAAAAAAACAAAAAAAAAACAAATAGTAAAACTAATCAAAAAAAAACATGTGCAACATTCGTGGGTTTACATTCCGTTTTTTTTTTTTGATGGATCCAGTGCCATCGATGCAGCAGCTGAATCGACCTTTTTTTTTTCTTGTTCAACACGGCGCCTTAACTTCATCCCAATCTTTAAAATACTGATCAAGTAGTTCTATCGAGTTAGAGCAGTGCGTTTCTTCACCTGTGCAAGTGAAAAAAAAATACAATTCTCTCACAGCTGCATGCGCAGGGGAAGAATCGGACGGGTTTTCTTCACTCTTGACGCCTTTGCGCGCCGCAGCACGTACTGCATCGCAAACAGTACCACCACCACCACCACCACCATCGTTAAAAAGACATTCATGCTGAGTGGAGACTTGTACACGAGGATCATCTCATTACCGCCGTCGCCCGCAGCGGGGTTGCCAGCAGTGGGAACAGAGGCGGTGGTGTAGGTGGAGGCACGCAGGCTGCTCGGCACCCACCGATAGCGCTGCCGCAGATACTTCAGCAGCTGCGACGCCACCACGGCGCTCTCCGGATTTGTCGTAACGGCGTCCAGATCGCGGTAGCAGAGGGGACAGAGCTCACGCCCGGGAAATTGCCGCTTCGGCACGAGCGGGTCGGCGCCTTCGACAACGTTGGCGAGGCGGTCGTTCACCAGGTTGTGCACCTTCCACAGCTGCCACACCGGGTCCTCCTCCCTCTTCGGCTCGAAGCGCATGAAGTTGTGGCGGCACGTCTCACAAGCAAAGAAGCTGCGGGCGTAGTCTTTGATAATGAAGAGGATTTCCGCGTCAGCGTGGGCGGCAGCTGCAGCACCGTCGACAGGCGCTGCCGTCACCATTGCTGTCGTGTCTGCCTCTGTGTTGACCGTCAAGGCGTGGTAGAGGAGCCACTGCCCACAGGGGAAGCCGCGGTAGCGCCATGATGAGCCCTTGCAGGTCTGCCAGGCGAGGTCGCGTGGACTGCCTTGGAACGGGATGCCGGCACTCAAGACCAGCCTCTGCCAGTCCTCGACAGCGATGGAGGCAAAGTCAGCCGGATTCGCCGGCGCACCCTTTTCCTTGCGGTAGTCGGCCATCTCGTGAATGAGCACATCGGCGCCGAGTCCGGGCAGGCGCTGCTGCACCGCACGCAGAAAGCGGTAAAGCGCGTAGCGCCGCTCTGGTGAGTCGAGACCAACCAGCGCCACCTCGTGGTACAGCGTGTGAAAAAAGGCGTTGGCCACGTCGACCGAGTGGAATCCCTGTCCTCCTTGAAAGCCTCTCCTGCCTGTAGCGTTGCTTGACCTGAAACAACAGACAGGTCCGCTTGCTTCGCGTTGCGCAGGAAGCTGCGCATGTCCACGCAGCGCTCCTTGCTGTGCGCATCCCACGTCGTGTTTGTCATACGCGACCAAATCGTGCGGGCGAGATCGAAGTGCATGTCCACCGACTCGCCACGACCAATGGAAAAGCGTTGCAGCATCTGGGGGGCCGCCGCCTGCGTACCCGTCGCGGTAGGCGATTGCAACGCGATGGGTGGTAAAGTCACCTCTGTTGCGGCGAGAGAGCTTGGCGCAAGAAAGTAAAAGGAGGGCACACCCTGCACGCCAAGCTCATGACAGGCCTGCATGTTCGCCGGGCAGTTGAGAGCCGCCACGGTGATCTCGTGCGCCACGTCGGTAGAGGTGGTGAAGGTCAGCTCGGCCACGCGGGAGAGGGAAGGCGCAGCGCTGCGGCAGTGTCCGCAGCCGTCCGAGTAGGCTACGAGAATCCACGGGCACAGGGCGGCAGCCTCGTGCAGGCGAAGCAGACTCAAGTCCGCGAGGTCGACAACCGCGCTGGTGGAGCGGAAGAGTGAACGATCCGATGCTGCCGTCGCAGAAAAGGTACAGGAAAGAAACAGCATGCAGACGTACGCGAGTAGGCGGGGCAGCATTACTGTGGTCATTGCTGAAGGCGTATCAATGGTGGAAAGCAACTGATACCTCAATTCTTACTAATGCGGCGGTTTCTTTTAAAAAGCGTTAGGTTCAACAAAAGAGAAACCGAAACAAACAAAAAAACTTATGTTTCTAGTACGCGACTGAAAGCACTTAATGTCACAACGACGCAAGAGAGTGAGACGACGGAGTAGGTGCAGTACGTACGAGTTTGCTTGAAGATACAGGAGTAAGCAAGTTCCAAGAGAGGAATACAAAAAAAAAACCCACAGAAACGTAACTCACAAGAACTCTGTTCAGAGAAGCACAGAAAAATAGGAGGAAAAAGCGCTGGCAGAGAGAGAGGTGGAGAAAGAGAAGTGCACCAAATAAGTAAAGGAGGAAGAGGGGCCCTAAAATTACTTACAAGCCTCATCGTTGACGCTTGTATCATCTTGTAGAGGCGAAAGCGGCATATACGTTTTTTTTTCTTTACAGTTATTTGTCTGTTGAGTATTCCATCTCTTCGCGCGCACACTTCATCCATTCCATAACAGAAGTAGCCGCTTTTTAAAACAATATACTTAACTTCATATACAGCATCATCGAGTCCTGAACTATTACAAGCGTGGTAGCTCCACTAAATGTCATCCTAACTCCTTTCACCAAAACTGCAGTACTCTTCACTTATTAACATACACAGCAGCACAGTTGGCAGTGAACTCGCTCTCCCTCTCTCTCTCTCTCTGCCTGCCGCGCAGCGCATCGCCTTCCTCAGTGAAACACGCCTCACGCGTGCATCGTTCTGCTACTCGTCACAAGATAACTCGATCAGATCCCACAGGTAATAGAATCGTTGGTGTCATCAGCAGAAGGTCGACCACCGCCGCCGCAGAGCCAGCGACGCCCCGCAGCACACAAACACAAACACAAGCACACAGACAGACGGAGGCGTCAGCACGCCGCAGCAGCACGCACGCACACCACGCAGTGCAGGAAGGCAGCTGCGCACACACGCACACGCACACAGTAGCAAGTCCGTTGCCACCCATCCCTGTGTCTCTCTCTCTCTTTCCCTCCCCTTCCACTGGTGCTCCCCGCGCGCACACACGCCCAAACATGTGCACGCTCAGGCAGACCGGGAGGGACAGGACGGGAGAGCCGCGCGCAACGGCCCAGTCAGCTCGCGCCACCCCACGTATGAGGCGCGCTCGTTGCGTTTTTCGTGTTCATGCAGGTGCTTCAGATACCACAGGAATGCACGGTGGATCATCACGCAGAGCAGCGTTCGCGCGTGGAAAGGGGGAAGGGAAGGAGGGGGCAGTGAGGGTGGTAGGCACGCGGGGCACACAGCCAAGCACGAGAGCGCAGCACAGTCGACAGTGAACTCGCTCTCCCTCTCTCTCTCTCTCTGCCTGCCGCGCAGCGCATCGCCTTCCTCAGTGAAACACGCCTCACGCGTGCATCGTTCTGCTACTCGTCACAAGATAACTCGATCAGATCCCACAGGTAATAGAATCGTTGGTGTCATCAGCAGAAGGTCGACCACCGCCGCCATCGCCGCCGCAGAGCCAGCGACACCCCGCAGCACGCACACACAAACACAAGCACACAGACAGACGGAGGCGTCAGCACGCCGCAGCAGCACGCACGCACACCACGCAGTGCAGGAAGGCAGCTGCGCACACACGCACACGCACACAGTAGCAAGTCCGTTGCCACCCATCCCTGTGTCTCTCTCTCTCTCTCCTTCCACTGGTGCTTCCCGCGCGCACACACACCCAAACATGTGCACGCTCAGGCAGACCGGGAGGGACAGGACGGGAGAGCCGCGCGCAACGGCCCAGTCAGCTCGCGCCACCCCACGTATGAGGCACGCTCGTTGCGTTTTTCGTGTTCATGCAGGTGCTTCAGATACCACAGGAATGCACGGTGAATCATCACGCAGAGCAGCGTTGGCGCGTGGAAAAGGGGGAAGGGAAGAAGTTGTTACACTGGTATGTGTTGTTTGCGATACCGCTGTGTGCATTATGAGGCAGCTTTTGCAATGGGTATTGACAAGAAGTAAAGATGTGAGATGCTCGAAGTGTTGAGAGAAGGTGGAGGGTAGGAGAGAAGGGAAAAAAATGTGTTGTTGGGCTTCTACTCCACGAAAAGAGAAAGACTTTCACATCGAAAAAAAAAATATTGTTATGCAAAGTTCGCAGTCAACAATTTGCAAAAGCAGTATTGTTGTCATCTGATGCAGAAAAAAAGCTCGGATTCTGTGCCATGTGAGACACTCGAGAGAGAGAGAGAGAGAGAGGAATTGTGGCGTTCAAAGAAGGGTGTTCTTTTCTCCTTGAATGAAAGATTCAAGATATTACCGTATGTGTCTGCCAAGGTTTCATTCTAGAGAAAATAGCCGCTAATGTGCACAACCAATAGAACAGGACATCCCAATCCTATTGGTGCCACCTTACTTCGCGTCCGCGCTGAAGTCGGACTCGTCGATGCCCATCGACATCACCTCCTCCGCCAGCAGCTCCAGCTCCGCCGCCTTCTCCTCCACAAACGAGTTGGCAGCGGCGTCGACCATGGCGGCCAGCTCCTGCTGCGCACCTTCTTCCAGCCCCGCGTCCTGCAGCACCTTCACGGCGTTTGTGCGGGACTCCTTCACACGCTGACGAAATGTTGCCACGAGGCCGCTGATCTCCAGCCCCGTCTTGTCGCGCCGCGCGGTGGTTATTGGCGCCATGACGACCTTAATCTTCGACCCCTCCTTCGACACCTGCAATCCCCCGTCAAAGCGGCTGACGCGCTGCAGAATAGCGGTGGCGAAGGAGGTCGAGTTGGGTGTCACCTCAATCGTGGAGTTGTCCGTTTTCACCACCTGCGCTACCTTGGTGAGCAATACGCTGTGGCCTCCCGCCATCTCCACTTCGAGCAGCTCGAGGCACTTGGCCATGTTCAACACCTTCATGGCGCTAATGTTCGCCTTTTCGAATGTTTTGGCATAGATGGCGGCGAGCTCCTCCGGGAAGTCGTCGGACACCATCGTCTGCGCCTCTTGCATCAGCTGCTCGCGCGTTTCCTTCTGGTCGCGCGTCTTCCCCATGCGCCGCTCCGCCCGTTCCTCAAATGTCAATCGCCGCGACTCGCCGCGGTCGCCCTTGCGGATGTCTTTGCGCAGCAGCGGCGTCAGCGACGCAAAACCTGCCGCAGATGTGAGCGGTGCTGCCGCCCACGCCGAGGTCGACGCAGTGGATGAGCGCAGGAACGGCGTGGCTGGGAGGCGGGCGACGCTCCCGCGGGCCGCAGCGACGGCGGTGCGGTGAATCACACGAAGCATTGAGGATAAAAGCACGATTCTATAAATATTTTTTTGATACTGCTTTAGTGAAAAGAGGAAGAATAAGAGAGAGAGACACGATTGCAGGGTAGAGAGAGAGAAAGGAAAAAAAGAAAAGAGGAGTGGGAAGGAAGGATAGGCTCAATTTTGCGAAGATGACATCATGAACATCTTCAAATTAGACAGTCACGCAACCACGAAAGCACAAAAGAAAGCAATAATGTCGAGAAAACAATTAAAAGCATCGCAGGCGCTGCAGACACCGCTCTCGCGACGTCTACACAGACGCGAAAAAGGGCAGAGGGACTTCAGTCAGCGAAGAAGTTGCGGTGTTTGTCTAGCAGAGCAACGCTTCACCCTGCGCACTTATCATCTTTACACAACGAACTTTAATTAGACTCTCCTTTCCACACACGCACTCGTGAGTGTCCTCTGCCACCAAATACACGCACGATTCACGTGATTTTTGGAAAGAGAGATAATTGAAAAGAAAGGCGAGGCTGCGCTTCTCCTTCAATATCCTTCTCAGTGTGTTCGCCTTACTTCATTACTCCCCTATTCCACTTCCCATACTTTCAAAGTTTTTAATTTTTTTTTTTACTCCGTTGGCTTTAAGTCTTAAATAGTCGGTGCAAACAATAAAAGGATGTTTTCCCCTCTGAGGGAAGATAAAAGACACAGAAGCGAGCAACGCTGTCGAGGCAGGACTGCGAACAACCACAAGAAAACACACACACAAAAGAAATTGAGAGACAAACTCAGCCATACATACAATTTGAGCCTGCATACCCTCTCGTCCAACCACACACAATTTACACGCAGCTTTTAAATACTTGCTGTGCCTTTTCTTCCTCTTTCTTCAGTCTCTTTCTCTCCTCATTATAGTCCATTTTCGAGAGAAAAGAACAAGAAAAAAAAAGGGGCAGAAAAGGACAGGAGAACGACGAACACACAAGGACACACCAACACAGACACATGAATTAAACTCTTAGAGGTAGAAGAAAAGTTGCGCGATGAAGCAGCAACGCACATAAAGACACACAAACTTACAGCCGACAGCCTTGAACGTCACCATCGCCCGTGTGTCAGGGCACGTGATGCATCTGGCCCTCACTACTACAACAGGCAGATGAGAATTTATTTCTTTAATCGAAGACTAATTTTTTTTTCATTGATTTAGCTTTGCTGGTTATCGAAACAGCAGAAACAACATTCAAGAAGGGGGAAAACCCTCAAGGCGAAACGGGTCTCTCTCCCCTTCCTTCTCTCTCTCTCTTAATAACGACGGCGGTTCTTCTTCTGCTTCTCCGCTGCCGCCGCCGTCGCCGCGTGCGAGCGCTCCTGCATTACGGCGTGCGTGAGGTACGTCGTGGCGAACGATGCACCAAGGATGGGCTGCCAGAGTGTCGCCAAGTCCCGCTGCAGCTCCATCGAGTCCTTCGTGACCCACACCTCCAGGAAGTAGGCCCGCTCCCGCACCTTCAGCACGACGCCGTTCACCGTTGCCTGCACAGACGGGGCCCAGGAATCACCGATCGTGCGGCACAGCAGCAGCTCCCACGCCTCGTCCACCTGCGCGGGTGTCACCTTCACCTTCACGATGCCACCGCTGCGGTTGGCTTTGTCCTCCCACTTGGGGTCGATGCCGTCGCGGAAGAGGTAGAGCGTGCTGAGACCGAGCTCTGAGGGGGCCGGGATGTTGTTCAGCACCTTCCAGAAGGTCGGGATGCTGTCAACGCGGAAGACCAGCGTCGGGTTGTAGTCCTCCTCCTTAATGTTCTCTCCCCATGTCGTGGGGAGGTAGAAGAGACACCACAGGTCATCCAGCATCATCTCCGTGTTGTCCTTCTCCGGGTCCTCGGAGGGGATGAGGGTGAGGGGAGAGGGCTTCACGAGCACCACACGGGCCAGCGTGCGCTGCGGCACGTAGGCGGCGGCACCGACGTTGAAGGCGCTCTTCTTGCTAATTTCCTCAATCTCCTTCGCAGACTTCGCCTCGAGCCGGGCCGGCTGAATAATCGGGGAGTTCTGCACACTGCGGCGCAGAACGGCGGGCGGGGTCAGCTTCCCAGCTACTGCTGCAGCTGTTGCGCTGGTCGTGGAGCTCTTGGTCAGCTCCATGTCCGCCGTGGAGGTGGGGAGCGCCTCGAGGCCGCCGTCAGCGGTGTTGCGGCGGCCCGGCACGAAGTCCATCGCGTTTGGGTTCATCACGTGGCGGGGGGCCACGAAGGGACTCATGCGGGCGGGGTGGCTGCGGGCGGCAACGGCAGGGCTGCGCTCCGCCGCCATCGAAGCCGGGGACGGCGGCGGGTAGGGCATCGAGGTATGCGCGGTCCGGTGCGCGCCAGGGCTTGGCGGTGGCGGGTGCGCTGGACTCATCTGCGAGGAGGGCATCGGGCTTGTGGTGTTGGCGCTGGTGCGTGTGACGCTGATCTTCGACTTGGTGGCGGTGGGTGGCGGCGGGGCCTGCGGGGAGGCAGTCGGGGCGGGGTGAAACGGGGGAGGAGTGGGCTTGACGGGCTGCGGCTCGGCTGGGCGTGGCGGTGGGGACGGAGCGGCCGCCTTCTTCTTCATCAAGAAGGTCGGCATGTAGTCCGAGGCATCGGCTTTGAGAGTTGTCATTGTGAGGAGCTAATGTGTGTGTGTGTGTGTGAATTGAAGTGGGTGAGTGTGCGGCGCGTAAAGCGAGTTGGAGGAGAAGAACAGCAGCGATCGCTCGCACCTACCTTACTGCGGTGTGGCGGCGGAAGGAAGAGATGTGCAAGGAGACGAATGAAGCGTGTCTGTGTGTGTGAGTCGGTGTGGCGGCGACCCTGCAGCTTTAAGGTTGGGAGAGATGGCTACTACGTTTTTTTGTTTCGTTCGCTGAGCGCCTGCGGGTGCAACTCTTCGGATAGAAGCGTGTTCCTGTGCGTTCGCCTGCGCTGATGGCACCGTTCTGATAGAGAGGATCGAAGTCAGAAAGGCAGAAAAGAGGAGAAAAAAGTATGAGATATGAGGCTGAGTTGCGGGTGCTGGTGAAGGCGAGCGCGAGAAGTCTTTGAAAGCCCTGACCCTCACAGTTGCATCGGTGTCACGAAATAGAAAAAAGGAACGTAGCTCCATACTCTTTGAATGCCGGTACATGGCTGCTTATATAGTCTAGAAGTCAGCTGTATGAGTGTGTGTGTTGCACCGTCAACTATCTCGCTGCGCATCTCTGCATGCACAAACACATATGGCCAACATTTGTCATGTTTACCAACGCAGGCAGCTGCAAAAGACGAACCAAGCGCATCAGAAGGTGCATTCGCGGCTCTACCTGTGTTCTTTTACTCGCCGAGCGTACTGCTTGCGATGAGAAAAGCGGCCTCATTCTCTTCTCTTCAGCTTTTGTCGGCGGCCTTATCCACAAGTTAGTCAAGATGGAAAAAAATCTTAAATAGAAAAAAAGACGTGTGCGCACGCAGAATTCGTGTGTGTCTGTGTGGGCGTGTGTATAGGGGCCAGGGCGTATGTGCCCGACGTCGAGGCCCAACGGGCACCGCCGCACACCTGCAAGCCCACCACCAAGGTAAGGTGTCCAATGAAGAAGAAAAAAAATGTATCGAAACAGAAAAAAGTCTCGAAACGACGTAGGAAGAGAGGGAGAAGCAAACAACAACAAGAACAAAAAGAAACCTCCCTGGAAAATCCATCGCAGTCTACAGCCCGATGCACTCAAGCAGCTTTAACTGAACTTCTTTCTCTCATTATCGAGTGCCTCACGTCTACACGCCGACGCAACGTGCGCACTACTCTTCTGTTTCGTCATATTCTTCTCGGTGTCAAAGGTGATAAGAAAGACATGTCTTTTATTTTTATTGTAGCTCACTTTCGATCTCCATTTCACGTTGCATGGTGGTGCTCGTTCTCAACGCAAACACAGACATGAGAAGACTCTCCGTTCAACTGCGTAGAGAATAGCGCCGTCGTGTGCGACGAGAAACAAAATAGAAGACACACACACGCTCACGCAAAGGAAAAGGGAGTATACCTAAAAAAGCGCTACCCGCACGCACAAACAGAAAAATGGATAATGCAAACGCGCCGTGTGGGTGGCCAAATGCGGCGTCGCTTGCACATTGCCGCTTCGCGATTCCCTCCAAAACCGTCCGCGTGAGTGGCGTATCACTTGAAGACGGGAGCGCGCTTCGCGAACTCCTTCTTCTGTGCTGTCCAAAGGGAGAACACGTGAATGAAGGGTGGCAAAAGAGACGAAATAAAAGAAAAAAAAAAACACAAACAAACAAGGCGATGTTTCGTCCTCAACTGACAATTTTTTCATTTACGGGGTGGTGCGCTGAGGGTCGCGGGGGAAGAGAGACACGAGACGGACGTTGCTGAGGCCAAGGTACAGCATCACCACACGCTCAAGGCCGACACCGAAGCCGCCGTGCGGCCACGCACCGAGGCGGAACGAGTCGACGTACTCCTTGATCGGAGTGAGGTCGACGTTCAGCATCTTGGCACGGGCAAGCAGCAGGTCAGGGTCGTGGATACGCTGCGCGCCACTCGAAATCTCCTCGCCGCGGATGAACATGTCGTACGAGTTCGTAAAGCGTTCGTCGTCCTTGCAGGACATGGTGTAGAACGGCCGCACCGAGGACGGGAAGCGGTCAGAGATGAAGAAGTCGACGCCGTAGCGCTCCTTCACGAGCTTGCCAAGCAGCTTCTCGTTCGTTGTGTTGATGTCGTCCGTCGGGGCCAGCTTCTCCTCCAGCACCTCGTTCAGCAGCTCAATGCAGTGGAAGTAGTTGATGCGGAGCATGCGGCTGTCCATGTTGTGCACGCGGGCCTGGTACTTGTCAGTCGGCTCCACCTTGTCAGAGATGACGCCGACGCCGAGCTCCGTCATCTTCTCAGGGGTCATCTTCCACACGAGCGGCTCGAAGGGGTACTGCTGGCAGACGTCCTGCAGCTCCGTCGTGTGCGTCGCCAGGTGCTCGAACATGTAGTTGAAGAGACTCTCGGCGAGGTCGAGCACCTCGTAGTAGTGCTCGTTGATGCGCATTTCGACATCCAAGCCCACGAACTCGGTGAGGTGGCGGTGGGTGTTGCTGTTCTCAGCGCGGAAGACCGGGCCGACCTCGAAGACGCGCGGCAGGTCACCTTGGAGGGCCATCTGCTTGTAGAGCTGCGGCGACTGCGCGAGGTAGGCGAAGCGGTTAAAGTACTGCAGCTTGAAGACGTTCGCACCGCCCTCGCTCGGGGCGTTGATGATCTTGGGCGAGTGGATCTCGCAGAAGTCGTTGTCGATAAGAAACTGGCGGAAGTACTGGCCGACGCGCGACTGCATGCGGAAGATGGCGCCAGAGGCCTGCGAGCGCATATCCATCCACCGGCTGTTGAGCCGCGTGTCGAAGTTGACCTTCACGCCCTCCTCCGAGTCCTTGCGGTTGGCGTCCTCGAGGGTGAAGGGCAGCGTGCGCAGCGACTCCGTCACGGTGTGGATCTTCGACACCTTCAGCTCAATGCTCGAGTGCGAGGTGGACGTGATGGGCTGGTCCACCTTGGAGACGGTAGCCTCCACGTCAACGATCGACTCGGTTGGGATCTGCCCCATAAAGTCAATCATCTCTTTCGGGAAGGCGTCGTCGACGGCGGCCATCGCCTGCACCGAGTCGCTGCCATCGCGCAGCACCATGAAGGCCATCTTGCCCTTCTTGCGCGTCGCCGTCACGCGAGCGCGGATCAGCACCGACTTGTCCGTGTACTCGGGCTTTGAGAGGTCGGCGACGGGGACGTAGGTGCGAGAGTTGTAGCTGGTGGATTGCACCATCGGCGCGGCGCCGAAGACGTCCTTGTACTTCTCCAGCAGGGCCGCCTTCTCCTCGGCGCGGGCACGCTCTTCTGCCAGGCGAGCCGCCTTGCGGGCTTCCTTTGCGTCGACCTTCTTGTTGGCCGCCGCCGCCTCGCCCTCCGGCAGCCGCTCCGCCGCAGACGCCTCGGTGTCGACGTGGTTGGAGCTCATCGTGTCGCGTAGAGTGGGGTAATAGTTAGAGTAGAAAGAGAAAAAAAAGAGAGAGGTAGGGATTTGTGCGAAACTGGCAAAAAAAAGGAAGAAGTGAGATTTGCGTTGTGAGGTGTTAAGGTTTGTGTTTTCAAATTGTATCGTGTCGATGTTGTCCGGGTGCGGGACGGACAAAGAGGAGAGAGAGAGAGAGAGAGAGAGAGAGATAAGGGAAGAGAAATGGCAACGTGATGACGTTTTCTATAATGTTGCAGAAAAGAGAAAAGAAGATTCTTAACCTTTTACTTTCGCAAATCAGCTACGCGGAAAGAGTGGGCGTAGCGTGGCCGTTTTTCACTTCTTCTCCCATACTGTAAAGTCTATTTTCTGTTATAAATAGTTAGTATCTAGTTTATACCTTGCTTTTTTGCATTTAGGAAGGCTTCGACACGTATGAGACGGTGCGAGAGTGTGATAAAAAAAAAGAGAATAATGCAAAACAAAACACGGCAGCAAAACAAAAACCGCAATACACCACTGCTTCGGCGGACAACACCCGAGAGCTTTCCCCCACTTTCTCCCTACTGCAGGTTTGCGATGTCTTCCGCATCCACCGCATCCGTCACCGCAGCATCGCGCTTTTTCGCCTTTTTTTTTTCCGTCCCACGCCTGTGCAGCTCCTTCTCCAACGCATCGAGTGTCTGCAGCCGCCGCACCGTGAAGTGCTCAGCACCGGGACGTGCGCCACCACCACTGCCAGCACTCCCACGTCGCCTCGACACACGCATCCATTGTGGCAGAACATCCGCCATCTGCTCCATCCCTAGATCTTCGAGGAGGTGACGCACCGACGGCTCCACCTCTCGAAGCACCTCATCTGCGTTGTAATCTGTGTTGATTTGTGGCATGTGTGCGTAGAGGGCTGCAGCGAGGTCGAGCGGCTGGCGGTCTGACGCACGCCGCAGCAGCACCTTCGTGGGATCCTCCTCCTCCATGTAGTCCACAACGAAGTACTGCGGGTGGGTTGCGAGCCACGGCGCAATCTTCGTGGGCAGCCCAGAGGTGCGCATCTCAACCGGCAGCAGCGCCATCGCCTCACGCAGGTTGAGTGTCTTGTGGGGTGGGAAGCGGTCGTACCAGGCGTTGAGAATTTCCTCTCGCGTGTAGGTGACAGGTGTAGTGGTCTTGTTGGAGAGTGGTGGAGATGAAGCTGGTGCCGCCGACTGCGAAGGCGACGGTGACGAAGACGGTGCCGCGGTGGAGGAGTCCGGTAGTTGCGGCGTTGTGCCCTGCGTCTTGTCGCTCGCCAGCGCTGCGTGGTCGGGTGGGGGGTTCACACAGATCCACATGGACACCTGCAGCATGTCAGTCGACACGGCGAGCGACCGCCCATGCGCGCGCAGAAATCCGGCGAAGCTCCGGAAACGCTGCTTCATGAGATGCTTCTGCTCCCGTGTGAGCTTCTCGTAGAGCGGGGTGATGCTCACCCAGTGGGGAATGTCGCCGTCGCAGACTTCGCGCTGCAGCATCGCAGCCACCTCTGGCAGGGGGGAGTCGGCGAGGGAGTACTCGTCGAGCGCGAGCGGGGCGAGGTGGCGAGGGCGGCGCCGAATGAAGCCGTCCACCACCTGCAGCTCGTCCGGCAGCTTTGCCGCGATGGAGAGCAGGCCACCCTGGCAGTCGAAGTAGGGGTGGAAGAGAACGTCCTCAGGGATCGTCTCCTCCAGCGTCTCGATCGAGACGAAATCGGCCGGCACGAGCGAGCGCAGCCGGTCCACCACCGGCACCCGCTCTTCCATCCGCACCGACACCGCCGGCGGCGGCACGAGCGGCTTCACAAGCACGCTGCGTTGCCCCGTATCCATGCTCTCGGTGCTCTGGATGTACTCAGGCTTCGCGATGTAGCTCGTCACCTCGCCCACGTCGGTCATCATGTACTTCTCATCCGCCGTGCCGCGAGCGGGGTGGCTGACATCGCGGTGTAGGCGCACGAGGCTGGCAGCGCCTACCGATCCCTGCACGTCAAACAGAAAAGGGAAGCGCCTGAGGTAGTTGAGGAGCTTGCCGCGGCCGATGAACTGCACCCACAGCTCCTCTGGCAGCAGCGACGCCATACAGGCTATACTCACGTAGTAGGTTGGGACGTAGGGGATAAAGGTGGCGAGGACATCCTGCGGCGAGCGGAGAGCGTAGACGGGGTTGTGCGTTGTGCCAGCACCGGACGCCGTGCCGAGATGCGCTGAGGTGAGCGGTGGGGGTGGGGGGAGGCCGACGGGACCGCCACGCACGGCACTCCCCGGCGGCGGGGGCAGTGGCACGCCTCTGCGCTGGCGCGTTGAGGACCATCGTCGCTGCGTGAGGGCGGAGTTGAGCGTCAGCGGACAGGAAGAAAAAGAGCTGGACACGAGGAGCGGCCCCGAGCTGCTGCTCAGACGCACAAGGAGCTTCGCGCTGCCACAGGCGGACGCCTCACCAAACACCCGGTACATCGCACTACGGTGAGGCAGAAAAGGGCCTCGCTGGAAGGAAAGAAGAAAAACAAAAAGAGTGAGAGAATGACTCACGGGATGGTGCTTGTGCACCACACAAAGAGGACTGAACGCACCGCTCGAATCAGAATGGTGGAAACACTATCCCTGCGTTGCCTTGTCTCGTTTGCGTAACGGTGCTGCTGGTTCAGATTAGAAAGAGAGAGCGGAGGAGAGGGAGATAAGCGGAGAGTAATTTTTTGACTGCAGCGCTGCACCAAAATGGGAGACGTGGGAAGTCTGCGGTCAACTACGGAGAAATAAATAATAATACAGAAAGAATCACAGAAGAAGGCACCTCTTTGGTCCTTTTCACTAAAGCGTCGCTGTGTTCTCGCTGATGGTGCCACCAACATTGCTCCAAGAAATGCTCCCGCAAACGTGATGTGCGTGACTGCAGGAAGAGCCAAGAAAACGATCGAGCACGTCGATAAGGCGACTTGTCTTCGTGTACTGCAACCCGAAGAGCTACTCACAAGTGGCACATACACACACATAAACACGCACTGAGAGATGAAGGCGACAAAGACAATACCACGCTACTTTTCAACAGCCTGTTGAAATCTATGTTACTCGCGATTTTTTTGTCCTTATATGACTTTCGTTGGTGTATCTTTATCCTTACCACTCGTGCGTGATCACCAAGTGCGAGAGGAAGAGGGAAGCGAGACGGCAGTAGCACAGCAGCTTCACTGCATCACTGCGTCAACGGCGGAACACCAAGGCCGGCACAAAAAAAAAACAGGAGATAAAGACAACTTAAAGAAGAAAAGTAAATTTAGTTTCTTAACAGCGTACCCCCTTGTTGCACCGCTTTTAATTAATCGACCGTCATTTTTTTTTGTTGTTGTTGTTGACGCGGGCTAAGCAACGTCGGTGCGCGACTACAACGAAAGAAGAGAAGAATCACCAAGCCGCACACACGTGCCGAGCTGCGAGACCCATCAGAACAAAAAAGCAATCCAAACGATCACCTCAGACAAGGAGCGAAAAAAAAAAAACATTTAAATCGAGCAGCTGTTAAAAGCCTCTGACACAGACACAAGCACGCACGCATTTTCTGCGCACCTCGCGGCGCGCGAGGACGGGCTGTTGCTCACGCCACCCCCTGCTTCATGCGCAGCGCCGCCATGATCTCGCGTCGAATCTCCGGCGTGATCATGTAGTGGAAGTGCACGTTGCACACGCTCGACAGCAGGCCCAGCTGCGCCTCCGTCAGGTCCGCCTTGTAGTGCTGAATGAAGGTCAGCAGCGTCTGGTGCCACAGCACCGGCAGCGCCTCGTCCTTCGTGTGCGTCTCGAGGAAGCGGTGGAAGTACTTCACGAGCTCGTCGATGGCCTGGTAGGGCAGCGCCATCTTCTTGTCGATCAGCACGCGCAGAAAGACGGAGCAGGGTCCGCTGAAGGGCTGCTGGGCAATCTTGTAGATGGTGACGGCGGTGGGCACCGGCGGCAGGTGCGAGCGCTGCAGCACGCTCGCCACGACGAGAGCCTCCCGCAGCGTGCACTCCTCGTCGGTGGCGAGAGGCAGCAAGAAGCCCTTGAAGAAGGCGACAGGCTTGAAGAGCGCCTTGCGCACCGCCATGTACAGCGCGGGGTGCAGCTTCTTCTCCTCCAGCAGGCGCTCGTGCACGATGGGCAGCAGCACCGCCGCGTAGTAGCGCTGGAGCATGTTTTCGTTGAGATTCGCGGCGAAGATGCGGGTGGCCTGGTAGGTGGCGTGCGGCGACCACTGGTCCGGCTTCGTCAGCATCAACAGCGGCTCCCAATTTTTCACGTTTGGCAGGATCTTGAACGCCTTCGGGATCTTGCCAGACGTGTAGCGCTTCAGCACCGTGCCGATCGCAGTGTACACGCGCGCCACACGGTTGTCGATCTTCTCCTCGCCGTCCTCGTCGTCGCCTGCCCCGGCGTGCGGCCCCGAGCTCTGCGCAACACCACGCGCGCCATCCTCCTTCTCCTTAATCTTCTCCATGATCATATCGGCGAGGTTGCGGCTCTGCACGCGGGAGGCGGGCTGGAAGGCGCGGAGCAGCCGTGCCTCCTCCTCGTCGATGCCGTACATCTCCGGCGTAATCTCCCCCATCACCTCAGACGGCATCTCCGACGCAACGGACTCGTTATCGTCGTACTCGAGCTCCACCGCGGCGGCGTCGGCCTCGGCCTCCAGGTCGTACTGCTCTGCACGCCCCTCCACCGTCATCTCCTCGTTGTCGATCAGCGCACGCAGGCCGTCGTCCTCGCCCGTGATACGGCCAGTGGCATACTCCTCCTCGGCGGTGACCTCGTCGTGGATGTCCTCGAGTTGCTGCTTCGCGGTGCGCAGGATGCGCTTCGTGGTGTGGTTCGGAATGAGGTAGCCGGCCTGGTCGACGGCGTTCTCGTCGTCGCCGCGGCGGTAGGCGGCCTTGGCGCTCGCGAAGCGCTCGGCGTTGATGTCGTCACCGAGTGGGTTGGAGCGCTGCGACTCCTTCTTGGACTTTTCCTTCCCCGGCATCCTCACTTGCTTTTCTGATTAAACCTTGTGTGTATCTTTATGTATGTGTGTGACGATGAGAAGCGTCGTTTGCGGAAGTGAGAGGGACCGCAGTGCGGGTGGAAAGAGGAGAAATAGAAAGTAACAACAGCCAAAAGCGGCTCACTTCGAGGTGTTTGAAGAGCAGGAGGAGAGTAGTCGAGTATTTAGAAAAACCTCATCGATGCAGGCGACTGTTAGAGTTAGTCTCTCGTAGAGGTTGGACACTTGGCACCTAAGTCTCTCGTCTCACCGCAACTGTTCAAGACCCACCGCACTTATTCCGATGCTGATGGGAAAGCACGAAGTGTTTGTTTTTTTTGTACACTTCTTTCACGGTTAGAGCTGCGATCACTCCTAATTCGAATAAAAACTTCAACAGAGAAAATACTTGACATCACACTGCGTCCGCCACGCTGCAACGACGCTGCCGACAACACGATGCCAAAATAGTAAGCTCTCTCTTTTTTTATTTTCCTTTGATGCACGACATGTGCACGTCGCATCGATTATGTGAGTGTGGGTGCTGTAGAGCGAAAACACATGTTGACAAACACTTAGCCACGCTGTTAGACGTCACAAAAGAGAGTCGGAACACATCACAGCAACAAGGGGAGAAGAAAAAAAAAGTCATCAAAGTGTTGCACGCTGCCTGCCCCACCAGTCGAAAGGCAGCACACAGACAAATGCACCCACGCATACGCGAGGGAAAAGCACGGAGAGAACACGAAAGAGCGAAAAAGTGCGGTGTTGCTCAGCGCCGTGCGGCAGCGTTGTTTTACCGCGCCGCCACACCAAAGAACCGACAGTGAGCGAAAAGCACTCAAGCGGAAGCAGCGCAACAGACACACGCACATGATGCATACTTGCGTTGCTCCTGTGAGCAAAAAAAAAAAAAAACTACCGCATGCGGGGAGGCGAGGGCGGCGGTGGGATCTGCTTCACCCGCTGCGTTGCCTTTTTCCACACCACGACGTCCTCGCTGCGCCGCAGCAGGTCCGCCTGCACCCGCTGCAGCCGCTTCTCCTTGTGGGCCAGTCGCCGGTCCCGCTCCTCCAAGATGGCCAACCACGACGACACCTGCTTGCTCAGCTGCTCCACCTCACTAATGTGCTGCTGCGCCGCCTTCTGCTGCTCGTCGTGTTGCTGCAGCTGCGTCGCGTAGGCCGTCTCTCGCCGCTGCAGCGTTGCGCGGCGCTCGCCCAGCACGTCCTCCATCTTCACCACCTCCCGCTCGACGATGATGCGGGCCTCGCGCTGCTGGGCCACCTCGTTTTCTCGCTGCTTCAGCAGCTGCAGCTTGGCCTCCACAGCAGCGCCACGATCGATGACGGGACGCATCAGCAGCGTGGCAGATGCCAGTTTGGCGTGGATGGCAGCAACAGACGCCTCCAACGCAGCTGCCTCGTTTGTGCGCAGGTCTTCTAGCGATGCCCCGACTGGTGGGGCGGCACGCAGTTCGACATCGCGCTGCACGAGTGCGTTGCGCTGCTGCGCCAGCGCCGCTGCCTTGTCCTGGTGCGGCATCGGCTGCGGGAAGTGCTCGATGCCGGTGCGCTCGATGGCGTACTCGACACCGCGCTGGAGGAGCAGTAGCTGCCGGTACGCCAGCTCGAGCTGATCAAAGGCAGAGTCAGTGAGGGGCGTGGCGCTGGTCGCAGGTGGCGATGGGGATGCGCTGGACCGTGCGATGGAAGCAGCAGCGGCAGCAGCAGCAGCAGCGCGCGAAGCCAGCGCCGTCGCGTTGCCGATGTTCAGAGCAGCGTAGGCGGCAGCGGGGGACAAGTAGCTGCCGGAGCTGGTGGAGGTGGCAGCGGACTCGCTGCGCGTTTCGTCGTCCGCGTCGTGATCGTCGTCGTCTCTCAAACCAGCCAGCACTCCAGAGCCAGAGGAGGAGGAAGAAGAGGCGTTCCCTGCGACGTGGAACGGGCTGTGGTGGGACTGCTGGCTCTCCCGCTGGCGGTGCTGCCGGTACAGCTCTGCAGCACGCTGGATAAGGGGGTGCGTGGAGGCAGTCGTCGCTGCGGAGCCACCGGCAGATGCAGCAAGTGTTGCCGCCGCCGCCGCAGCAGCAGCAGCAGCAGACGACAACGGCTGCCCAGGCAGCGGATCGAAAATCGGTGGCGACGTGGTGCCTCGGTTGGATTGCGCACCAGGACTGTGCCGGTCCGGGGAGCCGCTGTAGGCGCGGAAGATGCGGCGCAGCACGTTGTCTAGCGTCGGCGGCGGTGCCCCGTCTTGCCCACTCTCCCTCTCGTCCTCGGTGAAGTCGCTATCCTCTTCATCTTCCTCGTACTCCTCCACCTCCTCCACCTCGTACTCCATGTACTCGCTGTCACTCTCGCTTGCCTCCTCCTCTTCCTCGTCATCGCCACCCGACCCGGTGTAGTAGCCAAAGACCTGTGACGCCCGCAACGGTGAGGAGACGCCGGTGGCTGCTGCAGCCGCGGCGGTGGAGAAGGGCGATGCATTAGTCTTGGGGGCTGCTGCAGGCGTCGCCGCGGGGCTCGAGGCTGCTGAGCCGACGAAGTCATCCGCTAAATTACGTGCGAGGCGCGGCGCTGGTGCAGGTGTGGGTGGGCCCTGTGCGTGGCTCTGCGGAGAGGGAGAGACACGCACCGTCTCCGCTCTGCCGGCACCGTTGCTGGTGGTGGTGGTGGCAGTGGCGGCAGGCGCGGTGTTGGGCGACTGCACTGGCGGTGGTGCGCGCGTCGGCTTGGCAGCCCTGCTGGACGCGGCTGCAGCAGCTGCGGCGGTGGACGTAGGCATGGCTGTCGACGCCGAATCGCCTCGCGTGGCCGCTGCGTTGTACAGCTCCAGGCGCTCCTGCAGCTGCTGGATGCGCTGCTGCTGCGCCGTTCGCTTCAATGCGTCTGCCATGACTCACCTGGTGTGTGATCTTCTCTGCTTTCTATCCTGCACCGGCAATGACACTTCCCAGCAGACGCCTTCTAGAGAAGAAATTATTTAAATTTTGTTTCTGGATCGGATGCCGCGTAACTGCTGTTGAAAGTCCCACAAATGTCAAGTGACACAGGTAAGGACGGCAAGTGCAAAAAAGGAAAAATAAAAAAGAAGGTCTACAGGGTGTGATAATAAGAGGAAAAGAGAAGCAGGTGGGTGTGTTGTGGGGTGGCGCGTTTACACACACTAAATGTTTCGCTGTGTTTAGTTCTTGTTGATGTTCGGGCTTGCTGCGATGTCCCACGCTCTTCTCCGAGCGCTCGCAGCGTGTTCTGGTGTTCTATGAGGGTGTGGCAGCGGCGAGAAGTACGCACGTCTAATTGCGAAATAAGTCGGTCACACCTTTGTTTGTGATAATGAGCGTCAATCTCAGCCTCAAGAAATATATATTTATGTAGAATAATAGACGGGGAAAGTGAGTAAATGTTGGAGTGTCGTTTACGCTTGTGTTTCTCTTCTAAAGAGGGCCACGTGTAACGTGCTTGTGATTCGACTGTCAGCACTATCAAACATGAAAGGGACCAGAAGAGAGAGAGAGAGAGAGAGATCTAGAAAAGGCAGAAGAGAAGTGTATTTCAGCGTAAAGATTAGTGAAAGTTATTTTCCCCTTTGTGTGAAAGAAAGAGCTGAAAGATGTGCCAGCGGTGAGAAGCACAAAGCCGTTGAGCCGAGACTGGCTTACCCCAAAAAAAAAAATACTGTGTTTAGACCCTATTCCAAGGAGAAAAAACTGACGCGAGTCAAGTAACATCGTTTTTCTGTTTCTGGCAATTGTTTTTGTTGCTGCCTTCAATCCAGCCTTTGACATTCCGATTTGTTGCTTCATTGCTGCTCTGAAGTCTGTCATCTACAAGCTGTCAGCCCGCTGCATCTAAACGAACGAAGAAAGAGAGAAACAAAGAGGAAGAGACCCTCTCTGCATGGGTCTCATCGAAAATAGAATGTAAGTTATTAGAAAGAAATCTACGAGAAAAAGAGTAAGAAGCAGAGAGAAGCTCTGTGCACTGCCGCACGTTTCGGCTCTAACGATGTACCGTCACGACAAGCAGCGTGAGCCACCAACACTCTATGTGACAGTCTGGTGCACATGATAGAAAAAAAATAAACTCGTCACAAGCATCGTCTACAAAAAAAAAAAAGTTGCAGCGGTGTTGTCTTCTGGACTCTATACTTGCTAAGAACCCTCGCTCACTCCTCCTCTGACGCCTGCTGCCGCCGGATGACGGCACGTATCTCCCTCAGCAGCCGCCTCTTCAGCACGCGGCGCTCCTTCGCGACCTGCGACCCGGTCTCGCGTAGAAAAGCCATCATCTCCCTCTTCCGCAGATACGCGAGGCTCTGCTTGACCGTATGATGCGTCACATACGCTCGCACCTCGTCGGGCCGCATCGCGTTGGCACGCGACGGCGTGGCGGACTCCGACTCGCTCTCCGACTCGAAGTCCGCGTGCGCTGACCGCGAAGCACGGCCGCCACTTACCCGTTGCGACGACGGCGACGACGACGACGGTGATCGTGGCGAGCGGGTGCGCTGCGAGGAGCTTGGCGACGGCGGGGAAAGCGTGACGCTACTCCGCGAGCTGCCGCTACGCCCCCGCTTCTGCGTCGATGCCGGTGACTTGACAGCGGACGGCGGAGGTGCGGGTGGCAGCACGGCTGACGCGCGTTGTTGCGTTCTGCCTGGCGTTGTCGTTGCCTCCTCGTCGTCCTTCTCGCGTGCCCTCTTCACGGATGTGCGCTTCGTGGCGGACGCACGCGCCGCTTCGTGCGCACTGTCGCTCCCCTCCTCCTCTCCGTCACGGCCCTCCTCGTCGCTGTCCGACGAGTCCGAGTGGGAAAAGACAACAACTTTGGTGGGGGTTATGATCTCGAGCTTGTCGGGGCTGACGAACTTCACTGACTTGCGTGGAGAGGCGTGCGTCAGGGGGGTGGCAGTGCCGGCCGTCGTCTGCGACGGATGCACAATGGCATCTGATGAGAAGTGGGAGGGAGAGATGTTTGCATCGTCACACGTCAGCCGCTGCTGCTGCTGCTGCGACGAGGACGACGGCGGTGGTGTGGGTGAGCGGTGGAGGGACTGACGAATACGCTGCAGCAGTGTTGGGCTTCCCGCCTCTGCTGACGTACGTCGCGCCTCAGCAGGGGTCGGCGGCGGGGCGGGCAGCGGCGGCTGCGACGGTGACATCGAAGAGATATCGAGCCACTCTCCCATCCCACTTCGGGCCGGTGACACGGAATGCGGTCGGTGCGCCTCGTCTTCTGCCTTCTCTCTTGTCGCATCGGGCAGCGCCACGGGAGTGGTGTGTGGGGCGGCAGGGAAGCCAGGTGAGGCCGTCACCGGTGTAGGCGAGAAGCCTCTGAACCACCGTGTTGGCGTCTGCTGCGATGCGGTGTTAGCGCTGGTGTTCGTCACGGCAGCGACTGCCTCCCCTTGTGATAAAGGAGGGGATGGCGTCTCGCTGCGCCGTGCGGGGGACTGGGAGAGTCGCTCCTCCAGCGCCTTCACCACCACCGCCTCCTGCTCCTGCGTGCGGTCGAGCAGCGCCTGTGCACGCTGCATGACGCTGTCGCACTTGGAGGAGAACTCACGTAGTGACGGCGAGCGGGAGTAAGGGGAAGGGCGAGGAGTCTGGTCGCTCGATGCGCCACCTTGGCCCGTGCGGCGGCGCTGCAGAGAAGAGCGTTGAATGCGGCTGTGCAGGCCACTATCGACGCGACTGGCGGCATGGGCGTGGTCGGTGACGGGGGTGACGGCAACGGCTGTGGAGAGGGGAAGGCTGGAGGGAAGTGCTTGACGCTGCTGTGCCTCCTGCGTTGATTGTGCCCGCCGCAGGCTTGACGCTGTCGGGCGTCGGAAAGACATTCCAGATGGGTTTTGTTCTGTTTCCTTGTGTGTGGGTAGTGATCGCACAACGGTTTTTGTTTGCGAGAGGAGTACCTCTTCTAAAAAAAAAAGATGTTTACTCTGTGCCGGTGATAGTGTTTGCACGATCAGAAGCACTCGCTCTCGGTTTGTTGATCTGGATGCTTTTCTTCTTTCCTCCTTCTTCACTGACAGTTCCTTGCGTCTGTGTCAGGCGCCGTCAAGGAAAGAAAAAGAAGAAAATTGAAGTCTGCGTCAAGTTGAGATGGATGAAAGGGGAAGAAGAAGGCGAGCGAGATAAGAAAGCGTGAAGGAAGAAGAGGAACAAAATAAAAAGCGTTGCGTTGGCCGGAGAAGAAGTCCGCCACCTTCAGCGCTAACAGATAGCCCCCACTTGTCCCTTAAAGCGATGCCCTTCTTACGGCGCTTCTGCCAGACTCCGTGCGCAATCATCACACTGCACCGCTCATCTGTACCTAAAAAGGAAGCACAAACAATGGGTAATGTCTGTTGCCTTCCCCCGTGCATCTTGCTCAGAGATCGACCGCCCTTCTGTTTTTTGTTCTTCTTGCCGGTGTGTAAAAGTGTGCGTATCTTTGCGCATGCGTGCATCGTGGAAGATTCCACATGCGCCAAACTGCGAGAAAGAAAGAAAAAATAGAAATGCAAAGATGAGTGCGTAGAGCTAAAGGTACTCATACTTTCATTCTTCTTTCTCAGAATGCGTGTGTATGGCGCGCGAGGGAAACGGGAAAAAAATAAAAAAAGGGGACACAGCCCACTAAAGTGTACATGAGTAAAATGACATTGGGGTGGAGAATAAAGCAAACGTGAAGGTGTGATCGTCAGAAGGGTGTGGCTGGGACACCAAGAAATAGTCTACCGAGCAAGATGCGTGAGGCATTAAAAATAGAAATATATATACCCTTTTTTCGCTTCGTCGCTATTACCGGTGAGTGTGGTGAAGAATGCTTTACCTGCTTATGCACCCACAACCACAGAGAGATAGGGAGAGACACACACATCGAGGTGCAACGCCATCGGCTGAGGTCACCGACGGCCTGTCTTCGGTGGCTGTGGGCGTCCTTTGCGCGTCGCTGGAGCTTCACGGCGGTACCGCAGCGCGTCCAGCTCGGCATCCGCGGCGTTGGTGAGCGGCGGTGGTGGGCCGCGGCCGAGGGAGAAGCGCGCGTCTGCACTCAGCGTCGCCGCCTCTAGCTCCTTCAGCCGAGCCTCGAGCGCCATCACGCGCACCGCCAGCCGCACCACAGCCGCCTGCTGCTCCCGCAGTGCGATGTGAAGGTGGAGGAGGTGGGTGCTGTGCTGGGGCGATACACTCACCCGACTGGAGCGGGAGGTGGGCTTCGAGCTCGCTGCTGCTGCTGCTGTTGCTGTCTGCGATGGCGCGGCGTTGATATTCAAGGCCGTTGCGGCAGCAAGGGCAGGAAGGGTGGGCATCCCCGGCGGCGACAGCACCCCACGCTTGCCAGAGCGAGGAGAGACCTGCCCAGACGCCGCGTTGGCGCAACTCGTGAAGGCGTCAGCGGCAGTCGACGGCCCGCCACCAGCAAGCTCCTGCCCGCCGTCTCTGCCCTCTCCAGCAGGCTCGGCGCACTGCTCCCGCAGGGTGTGGTAGGTGTGTAGGGCCTCCTGCAGCTGCCGCTGGCGTTGCCGCACCTCCCTCTGCATCGCATGCACCGCCGTCGCGTTGACCTCCATCGCCACACCGTGAAAGAAAAGGACGCGGCTTTGTGGAAGGGACGCCGATGCAGCGGAGGCGGCGCCACCACCACCTGACGTAGTACTTGTGCTTGGGTTGGCAGTAGGCGCAGCAACAGGGGAGGCCAGCTGCCCAGCTGAGGGACCTGCAGCACCAGCTATGTCTTCACTCCTGTACAGCAGGTCGAAGGGGTTCAGTCGTATGACGCCGATCTCACGTCGCTGACACTCCACCACCGCGTCATCACCGCTGACGCCGTCCGCCACGTCGCGCTTCACCTTGGGTCCAAGGGCGAGGACGGACATCAGCGCCGTCTCCGGCAGCGGGGAGGTAGTCAAGGAAACCGCCGGCGTGAGACGCGTCGGCAGTGGCGTGAACCCTTCCCTCCCCGCACGTGCGCCGCTCGCGCTGCCTGGCGCTCCGCCCCGCGTTGCCGAGTTGCCACGACCACCGGTGAGCTCCGTCAACGCCCGCAGCGCCGCCCCCTCGACAAAGCGGAAGGTGTCCTCGACCACTACACGCAGGACCATCGGCTGCTGCAGACTCGCGACGAGATCAGGCGTGAGGGGCAGCTGCGCCGTGTACACGCCGGTACTCGACAGCGAGCTGCGTCGCCCCAAAGCCCCGCCGGTGGCGGCGCCGGAGAGGATGAACGGGTCCTGCATCGCGGAGTTGTTCCCATTGCCGTTGGCAGATGCCGCGGATACGCCGGCCGCGGACGCTGCAGGAGCCCCACCGGTTGTCATGACGCGTTTGCGCTGACGGGAGGCGGACTCGACGGAGCCGCGCCGCGCCGCCGCGCCGTGGCGTGCCGCACCGCGGTGCGGCGTCGACGGTGCCGGGGAGGCGAGCTCGAGGCTGAAGTCCACCCGCACACCCGCACCCGCACCAGCAGCAGCAGTAGCAGCAGCCCCGTCGTCTCCGTTCTTTTTGTGAAAGGAAGCGTTGCTCATGAAGTGGGACATGCCGCGGCCCTCGGCGCCACCCCAGAGGCCCTGAATGCAGATACGCGAGGTCAGCTCGTAGAGGGGCGGGGCTGCGGCGACGCGTTTGCCCGAGGCGGCGACGCCGCTGCTGCCCGCCGCGTTGCCGCGTGGAGCGGGGGAGGTGTTGAGACGCCCGTGATTCACAGTGTCGCCACCACCACCACCACCACCTGCACCGGCCGCGGCACCGGCTGGAGTCGCAGCAACGCCGCCACTGGCCGCCGTCGTGGCCGGCGTGACGGAGCCTCCCTTTCCTTTCTTGCCGTCTGTGGAGGCGGACAGCGGCGACGGCGCACCGACTGCTGCCTGCCCCGGCGTGGCAGCCCCACTGAAGACCGCCACACTCACACCTCGAGAAAGGGGCGGGACGGCGGCGTCGGCGCCGTTCATGCCGGCCAGCTCGTAGACGCGTGGTGCGGTGGGCAACAGCTCCTCCAGCGTGTGGGTCTGCACAACGGACTCGAAGCTGCTCAGCCCGCGCAGGACCAGCAGCTCCACCTCAGCCGCCACCGTCGTACGCAGCGCCTCGTCGGTTAAGGCGGCAGCAGCGGCAGAGGATGCTGGTGGAGGTGGCTGAGTGTTGTCAAAGATGGCAGCGGAGGAAAGGGTGATCTGCGACGCCGCGAAGAGGCCGGATTGCTTGCGCATGGAGCCTTTGCGGGGCCGAACTGCCTGGCCAACGTCATCCAGTGGCCCACTTTCCTTTCCGTCCTTCGTGCCATTCACAACCGGGAGAGCCAGCTTGCCGTTGGCTGATTTACGAGACGGCGCCTTGCGAGACAAGGCAGTGCCCGCAGAGCCAGCAGCAGTGGCGGCCACTCTTGTCTCTGCCGTTGCGGTGCTCGGCTCGCCACCCGCCATCTCCGCCGCCGCCGCGTCCTCCCGCTCTCCCGTCTGCGAACGCTGGTAGCTGAGGGCGAGCTCCTCGCTGTTGATGGCCACCTTGTCAAGCTTCTCGAGCCGCATGCAGCCGCGGACAAAGGTGGTGCGGTAGGTGTCCAAGAGCGAGAAGGGGTTGCCTTGGAAGGTCACCTCAGCCAGTGCGTCGTGCGCCGCGACGTCGCGCACCACCGCGTCAAGGTCCACCATGAAGTTGAACGACGCATCGAGCACGACGAGGGAGGGGAGAAGAGCGATGAACTTCACGTCACATAGCTCGTTGTAGGCGAGGCCCAGCGTCGTCAGGGACGTGTAGGAAAGAGGTGGCGGTGTTGTCGCTGATGACACGCGAGGGGACGGCCGCAGAAAGGAGCGCAAACGGCACCCACACGCCATCATCACGCGACACTTCGGTGGCAGCGTGTCGAGCTCCGCCAGGGCCGGGTTGCGGTTGAGGCGCAGCACCGTCAGGTGGTCACACCTCGCCAGCTCGCCGGCCGCGCTGTCGAGCCGCTCCTCCGAGGCGTTCAGCTCCACAAAGGCGGAGAAGAGGAAGCCGGCTGGCACGTGGGCAGCCTTCTCGCGTGCCATCGCCGCGTTCAGCTCGCGCAGCTCCGCCGGCGAGAGGTGGCCCCACCGCCCAACAAACTGCTCGGCGAGCGTCACGAGGGCGAGGAGGGCTCGGTAGTAGGCGCGGACGGCGGCGCGGAGGGCGTGGAGGACGGCTGGGCCGCACCGCTGCGTCGGCTCGATGTCGTCCCACAGGGGCAGTAGCCCGTCTTCCTCTGCCGCACCACTCTCCGCCGCCTCCATACGATCGAGTTCCTTCTCGGCCGGCGAGGCGGTGTCAGCGGCCACACCGACCGCATTCGTGGTAGCGCTGTAGGGAGGGCACTTGCTGGGCCTGCTGGATCGATCCTTTACCGTAGAGCGGCGCGTCGCCCCTGCCGGTCCTCGGCCGCCTTTGTTGCTCGGACGATCACCGCTGCCAGCGCACACGCGTCCGGCCTGCAGCGAGCGCAGCCGCCTCGTCCACTCTGTCAAGGCTGGCGGGATCGTTGGCTGCACCGCCGCGTGCTCAAAGACGGCGCCGTTCTGCAGCTGCACGCGCAGCGCCGCCCCGTCGCGCTGCAGCTGGGAAAAGGTGGCCCACGAGGCGACGCCGGTGTAGGTGTGGAGGATGTCGTCGAGGACGTCGCTCACACTGCGCGTGGCGCTCTGCTTCTTCAACGTGGCTGTTGATGTAGGAAAGATGGCGGAGCGAGAGGCGGGTGGTGCGCCGGGGATGGCGCGGGGAAAGCTCCCCCAGGTGTGAAAGGGCTTCGATGCGGTGGACCGGGAGGCGTACAGCTGGCTCGTCGCCGGCGGCAAGTCGCTGGTCATGTCGTACATGGCGGGAATAGGCAACATGGCTTGCGTGGTCGAGCTCATGGCTCTGCTATTTTTCTTTAGCGTACAAGTGTGTCTGTACAATTTCGCTGATTTTGTCGCTGTTGTTGCTGGAGTGGGTAAGAAGGTGGAAAGCAGTGAGGGTGAAAAAGAACAATCGATTAAGAAAAAAAAATAGAGAGAAGGACTAATGGTCAAAGGGTGAACAGTGTGTGGTGCCTCTCAACTCGGCAACAGCCTCGCTGCGCTCCAATAAATTGCAAAGTTGGTGACGGGGGCGAGAGAAGAAAGAAAAAAAAGAGAAGAAAAGGCGCTGCCGTCTTTCCGCTCTGCGCAAACAATTGTGCAAATATACAATTATTGTTGTTATTAGTGTGCCAGCACGCGTGTGACGGAGGGGGAAGAAAGATGAGTAACGACGTGAAAAGGCGAGTGAGGAGAAAAACTAATAGAGAAACGAGCATTGAGGAAACATCCTTTTTGATGTTTTTGTTCCCTTACCTTTGGGACTTTGGCGCAATGCGGCTGTGGATGGAAAGCTTCTCAATGCCTTTTTTCTCCCTTTTTGTATTGTCTGAAATGCCTTTAGTGAGTTGCAGCCACGACGCTCAAGCGTCCTTCACCAATTTATCTCTCTTTTTTTACCCATTGGCAAGTCCTCTTCAGACGCTGACAGCGGTACGTGAGCTAATGCTCCTGCTGCTCAAAAATGTAAGTTGTGCATGTCCTTCTTTTCACGCGCAATTTTTTCTTTTGATTTGTGCCTCTGCCTGTACTTGCAGCGCTTGAGAGCGGCGCACCGCGAAATCTTGTCATACGTCTCTTATTTTGTGTGTTTTTTTGTTACTGTTCTTCTTCCTCTCCTTCTGTTAGTTACCATAAAAGAAAAAGAAAAGAGTGGAAAACGATGAAGCGTGAACCTTTGCATCGGTCCGCTGGCGGAGGAGAGGAGCTTCGCGAGACGGGGCTGCAACAACCAACAGAGGAAACAGAAGCTCTCATCGGACGAGAGATGACGTGGTCCCTGATGCAACCTTGACACGAGTGACTACCACCTGATGAGATACAGGTAGTGTCCGCAACAGAAAACAAAAAAAAAAGAATATAATACTAGTAGGAAAATGAGAAAAAAAAGCAGAGCAGAAAGGAGTGAGAGCGAGAGAGGACTCGGCACATAAAAAAATGTGAGTCACCTCGTGCAACGATGCCGAGTACGCCTCTTCGTCACTCCACCTATCCCTCGCCCTCTTGGCAACTCGGCATTCGGCAACGCATGTACGTATTGCAAGTGTTTACACCTCTGTCATCTCGGCCTCCAGCAACGCGAGAGCTTGCCCCCTCTGTTTCGCCTCCTACCTGCCCGATAAACAACAATTAGAAATAAAATCGCCATAACTTTACACACAAGCAACTGAACGAGCGCGGGCGCGCCACGCTAACGCGTGTACACGCTCAGCTCCACCTTTAGGTTCGAGACGTACTTCAGAATGCGACGCACCTTCTCCTCCTGCAGCTTTCCAGGGAAGGAGTCCGGCGCAAGTGTGGCGAGCTGCGCCAACACCGCAGCACACGGCGAGGCCGCCTCGCCAGCCCGCACCGCCAGCGTCGACCACGTGTGTGTCTCGTAGCGCTGCTGAGCCGTCTCGAGGGCCGCTTTCACCGCCGCCGCCCACTCCCGCACCGGCAGCAGCTTCGCCGGCGACATCTTCAGCAGCGCCGTCAGGAAGAAGGCCTGCGGGTACAGAAATGACTCGAAGGCGCCGGCGCTGTCCGGCTGGGCCGCCTCCGACACGAAGGATTCGAGACACTTCTGCAGCTCCCCCAGCGACGATTCCGTCGGCGCAGGCGCGGACTCGCCGAGGGAGTCGATGAAAGGACGCAGCACAGCCGCAAGGGGCTGGATGGCCGGCAGGTACTCAACCTTCGCCGTACCACCGCACTCCCCCGCCTCCGCCTCCATGCGAGCACAAAACAGCGTTGGTGCGGCCCGCGTCGCTGCGTCGCCGCCGCCGTTGCTGGCGTTCTTCCCCTTGCCCGACTTGCGAGCGCCGCCACCGCCCTGCTTCCGTGCCTGCTGATACGCGTGCACCGCTGCCACGTCGTGTAACAGAAAAGCAGAGGCGAGCATCTGGCGGCTGCGGCGCAGCATCCAGTCCACCGCCGGCACCGGCACCAGCGCCTCCGTGAGTTCCTGCACCTTTGTGGAGTGGATGTTGCCCAGGATCATCGACCGCGCCACGACCCAGTCCGTGTTGTCCAGCAGGTCATCGCAGGGGCCACGCAGCCGCTGCCAGGCCGCCCAGAGCGCATCGGTGCGGGTCTCGAAGGACTCCAGCACGTCCTTCTGCGTCTGGCACTCGGTGAGCACCGCAGCGAACTCGTTGGCCGGGTACTGCCAGCGGTAGAGGGAGCGGGTCTGCGCCGCTTCGAAGCGCTGCACGTCCTGCATGGCGGGCCACGAGGTGTAGTTAAAGACCTTCGCGCGCAACAAGCTGCAGTCTCGCTCCTGCCGGCTGTAGTGGTCCTCGGCCCAGCCCTCCCACTCGCCCAGGTCGTCCAGCGCCAGCCCCGTCAGCAGCGGCCAGTAGCCAATGTGCGCCATCGTGTCGCGCTGCACGTTCTTGAAGGCGAGCTGGTGCAGCGCGGCGCAGTCGGTCAAGCCCAGCCAGTGCGCGAAGCAGACGGAGTAGATGAGCCACGTTGGGTTGTTCATCCTCCGATCCACCGAATGCAGCGCGTTGAGGCCTTTTACCAGATAAGAGTAGTTGAGATTGCCCGGCGTCGCCGTGAAGCCGCGCAGAGCCGCGTTCAGCGCCACTGTAATGTAACCGTCCAGCAGCCCTTCCTCACTCCACGCGAGGCCCTCCGACAGCTTGCGGCCGTTGTGGTACGCCGCAACGCACTCGTCAAAGATGGCATCGAGCTGCTCGGCAGCGGGAACCTGCTCCCACGAGGCCACCTCGCACCGCAGGCCCAGCACGCGGCGGGTATGCATGTCCACCTGATCCGCACTGTCCGCCGTTGCCGCCTCTGCTCCTTCCATCGCCGTCGTCGTCGAGCGGGACCACTCGTAAATTTCCGCCGCGATGGCGGGAGTGAGGAAGGTGGAAATGTCCAGGTAGCAGCTGGGCTTGCGGTAGAAGCGCTCCACGTACGCCATCACGCGCGCGCGCAGCTTCTCCGTGTCCTTCAGGGTGTTCAGCAGGTCGAGCTCGGCAAGGTAGGGGCCACGGCGCACCTTTGTGGGGTGCTGCTCCTCCTCCAGCGCCTGCAGCTCCACGGCCAGCTTGACGCCCTCCTCCAGCGAGTGGTGAGCCGTGCTGAGGTCGATTGAAGCCCGCATCTCCGGCACCGGCCCCTGCACCTCCAGCACTGCCGCCGCCTCCCCCTTCTCCTCCTGCGCCGGTGCGTCGGCGGGCGGCAACAGCGAGTCCTTGTAGAGGGTGAAGGAGGTCCAGTTGTCGCTCTCGGCCGTCCAGAGGTGGCGGGCCACCGCGTTGGCAGCCGTCACACGGCCCACCTTACGCAGCATCGCCGACAGCTGCTCCAGCCGCGTCGCCAGCAAGCCAATCTTCGCCGCCCGCTCGCTAAGCAGAAAGTCCACCGCCGTGGTGTACTGCCCCTGCTGCGCCAGCACGTCTACGTAGGTCTGCACCGTCGACGGTACAATGTGACCCTTCTCTGTCAGCACCGCCGCATCGAGCAGCTTCGTGGCCAGCTTCAGCAGCATGTGGTCCGTGGCGTCGGCAGGCACCTGGGCCAGCATCCCCTGCACCATCCAGACCTGGTACTTGGGGTCGCTGTGCTGGCGGTAGAGCTGCGTGGCCGTCGACTGCACCTTGGCGTAGGCTCCCATGCGTGCGTAAGTCTGCACCAAGTTCTCTGAAGTCTGGCGCTCGTTTTGCAGCGGCTTCAGGCGCTCGTAGGTGGCCGCGAGCTCTTCCCAGCAGCAGCAGTTTTGCAGCACGTGGACGAGGGCGTTGACCGCCTTCGGCTTTGTGATGGCCTTCGCGCTCAGCTCAATTGCAAGCTTGCGGGCCTCCTGATAATTGCCGGTGCGCATTTTGAGGAGAGCCTGTGCCGAACGCAGGCTGTCGTCGTGCGGGTGCTTCTGCAGGGCGGTTTCGAGAGCCCCCTCCGCCTGGCTGAGGTGGTTCGAGTCGATGAGGTCAAAGACCCGCACAGCACTACGATCGGCGTCCATGGTTACTTGAAGTAAGTAAAAGCCGACTGCGTTTTCAGATTTTTTTTTGTTGTTGTAGAGTTGTTAGAGAGAGGAAGAAAGAGAAAAACAGAGAGAAGGAGAGAAACAGCGCTGAGCTGGGTGAACCCTTTTAGGAAACGTATTATCTCAAACTAGATAAGTATAGTAGCGTTTTTTTTTTTGGTAGCGTTCGTTCTGCGCAACGGCGAGACGTGTTGTCCTTTGTGATGTGCAAAATTAGTAGGTAATTTTTTTTTTCGCTGAGGTTGTTGTTGTTGCTGTCGGCTAGTTTTCCTGGTGGGTGAAAGCAACAGAAAAAAATAGGTTTGTTTTTTCGTGCGAGAGAGAGAGAGATAAAGTGCAGGTTGGCGAGGGAAAATGGAGGGGGAAAGAGTAAAGCCAGTTGGAGGATTCAACGCGATGCCAGGCCAGCGCTGTGTAAAGTGATGCGGCACCGTGCACGCCGCCGACAGAGGAGCGCCGAGATTGAACCAGCAGAAACGGCAGTGTCCGATTCAATGAATGTACGACAAAGAAAAGGGAAAAGCACCGCTGGTCTCAGCTCGCATTTTGAAAGAGGGGAATAATAAAATAAGGCGTAGCACAAAGGGCAGCTGAAGTCCACTTCTCGTTCTATATATGCGTGTTTCGTTGCCTGTGCGAAGCAGTAGAGGACACGTAGCCCCTAGAAGAATCGCACCACCAACAGACACAAACGCACACCTCAATGCGAGCGTGCTTAATTACCTCAACAATTTTTTATTGTTATTTGTGGCATGTACCCCTCACCGACGGATGCCAGAGAGCAGATGACAAAACAACCCTACTCGCGCTTCTTCTTCTCGAAGGAGTCAAGGTGCCCGAGCAGCACCAGCTCCAGGCTTCTCCGCAGCTGCTCTGCGTTCATGCCGTGGTGCGGCCGCAGCACCGAAAGATCCAACTTTGGCAGCCGCTCCGCCAGCTCCGTCACCGGCACGGCAAAGAGAAAGCGTCCCGCTGCCAGCCCGTCCGCCAGCTCCAGTTGGTGGTCCGACATGAGGCAGCGGTTCGGCACTACCACGAGAGGACGCCGCGCCTGCAGCCCTTCGAGAATCGTACCAGCACCGGCGTGTGTGATGACAAGGGCTGCGGTGCGAATGAGCGCGGCGAGGTGGGGGCGGTAGGGAAAGGCCTCCACGCAGAGTCCACCGCAGCTCCACTGCTGACGGGGAGAATCAGGAGAGCAAGAAGACGGCTCCGCTATGCGTGTTGCCCCCACCGGCATCGACAGATCCGCAGTGCCGTACTGAACATACAACTTCTGCAGCTGAAAGCGATTCTGCAGCGCAGCGCACAACTCGGGCTGCACCATCGCCTCCACGAGAGAAGAGAATTTGGTGGAACCCACCGTCACTACAGCGTATCGCTCTTGATCCGCCGGCAGCGAGGGCAGCTGCTGCTCCGCTATTGATCCCGCTACAGCTGCGGTAGTAGTAGTAGTGCGTGCGGGGCCTTCTTCTTCCTCTTTTTCTCCGCACTCGTCCTCGCAACCAATGTACACCACTGTCCGCCGCTGCCGCTGCCGCAGACGCTGCACCACACCCTCCAGCGCGCGCCAGTGCACCGTGAACACATCCGCCATGAACGGGGCCAGCAGCCGCCCTGTCAAGGACAGGTGTGAGACGCAGGTGAAGGACTCCATGTAGACGATGGCGGGGCGGCGGTACCACCACGGCAGGCACGCTGCCACACCCAGCGCGGCGGCGATCGCGGGAACGCACACGCCGGGGCCGTTCGTCAGCAGCACATCGGGCTTCTCCGCGACGACAATCGAAAGAGATGCGAAGGCCGCACGCAGCGTCGAGGCAATGGAGGTGACGTAGCTCTGCCCCACCTCTCGTGCTCGTGGAATTGTGTAGAAGATGGCGCGGCGGCGGAATAGCTGCTGCTCCTGCTGCTGTGCCAGCTCACCGGAGTGGTGATCGGTGGCGCTCACAATGTAGAAGGGCCGGTTGTCTTGCCAGAAGGCGGGTGGGATCTCGCGGATGGTGCGCAGCATCTCACTCGTGTGGCCGCCAGAGCCGAGGACGACGCCGACCTTCATCGGACGCCGGTGCGGCGCGCGCATCGCGACAGGAACGTCGCACCACACACTCCACCAAAGCGAGGCGAGCAGCGCACAAGGGAGGAGCAGCGCTACCAGCACAAGAAGCCACATCTGCAGAGACTGCTTATATTTTTTTTAGATGGATGAAAGACCGCTGTACTTCACCAAAGAGCAAAAAGAAAGAAGAAGGAAAACGAGAGTGAGCGTTGCGTTTGCTGCTGTCTTTTTCCTGTGCGTCCTCCTGCCAGGATACACGAGAGCACTGCTCGCTGACTCAACACGTACAGAACCCATTGCTCTTCGCACGCATTCGCTGTCACTAGCTTCACATTGCTGGCCCAGAGGGGGAGGCAAATGGGGAGAGAAGAAACTGTCAGCAAGCGAGAGTGTGTGTGCACAGGCGCACACACAGTTTTCCCTTCATACGCAACGAATACACTTTAAAGAAAAAAAGAGCGTTCGTTGTCGCAAGGACCTTTTCCCTGCCAACACGTGTTTTTTTTATATTTTGTCTAACGGTCACACACACAGACACACACCGTATTGTACAATCAGCGAAAAAAAAAAAAAACAACAGCAGCTAAGACAAACTAAACAACACTGCAATCAGCGCGTGCTCCGCGCAAAAAAAAAAAAGATATAAATTGAAGGCGACACGGCTAGCTGCTCCTCACGTCACCGCTGCGGAGCAACGCGACGCTTCGCAGGCGGCGCCACCCACGCATACGTCACGAGTTCTCCCTCCGCTGTCGAGGCTGTGACGCCGAGGGCATCGCGCCGCAGCGCCCCCAGCCCGCCACGGCCCTCGTCGAGGTTCTGCCGCACACCATCGACCACCTGCCCACCATGCGCGCCGCGTCCCCAGCGCCGACTCGCGTCGCAGCCGACGTCCCAGCCAACCGAGATGACGCGATCGTCGAGCAGCGTGCCGTTCAGCCCTTGCACCGCAATGACGGCCGCCGCCTGCGACTCGTACACAACAAAGCAGAAGCCACACGGGCAGCGAGTTGCCTCGTTGAGACCCATGACGATGTCGCGTATGTGCCCACACGGCGCGAAGTGGTCGTACAGCTGCTCCTCGGTGGTGTAGAAGGAGAGGTTGCCGACGTAGACGGTGGTGCTGTAATTGAGCTGCTCCTGGCGACGCTCTTGGAACTGCTCGGTCGTGAGAAGCGAGCGCAGCAGCTCGTGGCGGTCCACGTACTGCATGCACGGCGTGCTGTCGACAAGGTCGCTAGACATCGCTTTTTTGTTATTATTGTAGTTGTGCGTTAGAATCGCGTGTAGCTGACCAGACCTCCCCCCGGAAAAAAAAACCCGATTTAAGCCTTGTACGGCCTCTCTTCGACGCACAGATAAAAGTTCGGCAAATGAGAAAGAGTGAGAGAAAGGGAGAGAGAAAGGGGGAGAGCAATTACCATACTAAGAGTTGAATAAAAAAGCTTTTTTTCGCAGAATGGTGAAACGAATAGAGCAACAGCGCGTTGGTCCTGTGCACTTGCATTGAGGCAACTGCACAGGAGAGCATCTCTCTCGAACATAGCAACAACGCGCAGGCATACATGTGTCTTTATAGAATGTACCACCTTATATGCAATGGCTAAGCCACGACACACACATCGGAAGCCTGACAGCTACACTCAGACGCACAGAGCATTACGCATACAATTTGACGTAAACAGGCAGAATTAAAAATTGCGTGGCATCAAAACCGTGTAGCTCCGTCTTAGACTCTGCTTCTTTTTCCTAGTTTTTATTTTGCCTTTCTCAGTTTATGGGGTCAAAACCCTCGTCTAGTACGAGCAACTGGTAAGTGCGGTAGAAACCGGCGAGTACAACTGAGCCACCAACGCGCAGGAGAGAGCGAAGGAGAGAAAGAAAGAGAGATAAAGAGATAGGCGAGAAGGAGGGGCAAAACGTACCGCGCCGGTGGCATCCCGGCAATAGGATAGAGGGATTCAAAGAGGAGCAAAAAATAGGAAGGCCAACAGTTCACACAGCAACAACAAGACAGTTTGCAGAAAAGAAAACATCGACTGAAAAAAACGGTAAATAGAAAAGAAAAAAAAAGGACGCAACGAACAGAGAAAGACGAAGAGTGAAGACGAGTTGAGTTCTGTAGGGGAAGAGCATCGTGTGCACCAAACGTTAACACATACACACACATGGAGAGAGAGTACAGCGCTCCAGTAGGGCAAAAAAACTTTTTTTTTCATTCTCTCTTTATCAATCTTCTTCGTTACTTCACTGTTCTTTCAAAAGGGCATTAAAGATAAGGCGAGAAAGTGAGGAGAGGAAGTTAACCTTAACGATAGCGAGTACGCCCCACACCGTTTGAAAACATGATGCGAGAGAAGAGAAGCAAAAAAAAAAAAAAAAACCTCTTCACATCTTTGACAAAACAATGTGATGCGCTCTCGTCTCACAAAAGCCCTCTTCTCTCTGTCAGTAAAAAAAATAAAGTTGCGCATTGAGAAGAACAAAGCAGCACGTGGCACGGCAGAAGAATAGAGGAGTGTCATGGACACAAACGGTGAAGATGCAAGGAAGCAAGAGCAAAAAAAAAAAATACAAGTGTTGTGGCCAGATTTCAAGATAGAATGGCAAAGAGGGAGTGGTACGCGCACAAGTACACAAATACACAAATACACACCATTACAGCGAGGGAAGAAAGAGTCTACCAATCGCAACGGTGGAAACATAGGAAGGTGCGCGACGCTAGGCCTCGGTGCTCAACACTTCACACTTCAGGGTCGCCCTCCCGCTTCTTGTTGAGGTACTCCTGGTAGCGCTGGCCAGGCTTCGACTCCGCATCCTCCATCGGAACATCCTCGCGGCGCCGCGTCGCGCTGACCGCCACGCTCGGTGTCTCGCTCTCCGCCCCCGCCTCACCAGGGAGGAAGGGCGAGGAAAGCTGATAGCCCAGCTCCGCCTCCACAAGCTTGCGGCCGTCAATGATGCGCTGCCGCACCGCCTCGCTCTCTGTGTTGTTTGGGTTGTGGATTTCCACCCCGACGAGCGCCAGCACCTGCTGCGTGAGCTGGAAGAAGACGATGATCGCGATGAAGGGGATCATCAGCGGCAGCAGCTTGTTCACGTAGGAGCCGAAGATGAGACCGATGTCCATGTTGCTGCGGTAGACGTGGCCGTAGGCGACATCCACCCGCGTCACCTCGGCTGTGGAGGACAGGCCGGAGATGAGCAAAAAGTTGTAGCACAGCGGCATCAGCAGACGTACCAGGAAGGTCTCGTTGAAACAGAGAGAGGCGTTGTCGGCGATGCTGGGGTAGATGACGTAGACGTCGAAGACCTTGAACTGGAAGGCGGCCCAGTAGGCGCAGTAGGCCATGTAAAAGAGAAACACAATCGACCCAGGCAGGTGGACGGGGCTCTTCATGATGAGCTCAATCACGCCGAGCGGGCGGCCAGCCCAGTCGCGCAGCGGCATCGTCAGCTCACTCCAGAGAATAAAGAGGGTGAGGACGGAGCAGACGAAGCAGCCGGTGTAGTAGACGTACTTGCGAATCGGGAACCACATCTTCTTCATTCGGTTGTTTGTGTACTTCACACCCCGCACGATTTGGTCGAGCGAGTCGCACTTGTGCACCGTCGAGGTCCAGCGGTAGTTGGTGCGGTTCACCACTTTAATCGCCTTCTTAAGGCGCGCATTCAGCTCCACGAGGTGGTCGAGCGAGACGTCGTTGCGGTCTGACGAGGGCGTTGTCTTGACCCGCTGCGCCGCGAGGTGGTACATCGGAATCTCGCGGTCCGCCTTCGAGATGAGCTCGAGCATCGAGGTGAGGTGGGGGCGGTTCTCGTCCGACACCTGCGGGTCGATGCTGATGAGCTCGGACTTGATGGCGGCGAGGTCCATCGCGGCGAGATCGAGATCCTCCTGGATGTCGGTGGCCTCGTACAGGCGGCCCCGCAGCAGCCGCTTCGGGTCGGCGTAGCGCCACAGCATTCGCGGCACACCCACCAGCCCTGCTGGCATAAAGAGGGTGAGAATGAGCAGACCCCAGGCGTTGGCCAGCGAGATGACCACCTTCAGCACGTTCGCCATCGAGTGGTAGGCGTTCGTGATGATGACGAAGTACACGAGTGCGGCCACGACGGCAACGATGATAATGGCGTAGAGGATCAGGTTCAGCTTGATGGAGTGGATGATGCGTCCCTTCACGGTGAACTCGCCGACCTCGGTGTACATCTGGCAAACAGGAAGCGAGATCCAGGCACAGAAGTATGTGGCGGCGAAGATGGTGATCCAGATGTAGCGCATCCACCCCTGCTTCTGCATCGGGTCAGTCCGAGCAGCCAGCGAGGCGTCTACGTCGAGCACGAGGAGGGGGAAGGGAAGGACACACATGTACATGGCGATGACGTGCCAAATAGCGCACAAGATGGGGATGTACTTGATGGACTGCTTCGTGTAGTAGCGGTACGCCGCAACGCTGGCCCCGAGGGCCAGGACGAAGAAGATCACCGTCCACGCAATGTAC
The DNA here is from genome assembly GCA_000331325.2 of Crithidia fasciculata. Lineage (NCBI taxonomy): Eukaryota > Euglenozoa > Kinetoplastea > Trypanosomatida > Trypanosomatidae > Crithidia > Crithidia fasciculata. The sequence continues at coordinate 507,909 of CM003433.1, forward strand.
GCCCCTGCCATCTTGTTTGCTGCCTCAAATATTAATATTAGTATCAGAAAAAAGGAGAGAGAGTGAGAGAGAGTTGGGCAGCGTGCGAAGCTGCAATCAGCCGCAAACAACACCTCTAAGCACCTCTTCTTTTGATAAAAGCACCAATCAAGACGACGCCAGCGACAACGAGAAACGGAAAACGTACAGGTGCAAAAAAATATATATATGCCGAGAGCTCTCTCACGCTCAAAAGCTTTCTTTGGTAGGAGGATATGTGCGTGTGTGAGTGCGTGTGAGTGAGGGAGTAGAGAATTGTGCGGGAGAATGCACTTTTTCACACACACACACACACACACAGCAGAAGACGTGCGAGAGCAACGAGATGAGATGAAAGAGAGAAAAAGAAAGCGAAGAGAGGAGTGAAGCGAAGAGAAAAAGATAAAGAGACTGATTGTTATTATTGTTGAGCAGTACAGAGAAGTGCCCCGTGCTGAACACCGGCAGACGTCGCTCTCGACTTGAGTCCATTGCAGAAAAGAAATTTTTTTGTTTTCTCACCACTTAATTGACAGGGACTGCAAGTTGACACCGTTCCAGTCTCACTGACAGTAAACAGCAAAAGTGCCTCTGTCAAAAGAGCTAAGAGTGCAAGCCTTCCTTACAGGCAAACACTCATCGCGACGTCCCCAGTTACCTCTTTAGCACTTTTCCCCGACCGCACTTCTACAACATGCCAGCTGATGGAGAGATGATCTTCCTTCTTCTTTATTTTTTCGGCTCCTTTTTCTTTTCAACCATGAATATTCGCAGCATAAACACTCATAAAAAAAAACTAAAGTTGTTCATCAGAACTATACTGAGAAAAAACAAGAGAAAACAGAGTGACGGTGACGTCATCCTTCGCCTTAAATTAGTTACAGTAGAGAAGACACCACAGAAGCTTTTGGTTGTTTCTTTGCTTGCATCGCAGACCACAACGGAAGCAAGACTCTTCCCTCGCACTGCGGCTTCAAGCGCTCTCAGCACGCTCAACCTTGACGGCCAGCACGTCACGCTTCTCAAGCACCGCCACGAGCTCATCGCGCACCGGGTTGGGCTCCATCGCCTTCAGCTGCAGCGCCAGGCGGTTCTTGTCCATCGTCTGCTTCGTCAGCTTCTGCTGCAGCTGCGTCACCTCCCCCTTGCTCATCTCCGCCGTCGGGGCCGCCGGCTCACCGAGCGCCGCCGCACGCGTCTCGTAGTCGGCCAGCGACTTCTGCGCCTCCTCCAGCGCTGCCGGCAGCTCGTCGTCGCTTGTGTGCAGCACCGTCTCGAGCCGTGCCTTCTCCTTCATGACCAGCGCAACGTCGTCCTTCATCTTGGCCGCGTCCTCGGCGGAGAGCTGACCAGGCTTGGCCCCACCCTTGCCGCCCTTCTTCTTGGCGCCGATGCCCTCGTTCAGCAGGACAGCACCGCGGCTCTGCAGCTGGCGCTCAATCGCGGCGGTGTCGACCTTGCGGGCCTGACTCTTCAGGCGTGCCTCGTTCTCCTCCTTGCGGCGCAGCATGGCCTCGAAGCGCTCCTGCGCCTCGATGTAGGCCGCCGCCTTGCGCTTCTCCTCCTCCTCGGCGAGTCGCTTGCGCTCCGCCTGCTGCTCCTCCGTCAGCACCTCCTCAGCGTCGCTCTCGCTGTCCTCGTTGACATCGCGGCCCTTGGCCCGGTTCTCAAAGACGAACTTCTTGCGGTCCTTGTCGTTCTCGCGCTCCTCCTTCAGGACGGCGTTCTGGCGCGCCATGAGGGCCAGCTCGAGGCCGTTCAGCAGCTTGTCGTCCATCGAAGGGTGGCGGGAGAGGTGGTCGAAGACGGAGAGGATGAGCTTCTCGTAGTTGGCGGAGTTGTGGAAGTTGGCGCGGACGAAGTTCTCGGTGACCTTGGCCATGGCAAGGGCGTAGACCTGCCCCTTCTTGAGCTCGCCATACTGGAAGGTGTAGACATCCTTGTCGCTGGACATGGTGGCAAGAAAGAACGGTGAATAGAAAAAATGTTATGGGGTGTGTGTGTTGGTGGCTACTTACTTTTTTGGTTGTTGTTGTTGCGTGGAATTCTTTGTGTGAGAGAGAAGTGCGCAAAGGATGAAGAAGAAAAAAAATGAAGAAGAAGCACAGAAGAGCGCGAAGGCGGCGGAATGAAAAGACAAATTTACGATCCGCAAAGATGCAAAGTCAAGAGTGCATTTTCTGCGCCGCCATGCTGTCGAGAAGGGAAAAGAGCGTATAGCAAGAAGCGAAGAGGTGGATCTTGTGCATTTTTTTGCAAATTCACCGAGACACGCAGAGCATTGATGTCCTTCATTTCGCAGCAAAACTCATTGTTTTATCCCTTATTGGTCGGTTCGGTTTTAGATTCCATCAAGGAAGACACACACGCATCGCCGCAAGTCACACACAGAGACTTTCCCGCCAAAACAAAGCAAAAAAGATAAAGCAAAAAAAAAGTCGCAACGTCGAAAACAACATCACGTACGCCGGCACTCTTCGCCTACCGATGCGCCTGATACGAGCCAGGCCACGCGCCACCTGGCGGGTACGGCATCCCCGGCTGTTGCATCTGCTGCTGTTGCAGCTGCTGCACGCCGTCCTTCGGCATCATCATGTGGCCCACCGCCACCGTGGAGTTCGCCGAGTTGTCCTGCACCTGCACGTACTCCTGCGGCGTCACGCGAGCGGCGGGAATAGCCTGCTGGGGCACGTATGCCTGCGGTTGGAAGGGCACTGGCGTGATAATGGGCCGGCCAGGCGCTGGACGCGCCGTCGCCACAGGCGGAGGCGAGGGAGCCGCAGCGGCAGCAGCTGCAGCGCTGTTTTTTGCGGTGCTGGCAGCCGTGGCCTCGGCATCACTAGAAGCAGCCAGTGGTGGCACCGTTCCCCACCGCACATCAGTCAGCGCGGCACCGGCAGCTGTCACCTCATCCCGCACGCCGGGGAAGAGGAAGGCGTTGTTCTCCCCGCGCGGCGGCTCGCCCCACTGCCCCTCACCCTGTCCCCACTGCCCACCGGCAGGGATCGGCGCGTTCAGACCGGGGATGCGGATGTCCGGGTAGGCCGGTGGGAGGCGCCGCATCGCCTGCATGCTGTAGAGCCACGGCGGTGGTGCTGTCGTGCCAATGCCCAGTGCCTGCCGCAGCCGGGCGGAGAGCACGCCAGGCGTCGGATGCGTCTTTGCGCGCCACTTGCCCTCGTAGAAGACGTCGCCGGCTTCGGTTAAATCGACCTGGTACGACTTGCGCTGCAGCGGCGTGCCTGTCATGAAGCACGAAATAAAAGCAATCTGGTTCGGATTCGCCTTCTTGTCCTTCGTGGCGCGGATCTTCTCGATGCCGAGCGCCGCCACCTCCGCTGGCACGATGCCCACCGCCTCCTCGCGGTCGGCCTGGCGGGAGAGAAAGGTTCGCTGCACCTTCCAGTGGTTCGGCACCGCGACCGTGTGGGGCTCCATCTTCATCCGCACCGTGAAGAGAGGGTCCATGGTGTTGCCGTCGTGCTCGCCGACGATCTCCGTCGCTGCTGGGCCGAACTTCTCCGCCGCCAGCACCTTAAGCTCCTCCCAGGACATCTTGTGATGCTTGCGACCCGCCAAGGCGGAGGCGGTGCGTGCGCGGCTCTTTTCCCCGGTCTCGAGCGAGGGCAGCACGACGCGGTCGCCTTCCTCGTTCTCCTCTACCCCGCTCTTCTCCTTGCCAGTAAGTGCTGCCGCGGTCAATGCGGCCTCGTTTCCATTGGGAGAAGCAGCAGCACTGCCGGTGTTGTCGGTCTCCTCCTGCTGTTCCGCCGCCACCGCCTCTTCCACCATCGCTGGAGCCGGAGCGAGGGTGTAGGTGACCTCCTCCGCACTGCCCTCTGCCGCAGCGGCCTGCTCAAGCAGCAGCTTGTCGTGAATGCGCTGACTCACCTGCTTCAGCTGCTCCTCGCGCTCGCGACGCGCCGCCATCTTTTCCTTCTTGGATCTGGTCATCGTTGTGTGGGAGAGCCTAAGTTGTTGCGAGTGTGGGAGCAGTAACGATGGTTGCTCTGCCGCAGAGTCTTCTAGTCAGCAGCCAATCGCAAACGCGCACTGTATCTTTGTTTGTTTTTGCTCACGCCGTAAAAGAGAGAGAAAAAGAGAGGGAAAGAGATGATGAGGATGAAATACACTCAGAGGAAAATGAGCGTGTTTTTTTTTTCGATATAAAATAGCGCAGTGCACCGCAGTATTAAAAAATAAAGGCCTTGAGTAACACCTCAATCTCTCTTTGCAGCTCTCAAAGCTCAGCAAGGTTTGTTGCAGCAGAAGCATCGGCAAGAGTAACACGGCGATGCATAACTGCTTGCTAATTTCCGACCTGCCGCTGACATCCATCCTGTGAACACTGACGACGCACACGCACAGGCAGGCAGCGCAAAAGCAGCAACCGAAGGACAGCCTTCCTCGCCCCTCCATTCTCGTGCTGCCGCTACCGCACAGTCACTCCCTTCGCACCGCTCCTCAAGCGTTCTTTATTTTATATTATTTTTTTTTTGGATTTGTAGAAGGCCGAAGCTCAACGATCGCGGCTGCTGCTGACACAGTGCTGTTGCCCGCTCTTCCGTCCCCATCCTCTCCATTTCTCAGAGAAGGAAAGAACCACAGAGAGAAAAAAACACACACACGCACTAAAATTTAAAAACAAGGAGAAAAGCAATGAAGCACAGCCGCTCTTCATCCGAAGCCGAAAGCAACCAACAGTTAGTGTGAGAAACGGCATCAACACGCACATGCGCAGCCGAGAAAAGAAGGCGGTAGGGGAGATCAGCACGCAGGCGGACTCACACATACGCACACAGACACACAAACGCAAGAAGACAGCGAAACGCTCGTCCAAAGCGGAGCGACTGCCCTCAACCACTCTTTCACATGCGCAAAAAAAAAAAAAACGCAACCGGTAAAAAACAAACAAACACGGCAACCACTCTCTCTCTACTACTACTCTCACTAAGCTTTCCCTCCAGCTGAGAAAGCAGGCGCACGCACCGGCACGCAGAACCACAAAAACAAAGGCCCACGGCTCAGAGGAGAGAACAACCAGTGATGCTGCCGTGCGCGTCACAATCTCAGTTATTATTTTCTCTCGAAGAAACAAGCGAAAAAGTTCAGCAGTTTAGTAGATCTGCGTGGCCTGCAGGGTCAGGTTGCCCTTGTCATCCAGCGTGCCCTCGCGGCTCGTGCTGGCAAAGCCGTGCTCGTCCACCATCTCCGTCATCAAACCAGCGTTGTTGTAGTACCCGGCCGTGACATGGGGGCCCTTCACACGCACGTTACCACGCGTGCCAGCCGCCAGCACCTTCGCATCGCCGGTGCCGCGGTCGCCGACGATCTTCGCCTCCGCGTGCGGCACCATCCCCTGGAAGCCCTTCTTCAGCGACCGCCACGTGAGCATGAAGCACGTCTCGATCGGGCCGCGGAAGACGAAAACGTCGTCGAGGCTCAGCGCCTTGGCAAGCTTCTTCAGGTAGTCCTCTGACGCCGGAGCCTCCAGGCCATCTTCGAAAAGGACAACGGAGCGGAGGTGCTCGAACTGGTCGGCGTCGAAGTTGCCGGCGTGCTTCAGCAGGAGGTCGAAGTCGGCCTTGCGGCCCAGCAGCGTCTCCACCTCCTCGACACAGAGCTTCTCGATGCCGTTGATGGCGTGGTCGTCGTGAACATGTCGGAGTGGATGTGCACCAGCACGGCACCCGAGGTGAGAGCCGCGTACGGGGCCACAATCGCGCCAACCGGATCGGTGTGGTGGTTCGGCATGACTCCGAAGCGCGTCTCGGCCTTGAAGTTCATGAGCTGGCTGAAGAGAAAACCGGCGTTGACGCAGTTGCGGTGCGAGTAGGTGATGTGCAGCTTGTCTTCGATGGCGGGGTGCGGGTCCTCGAGCGCCAGCACCGGGTCATCGGGGTGGAGGAGGGCAGACAGACGGCGCAGGCGCTGCTCGTAGTAGGAGAAAGGCCCCCACACCAGCATCTTCCGCATCGGCGTGACACCGAGCAGGTTCATGTTGTGGTCGGTGATGATGATCTTCTTGAGGTAGTAGAACTCCTGCGAGTGCACCCACTGGAACTTCTGGCCCGGGTAGGAGAGACCGAGCTCCGGCAGCACGTTGTAGATGGTGTCCCAGAAGTGCATGTTGCGCTCTACTAGCTCGCCCTGCTTCATCTCCGGCACGTTGATCCACTCGCGTGCGATGAGGTGGCTCGGCTGGAACTCGTTCAGGTAGAAGCGTAGCTTATCAGCGCTGATCGCCTCCTGCGGCACAATGCACAGCAGAGCACCGATCTTCGCACAGGCCAGCTGCATCACAAAGGTCTCACAGTTGCACGGCTGAATGGCCAGCACGCGGTGGCCGGGACGCACACCCGTCTGCAGCAGCCCGTGCGCCAGCGCCTCGCTGTTCTTGCGGATGTCCGCGAACGCCCAGCGGACGGCCTGGTGCTCGATGCGGAGAAAATCCTTGTAGTACATCTTGCGAGACTGGATGTTGACGTAGTAGCCAATGAGCTGGTCCAGCACCGGAGTCCCCGTCGTGCCCTTCACCTCGGAGTAGGCGGGCATGTAGGGGCCGGAGGAGGCGGCGGTGGCGGCCGCAGAGGCGGACTTGGGGATCGTGCCGGCGGAGGTGTAGCCCTGGTTGAAGCGGACCGCCACGGCGGCGCTCACGAGGCTGGGAACGGCAACACGGCGGAACATCTTTCCCTGTTGGTTGCGTCGCGCGTGTTTAGTTTGTTTTCTATCCTACTACTAACACTGCTATCGTGGGTGTGTGCGTATGTGTAATTGAGTCCTGTTGCTCAAAAACGTCCTCACGCTTTGGATTCACTCTTCACGCGACAAAGCAGTCCGCCGGCAATGTCGAAGAAAATATTTGAAAATAGAAGTGAAGAACGGTAATGCACTTGTCTCGTTAAAATCCTTGCTAAAAACTTCTGCTATCACTAGAAAAGGAAGGGAGAAGATAGAGAGAGAGAACGAGACTTCTTTCTGTCCACACTCACGATGCTCCTATGCGTTTGTGCGTCTGCGTGACGGGGGAAAGCTCAGTTGTTCGCACAAACCGGGGTGCGGAATGCGACACAGGTTCTACGCGGCTGCTACTCGGCTGTGCGTTGAGGATGAGTCGATGCCAAGGATAGAGAGAGAGAAAGAAAGAGAGAGAGAGAGAGAGACTTAAGCGGCAAAAAAAAAAAACAAGAAAAAGACATGCCGGCTTATTCTGAAAAGGGCTGCTGTACAATTGCACAGTGAGAACATGGTGATGCAAATCTGCCCCCCTTCCACCCAATTTCACCACCACGCCAACAACAACACGTCGCCCTTCTGCTTGGGCGGGGTTGCCTCATTACAGCAAAACCGGAAGAAGACACGCCAGAGTCCTGCAAGCCACTGTATGGAAATCTCCAAGCAACTTTTCTTTTTTGTTTTTGGTGGAGGAGCAATAATAACGCGCGCGTACGCCTCGCGTCACACGCAACAGACGAAGAGGAGCGAGAAACAAGAAAGAAAAAAACCAAAGGGGGTGTCGGGCACGCACGCACGACGAAGTTCTACATGGACATTAGGAAAGAGTAAAGAGAGATAATAATAATGAAAGTGCACATTTGCGAAAAAAAAAAATACAATATCGTTGCCCAGATAGCGTCAGTCGACCTGCCGCGACAGGCCCGCAGGAGATGGAACGCACACCTCAATACAACGCGAAGAGAGAGTGTGCGAAGACACCGGCGGGACCGCTACTCGGATCCGGTACGAATGATCTCGAGCAAGCTGTTCACCTTGTTCTCCTTCAGCGCGTTGCGACAGTCCGCAATGAGCTGTGTCCGCGCCGGTCCAATGCGCAGCTTCCCGGCGTGCTGGATCGCCGTGTTCACGTCCTTCAGCGCCAGCTTCAGCTCGTCGTAGTTGCAGATGCGCTTGGCGTTCTCGCCCAGCAGCTCCTGATTCACGTCGTAGAGCACCGCGTACGACTTCTTCATGGAGCTCATATCCCCAAGTAGGCGGGCGTCCTCGGCGCGGCCCAGCAGCGTCTTCACAATCGTCGCGGCATCTGCCATGTCGGTTGTCAGCTTCATGCGCACATCGTTGAACTCGTCCACGCGGGCCAAAATACCCCGCAGCCGCTCGAGCTCCGCCGGTATTTCACACCGCACCTCTACCGGGTCGGAGTGTTCCGCCGTCCACGTCCCTCCCAGCTCCTCAGCCATGGCGCTGATGAACGCACCACAAGAAGCAAGCTGGTCCGAGCGCAGCACGATGCTGCTGAAGGCGTCCCCGGTCGCAGCGCCGTTGTGGACTTCAATGTCAAAGCTGCTGCCATCCCTCACGTGAAGGAGCTCGAGGTGAAGAAACAAGTCGCCCGCTGTGTTGGCGTTTTCGTCGGACAAGCTCATCTCTGCCGGCACACTAAAAGACGCGCGCAGCCACCGCTTCAGCACCGCCATCTGAAACGGTTCCCGCCACGCCAGCGACACGTAGCCAGTTGGCGGTGCGTAGGATGCGGTACTCGTTGCCTGCGAGGGAAGTGCGTACATGACGAAGCGCGGCACCCGCACCTCCACCTCATGCAGCTGGTAGTTGTCCGCAAACGGCGGGCCGACGGCAACGAGCGCCGTCACCGCCAGCGGAAGATCGTCGGCATGCTCGAAGCTGCAGCAGAGCGCCGTACCGGCCTCCGCCGCCGCGAACGTCATCACATCCTGGTCCGTCGCGCTCCACGCGTCGCAGCGGAGAAGGCAGCTGTGGACGACGAGGTCGCCGCGCTCCGCCGCCGCGCCGCACACCTCTACGTGTACCTCGACTTGCTTCGTTGCCGCGTTCGCGCTGCATCGAGAGTGCACCTCCACCCCTGACTCCGGCATCGTGGTGTCCTGCTCTCCAGCCGCGCGGCGCTCCAGCTGCTCCTCCAGGCTCGTCAGCTGCGCTGCTAGCTGCTCCTTCTCCTGCGTGAGCGCCTCCAGCGCCTGCAGCTGCCGCACCTCCGCCGCCTCCTCCCGCCGCGTCTCCAGCAGCTGCAGGCCCCGCACGCTGCCATCCACCGTACACACCAGCGGCAGGGCCGTGCCGTCTTGCCGGTAGTCCTCCGCCAGCACGGCAGCCACGGCGTTGGCGTACGAGTCGCGGAAGAGCACCGCGCCGCCCTTCTCGAGGCCACCACCGCGGTCCGTGCGCACCTCCACCCGCCCGCTGCGCCATCCAACCACCAGCTCCTCAACGCCGTCGCCGTCCACGTCGCAGAAGGCAGCTGAGACGGGCGTCGATTTGCCCTTTACACGCCACACACGCTCCAGACCCGCGTAGACGCCGACCGTGCCGTTCTCGAGGAGGTAGGCAAAGCGGCCGGCCGATGCGTCCGCTGCGCTGTTTACCTCTTCACTCGAGACGCCGTGCTGCTGCGCTGCCGTGGGTCGCCAGAGAGGCACCAGCTTCACCACCTTGTCCACCTCATGCAGGGTGGCGACGGCCTCCTCGCCCTCGTACACACGCACCTCAAAGTCCTCCGAAGCCGCCAGCAGAGCAAGAGAGGAGGACGACGAGGCGCCGCCCGAAGTTGGGCCCGACCAGGGCATCAGCGCCATCGCCGTCACCTGGTCCCCCGTCACCGTCCAGTAGCGCTCCGCCCCGGTGCGGTCGAAGCCGAAGATGCTGCAGTTGCCGCCAACCACGGCGAGGGGAGGGGCGCCGTCGCCGCCACCGCCGTCGCTGCTGATGGGCTTCATCACCGGCCCGCACACCACCGCCTGCACACCGTCCTCGACATCCTTGTAGAAGAGCTGCTTGTTCTGCTCCACGTCATAGGCAAGCAAGCTGGTCGTGGCACCAAAGAGAAGCGCATCGTAGCCGGCTGCAGCGTCGGTGCTACCTGGGCCGTAGAGCTGACCCGCCGTGAGGGCCGTAGGCGCCTTTCCAAAATTAAGCGTCTGCAGGGCCGCTTCCTCCGTGGCTCCCACCGCGGCGCCAGCGCTTGCCTGCACCTCGCCCCGCTTTGCCGACCGCTTCGCCTCGGCAGTGCTGTTGTTATTGTTGTGGAGCACGACACGCTGCCCACTGCTGCCACAAGCCAAGGAGACGGCAGACTGCGGGGCACGCACGGCGGAGAGGGGCTGCTGGGCCGCCTCGCGTGCCGTCGCGCTGCGCAGGAAGCGACCCGCTGCAACACGGTCGGGCAGGATGGGGGCACCGATGTTGAACTCGAAGGCCGTACTGAGACGAATGTGGTTGTTCGTGTCGGTGGTGGACGCCATCTTGTGTTTTTTCCCCCAATTTTCGGTTGTGTCTGCGCTATCAGGAGAGAAAGAAAAAAAGAAAAGCACTCTAATGCACTTTAATTTGCGTGTTTTCGTTTTTTTTTTTGTGTGTGTTTTCCGTAATCGGTAAAGCACAAAGAGCAGATAGTAGGAAAAAAACAAAACAGAGAAATGAACTGTGCCGGTCTTCAAAGCAGCCGCAACGCCGGGCAGTCTAGTAGTCGCGTATGCGTAGAGATATGGCAATTGATAAGCACAGCAGCTTTCTTAGATTGCTTTCTATTTTCCACCCGCTGCAAAAAACAGTTTGGCACAAAGCAAATAGACTCAGAAAAGGAAGAAGAAGGAAAGGTAAAGGGAGGAGAAGAAAAGGAAAATTTTGCGTGTATAGGTGCAACACGTGCGACTCCCGTCGAGGGACAAGTATATAATTTTTTTCCGTTTTTGCGTCGCCTGTGAGGAGGACAAGGACACATAAAAGAAAAAGAGAATATTTAACAGGCTCGTAGTGCCCCCTCACCGCTTAGCTGGAGAAGGGGTCAGACAACGACACAGACACACACACACACTCACACCTCCTACAACATAAGTGGCAGACGTGCAGTGTCCAGCGCTCTTTACCGCTTCTCGCAACCTTGCTGTGCGAAGTAGAAAAAGACTTGCGACTCGCTTTTTTTTCTTTTACAGTTGACGCTTGTGGGCACGCGAGATTTTGCGCAGACAGCGCTCTCGTGAGGGACGACGCTCACACAGTTAAAGTCGCGTTCTGCTTTGCATTTTGTTGTAGTTTTTTGTTGTTGAAAAGTATGGTAGTAATACATTGAGAAGCCGAAGAAAAGCGCCAGGAGACAAAAAAAAAGGTCAAGTAAGGCAACTAAAAAGAGGGGAAAAAACAACAGGATACAGAGCACGCGCACACACAAACCAAATCGATAGAAGAAAAAAAAAGTAAACCAGACGACACACACAAAAAAGGACACGATGTGCAGATCAACAAGCAAGCAAAATTCCAAAAGTAAAGAAGAAAAAAAAAAGAAAGCAAAAAATCAACAGCGAGGTGGTCAAGACAGTGGCGTCATTCGAAAACAATGGGAAGAGAGAGAGAGAAGAGAGAGAAAAAAAAAACACAAATAGAAATGAAAGAAAATCAATAGTAGAGAAATAAAAGGTATTAATATTATTTTTTTTTTTTAATCGATGCGTACATTCCTCCTGCCCGTATCAAAGTTGTGTGTCTGTCAATGTGTCTTTGTGAAGGAAAGGCGTATCCTCTACAGCGCTGCGCAGCGCTGCCTCCTTGCCACCCTCAGATCCACCGCATGCCTGATCACACAGACAGGCAGACAACAAGAATGAAGAACGAATGAGGAAAAAAAAAACACCTTTCATGGTATCCCAGACACCAACGCGTGCACGGACACAATCGAAGAAGAAAGAAAGAAAAGAAGGGCAGCCACTCGTTTCTCTTCTTTTTCTTTTTGATAAAAAGATGTAGTGGAACAGGTATCTCAACTAGGAGTATCAGCAAGCCGAAACAGCAGCACTGCGAGCGAGTAATTCTCCTTTTCCCCTCTTCTTCGTTTGATTGTTAAAACAAAAAAATAAGTTGTGGGGCACACATACACACACATCAAAAGTCCAAAATTTGACAATTAGGAGAGAGAGAGAGAGAGAAAGCGGACAAGAAACAGCAAAAAGAGAAGCTAAAAAAGAAAGAAAAGGTAAACTTAAGGGGGTGGAGGAGGGGGGGAGTGGATGTTCCCCCTCCGAAGCGTCTTATCGACCGCTTGTGTGTGTGTGTGTGTGTGTGTCGTTCCTTGCGCCTTCAGATGAGTATAGAGAAGAAGCATCAGACTTAAAAATAAAAATTAAAAAGAAAAAAAAAAGACGCAGTAGGTGGTCGAGTGATCAACGTAAACCCGGAAAGAAAAAAGCAAACGTTCTTTCTTTTGTTTTAAGCCGCCTTGTGAAACACAGGGAGGTGGTGAAAGACAGGAAAAGGAAAATTGTTATTAAGAAGAGTACCGTGAAGCGTGGCGTAGCTAATGGAAGAAAAAAAAAAGGATGTGATGTCGGAAAAATATCGAGAGGGACACAGCGCATCTTCCAACGGCGACAAGACGCACACAAATACACCCACACACATTCACACATGCCTCGCAGGAACCATGTGCACACACACATACACACTTTATCGTTGAAATAAATAAAAAAAGAAGTTCAGTCTCTTGTTGTTCACAAAGCAGAATACGTGAGTCATGCGGGGAATAGCTGACGTTAGCACCGCTTTCAAAGCCTCGCAGCAAGGGGTTCACGACGTACTCCGACAAAGCTTTGTGACTCTTTCTCTTCTGCTTTTTTAGACCGAGGCTGAAAACACATGAGCTCACAAGAAAAAAATGGGTATTCGGCGTGTACTTGATACTCTTAAAGAATGCAGAACGGTCAACAAGAGTAAGAGAACGGGAAAAAAGATCCAGAAAGAAAGAAGGAAAAAGTGCGCCAGCGTAAATGGAGTGTAAGAAAGTTGCAAGGAGAGGAAATGAGAGCAAATAAAAAAAAAAAACAGCGTTTTGTTTTGTGCGTATTTATGCACCTCCCGCGCGCCACGACATCAGTTTAACAACAACAACAAAAGAATGATCATCGTCGCAGGGGAAAGAAGAAGAAAAAAGAATTAGCTCAGAGCCAAAACGATGAGAAAAGAAGAACCTTTAGTAGAGAAATGCGCGTACCAGTATGTTTGCCACACTTCTTGCGTTTTTTTTTAATTGTTACCGTTCCACTCCCCACTACGTTACGCGCCTCGACTACAGCGTAGCTGATCGTACAAAGCCCTCCGAGAAAAAAGCAAAAAACGAAGAGAGTATGCGTTTTGAGTGTTATATATAAAGGCAAGTGAAAATAAGGTGGAATAAAAGCAATAGGAGAATCGAATGTGAGAATGTGCTTGCGCAGCAATAGTGGTCCCAACATGTTTTGTTATTGTCGTTATTGTTGTTATCGTGCTGACACGTGCTAGCGCGCATGCGTCTGCACCGAGCAGTTGACGACGAGGAAACTGCTAAGAGAGAGAGAGAGACCGCGATGACTCAATAAGAGAAAGAGGTGAGAGAGAGCAAAGAGAGAAGAACCTTCAGGTGAACTCCCGCAACAACAACATCAAGAAAAAAAAGGCAATGTAGAAAGCGTATCATGGGGAAAGGAAAAAAAAAAACCGTCGTGTTGCTCAAATCGAGTGTGGGGGTGTGACATATAGATCTATATAAAGTTTGCGCAAAGATATCCGCTTTGAAAAACAGTGCGAATTGGAAAAAAAAAAAAACTGGACCAGAAGCATGCCGCTAAAGAAAAGAAGAAAAAAGAGATATACTGGGAGGGAAAAAAAAAAAAGCTGCGCAAGTCAGCACATACCAAGGAAAACAGTTGATGTTGCCTCTAGCTCGATGTTCGTCCGAACGTCATGCGGTTCGTTCCACTAACGCCTATGGCACACACATACACTCTCTGCTTTCTATTATATTCATTGTATTTAGAAAGAAAGGGAGAAGAAAAAGGAGACATATAGATTCTTTCAAGAAAAAGAGAGAGAACACTCTCTCTTCAAAGAGAGACGACGACGACGCCCACCGTTTCGTCTTGTTATTGTTGCGTTTGTAAATACAGAAGGAGAAAAAAAAAATAGAAAAAGCTTCTTCAGCATTCCGTTTTTTTTTTCCTCATGCAAGCCGTAAATTAAACAAACATATATAGATATAAAGAGAGAGACGCTCTTTCGAACACGTAATCTGTGTGGTTGAGCAACCGTGCGCCGCCGCTGCAGGCGCGAGCACTTCTCAGAGAACGACGGGAGAAAACAGAACAAAGACAGCAAAAAAAAAATTTTAGAAGGAGGAACGACATTGCCACAGGAAAAGAATTGAGGGGTACATCATCGACAAAAAAATGAAAAAAGAAAACAGAATGAAGACGCTTCCACACACACACGCACGTTGTGAAAACAAAAATTGAAATGAGACGCTAAGATAGAAAATATTTGAAAAAGATATAAAAAGCAAGCAAAAAATTGGCCACTGCGTCAAGAACCACTTAACGCCAAAATACTATTCTCTTATGTTCATCCTCGAAAAAAAAAAAAGAAAAAAAATGCGTGCCAACAGAAACCATGTACACATTCACTAAAAAAAAGAGAGAGCTTTGTTGGAAGACAGCAGCAATGAAAATAAAAGAAAGGATATAGTGGATGCTAGAGAAAAGGCAGTTAAGACCACTCAGTCCAGCGCCGTCTCTTCCGATCCCCCGTCCAACCTAACCCCCTCGCCTTCGAAAGGAATAACAACACTTCACTAACGAGAGAGGATAACGAATAAAAAGACGAGAGGGGACTCACAGCAACGTAGACACACACACAAATAAAAAAAAAGGAAGGAGAATCACTAGACAAAGAAAGGTGCCTTGGGAAGAGCGGGGGAGGAAAACAGAACAGAAAAAAAAAAAGTTGAAGATGACAAAGACGATGAGCAAACGGCTCCAAGGCATAATAGAAAAGAGAAATCACACACGCAAAAAGAAACAAGGAAAGACGTGCACAGCATAAAAAAAGAAATAATGTCGGCGAACGGATACAGCGACGACAACAACAAAAAAAAAGAACAAGAATTAAACAAAGAGATCAGTAGGACCAGCAAGTGAGAGACAAGAGTAAAACAGAGCTTGAAGCACAGCTGAAGAGAACACGAGAAATTAAAAAAAAAAAACAGAAGAAAAAAGACGAAGGAAGGAGACAAAAAAAAAAAAAACAGAGCACATGCATAAAACACGGAATTCGCACACGTTCACAACGCGGGAAAGGAGACGGACACACTTATTGAAAGCACGGCAAGAGCAACAGACGAACAACGACTTTAAATTCCAAAAAAGAGGAAGAACTGTTGTTCTTTCCGCAGAGCCATTGGGACCCAACAACAACAACAACAAACACTGAAGAGAAAGAGTGCTCAAGAAAACAAAACAACAACAGCTGCGATCAGAAAAAAAAAAAACTTACCTCTTGCGATCCTCCTTTGGCAGATGGGAGCCTGGACGCGAGGTTGCCGGTGCGCGGCCCTTGGCGGTGGTGGCGTTGGGCGTGGAGCGGCTTGTCTGATTGCCAGGGCTCAGCCCGCGCTGAATGGCAGAACTCGTCTGACGCGACCCGCTCCGCGTGCTGCTCGGCGACACTAAATTGCGAGCACCCTGTCCCGTGACAGGCGTGTTCAACCCACGTACACCATTATTATTCGCGTTGTTGTTGTTCCCATTGCTGTGCTGCCCAACGCCGCCCGCGTTCGTCAACCGCCTCCCCGTGCTGTCCGTGAGACCCGCAGCTGGACGGTGGCGCGGCGAGCTCTCGCCTGGCTGCTGCGCCGGGCGGTGCGGCTTCGGTGGCGCAAGGGGCTGCGCCGGTGGCGACCGTCCCTGCGGCTCCTGGCCGCTCGCGTCGCTCGAAATGGCAGCCCCGTCAGCCACGGCGCCGTTGCTGTTGCCGCGGTTGGCGCTACGAACACGCCGTGGTCGCCGTCCCGCCGGAGAGGGCTGGGGCGGCATCGCAGGTGACATGCGTGGGGTGCTGTCAAGGCCGTTCGCGTTCCCATTCGCAGCACCAGCAGGAGCAAGAGTCTCTCCTGGCCGCGACGGCCGGGAGGGCAGAGGGTGCTTCGCCGCATTCTGCTTCCCCCCTGGCGACTCCGCCTTCGTCGACGACAAGTTGCTGCTGGTGTTGCCTCCCGCCTCGTTGTCCGGCGTCTCGCCCTCGTAGGCGTAGGGGTAAATTGCCTCGCTCGACGTCTTCTTCGGCGCCTCCGCCGTGTCGGTGTGCGAGAGCGCGGCGGTGTCGAGCAGGATAGACCGCGGGGGTTTGTTGTGAGAGGCGCCAGGCTGTTTTGCCGCAGCAGCAGCAGCAGCACCAGCGTCCTTTGCCCGCCGCGCTGCTTCGCCCTTGCGCGATGCCGTCGGTGCTTTGGTGGACGCCAGCGGCGCCGCTGCTACGTCCTTCGCTGCGCTGAGCAGCCACGGGTGTTGGCGCAGCTGCGTGGCTGACCACCTATCCTTGATGTTCGTCTTGGTGCACATGCGAATAAAGTCCTTGGCCCCTTCCGACACCTCGTCTGGGATTTGCTCGTCAATTTTGGAGCTGATGATGGCGAACATCACCGCCATCTGGTTGTCTAAATTTGAGAAAGGCGGCCTGCCGGTGAGCATTTGAATGACGCAGCAGCCCACCGACCACACGTCGGCCTCGAAGGAGTAGCCAGAGCACGCGATCATCTCCGGCGACATGAAGCTGGGCGTGCCCTGCACCGACTGGGTGATGAGAGTGTCCGCCAGCTCCTTGCTCTGACCAAAGTCACCCAGCTTCAGCTCCCCCTGCTCGGTGAGGAAAAGGTTGTCACCTTTCAAGTCCCTGTGAAGAATGTGCGAGGCGTGCAGGTACTCTAGTCCTTCCAGCAGCTGCGCCGTGTAGTTGCGCGTCAGCTCCTCGGGCAGCGCCCCTCCACGCGCCAGCACGCTCCCCACCGTGCCGCCGCCTACAAACTCCATGTAAATGCGCAGCGAGTTGCCCTCGCGGTTCGCGCCGAGGTACGTCACGACGTGCGGGTGGTGCAGCCGCCGCATCACGCGTATCTCCGACTCTAGCGCCGCCAACTGCTTCTCCACGTCCTTCGTAAAGTCGTGCGGCACTACAATCTCCTTCACGGCGATGATGTTGCCCGTGTCGGCGTCCTCGGCGCGGTAGACGTCGCCGAAGGTGCCACGGCCGACACGCTCCAGCAGCTTCACATGCTGCACCTTCTGCCGCATCTCGGTCCCACTCGTCTGCGCCGCGTCCATCCCGTCTGGGAGGGCGGTGGTGTCGCCGGCGTAGGGGCTGCTGCCGTTGAAGGCGTCGTCCACGGCGACGGGCAGCGGCGTAGACGGGCTGGCGGTGTTCTTGAACTCAACGGGAGACTTGATGGAGGCGTAGGACTGCTGATATTGAGTCGTGGGTGAGCCTGCTGCTACTGCGGCGGCGGCGGCTTTGCGGTGTCCTGCTGCTGCGCTCTTCGCGGCTGCCGCGTACTGCGAGCCGATACTGTCGCGTCCGTGTGGCTGCGGGGAGTGTGAGTTGAGGCTCATACCATTGTACGGGTCGATGCCGCCAGACCCGAAGATGCTGCCGAAGCTGCCCGATGGCTTGCGCGATGTGCCGTTGATGTGCGGGTTCGCGATGGGGGCATTTGTGCCGTGTCCTTTGCGGAAGCGGCCAACCCAGCCGCCACTCGGCGCCTTGCCGGGCTCTGCGAGGGTGGTGAGGCTGCAGCTCGGCACGCTCTCTGAAATGGCAGTGCAGGACATGCTGTAGGTCGACCCCTCCGTCGCTGCCGAGTTCGACGAGGCCTCCGAGTCGCACTGGTAGAAGGCCGGCTCGTCGCTGTAACTCAGCAAGCTCTCCTCCACCTCACGACTGCTGACGCTGCGAAAGCTGCGACGGGGGCGTGCCCGTTGCCCGTGCACGGTGCGCGAGGCCCTGCTGCGACTCATCGAGCTGTTCACCTTTCCGCCGTGGCGGATGCGGCGGTGGTCGAAGAAAGAAGAAGTGGACTCGTCAACCGGTTCCTCGTAGGCGACGCTGCACAGCTCACTGCGCACCTCGCTGACGGACGTTTCGCTGGGGATGCTGGTGGCGGGCAGGCGCGACAGGAGGTGCGAGGGGCGGCTGGCCTCCCCGCTGTCCAGAGGCACGAGCTGCGTCACACAGGCGAGGGGCTGTTTGAGGGACTTGACGATGCGCCGCGGCGTGGCGCCGCCGGAGTTAGGAGACTTTGCATCGAGAACGGACTCCATTACTGCAGTGCTGCTCCAGCGTGTAGGACTGTGGGTGCCTACGTATTCGTGTGTGTTGGTGTGTGTCTGCTCGTGCGTAAAAGTAAATGGCTGCTGCCACGTCGTACGGTGGAGACAGAGAAAGAGCGTCCTCGAGTAATTAGGGTTTTCCGCTTTCTTTCTGCTCCTGAGACCGAGATGCACGCACGCCAACACAGAGACGGGGAGAGAGACGCGCACACACAAAGAGCTGCTCAGCAAGGCCAGTCGAATTTGTCAGAATAGAGAGAAGAAAGAAAAAAAAAGATTCAACGCACGCGGTAACTTCTTTCTTTCGTTATTGAAGGAAACGACAAAGAAAACCTCACGTCGATACGAGCAAAGAAGAAAAAAAGGGGTAACGAAGCTAAGAGAGAAGAAACTTTCAGAGGTTCGCCGTGTTTGAGGTGATAACACACCCACACACACACTCCGATGCGGGCCCTTTTTTTTTCCTCTCCTTTCTTCTCCGTGAACAAAAAGCAACGAGTACCCTCGCAAACTCCCACACTCTCTTTACTGACGACGATGGTCACGCGACGGCCAGCCGCCGTTCAACGAGTACAAAAAAGAGGGGAAGGGAGAGAAAGAAAAAAGATAACAGAAAAGGCAAATCAGAGGCGGTACATGCAAAGAGAGTGAGAGGGCAAAAACATAAATTGAGCAGGCGAAAAAAAGGGAAAAAAAAACAGAAAGATAAATCAGAAGTTCCGCGGAAAACAGCTACACGACGGAAAAAGTACACGAAAAATGAGAAAAGAAAAATTACTGTAAAACAGAAATAACAAAAAAAAAGTTCAAAACAGGTGAAAGTTACAAATCAGAATGCAATAATAATTTAAAGAGGAAGGAAAAACTGCGCGAAGAGGGAGTGATGCTCACGTGTCTGCAAAAGAAAGAGGTGAAGCGAAGAGAGAAAAAAAAAAGAAACGTAGAAGTGCGTTTGTGTGCGTGTGTGTGTGTGTGCTGATAAGTGTATAGCATGCAACTGCTACACTCAGATACAGTAAAGAAGAGAGGAAAACAAAAAGCAGTCGTGTACGATGAGGACAGGCAGCGATTTTTTAAAAGAAGTCAACCAGTGATGCGGAGAAATAGCTGTACTTTCTTTCCGTTCAGATTTTGCAGCTGCCGTCCGAGTGAGAGAGAGAGCGTGTGTGGGTGCTACACCCCTTTTCAAGACGCGCTTTTTCTTCACTTCCTTTTTTCTCTTTGTTGAAAAGGAAAAAAACGAAAAAAGGGCAATAAAAACCAGAGGAGTAGGATAGACAAGATAAAAAAAAAAATGAATGAGAGAGATGTTCTGCCGCCTCTCACCGTTGATATTGCTCAAATTAGACGAAAAGAGGAAAAGACAAAAACACCAAAAACACAAACAAACAGAAGAAAAAAAAACTGGTGAAGTGGAAGCGATGATGGCGACAACAGAGTGCGCCTGGTAAGTTAAGAAGTCAAAAAAATGTTAAAGGGAGCAGAAGAAGCAGAGCAAGCAAGAGAAAAAAACGTCACCACGATTTGCATCAAAAATAGTACAGGCTTTTTTTTTCCTTTTTGGGGAGGAAGGGAAATTCACTTCGTTTTACCTCGTCCGTGATGTACTGTCCAGTCGGTGGACTCAACAATTCTAGAAGATTGGGTTGGTGATAAATTGCTATTCTTCTTTATTTTTTTTATTTGTTTCTCAGTCACACTGATAGGAGGCAGTGGGAATAGTAGTAGAACGCAGTTGCTTTTCACTTGATAGGTATTGTCTTTGATTGTCCTTTTTTTTTTCTTTTATTTTTCTCTGCTGTGATAGGTGCAACACACTCACGCGCGGCTCCTGAGCACCGGTTCGGAACAAAAAAGACAACAAGGGGTAAGAGCGGGAACTAGGGAAGACTTATGCCCTTTGACTGAATAAACCTAGAAAAACAAAAAGGAAGGGCTGCTGCGCTCAAGTGGCACAGCAATCTAGAGCGAAAACGAGGGAAGAGAAAAAAAAAAACAGATGTATCTCGTTCACTTGAAACTACACGGGAAAAAAAAAGAAGGGGAGGCAAATAAATGAAAAAAAAAAAGCAAAGCTTGTCCTCTCTGCCCCAGTGATACTTTTCTCACTCTCTCGGTCGGGTCTAGCGTGCTTGCCTTCCGGCTAATTATTACTTTCTTTTCTTCTTCTTTCCTTCGGGAAAACAGAGACAACTGGGGCCGGACAGAATGAAGCCGTGCAGCTGGGTGTACGCGTCGATGTACGCGTCCAGCGGTGACAGTGGACTCCACGTGCGAAGAAAGTCGGTTATGGACGCTGTTGACTCGCAGGACAGCAGTCGGATACACAACAAAGATGCACCAAAGATGGCGAGAAACGCAAGGAGGCAAAAAAAAAAAAAGGGAAAAAAAATGAGCCTACTGAAGTTGGCAATCCGGTCAGCCGACTTGGAATTATTTTCGCGGGGAAAAGAAGAGAAAAAAAAAAAGAGGGTGTCTTGACCCCAACAAATACAACAAGACAACCGCAATGAGCTACCTTAGCAATCAATTTGAGAGAGCGTAATCACAGGAAAGAGGGCAGGAGGGAGAAGATGAAGGCGAGGCGTCTCCCTAAGGAATGAAAAAGAAGAAACAGACGAGAGAAGAACAATAAAGAAAGAGAGAAAAAGAGGCTGGAAGGTGAAGCACTCACACACAGTCCTTTCTTGTTTTTGCTCAAACGTCGCTGACAAGAGGGAGAAGCGCTCCTCCTGATGTGAAGATAAAGAGGTGGGAAAGAGAAGGGCAAAGCGTGAGAGGTGGAGTTGCTGGCCAAGACAAGCAGCAGCAGCAGCAACGTGAAGCCCTCCAACAACACAGTTGAAATTGAATCGGAGAGACCACACGAAATAGAGAAAAAAAGGCGTCTTCACCGATGTGAGGTAGGAGAGAAGGGGGAGTGATTCTAGTGTTCGGCTTTGCCCACGTTGATAGATAATAATAATAATAAAGACAGGAGCGTGCCTCCTTCAATGTTTCCTTTCGGTTTTTTTTTTCTCTCTAGTTTTTCGATCTTCCTTTCCGCAGCTGTGGGCGTTGGCAGTAAAAAGGAGAGAAAGCGCGGAGACGGCACGATGAAAGCGCATGAACGCACATAATGAAAAGAAGAAGAGTAGTGTGTGTGTGTGTGTTTCGCGTTCGCGAAGTGTAAAGCATAATGTGAAATGGACGAAGAGAGAAAAGGGGAGGGGAGCGGAGGAAGTACGAAAAGCGGAAAAGCAGACAACGGAAAATAAACAAACTAAGAAAAAAAAGCTACTCGCCGCATCCGCCAGCACAAATGAGTTTCTGGCACACTCTTTCGGTTGTCAAGTAGAAAATATTCAAAAGAACACCGCACACAGAGGCCGTGATGCGCACATCTTTACTGGCAAAGAAAAGAATGAATGCGGTGGTGGCAAAAGTTGCATAGAACCTGGAGCTGAGTGCAACAGCGACGCAAAGCCACGAGCGAAAGCAGCAGTATCACGGGCACGCATCGAAGCATTGCATCGACACCAATATGTTTTTTTTTTTCTCTCACGTCATTCTGTTTGCTATGATACTTTCCTTTTTTGTGTGTGTGTGTATTCAGTTCGCCTATTCTTTTTTTTTTAGGGGAAAAGGCGTCATTGTTTTTCCTCGGCGAGGCAGGAAAAACGCACAACAGCTTTTTTTCTCTTTTGTCTGGGAAGCCGCAGTCGGCCCAAAACAACGTGTCAGAGAAAAAGGGGAAAGGGGAAAGAAAAAAAAAAAAGCACGAGACAAACCAACGGAGGGAAACCCAATTTCATCTCATGGAGCAAGGAACCACAGATGCAGTAGGTGCCGGCTGCGGCACAGTCAACACACGTATCAGCCTGCGCTTCCTTCTCGCGACGATTCGCTGCAAAATTCAGATAGTGGTACACACACATAAAAAAAAAAAAAGAGAGAGAGAGAGAGCAGCTGGCAGAAGGGGCGAATCAGCAAGGTGAGGATTTATATGCGTTCCGCACTTATTGCGGAGAATAGGGAGAGAAAAAGAGAAAAAAGAAAAGCAAAATGAAACGAAGGTGTGCATTTACGTCTAGTGGGTGTAAAACATTGAAGCAGCAGGAAGACAGACGTCCTGCGAGATTGCAGACACGCACATGCACACACACGCACACATAGAGAGAACGAGGGAGAAAGAGAGAACTACTAAATACATGCAAATGCCGACTCGGTCTGCAAAAGGTGACGGAGAGGCGAAAAAGAAAAGCCAATTAAAGAAAGAGAGAAAAAAAGAGGCTTTTGGCAGCACTGTACACTAACGAGTCTTCTCCGAGAGAAAAAAAAAAAGATAATAGCAACAGCAACAATTTCGCTCGTGCCATACTCACTCCACCAATAATGTACAAGTTGTTCATTTTCTTCATTTTTCATTTTTCTGCTCTCATCGGCATCCGCTGACTTCTCTTTTTGCTGCTTCACAGGCAGTGAATGCACTCCACGGGGCAGACGCCGGCGGCCAGGACGGTGCCCGCGACGTCGTCGTTGAAGGCTGGTGGGCCGCACAGCACCGCCGCCTGGGTGGACGGCAGCTGCAGTGACTTGAAAAAGTCGATGTTTACGTGACTCCCGCAGTGCACCAGCGATGCAAACTCCATCGGCGACACAAGCGGCGGCTCCTGCTGTGGATCTACCTTGGAAAAAGCCAGTGCCACGTGAAAGGTGTGCGACTTACCAGGCACGGCTCGCGTGTACTGCGCTGCGAGTCGGTTGATCTCCTCCACCAGCATTAAATCATCTGGCGTGTGCACGGAGCAGACAAGGGTGACGCTTGCCCGCTGCTTGGCCAGTGCGTCGACGGCGATGGCGTACATCGGCGCCATGCCTGTTCCCGCGGCGAGGAGAAGGATGTGGCGCTCCTCCAGCGGTGCTTTCCGCACGTACGAGTCCAGCGGCAGCTCCCAGGACGGCGCGAAGGGGCCTTCGAAGAACACCTCCGTGCCTACCGGCTGGTCCAGCAGGTAGTTGGAGGTGCGGCCGTTTGGGTAGCGCTTGATGCACACCGTAAAGCTCGCCACCGCCGTCTGGAAGGGTGTGTAGTAGCGCCACTCATCACGCTGCACGCTGCTGTACAGCTTCACGTGGCCGCCGGGTAGAATACGCAGTGGATTCGGGGAGGAGAAGGTGACGTACTGCAGGTTTGTCACCGCGTTCAGCGCCTCTCTCTCCAAAATGCGCGTAGAGTGCACGCGTGGGTTCACCGGCTTCGCGGCAGCGGCAGGCTTCTGTGGCTCAGCCCAGCGCAGCAGCGGCGACGGCGTATCCCCCGTCTCGGGGACGCGGCCGAGCAAGTACTGGTGCACCATCTTCTTCGCCCGCAGTCCGTGGATGCGCATAAAAACATCGCCACACTCCTTGCCGTTGTAGTTCAGCAGCACCCGCAGCCCACCAGGGTGGGAGTTACGTATCGGTGTGATGTCATAAGCATCACCAAAGAGAAGGAGGATGAGGCGATTTGGATCTTGCTGCAGTGAGTGGCGGATGCCTTCCATGGAGAGCGGGTTGGTCGGCGGGGATGCTGCTGCTGCTGCCGCTGAGGCCTGGTCAGCCGGCTTTGCCTTGGTGTGGCGTCCCATAAGAAACTCAGGAAGCCGGTCCGCCGTCTTTGGGCTGTGCATCATGAAGAAGGCCTCGGTGATGTCTTTGCCGTTGTTGCGGCGCAGCACCGATGGGCCACCAGGGTGCACCTCGAGGAAGTGTGTCAGGTCGTAGACGAGGTTGCGGATAATGACAATGATGCGGTCGTGATCAATAGCAAGGATGGCCTTTATCTCCTCATCCGTGAAAGTCTTCAGTGTCTCTGGCAGCGCAACAGCAGCGGCGGCGGGGGAGGAGGAAGACGGCTGCTGCTTCTGTTGCTGGTGCTGATTGCGGGCTCCCTGATGCATGTGTGCTGCCGCGTGTGAGGCCGCCAGCGTGTTTTGTTGGGGTGACGCCTGCGGTGCGCTGCCTTTCCGTGGTCCGGCTGCACGGTGAATTACGACGATGGGTGGAAGCTCCGAGCTCGGCGGTGGTGTCGCAGCGCTTTGCGGAGGTGGTGTGTGTCCCCTCACCACAGCTGGTGCGGGACGAGGAGAGTGAGCAGGCTTTGACAGCGGTGGTGGCGGTGTTGGGGAGAGCGAGGCAGGGGTGCTGCCACTGTTTGCGTCTTTCGGTGCGGGCTCAGGGGTAGGAGCGATGAGTGGCAGCACCACCGCGGCTGTGGTCATGTCGGCCTGAGGGTCGAGGACTGCGCTCTTCTCTACCGGCACGGCCGCCTCGCCATGGCGGTGCTTATGGTGGTGTTGAGTAGACTGGTCTTGACCCATTATCACGTGCGCGTTTAATAAGGTAGGGATAAAGTCAGATCGTAAGTATGCTTAACAACGAAAATTAAAAAGTAATAGAGAGGTCGACGACGGCTGATGCGCTGAATACATGACACGCACGTAAGGAAAAAAAATTGAAGCTGATTGCAGACGGCTCCTCAGAAGCCTTCGCGTGGGTACAGAACAGTAGCAGAAGAATCAAAGAGAAAAGAAAGAAGAAAAACACAATTAATCTTTCTTTCTTAGCGTGGAGATACGTGCTTGCGTGGATGTCGAGAAACAAGGCCACCTTTTGTTCGGTGTCACGCGGAAGCGGAGTGATCTGGGGAGTGAAGGGATGAGAAAGCGTGCGCTAATTTTTTGCGGGCTGCCTACCCTTCTTAGCGAACAACAGATTGCAGTGAGGTGATCGCTATCTCTTAGCGCTTTGCTTTTGAGCTACTCTGAGTGGTAGGGTAGGGAACGAGAAAAAAAAAAGAGGAAAATGTAAAGAAAAGGAGAAGAATCACGAATGAGAGAAGTGGCAGTGGTACGGTATCTTCTTGGCATTTTTTTTTTTTAGCAATTTGTTAGGCCGGCATGTGCTTCATGACTCGCAGCGGCGCATGCGAGTGAGGACAGCAGTCGCAAGCAGCGCAGCAGTCGACAGCGCAATAGCAGAGACGCGTAGCTCGTAAAAAACCGTTGCTATCCGAAAAAACATGAGCTGACCGTCTACAGAAGACGAAGGGAAAAACATAAGTGGCATGATCACAACCAGACAAGAGAAGGAAACAACCTCTTTTTTTTCTAGTACCCTCGTACAGCAGCATGTGTGCTCGTTAACTACAGGTGACACGAAACCCTTTCGTAAGGTACTTTTCTTTTTCCTTTTTCGTCGCTTCAAAGTAATGTTATGGCTTATTACACACAGGTGGAGAGAATCAGTAGATAGAAGCGCCAGTTATCGCACAGCACGCGTTATTCGGAATTTTTTTTAAAGAGGAAAATATGATGATGCACGGGCAGAAGAAAGAAGAAGTTAAAAAGCGGTGACGCGCCAACAACAACAACAACAAACAAACACGGCGATGATGCAGGAAGAGACCCACAAAGCGAGGGGGCAGGAGGCACGGTAGAAAGGAGAAGGAAAAGCAGCTCACGTATTTACCTAGAGAGAGACGTTTTTGCAATCCCGAAGAAGCAGAGAATGCGGTCACTATTCGCGCCGTTTCTTCACACGCACACCGCAACAAAGTCTACCCTCCCCTCACGGTTTGCCTTTCTCTCGTATTCTCCGACTCTCTCTCTCGCTTGCTCCGCTTAGGCCGCCATCTTCTTCGTGTTCTTCTTGAAGCGCTTCTCCTGCTCAAACTTGCCGTTCGACGCCGTGGCTAAGTTGCGCGCCGCGGCGGAGAGGTGCTTCACCTCCTCCTGGGCGTGCATGAGGTGCTCGGAGCGGCGCTTGTTGTGCTCCTCCTTCTTCTTCTGCTTGTCCAGGCGAGCCTGCTTGGCGCGGCGGTCATCGAGGAACGGGTCGCCGCCCTCCTCAGCCGGCATGTAGCCCGGCTTCACCTCACGCAGCCAGTCATACTTGTCACGGTCCTCGCGGGCACGCTTGCCCCACTTATCCTTCCACTCCTGCCGCTCCTCGTCAAACACGCGGTTCGTCTTCTTGCGGTGGATGTCGATGCCCTTCTTGACCGCAAACTTCTGCCACGCCGTCAGCGGCTTCGGCTTCGGCGGCGCCTTCTCACGTGGCAGCTGCACCACGGGCTGGGGGAGCTGCACGACGGTCGTCGCGCTCTCGAACTTGCTCTTCTTCACCTCCGTGGGCAGCTCGACAAACTCACCGAGCAGAGCCTTCAGGGCGTTGGTGCAGGAGGCCATGAGTTCCTCCTCGCGGCGCATCGGACCGCTCACGGTGGAAACATCTGTCACCGTCAGCAGCCCGGCGTCCAGCTGGTACTCGCTCATCGGGGTAGGTGAGCGCGTGTGTGTCTGTGGGTCTACTTGCCTGTGTTTGTGCGTGAGTGGGTGTGGCAAGATGGTGCGTTGAGGTTTCCTCCTCTGAAGGATGTGGCGATAACAAGGGGTAGAGACCACAAACACAAGAGAAAGAAAAACAAAGAGGAGAGAAAAAAAAACACGGCTGTTGCAAAGGGAAAGGAGAAAGTCAGAAAGATAGAAAGAGGTGAAGATTTATGTGGCAGGAGTGAACCGATGAGCGAAACGACAAAAAGCCGCACGTAGGCAATTACAGACATAGTAGGGCTATCCAAAAAAAGAGGCAGCATTTCGGAACGCGACTCGTTGGGGAACTAAAGAGAGAGAGGAACTCCTGTGTAGCGCTCCAATCCTTTCCTTGGAGCGTCCACTCGTCTTCTCTTTTTTCTTCGTACATCACAATGCACTTCAGTAAAGAAGGTAATGCGACAGCAATACTCCCCTCTGTCTTTGATTACATCTGGACTGTCGCCACGGCACAGCAGCTACCGACGTTCACCTTGCTAAGTAGAATTGAAGTGTCCCCTTATCTCTCACATCCTCCTTCTCCTTCATGGACACGGAAACCCAAAAATGGGGGAAGGAGTTCACGAGAACAGATGCGGGGGAAGGTTACGTATCATTAAAGCATTACTGCCATATAACAGCCACAACTCGCCCCTTCAACATGAGAAAGAAAAACAGATACACCCCAGTTAACACAGAATGACGCAAATGATAAAGGGCAGTGGCACATATAAAGGGGTGCATAACGCCGCATTCCTCGCTGTGCCGTGTACCGCAGAAGCATGTGACAGCGCCTCCTCTGGGATGAAAAAGAGAGTAGAGAATGGTTGCGTTGGTGAGAGAATGCAAAAGAAAACATGAAGGAAAGAGAGTTTACAAGTCCTCCAGCTTCACCAGCGTACCGCGCGTGTCATCGCCCTCCTTCTCCTCGCGCAGCATCTTCACACGCACCATGCCGTCCTTCGTCTCATCCGGTGCGACGAGAATAGCGCGGTCGGCGCCGATGCGGTCGGCGTAGCTGAAGGCCTGCGCCATCTTCTTGTTGTCCAAGATGATATCCGCACTGCGACCCTGGTCCCGTAGCTTCTTCAGCACACCAAGCGCGTAGCCACGCATGTCCTCGCTGAAGGGGATGACCACGTCGTCCACCTTGTGCGGCAGTGCCTCGAAGAGCTTCTTCTTCTTGAGCAGCTCGACAATAACGCAGTCACCGAAGCCGAAGCCGACGCAGGAGACCGGCTGTGGGCTGCCGTAGAGGGTGAAGAGGTTGTCGTAGCGGCCACCGCCGCAGATGGCACGGAACTCGCCGCTGCGGTCGAAGGCCTCGAAAACGATGCCGGTGTAGTAGGCCAATCCACGCACGACACTCGCGTCGAAAATGATCCAGTCACCGTAGCCGTACGTCTTCATCTGCGCGAAGAAGTCGGCGAGCTCGGTGAGAGCGCCGTTCTTGTCGAAGACGGCCTTGTCAAAGTCATCGATAGACTTGAGGTTCAGGGTCTTGATGATATCGTCGATCTGCTGCCCGTCGAGACCGAGGTCGCGCAGCTCACACCGGATCTCCTCCTCCGGCAGCTTCTCCATCTTGTCCACCACCACACAGACCGGAGCGAAGAGGTGGTCCGGCACACCAGCACCGACAAGGGCACACTGCAGCAGCTTGCGCGAGTTCACCTTCACGCCGACGTCCTTGGCGGTGAGGCCGAGCGCCTCCATCGCCGCGCACGCCGCGCTGATCAGCTCCACCTCCGCCGAGACGCTCTTCACGCCAACGATGTCCATGTTCCACTGGTAGTGCTCGCGACGGCGGCCACGCGAGATCGTCTCGTAGCGCCAGCACTGCGGGATCGAGTACCACTTCGCTGGGAGAAGAAGGGAGCGGCCTTTGGCGAGCTGCAGGCGCACGAGCGATGGCGTCATCTCCGGCCGCAGCGTCACGCGGTGGCCGCCCTTCGTCACGAAGTTGAACATCTGCTCCGTAATCTCCTCACCCGCCTTGCGGATGTAGAGCTCCTCAGACTCGAGGACAGGCGCGTCGTACTCCTCAAAACCAAAGCGGCGGGCTGTCTCGCGGAAGACGCCGAAAAGGTAGTTGCGCAGCCGCATCTCCTCCGGCGGGAAGTCGCGACAGCCCTGCACCGGCTCCGTCTCGATCATGTTCGCCTGACTCTTCTTTTTCGACTTCTTCGACACGACGCCCTCCGGCTGCAGCAGCGCCTCCTTCTGGGCGAGCTGCACCTTCAGGTCGTTAATCTCGGCGAGGAGCGCCGCGTTGGGGGACGCCGTGGATGCCATTCTCGCGCACAGCCACAGGGAGGGTCGGGGACGGAACACGCGCGTTTTCGCGTACGGTGCTCTTGGATGTAGGTGTGTGTTGGTGTGTGTTAATACGAGTTGTGAGTGTGGGTCCAGGCGGATGCTGTTCGCCACTGCGCTAGTTGATGATTCCTGCAGACGGCACGCGCGTGTGGAGAATATAGTAGAGTGTGATGAATACTCAAGAGAGAGAGCAGCGTTGCCGCAGCGTGAGAAAAAGGGGAAAGACTAGAGAGAGCACCACCATTAGCCACACTTCGCATTCGGCTGCTTCGACAAAGCGCCAGGAAGAATTAATGCAGAGTTTTTTTTTCTTTTTTTCGATGAGATGCCACACGCCAGCCGGTTATCGGTTGCGCACTTCTGCTCGATCAGTTTTCTGTTTCTTTGTTGTCGTTTTTTGTTGTTGAAGCAGTAAAACCAAATTCACATCGCAAAGGACAAGGTGTCACTTGCAGAAACATTAAGCGAACGCGCGGACGTCCACGGCAGCGGCTCGCAGCACGCTTAAACCTTCTAAAGTCGGTCTTGAGCACCCCGACTCACGTCACGGTCGCGTCTCCGTCCCTCTCGCCCAATGCGCGAAGCTCGCGGAGGAACTGCAGGTGTTGCAGCTGGTACACCCGCGCGTTCAGCTTCGCCGTCGGCCGCGCAGGGACGCCGCAGTACACCGTGTACGGCGCCAGCACCGCCTCCGCCGGCACCCACGTCTTGGGCAGCAGCCACACGCCGTCAGGGATGCGAGCCCCCGCCGCCACGACGCACTCCTCATCCATGCGCACCATCTGGCCCACCTCGGCGGCCTCGCAGACCACCTGCACCCCAACGAAAGTGAAGGAGCCGATCGCAACAGTCGGCGGTGCGGCGGCGGCGGACTGGTTGACGTAGACCCGGATCGGCGGCCGTAGCACGGCACCGCGGCGGACAATGCACGAGGAACCGATGTCGAAGATGGCGAGCTCCTTGTGAAGGACAGCGCTGTGGGCGATGAGGGAACCGTTGTCGCTTCTCACCGCAGTGGCGACGTCCTCGTACAGTGAAGTCAGCGCCGCCTGTCCAGAAGTGCTACCTTCCAATGACGTAGAGGGAAAAGTGAAAGGTAAGGGACACAGCGTCCCAGACGTCATGAGGGGCGGTATGACAGCTGCACCAGCTGCATGGCACATTTTTTTCTTCTCTTTTTCTCTTGCAAGTGTTGGTTTATGTGAGTTCGATTCAACTCGTGATTTTTTTTTTTAATTCTCTGTGCCTTCGTCAAAACAACTCGGGCACAAGGTGAAGTATACGACAGATCAAAACAGAGAGGCAGATACCGGAAGAGAGAGATGCGCGAAAAAGGCGGTGAAGAATAAAGCACAGGAGACAAAAGCGTAAAAGTAGAAGAAGACGGACGTGGGGATCAACGCCACACAAGCGTGAAGTAGTTCATGGCAACGCAGCTGCCCCGCCATCTTTTACTTACAAGCGTATTGTTGTCGCATG
This sequence comes from Crithidia fasciculata, assembly GCA_000331325.2. NCBI lineage: Eukaryota > Euglenozoa > Kinetoplastea > Trypanosomatida > Trypanosomatidae > Crithidia > Crithidia fasciculata. The sequence goes on from CM003433.1 coordinate 538,171, forward strand.
CCTCTACACAGGCGTCAGAAATTAAATATAACTAGAGAACCTCGAGACAGCTCTGCAGCGGCACGGCGAATCGTTTAAGCAGCGCACTCAGCTCTTTTTTTATCTCCAGTATATGTGAAAAGGGGCCAGGCACAACACAAAAAACAGAGTGACGCCTCACCACGGATCCTCCCTGCGTTCATTACGGGTGATGGCGATGTCCGGCTCCTGCAACACCCAGTGGCCGCGGTGGCGGTGGCGCAGTCGCACCGCGCCGGGCCGCAACGGAGTCGCCGCGTCCACTTTTGGCGCGTGCGGCAGCTCCGCCGGCAACGTCGTCTCCACCCGCTCAGCGAGAGTCGTGAAGGGGTCTGCTGCGCTCTGTCCACCACTGCCGCCATGAGCGCGTGCACCGACGCCCCTGAAAAAGCCCGGCTGCTGTTGCTGCTGATGCCGGTTGCGGCTCTCCTGCATCGCCCTTTTGCCCAGGAGAAGGTCCAGCTGCCGGATCAAGGGATCATCCTCCATGCCGAAGTACTTGAGTGCGCTGTACAGCTTCTTCGAGTACTGCTGCGCCACCTCCAGCGAGGCGGACATGGTGAAGCAGGGCCGGAAGACTTCCACCTCACGCAGAAATTCCTGCTCGATTGCTTGACACGCCTCCGCGTTTTGGTCCTCGCGAGCGTTGCGGTGGGCGAGGTGCAGCTTCATGAGCTGCAGTGCACCGTCGACAAAGGGGGTGCTGTTGTGCAGCGCGTTGGAGCTCCACAGCCGAGAAAGGCGCAACATCGCGCGGCAGCCACGACTTGACTTTTACCTATCTAAAAACAACTCACTTGTGATTCACTCAAAAAGCAAAGCGGAGAAGAAAAAGAGGGGAGGGGAAAATAAAGGACGATGGCGGGTGGCTCACTAAAACACTAAAACTCTTGTTTGTTGTTGTTGTTGTTTGTCAAAGGACGGAAGACATGCTGGAGCGTCGTGACCTACCACTACTGTTCAGAGGACCCAACGACTTGGCAAGCGACGAGCTACTTCGCGCGGAGGCCTGCAGCGGCGCATTGCAGGTCTTACGGGAAGACTTTCCGTCAGCGTATGCCACCCATTGGGTTGGAGCACCGCCATGCACATTCCCCTCGTCTTTTAAATCCGCAAAGAAAGTCAGACTACTCGGAAACCCAGAGAAAAGAAGGGAGAGAAGCTGTTCTTCTTCCGCACATGCACAGCTTGCTCCCCTTGCTCCATCTGTGTCAAGATAACTTTGCAACCACAGAAAAAAAAAAACTTGGAAACTCTTTTTTTTTGTGTGTGTGTGTGAGCGTGGCGAAGACGCACGGCGCCAGGGCCACGGTGACCAACAAAACAAAGCATGCACGAAAGTACGTGAATTCATAGAAAGAAGGGGAAGAGTGTCAGCCCAGCAGCTTCCCTCCCACTCCCCAAACACACACCACGCAGCCCGACCCCCGAAAAAAAAAAAAGAGACAACAACACCAGTGAGAAGGCAGCGCACCTTCCCAATGCTTCCTCCTCCCAACCCTGCAACCCACTACGCGTCGCCCGTGTAGCCGTAACGCTTGCTCTTGGCGACCTTGGGCACCTTCTTCCACTTCTCCTGGCGCGCGACGCTCTTGAAGGCGGCGGTGCGGTCGTAGATTTGGTCCTCGTGCACGTAGTCCTCCGGCAGAAGCCCCTCCGCCTTCCACTTCTCAATCTTTTCCTTAACGATGCCATCCACCTTGGCGTTGGAGCTGTGCCCCACCGTGCCGAGCTGCGACGGCTTGTAGTCGAAGTACTGCTGGCGCGGCGAGAACTGGCGCGGCTGGCGAATGCTCGCGTGCCAGGCGACGTGGTAGTACATGGCATCGTTCTCCTTCAGTGGCACGCGAAGCTTCTCGGCGCCGTGGCCGCGCAGGTTGCTGTAGGTGATGCGCAGGAACTTCACCTTCCGCTCACCAAAGTGGAAGAGGAAGGTCTTGACGTAGTTGTAGATCGCCTTGTCCTTTACCGCGTTCAGCGCGTAGATGATGGAGCGGGCCTCAACACGGTCCATGTCCGCCTGCACGTCCACCATCTCTTCCAGAATCATCTTAACGCCTTGCTCATCGTCCTGGCGGCCGACGCTCTTCAGCAGGTAGCTCCACTGCGGGGTGTCGAAAGACGGCGTGTAGTTCCACCCATCCTTCAGGCACTTGGCAAAGATCGGCTTCCAACCGGCGTGGTCGGACTTGCTGCAGCAGAAGAGAATCGCCTGCACGAGTGGCAGGGGTGGCCGCGCTGTGCTCTCTGGCTGCATAAAGCGCGGCGCACAGAACGGTCCCACAACGACATCGCCTCGGCCCCGCTGCGGTGGAAGGCGCAGTGCTGAAACACCTTGGCCAGCCACCCGTCCCGCGCCGCCTCGTCGTCGATGAGGGGGCTCAGCTTCTCGTACTCGGCCACCACCTCAGAGACGGGCGTCTTGGGGACGGTGCGTCCGTGCGGCAGCTTCTTCAACTGCGGCTCGAGGCCCACAAGGAAGGCGGGGTGCATCTCGGTGGCGATCCACACCCCGCGGTACTTGTTGGCGGAGCTGTGGTGTGGCTGGTACGGCGCCGGCAGCGTCCGGTTCACGCTGTGCGGCCGCTCCATACCTTGCGGCAGGTTGTAGTGCCAGTGGTACTGGCTGTACATGATCATCGGGGACGTGTCGGGGTTCACGGAGGAGTACCCCAGGAGACGCCGCGAGGTACGACGCAGCATGACTTCCTACCACTGCCGGGTATGTTCTCCGTGTGTGTGTGTGTGGGTCTGTGTACGTGCTGCTTGGCTGTTCCTTCGAAGGGTGAAAGCAATCACGCGTGTCACCTCATCTTAGGTGCGGTCAACAAGATTGTTTAAAAAGGGTGGAGGAAGCAAAGTTTGAGGTCATGAAAGGCGCGTGGGACCGCAGGGGAAAAATGACACGTGAAAGGAGGCGAGCACCGCCAACGTCACAGGCCCAACTGTTTGCATGGACGATGCATTTGCTATACGAAGCAAATTAAGTGAGGCCGCTAAGAAATTCCAAAGCGCGGCCCGCCAAAGTTGATGAAGCCCAACTCTGGTTTCAATCTTCTCTCTTTATTCATAAATTTTTTTTTTGAGCGCGTGGAGCGCAGCAAGAGACGACAAGTGAAGAAATACAAACAATAAAGACACACACCCCGCTTCACTTTCCGGCTCAAAGGCCAGAAAAAAAAAGGAGGGGAGGAAAAGGAAAAAAAAAAAAAAGATACATTGATGCACGTACCGCAAAAACATGCATTCAAACAACCCCGTTGTGGGCAGTCCAAAAGGGAAGTGAAAAAAAAAAAGGAGGTCCACTTTATAAGGGGTGAGGGGACAAAAAAACCCTCCGTCTATTCCAACTTCCTCCCACGCTAACAGACACAAAACCCACACACGCACACACATGTACATTCATGCGTACTACAGACGCCGTCCTGCCACTTTTGACATTCCCACGGCGTTTTGCCAGGATAACGCGATAGAGATCTTGCCCACTGCTGATGGGCGGAAAGAAAAAGTGCAACCTTCTTAACAAGCGCACCCGTTGCTTCTCCATTACCAACTTTTACAAGCCTCGCACAAACAACAAAAGAAAAGAAGTAGAGAAGTACAGAAAACAACACGGAAAACAAAACAGTGAACGGCGAGGGAAGAAAAAGGGAGGAGAACAAAACAGATTTCAACAACACAAGCTGTTGCGGTAAAACAAAAACCGGCGGACTCAGAACAAAAAAAAAAAAAGAGAGCCGCTTACGATCTTTTTACAGAAGAAGAGTATCCATATAGCCGCTCGCTTCCACTTTTTCTCGCCCTCAATTGTGTGTGCCTGACAGCAGAGTTTTTTTTTCCTTTTCTACTCGAAGGGTATTTTTTTTTTTTTCGACTCGGGAGTGGCAAGGTGAGCTGCTCGTTTTGCTTGTCACTCGGGAGCAGTTGACGAGGCTCACAGGATTCTCTCTTTCTTCCAGCTGAGGTACGTCCAATTGTTTTATTTCCCTTTTTGAGAGAAATATGTTGCGCACAAATGGGGGAAAACAGAACTCTAAAGCGAGAGAAGAGGGCAAAAAAAAAAATTGCGAGCAAAACACAGTGCAATGAAGACGACAGGTGGAAGTACGAAAACAAAAAACGAGATGTAAGATAGAAGGGGGCAATCAATTCATGTTGAACCAATAAGAAAAAAAATGAAAAAGGAGAAAACGAGGGGAGCAGCGGCGCTTAACAACGCACAGCTCCCAAGTCTCTCTTGGGACAGGTCGCGAATGCAGAATCGCGCAGAAAAAAAAAGGTTAAGGACGAGCACACAAACCTACTCTAACAATCACCCAGCCGCCAGTTCAGCTTAACGCATTCTACGAGTCAATAACAGCGATAAACAAAAACGGAGTTCGCCGCACAACGTTTTTCACGGCGCACACAGAACCGCCTCCTCCTGTCACCCACCATTGTCATACCTACTTGATAAAGCAGTAAATGCCATGCACATGCGGCTTCGCGACGCGCTCCTCCCCGCTCGGGATAGCCGGCAGAGCCCTGTAGCCAGGGCGGAGCAGCCCGGGGCAGAAAGACGACGTGAAGACGCGCTCCGCCCCATTCACCTCGAAGGTCATCGTGATGACGGCAATTGTGGCCTGGTTGCAGCCGGTAAAGCTCACCTGGCTCCCACTGACGCGCGCCTCTCCGTTGCCGTGCATCATTGCTTTCAACACCGAGGCGGGCACGCAGTTGAGGAGGCGCGGGCCGGCGATAATGTTCACCGTCAGATCTGGCGACTGAGCGGTGTCGATGTCGGTCTTCAGGATGTAGCCGGAGCGACCGTTGTCGCAGAAGCGGCCGCGCGACCACGACAGGCAGCGCTCGCTGTTGTCGATGTCGATGAACTCGATTCCGAGCTTCGCCGCGAGCCCCTCCGGGTCGGGCACCTCCTTCGTGATCTGGCTGGAGTTGATTGTGCAGAAGGCGAAGTGCGTGGCGAGGTCCTTGCGAGTCAGCTTGGTCGTTGCGAGGCTCGACGCCTCGACGCGCTCTGTGTCCCACGGCTTCGGGTCAGCGCCGTCCGCATACTTGAAGAAGGTGATGCTTGAGAGCGCTGCTGACGCCGTCGTGTCCTGCGGGTCGATTGCGCCGCCGAGGACGATCTTGAGCTCGTCGAGGTTCTCGCGGCGCACCGTGAACTCGTCGCCGACCTTCAGCTTGCCAAGGCACCCGCGAAGGTGCTGCTTGTTCTGGATGGCCTGTCCGTTGATGTGAGTCAGCCAGTCGTCCTTCAGCACGCCACCCTTCGACGCCGGCGTACCCTCCATCACATCGGTGACACGGACACCGAGACCGTCCTTGTTCATGTCCGCCACCAGGAACCCGATGAAGGGCTTCAGGCGGCTCTGGTAGCTCATGATGAGCACCTTCTTGCGCAGCGCACCCGGGCTAAACTTGGGGTCATTGATCATCGCCCCCTCAAACATGAGCCCCTCCGCCACGGCCGACTCGAGCACTTCGTTGATCTGCTGCGCCACCTCATCCTGCACCTCGATCGGCATCGGTGCACTTGGCGAGAGACACAGCACGATGGGGTAGGTGTTCGTCACGAAGCCGTGCTTCTTCACCCCCTCCAGGATGGCGCGGAGCTCGCACATGCCGACCATCAGCTTGCCGTTCGCACCCCTCTTCACGTTCAGCACGAGCGAGCGGGTGCCGTCAGCCACCACACGCTTCATGTCCTCCTCCGTCTCGATGCGGGCACACGAGACCATGTAGTGGGTAAAAGACTGTGTCATGTCCTGCCACACGTTCGACGTCCTCGACGGGTCGACTGCGTTGTTGGTGAGGACGCTGCCGTTGTAGCTGCTGAAGTTGTACTTGTGGACGCCGCCACCGAAGCGGTACTTGAACTTCTCGACGATCTGGCGGTCCGTGACGTCGATGAGCTGTGTCTCCCGCAGGAACTTCCCGAGCTGCTCGGTCGACATGAGATCTTTGCCGTCCGTGAACTTGCTAAAGAGCTCCAGCGCCGCCTCGTTGACAGAGATCCAGCGAATTTGGTAGGCTAAGATGTCCTCGAACGCCGCCGGCTTATTCACCACGTAGCGAATATAGAGGGTGTCGAGCACCGCCTGCCCGGCAGCAACGGGGATCTTCTTGGCGCACGTCGGGTTGTTTGAGAACCACGCCAGGAGAATCCGCGAGAAGCCGTCGTCCATCGCGCGCTCCTCCACCTGCGCGACTGAGGCTTCAATCAGCGGCAGCTTCATCTGACGTGCTAGGGAGGTGATGAGGTCGGTGATGGCGTCCAGCTTCATGCGGAACTTCGTCCGCGTCACCTCGGTGCACGAGTTGGTGAAGGTCAGCATGATGACCTGCTTCACCGCCTGTGAGTCGGGGAGACTTGAGATGTAGCGCTCCGCACCCTCGAGCACCGGCCGCAGGAACTGCTCCGCTGCGACCTGCGTCGCCTTTGCGGCGTCCGTTTCTCCTAACTTTCCATCCTCCTTCGACTCCGGCTGAGCGGCGTTGGCTGTCGTTTTCGTGGCGCCGTCGTTGGCACTGGACTTGTTCTTGTCCTGGGCCTTGTTCCCGTTGTTCGGGTGGCGGTGATCCGACCCGGCGCCACCCGCGGTCTTCGGCTTCTCCGCGACCGCCTTCGAGTTGAGGCACCCCATGACAGCAACTAATAGTAATTTTTTTTTTGTTGTTGATGTTGTTTTGGTGCAAAAAGGTGAAGAACAGGCGTCAAGACGCAGACTACTAGATCCTGACGATTTCTAACGGTGAACTGTCGCGAGCTGCTATGGTGCTACGTCTTAAATTTCTGAGTTTGTGTCTTCAAGGGGTACAAAAGGAGCTGAAGAAAAACAAACAGAAAATGGTGCAACGCCGCGGTAGCACAACTGCCACCAGTACAGATGAGGCGAGCCTCTTGCTTCCGGCGGTTTTTGTGGTACTTCTTTTTTTTTTTCGTACTTCCGTCCTACCTTAGACGTGATGTGTTTGAAATCTTTTGGTCGTTTTTTCAATTCTTTTAGGTAGTGTTTTTTCTGGCTACACTACTATCGTGTAGAATGAGAAACTGTACGGTATGCCAGGGTATGTCATTCAGCTGTACACTCGCCGAATGCATGCGCAGCAAATCAGAAAAGCACAGAAAAAAAAAAGGAAACAGCAGAACACGAGAAAACGAGTGTTGAAACGGGACAGAAATAGGCAAAAAAAGAGAGATGCAAATTGGCACTAGGAGAGTGAAACATGAAATGTCGCGCGACGCTCAGGCGACAAGGTGCAGAGAGGCGGGCATCAGAGATTCACATATGGAGGCATACAGAGAGAGAGCACCGCAATGGATTCCTCACTCCGCAACCATTAGCACGTAAAGACTCTGACATTGTACATTGCAGGGGCAGATAAAGTCTCTCAGCGGAGGATAATCCTCCACCTGCATTAGAGCGGTGTTACTGTTAACCGCGGCTTCCTCTTCTGCACACTACATAGACCTGTATGCTGTGTGATGCACAATTCACCTCGCTGCTTTTTATGACATTCAGATGTTGGTGTTTTTTTTTTTCAAATCAAAAGATGAAAGAAATAGTGGAATCTGCTACGAAGTGGAAAGCATGCGGTGGACTTAACCAGCCTTACCCGGGGGCTGCTTGTTCATGTGCACCTTCTCTCCGGGCTTCACAGCCTTCGCCAGGAAGCGCTTCGTGTACTTCAGGCGCTTCAGCGCGCGGCCACGAGGCTGCTTCGGCTTCTCCTGCTTGGCGACCTTGGGGGTCTGGTTCTTGACCTTGCCCGCGCGGGCGAGGGAGCCGTGAATCTTGCCCATGATGATACGATTCCTTTGGACAGCGTGGGAGAGTTGTTGGAAAACATCAAAAGTGAAAAGCAACAGGTGCAAAAGGAGGAGAGAGAGAGAGAGTGGAATTGAATGGGTGTTGACAAAGGCATTACTGGTGCTGCCTGTGGTTGTACATGGCGAGAATACCCAGAGAGCTCGCCTGGTGGCAACGCGCTTTCGTGCACCACTGCACAGTGAAATACAAAAGTAATAATGAAAGTGGCAGACAATGCATGGCCAAAGAAAAGTGTTGGAATGCGCTTTGCCGTCTTTGAAAGCGCACAGCCGGGGCAACGTCAACACTCCCTTTTCCACATTGCTTTGACTTGGATAGGCGTCCTTCCGCCACTCCTATCCAATAACTGTTTATTGAGAACATTTGTGTCTCTCAACACAGATGCAGATTGAATATCAGCTTTCTGGCACTGGGCCTCTTTATCAGCATTGTTTTAAGAACTAGGGAACGGCAGTCGGAAACCCCTAGAAAAAAAAAAACAGGAAGAAATGTAGCAATCACATACTGCGAAGTATGTGTTGAAAATGGTCAAGAGAAAAAAATGACTAATACGAAGATCAAAAGAAAAGGCATAAGCAGAGAGAGAATTCATCCTCTGAGAGTTGCTGATGCGCGCGTGAGGCGAGTACAACAACTGACGACGTTGTACCTGGCCTTTGTCTCCTTCATGATTCACGCTTTTAGGGCGACGAGCAACCACATAGTCCAACGCTCTCGTACAAACCAGCTCAATCTTAAAGCAAAAAAAAAGAGAGAAAAATGGTAAACTGTCGTTTCACGTCATGAAGCAAAAGGGAGAAAGAAAGTGAAGGCCGGGGACAGCTTAATCCGAAGAAAGCATGCGGTGGACTTAACCAGCCTTACCCGGGGGCTGCTTGTTCATGTGCACCTTCTCTCCCGGCTTCACGGCCTTCGCCAGGAAGCGCTTCGTGTACTTCAGGCGCTTCAGCGCGCGGCCACGAGGCTGCTTCGGCTTCTCCTGCTTGGCGACTTTGGGGGTCTGGTTCTTGACCTTGCCCGCACGGGCGAGGGAGCCGTGGATCTTGCCCATGGTGAAGGAGAAAAAAAAAGAGCGCTTGAAATGTAGCTTGAGAGAGAGAGGGCTGATTTAAAGGGGAAGGTCGACTTTTACAGTCAGAGAGTGGAACTCGAGGCTGCTAGCTTTTAATTTGTTTGTATTCGTGAGATTTAAAGAAGTAAGTTTTTTTTTTTCGAATAGAGATAGAAGAGCGGAGAAAGGACGAGGAGACAAAATGGTAGTGGTGAGAAAACACCTGAGGAAAAAGAGCAGGATGCTGATGCGAAGTGTGTGGGTCAACTTCCGGGACCTCAGTGAGCTTTTTCCGCGGTGGCTTGTCTCCTAATGCTCTTCACAGACTCTGCGGCAACCCTTAATCATTGTAGGCTATCACTCTTTTTGCGCGCGCAAGAACACTTCCAGAAGCATATGCTAGTGAATACGACGAGCGGGGCGGCCACACACCAAGCATGTCCGCCTCTCACTTCGACACTGCCATCGCCGCTTTATCTGGTTTCAATTTCAGTGATTCAATGAGATGAAAAATAGAAAAATAAATACAAACATGTTTCTCTGCAGGGGCTGCAGTGCGGTGACCTTAACCAGCCTTACCCGGGGGCTGCTTGTTCATGTGCACCTTCTCTCCGGGCTTCACAGCCTTCGCCAGGAAGCGCTTCGTGTACTTCAGGCGCTTCAGCGCGCGGCCACGAGGCTGCTTCGGCTTCTCCTGCTTGGCGACCTTGGGGGTCTGGTTCTTGACCTTGCCCGCGCGGGCGAGGGAGCCGTGAATCTTGCCCATGATGATAGCGAGAAACTGGAGTTGCCGGAAGGGAAGGGGACAGAAAGAAAAGGACAGAGACAGAGAGGGAGAGAGAGAGAGAGTGTGGCAATAAAGGAGGTGAAAAGTAGAGTGGAAAAAAAATGGGCATCTTCTAGCTGAGCTCCTGTAACGCAGTGTCTTGCTACAGATGAGAAAATAAACTGTGTTGAGGGAGGAGAACGTTTTCTATTCAACGTTTAGTGCGACTTTTTCAGCAGCGCATTCGGACTTGTCGAGGTCGCCTCTCTAAAGGCAGATCATAGACCAGGGTCAATTTGTATTTTTTTTTTCTGTAGCATTTTTTTTTTTCGCAGTCGCCGCGGTTCCAGAACGAAACTGCTTTAGAAAAAGGCGGAAAGGAAACCTTATCCTGTGCCTCTGCGCAACACTTCTCTCACGCATATGCAACAAACTTCTCTTCAGATGTAGTGCCGCAACACACCCTCGCGTTTCCCTCGGCAGAGAGCTTCAGCAGTCGTAGACAATGCAGCGAAGCATACTTTCAATTTGGCTTCTTCACGCGGGGTTGAAGTGGTCTTCCGCCATTTTTTGGCGCTGCTCATGCATCATCTTTGCCACAGTGGCCTGCGCACCGTCATCCAGCTCGGAGAAGTGCATGGAGGGCGGCTTTAGCGTCTTCATGTCAATCTGCTGTTCTCCCAGCACAACGTGCGGCCACCACTCCTCGTACTGCATGTTCGTCTTCGTGAGCGTGATCACCAGCTCCTTGCCATCCTGCATGCACCAAGTGCTCTCATCAACGTTTATAAGCTTGAACAGCTCGCCATCGAGAACTACTCCTTTCGATGGCACCTCCACTCGAAGGCGCTTCACCTTTATCTCGACTTTGACGCTCTTAGCTCGCGTCCCAGGTGGAACTGGAACCGTTACCGTCACTTCCTTGTCTGTCTGCCCAAACGAGTACGACGGATAGTCGCCGCCGCACTGGTCGTTGCACGGCAAGAGGTCCGAAAGACCTTTTTGCGATGCCACAGCGGACATCGGCGCTTCTGTGTAAGTAATGCCTAGTTCGCTACAAAGCGAAGAAATAATGAAAAAAAAAAAAAGAATTACGAGCGACGCTGGCAAAAAAGCGCGGAAACAGCAGAGAAAGGAAGAGAAAAGCCAGTAAGTTGCTCACCTCATAGCGCTACGTTTTTGTTCCCTTGCAAAATGAAGTGTGAAGTCGATTTCGTTAATTTGGGGAATTACTTTTAAGTGAGGATGCTGCTCTTCTTCTACACAGTCAGAGAAGACTGCGCAAGACCAATGAGGGATGCGAGGACCTTTCTATCCTCGCATTAACCTCTAGTCTACAAATTCTGAGAAGCCGCCGAGCAGAAAACGGGCGGTCGACCACTACTGAAACAGGGGGGAAAACAAAACCACATCTCAGCACAGTAAGAGAAACGGGAGACAAGTAATGCTGCAAACACAAAATGAACACTTGATAGCTCTTTACGATCATTCTCACCTTCGAACCTCGCCGTCTCACAACAAGCACGCAGAGGCCACCGAAGGCTACGTCTGGCGCTTTAGTAGAAGTGACAGCTGCAGGAGAGGTTAAGTGGGCACTTTCGACTACGGGAGAACGGAATAGGACACGCGGCCGAAGTGGCCCCATTCAAATGCGTAGGTGCCGGCTTGCACAGGAGTGCGACTGCACACTCCGCCGCAGAAAACGTATAGCTTTTTCCCGCGAGGCGCTTTCAATGCCTTTACATACTCCGCAGCGGCAACAACCGCCGCAAATGGTGACTCCATGCACATCTTCGCGGCTCCCACTTGCACCGGCTCCTCGTTGTGCGTAAGCACGAACCGATGGGTCGCAACGAGTGCCCTCGCACCCTTGTCTAAAGGGACAGGTACTCCTTTTTCGATACCCACACATCCTCCCAAGTCACAGGCCATGGCCGACAGCGTAGGCGGGTAAAAAGGGAAACGCGACCCACTCACCTCAATCCCAGGACAGAAAATGGTGCTGTTTTTCGTTGCACTTTCTACAGTGTCGCACTCCTCGACGAGTCGCTGAACCTCGACGCAGACCGTCGCGTCCACGTATTGAAGGCGGTCGTTCCTAATCGACGTGGCGCCGCGTTGAATCATGTTCGAAAAGACAGGAACACAAACAGAACGCGTTCCTCGAAGCGTCATCACGGCCTCGCAGGACGGCGGGAAGACCTTGATCCCCACAAGCGGGTAGTCGTTCTTCTCCATCTCTGCGCAGAGAGAGGAGTGAAACTTAATCACATCCTCCATCGCGGCCGACTTTGGGAAAACATCATGCAGGGCGGGCAGCTCTTTGTCAACGCGCTGCAAGTACTCGATGTAGGTCGTAATCGGCGACGGTGCAGCAGAGAAAAAACGCAAAGTTCGGCGCATTGCTACAGAAAATATGACAACAATTTAGCACTTCCTCTAGGAGGTTTAATAAATTGATACTAACAACGGCAAGACCAGAGAAAGAATGAAAAATAGCGAAGAGGGAATAAAGCCTTTTCAAAAGGCGATATCGTGCTGTGAACCTGGCAAACCAGTAATAGCGTCGTCGTGGTGGAGAGAAAAGAGCGAGTTCGCTGACTGTCACCGACAAAGTCGGGCCGAATGATTAGCGTCGACGCTACCGTGGTCTTACTTCACTAAAAAGCATTTTTGCTCAAAGAGCCAAAACAGATCGACGCTGCACACGATGACTCTGCCAGGACGTCACTAGAATAACGACCCTCGCTTTTCAGTTCAGTGCCTAGAGAAAGTGTTTGCCTTTCTCGTGCGAAGGTTGTCAATCAGCTTCAGCGCTCTAAGTGTTGCTTTCATTGTTTTTAAGTCGCTACAGAGCAGTAACAGGAGACATTGCAAACAAAATATGAGACAATAGTTAAAAGACAGAGAAAAACTCAGAGAGGGCAGCAAGGTTTAAAAGAAAAAAGAAAAAGAAAAACAAAAGAGACATAAAAGTACACCAACAGCTATTAACACGAACGCCAGCCGAACGATAAAAGAAGAAAAAAAGCACATTCGATTTGCAGTTTCGCCTCAATGCACTTTCACACAAACAAGTTTACATGAAAGCCACCGTATCTTACTGCTTGTTGCTGGTTTCATGCATGAACTGCGTGAACAATGAATCGAACTCCTCGTTCCTTGCGGCGTTGGCACTCTTACCTGGGGCCGCGGTCGGCTGTGCCACGTTGCGACGCGTTGCGCTTGGTGTGAGCTCCGCATGGGCACGATCCTCGGCGGCAGCGAAATTGTATTGCTTTGCCAGCATCGCCTCCTCGCGAGAAATCGTCTCCGAGAACTCTCCGCCCGTGTAGCAGTAAGCCGGCTTCAACCGCACCTGTGAGCGCTGAGGGGCTTGAGTGCGCTGCTGGCGGGCTATCTCAGCTTGACGAGCTGCTGGAGGTTGGGAGTGCTGAGCCGCGTGTGGTGCAGGCTGAGTAGGCGGGTTGGACGCGTCAGCAGCCGTATGTGGAGAGGGAAGCTGCTCATTTGGATGTTGCGGAATCTCTTTCGAGTGCTCCGCGTGTGAGGGGTTATGTGGATGAGGCAAGTGAGCCTTGGGTACTGGCGCTGGCTCTTGCTGCGGTGCCACTGTTTCCGAAGCTCTGCCCTCCTTTGGCGACGGGTCACGATGCGAGTGATGGTGCTCGTGCTCATGCTCCGATGGGTCCCTGCTGTGATCCTTCTTCTTGTCTTTGAAGAGGTTGGTGAAAAAGCCCATTTTTAACGCGAAAGGAAAACGAAAACGGCTATTTCTCTATTGTTCCTTTATTTTTATTCTTCCTTCCTTTTTTCTTTTCTGGTATCAGGATGAAGGAGAGTTGTAAGGCTGGTGTTCTTGCGTCAAAACCAGCACTTTCCGTTGCAATTCCTTGAAGCAGTACGAAAAGCTACGATGTGGGATGCAGCAAAAAAAAAAAAGAGTCGCCAGAAATCACACCGGCGACAGCCCAGAAATAAAAAGTAGCAGTTCTACAAAACGTTACAGAGTTCCGGTTTCTTTTTTTTTTCGTTTTGCTTGCAGATTTGGCAGACGGCGTTGAGAATTACGCACTCAACTTGAATTCTTTTTTTTTTTTAGATGCGGAAGAGAACGACGTATGTGTTGTTGTGAACTCAGTGGTGATAGGAGGTTGCGTTCTCCCGCACAAAGCAGGACCAGGAGAAAAAAAAAAAAGGATATTCTGGTGGCGAGAATGGGTAAAACGAAGTAACAAGTGTCGATTTAAACACAGAACGACGTTCGAACGGGAGGCCAAAGTGAAACATTCGTGTTGCCAACAATACCAACAGCAAAAAAAAAAGTCGGCCTCATAGGAAGACAAAAGCGCCACTTCCACAAATACAACCTTGTCAGAGGTTTTCGCGAGTGCCACTGTGCATTATTGCGGACGAAAGCGCGCTGTAATAAAATAAGCCCACCTCTTTGTATTTGTCCGAATAGTACTCACTTTAATCCAGGTTCAAATAAGTGTTTTTCTTTTGCTTGTAAATAGCCAATATAATGCTCTTTTCAAATCTAGAAATCTAAACTTCTACCAACACTCGGAGGTGGGGAGGCGGCGACGCTATCGGCTGCGGTGGACTCCGAGCGCAGTCTTCGGGACACCGTGGAAAATGAAACGTCACCTGGAGATGGTGAAGTGTATGGCTTGTCAGACTCCCAAGAAAAGCGTCCGCGGGAGCCGAAATCGAGGTCGAGTGCCCTGCGAAGCAAATCCCGGCAAAACGAATCTGGTTTGATGCTTTCGGCAGTGTGGTAGCATCCGATGGCAGATTTGATATCGCCTGAAAGGTGGTATGTAAAACCCAGCGCGCAGTGTCCCTGGCTGGCGCTAGGGCGGCTTCTAACGTATTGGCTGTAATACCCAATTGCTGCGTCATACCGCCGGAGCTTTCGGAGAACCGTTGCCAGATTGAAAATAATGCAGTCCTCATGCTCCGACGGGTTCTCACGATTTGGCAGATTATCGTACGCCTCTTGGAAAAAGTGGAGCGCGTGTTCGAGATTTACCTCGCGCATCGCCAGCGTGCCCAGCTCGTTGAGAACAAGTGGGTCACGGGCATTTTTGCGCAGAGACTCCTCAAAAAATGTGCGTGCAACAGTACGTTGGTGGACCCGGCTGTACTGCATTCCGACGTACGTGCAGCAGGCATTCAGGCCTGGAAAGTAATTCATTGCTCGCCGATAAACATTCAGCGCCTGCTCACCTTCCTCGAGTTTTGCGTAGCAGTGGCCGTAGGCAATCCACGCCTCCGCAAAGTAGCAGTCGAGCTCGGCGGCTCGGCTGAAGTAGCGTCCCGCACGTTCGTAGTTTGAGAGCGAAAAGTAAAAGCACCCAATAGCGTACACAGCGAGCTCCGTGTAGCATTTGTTTTTGGACAGGAAGTGGGCTTTTTCAAACAACATCGGCGTCGCCTTGGACTCCACAAGGAGGCACAAGTGCAAACACACTGTTTCACGGTGATATGGCTGCGTGTCTAGGATCTCTGTCGTCAGCGACAGCGCCTGGCGTAGGTTGTTCCCCTCGTACTCTCGTTTCGCATTCGCCAGCAGCATCAGCGTTGTAGGAACACCTGGCTCCCGAGGAGCCAACGCATCTGGCTTAATGCGCGCCAATAGAGAACGCCGGTAGACCTCCGCCTCCTCTGGTATGTTTAAGGAGTCTACAATTTCTACGATTTCGCTTTTGTCTAACAGATGACGCTCAAGAACAGCACTGACAGCTTCTCCGCAAAACGGGTCGGCAGCAAGAGCCATCTTGTAGTACCGAACCGCCTTCGCCGTGTCGCCGGAGAGTTCAGCCGTTTTTGCGACGTAGCACATGGCAACGACAGAGGCGTAATCTGCCGCGATGAGGCTTTCCGCGCACTGAACGCAGTTTTTGAGTTCTCCCAGCTCGAAGGAGGCTCTCATGGCAAGCAACTGCGACTCCTTACCTTCATCTGTCTGAAGAGCAATCTGCTTCGCTAGCTTGAGGACGCTATCGTACTCCCTCAGCTCGTAGAGACAACGAATCTGAAGCGCCTGGTAGGAGACCTTGTCGGGCTGCACTTCACGCAAAATTTCTACTAGCTGGAAGGCGCTGGCGGGCTGCCCGTTTTTGAGCAGCCGCTGTGCATTTTCTTCCAGCAGGGTTGTAGAGTTCATAAAAGCAGTAGTATGTATTTCTCTATATTTTCTTTTTGCACAAGGCAGATAATCTATGCTGAAAACAACAATAACGGAAAAAAAAACATTAAAAGTGTAAAAAAGAAGAGGGAAAGAAAAAGAAAAGAAAAGTGACTAGCAGAATTGCGTGTTTTCAACGCGACGCGCAAATTTGTGCATTACTCTGGAAGAACACAGAAATCTCGCCAAATGATTTTTTTAATTATTTTAGGGTGGAGATGCGTGACAGTTGCGCCCTTCCTATCCCTTTTCTGGTACCAGCGTGGTCATAGAGCAGCGGCTAGAAAAAAGCCGCACATGTTGCTCGCGCTTTCAAGCGACAAGATATGCAGTGTTCTCCATCAAACAGCTGCTGTCAAAAAAAGCAGCCGTTGAGGCTTTACAGCTGGATGGAGAAACAGCAGTCTGTTTTGACGCGTCCATTCACACCAGCGCATCGCAGCCTTTCGATCCGAAAATGTGCCGTGGATAATTTGATGTCTGCGGCACTGTTACATTCAGCCTCCACTGATGCTGTTAATGGTTTCTTTTAAAATTTTGTTGTTGTCCTTTCCTTCCTCCCCCCTCCCATCTTTTCATCCGTCGTTTTGTCAACTTGTACCATACGCATGTTGAACACAAGGACTTAAGTGCTGTCGCCCTTGCCGAAAGGGGCAAAGCTGCCGGCATTTGTGCTCCTGATGTGACGTCTGATGCGCCATGTTTGGACCATGTTGACGATTGTCTTTGCGACAATCACCTAAAGCGATGCGCCTTGCGAATAATTGCCTGCCATGCTGTCTAGCAACAACACGCGGAAACAAATGTGGACATATCTGTAGAACGAACACACAAGCTTTCACTGTGAGAAAATCTTACAAAAGCAGTACTGCAGACTGTCTAAGACGTCAAAACGTCCCCCCACCGAAGTGCTTCACTGCACGTGTAAGCCATTGTAAATTCAAATCTGTGCTCAGGCAATCACTTTCCCGATACTCCATTTCCTCAACATTTTTATTTTTCACGTTTGCCAGCATTTGCACAATTAGGCTTCACTTTTTTCTCTTCAAATGAGGCGTTTCGTTGCACCTGTCGCGTGGCCGCTAATTCGAACGGCTGTTGTGGGACCGTCCACCACAATTCCTCGCACCTCCCCGACACCCGACTTTGGCCGCCGCCGGCAAAGGTTGGCGCGGCGCGCTGAAAAACAGATATTTTTGCAAGAAAACGACGAAGACGCGAAGAATGCATGCTTTGAGCGCTACGGTTTTGTGCAGAAGCCGCTGTTTATGGATACGTGGCAAGAGTTTCTCAAGGAGTTGCAGCGTGTTGAGCTTAGCTGGTCTCTTGCGCCTGGCGCGAATGGAACGCTGCACCTCAAAGTCTACGATCACTTTGAGCCCGGTGATGGACTGTTGTGCGAGCTCCCAGGCAGCACGTCACGATCAGCTGCAATTGCGGAGTTTTTTGAGGCTTGCGGCAGCATTACTCAAGGCGGAGCTGCTGAGGCTGATATTCATTTTCTGGACGGAGGAAAGCACTCTGTGCTGCAGATTGCGAGCAAAAAGTGCTTTGTGAACAGCGATATTAAAGATGAGCCGCCTATTCTCCCGTTCAAGTGCCAGTACAGTTCTCGGTGCACGTCTGTTTCTATCTCTGTTTTGGACAAACAAATCGGTGTTACAACGCCCCTATTTTCAGATATTTCCCTGCAGACCCTAAACTACGCGTTCATGACGTCGCTTCCAATTTTTCTGAAAAGACCTGACATTGGTGTGCGGAATGCGGATTTTGTCACAAAGGACCAAATGCGCCACTTCCGTTTTGCGTGGTGTTTTCTGCGAAAAGAGTCGTGGATGACGCCGGTGGAAATGGCAGAGCTTGACACCTTGCTACCGCCGTGATTGTCACAATTATTGCGGAAAACACGGAATTACGGAGTCAAATTACCACTGGTTGACGATGGCTCTCTTTACAGTCAAGGCTTGATCACAAAATTAATTAAAAAAGAAAAAAAAGACGTTATTTATTTGCGACGGTTCACTAAGCTGATATTTCTGCGAAATGTTCGGCAAAAGTCACAAGAGCTGTCGCCGTGTTTCGTATGAGCTTCCGCAATCGCACTGTAGACGGGCGTTAAAATCCTGCTTGAAAAAAACGGACTCTACAAGGCAAAAGCACGCGCTGTTTTACTAACGTCTGCGTTATATTTCTAGTAAGAAGGACATACAGCTCTCTGCGAATAAAAAAAAATGTTTATAAAAAAATGAGAAAAAACTGAGAATGTTTTTCTCTGCCTTTAACATAACTGTATCCTTAAATTCATATTTTTTCCCATTCTCACTTGTTTCTCACATCAATCTCAACACATTAATGTACGTGCCACTATTCTGGTGCCACCAACATACAAACTTTCAAGCATTTCTTTGCTCAGTCTCTTTCACAGAATTCACGTTTCCGCAACCCCGCTATTTGCAATTTCGCGTACTTAAAATACGGTGTCTAAAAACGAACTCTCCTTAACAGAACTAAAAAAAAAACTTTCAACATGAGGGCCCTCACACTTCGCTCTGGTGCGATTGCCCGCACTTCCGCTGCTGTGCTGTGCGGCCAGCGCTGGTGCTCCGCTGAGGCAAAGGGCCAAAAGCCCGCTGAGAAGGCGGATGCCTCGCAGCAGGGCACTGAGGAGGTGGTGCCTATTGATGCCTATAAGCAGCTGGAAAGGCAGCTGGAGGAGTCGAAGAAGAAGGTGGAGGAGCTCAAGAAAGATGTTCTCTACCGCGCCGCTGACGCCGAGAACGCGCGCCGCATCGGTCGCGAGGACGTCGAGAAGGCGAAGCTGTACGGCATCACCTCTTTTGGCAAGGATATGCTGGAGGTGGCAGATACGCTGGAGAAAGCGATCGAGTCGTTTGCCTCGTTTTCGGAGGAGGAGCTGCGTGAAAACAAGATGCTGGCTTCCATCAACACCGGCGTGAAGCTTTCTGCAAAAGTTCTGCTGAAGAACATGAGCAAGCACGGAATTGAGAAGATGTCTGTCACGGTAGGGACCAAGTTCGACCCCAACTTGCACGACGCGCTTGTGAGCACCCCTCCGAGCGAGCACGCCCCGCATGACCACGTTTCCAATGTTCTGAAGGATGGCTACATGCTGAAGAACCGTGTGCTTCGCGCGGCTCAGGTTGGCGTGTCTCAGGGCGAGTAAATGCGCATCGTTAACGGAAGAGCAGAAACCATGCACGCACACACGTTAGTCATCTTGGCCGGCTTCCTTTTTCTTCTTCCGTATTTCTCTCTTTCACATTATAAAACGTTTTTAGGTCCTTTTTTGATTTTTTCAGCGAGTTTTTTTTTTTTGAGGCTTTTTAATTGAGATAAGTTGTAAATCGAAGATTTGGCTGTTGCGGTGCCTTGCGAGCTGTGTTTTCTCTCTTTTTTCGATTGCTTCGATTTCCCCCTTTTTCAGACATATCTATTTATTTTGCGAACGGAGTAGCACACTTGAAAAAAAAAAATGAAGATCGCGCACGAACTGTCATCACGAGCTGCAGAAAGGAGAAGAAAAAGATCAACTGCGAGGCGATTACCTGCAAAAGTTTGTGCTTGACGTCTCAGAAAACGTAATGTAGTGCAAACAAAGATGGTGTTTTGCTGCATTAGGTGCTCAGGTGTTTTTTTCTTAGGAGCTGCGAGCGTAATCATAAAAAAAGTGTTGCCCTGACAAGAAGGAATTGACACCTCCTATCAGTTTCCTTTTCCGTTCCGGAACTCCGTACTCGTCACATAATTTATTGTTACTGTCAACGCTATTTGTGGTGCATTTTTACGGCCTGAACACGAAAAGAGAATAGAAATGATCTGTTTTAATTATTTATGAAACGTATCTTGAAATGCGTTTCCAGAACGGTAAAAGAAAAAGTGTGTTGCCCTGCAAGCTGACGAAAGCAGCAGATCAAGTGATTTGAGCGAGGTCAGGTGTAGCACTCTGACACCGGAGCGCAGCACGCTCTAACGGAAGAATTGGAGCAGTAGAGTAAAAGAAAAAGAAAATGTAAAATGTTTTTTTTTTATCATTTCTCGACAAGTCTCCGCCATTTCTCTGCTACTGCTTTCTACCTATCCTCTCCGTGCCGCAAGTTGTCGAGAGTACTTTTCTTTCACCCATGTGAAAAAAAAAATAGACTGGATATTTTCCCTCAAGTTCACCAAAGAAAGACACACTAGTTGTCCACATTTTGAAGTTATGCTTAGACTCTTTGAAACTTCTCTTGTCCTGCGCAATGGCGGCAATTTTGTTGCGCGTCGAAGCTGCGCTGCAACCGCCAGCAGTAACAACTCCTCGACTACAACTGCTGACAAAAGCAAATACGATGCGATGACGAAAGAGCTCAAGGAAACCGAGACTCTATTAGCAAAGCTGAATACTGAAAGTTTGTACAGCGCAGCAGCTTGTGAGAATTTACGCAAAGAAATGCAAGTATCGAAGCGCAATGCGGAGCTGCAAGCGATTGAGTCGTTTGCGAAGGATATGTTGGAAGTGTGTGATGCACTTCAGGTAGTTGTCAGGAAAGTGGCGGAATACAAAGGACAAAACGCAGACATTCCTCTTTCCCACACCTCTGTTCTTGTTGGCATCGAGCTGACCGAGGACGTTGCGCTCAAGACACTGAAGCGGTACGGAGTTACAAAAGTGTGCACTGTCACAGGGCGACCCTTCGACGAAAAGTTTGAAGAGAAGCTCTTCACAGTTCCTTCGTCCACTGAATTGAAGGAGGGAAGTGTTGCCGAGGTCATCAAAAATGGCTACTTGCTCGGTGGGTCAGTTCTTCGCAAAGCACAGGTGGCCGTTTGCGAAGACCCGTAGTGGCGCACGTGTCTAGCTCGATGCACCTGTCCGCGTGCTGCATCTTTCTCTTTTCTTGTGTTGATTGCTGACTGGTGTCACGTCTTTACATGCATGCTACTACAATGACTAATAAAAAAAACTTAAATCCCGTAGTCAGTGAGTCTTTTGGATATGGAGCGTTTGTCTGTTTACTTCAAGTGTGCTAGAGGAAAATGATACAACAGGACCGTTTGTGAGGGCACAAAGTCTAAAAGAGCACCCTGCACGCCGAGGTTGTTCAACTGTTGGCAACTGCTGTTCTATGTGAGTTTTATGAATCGCCACTTCCACGCTGCCTTTTTTCTTTCCCTTTTTTGTTGTTGTTAACTTCCTCGTTTACACTCCCCCGATCCCAGTAGATTGTATTATCAGATTTGCAGTACGGTGAAAGATGCTCCGTCGCTGCGCGTCTATCGCGACGACGGCGTCGCCGGCGTGCAGCCCTTTCGCGGTTGCGAGCGATGCCCAGCGGCGCTTTTTGAAAATCGCCAAATCCACTTTTGGATTTTACCTAGCGCGCCGAGGCCAGCGCAAGTACCCGATGTTTCGCAGGCCACACATCAAGAACACGCAAGCCATGAACATTAATGCTCCGTACTACTGGAGCTTCATGTCGGCGAAAAGTCAGTCTTTTTTTCTGCCTGAGGAGAACTACATCACAGGTGACTGGACGGGCAAATTTTTTGTGTCCAGGCGGCAGGTCTACACCCTTCAGCACGCCACCAGCGGGGGAAAGGTGAGGGTCAAAGCCTTTCCATCTGTTTTCGAGCTGAACAGCCCGTCTCGCTGGAATGTGGGAAAGGAGCTCCAAACCTTGACAAAGCCGCGGATGGATCTGATCGACGATCAGATGTTGACGAAGAAGCAGCGAATGGACTATGTGAAGGCTGGGCTGTTGCCCAAGTGATGAATGCGTTGTGCTAACCACAGATTCGAAAAGTGCGAACCAGTTTACAGAAGAAAAAAAAGAAGGTGTACAGCGACACCGGAGCAAGTGAAATTCTCTTTTTACTGGTATATTTGCGTTCGCGACCCTTTTCTCGCGTCTTGGTTTTGCTCGTAGTGCGAGGATGTGCTTCGCTTTGGCGCCTTTCCATCGCCCTTTCTCTGCGTCCGAGCCTCACATCCACAAGCGAACGGAAAGACCTGTATATGCATTTTTGTCGCTTATGCCGTTGCTCTACTGCGAGGAAGAAAGTCGTCAACTGCCAGAATAAAAATAAATAAATAATCCACTTTTTTCTTCTTCCGTTCTTCAAATCTTCTTCCACAACGCTGCTGATTTTTTGTTTTCACGACAGCATTTCCGGTGGTACAATGCGCCGTTTACAGCCGGCTCTCCTAGTCGCGCTACAAGGGACACGCTGCGACGGGCGGGCCTTCTCCATCACGAGCTATCACCTTAAAGAGAGTGATCCTTTGAGTGCAATTTTGGAAGAAATGGAAAACTGTGACACCGGATTTCAGTCAGAAGGCAAGGGCTCAACTGCAAAGACGGAGGAAGACGAATCACTAAAGTCCGCAGATCCTTCGCCACCACCGGCGTCGGATGCTCGTGTGCGACTGGAAGAGGCTAAGCGAAGGCGCCTGCAAAGTCAATTGAAGGACGTGAGTGAGGAGCTAAGTGCGCTGCTGAATGAGAGAAGCCGCGCAGCGGCACAGGAGGCGAACAAGATGTACGTGCCGGCGCGCGCGGCGAAGACGTTTCTCTCCTCGGCGGAACTTGTCCAAGAGAAGTCTCCTCAGGAGTTTATTCCGGACGAGAAGAGCGTCGACGCGGTCGCTAAGCTACCTTCTCTGCAGCACTCCGGCTGCGCCGCGGTGGTCACCTTGGTGGGTGTCGTTACGGAGGCTCCACGCGAGGTCAAAGCTATCTTTCCTGGCGGAACAGAAGAGAACAAGTGTACCGAATTCTCTGTCAGCTACGAAATACCTTTTGTGCGTGCCAATGCCTCGATGCGGGTGGCGGTACGCGCTGTCGGTGCTACGCTCTCCACTTTCGCCCTCGAGTGCGTAGGCGTCGGGGATGTCGTTCACGTTCTAGGCCACTTGGCTCCGGAGGCTGCACCTGGAAAGGAGAGCCAGTCTTGCGTTCTTTACGTGCTTCCAGCTGGCGGAAACATATCCGTCGTCCTCTCTAAAGCATCGGGCTGAAAGTCCTTGAGTGTGCAGGGACTGTCAACAGGACGCATCTGCTTTTTCGTTTTTCTTTTGTTATTGAGGATGCTGCGGGTCGAGAGTCTCGTTCAATACCGTGCCGTCCGTATTGTCCTTGCAGTTTTTTGTTGCATAGTTCACAGAGCCAGAGCAATAGAAACAAAAGTAGTGCATTGTTGCCTGCGCAGTACTTAAGGTTGTGAGTTTGAAGTGCAACGCTGGCTGTTATGCAGTTGCACAGAGCGTGACGAGGAGGCTGCGGAGAGATTTTTTGTCGCTGGTCGAGGCTGACGCAAACTCGCGGATGCCGCTGGCGATTGCCAAGATGGTCCGTCAGGTAGTTGCGTCTTACGTGATACACATGTTTCCTTTTTTTTTTATCATGCATTCGAGGCAAGAAAATGAGTGCCTTTTCCACTGCATTCTCAATCTGATTTCCATTCTTTTTCTGCGCGCCACCACTATTACAATTTGATGAATGCTACGTTAGGAATAAAAGACACGCCACCAACAATACAAAAGAGAAAGTTCAAATTCAAGAGTCTCTGGCTGTCCTGCACTCACCATCTTCGCCCTACTAGCGCTCTTTCCGAGTAAAAAAGAAAAAAATAACTGAAGTCACAAACAAAATAGTTCACTCGCACGTAGCTACCGTCATGCGCGTTCTCGTTGCCGCGTCAGACTACTCGGAGGACATCGAGCTGGTGTGCATCACCGATGTCCTTGCTCGTGCCGCCATCAGCGTCACGGTGGCCTCCGTCTCGGAGTCGAAGCACATCACACTCTCCCGTGGCACCCGAATCGAGTGCGATGCGCTCATCACCGAAGTGGTGGCCGACGACTTCGATGCCGTTCTGCTCCCTGGTGGAATGCCCGGAGCGGATCTTTTGGGCAAGAGCGAGGCCCTGAAGAAGGTCATGCTCGAGATGCGCGCCGCAAACAAGCTCTACGGCGCCATCTGCGCCGCGCCGGCCATGGCACTGGGACCGATGGGTCTACTGGAGGGAGTGGAGACCGCCACCAGCTTCCCCAACTTCGAGGATAAGATGCCGTCCGGTGTGACGTACTCACAGAAGGCTGTCGTGCGGTCTGGAAACTGCCTCACAAGTCGGGGCCCGGGTACGGCCATCTTTTTCGGGCTGGCGGCGGTCTCTATCTTGAAGTCGCCTGAGCTGGCTGAGAAGCTTTCCAGCATGCTGCTTGTCGACAAGGCTGCCGAAATGGACGACGTCCGTGCCCTCAAGTGATCGGATCGCGGATCTCGCAACGCTTGCCGACGCTCTTTTTTTTTAAATATTTCTCCTACCTTTCGCAGTGGGCATCGCGTTGTATGTCGCCACACCTCGAAAGAAAGAGATCAACTCTGCCTTTTGAAGAATTGTTTTCCGCCTTTCAACTATTTACTCTCCTTTTTGGATTTCTCGGTGTTCCTATCGCATCGGCATCTATATATACTGGCCTGTGTGCTCTGTAGCCTCGCAAGCTCAAAGTAGGTGACTGCCGCCACTCACGTTTTTGCAACCGCGTTTGGCTATTTGTTTCCAGCTGCGCGGCTGCTTCGGCTCTCGGCAAATGCTTTTTCTTTTCGCATGAACTGCTTTGTGTGCTGCAACTATGGTCGCTGTCGACGCGTGCGACATTTATTGTGGCCTCCACCACGCAAGTCCCGGTGCAGAGCAAGACGCAAAATGTACGATTTGACGGCGAATAAGGTAGCAGTCACGGACGTTGGACTGGCGTAAAACAACGGAAAAACTGTGCAGCACTGAACCGCGGAGTGAGGGGGAAGAAAAAAAGTACGAAGCGCTGCCTTTTTCCCCAAACGGTATGTTACACGTTGGGTAGATGACCCTGCTTTTCTTGTTGCCCTCATCTTTTCCGTGTGAAAAGGGCAAATAATTTTTATACCCCTCCCTTTTTCATATGGAGAGTGTTAGCTATCTCTCTCTCTTCTGCAATGGTGTTGATGGCTTTCAGCTCTTCTTCTTTCCCGCCCACCACTTTCGCTCTACTACCTTTTATGCTCTTCTCTTTTGTTCCTTGCGACGCTTGCGCTGCGCTCTGTGCACGACGCAGCGGACCATGGGGACTCTCAGTAGGCTTTTCTTCCCTCCCGGGCCAACAGCGTTTCGCTTTGCCGGACACCCCGCCAAGTATCAGGGACCGGGCCACATCCTCTCATCCACATGCGTCGCGACCAAGGCAGACGGCGGTGAGCCGCTGCGGCTGCACAGCATTCCAGGCTACGCCTCCGCGCTGCACATTGTTCAGTACTCCCAGCGGCGTCAGTTCCTCCTGCTCGACTGCGGGTCGCCGACGGATGCGCCACGGGTAAAGTTCTTTATTGAGCACGTGCTGAGCGAGCGCGACGGCGTGGCCTACCGGCTGCCCGAGCACCTCAAGCTGGCTGTTGCGTCGCACTGCCATATCGACCACTGCGGGGCGGTGCGCGCGTATGAGGAGCTGGGCATCTCAATCGCCGAGCCGGCCTTCATGAACGTGGCGTACAAGGGCTGGGGCGGGCGTGTGACGCAGTTGATGGAGGCTGGCATGCTACTCTACATTGGCCAGCGCGGCGGCCGCGGTCCCGAGGACCCGTTCAACCACTCGCAAGGGCTGCTGGGGCCCTACTGGCGCTACACCACAGCGCACCCGCACATCCTGCACGACGGCAGCCCTCTCCCGTTGGGCTTCGACGACTGGGTGGCAGTGCACATTCCCGGGCACACAGATCACATGATCGGCCTCTACCATCGCCCGTCCCGCACCTTCTACGCAGCAGATCTCATGGTACGCCTCCGGAAGGGCTTCTTCTCTCCCCAGCCGGTGCACTACGAGTGGGCCTACCTGCACACCATCGACCGCCTGCGCAGCCTCGACGTGGCGTGCCTGCTGCTAGCGCACGGCGGCGCTATTGACGTCGCGGCGCAATGCGGCTCGTGGAACGCGCTCCTGGACGAGGTCGTGCGCCGCCACGGCGAGCGGGAGAAGCGCACCATCGTGAGCGAGCGGAAGTTTTTGACCGCCTTTCAGATTGCTTTCGCTGCGACTGCGCGGCGGATGCTGACGTCGAAGCGCCTTTTCGCTCCCACCGACTTGCCTACTCAACCCCTTCCGCAGGCTGCAGTGCCTCCGCACGCCTTCACATTTGAGCGCTAACACCCTTTGTTGTTGTGCAGCTGTGCACGTTACCCAACGCATTCTCCACCTCTGAATCGAGATCCCTCTTTGGCGTCTCCTTTCTTCTTCGACTTCGCGGCCGACAACGCAAACTGCTAACGTTTTTGTTTCTTCTTATTGCCTCGTGCTTTATCCTCCTGAGAGCTAGTGTGGCTTTCCTGCTTTCTGTTGCTCTCCCTTTTTGTTTTTTTTTTCTGCATCAAGGAGAAAGGGAGAGAGGGAGAGAGCAGATCCTATTTCAGAACGTATCGACCTCACCTCTTTCACATACTTTGCAAAGTAATAGTATGACATGAACAGTAATAAAGAAAGCAACGACCAACATGGATGTCGACGGAGAAAACGACACTGACCAAAAAGTTGCCACGTGTTTAGCGTCCTCGCTGTAGAAATGCGGGTGGAAGTTTGGAAAGTACTCTGAAGCGTGTGGCGCTACTGCGAGTGTGCCTGAGAGTGAAGTGCAAATGAGTGCTTATTGAGAAGTGCCAAGAGGTGTTGCACTCCTGCTCACTGCCAAGTTGACACCTGCGCTTTTCTTTCACGTCGCACTTCGTTTTTCTGAGCAATCTTCCCGCCGCGCATTCCTCTTACTCTCCTCCTTTCGCCTCGTCATACCGCTGCTACTAACACATACCCTCCCTTCAAAAATAATAATAATAATTGCAATCATATTAAAAAGCATCAGTATGCATTGGTTACATCAGTAGGCTTCATATATTTACAGTATCTCATCGTCACCCCAACGGTGCACATTCATTTTTGTTTTTCTAGTGTCCCTCTGGCTTAAAAAAAAAAAACATTTTCGGCTGACTGTACTTGCTCTCGTTCTCTTCTCAACTTCTTCACACCCGAGGCTTCAAAAAAAAAAAAAAAGAGCAACATCAATGGAGGATCTTTTCGACCAGGTGGTGAAGGGGTCGCCGATGCAGCAGGTGAATCTCAAAGGGACCGACACACCCGAGTACACCATCCTCTGCGTGCAGGCCCAGACGCCGGTGCAGCGAGTGACCCTGCTGCAGCACCGCCTCCAGACGTCGACGGAAAGCAGCGCGGGCCAGAACGCCTCTCTGCTGCTCAAGACCTGCGTCGGAGCCCAGCTCTCCCCCGACGACGTGGAGGAGATGGTGGAGAACCTCGTGACGGTGGCGCAGCAGCACGGCAACTGGGGCCAGTTCATCCGCTGGATCTGCGCCGTCTTCCACTACTACTGCACCGACGACTTTACGCTTTCCCTGTTCTCTGAGTTCGGCGTGCCAAAGGTGGCGGTCGACGCGCTGCGCCGCTTCCTCAGCGACCGCAAGACCGTCGCCGCCGCCACCACGCTGCTCTCCCACTTTAACCTGTACGACATCGGCGACGGCATCACGCAGCTGGCGGGCGTGCTGCAGGCTCACTGCGCCGACGCGGCGATCGTGCGCGTTGCCACGCGGGCGCTGGCGGAGTTCACGTCCTACTACAAGGAGATGCCTGACCGCTTTCTTCAGGCGAGCCAGGAGTTCCTCGACGCGAAGGGCGTTGCGGCGCTCGAGGGGGTGCTGCACGAGCACATCAGCGACGAGGAGATTACGACGTACGCGGCACGCATCATGGCCAACGTCACCAGCTCCGGGGCGTCGAACATGGTCGACGCTGACTCACCGGCGATGATGTACCTCGCCGACGCCCTTGCCCGCTACCAGCAGTCCGAGATGCTGTGCGGCCACGTCCTGCGCGTCTTCAGCAACCTGCCGCGGTCGCAGTTCATTGACTGGGACTGCGTGTCGTCGCTCTTCAGCAACGCCAAGTCGGAGCTGGTGGTGCTCGAGTGCATCCACTTTCTCTGCGGCGTCGCCATCAACGTGAAGGAGATGAAGTCGCGCATCTACTCCACCGGGTGTGTGCCGCGCGTGCTGGAGATGATGCGCACCTACCAAGCCAACGCCGCCATCCAGGAGGAGGTGTGCAGCCTGCTCTCCTACCTCTCCTTCGACTCCGAGACGATCACGGCCAGCATCACCGAGTCCGGCGGGCTGCTGCTCGTGCTGAACGCGATGCGCAAGTTCCCGACCAACGAGGACCTCCTCATGTCCGCCTGCGCGGCGCTCTCAGGGCTAACCTTCAACAACCAGACGGGCCAGCAAGTCATCGTCGACAACGGCGGCGTGGCGCTCATCTTGGACGCCATGCGGCGCGGCAAGAAGGCGCGGCTGCAGGAGAACGGCTGCCTCGCTGTGGGCACCATGTGCTGGAATAGCGACCTGAAGGCGGATGTCGTCCGTCTCGGCGGCGTGCAGGTGATCACGAAGGCGCTCGATGAGCACTACACCAGCTCCGGCCTCGTCAAGAACGCGTGTCGGGCTCTGGCGCAGGTCGCCTTTAACTGCGAGCGCTACCGCGACGAGATGAGCGCCAAGGGCGTCATCCCCTTGATCATTCGCGGCATGGAGCAGCACCCCAACTACGACCGCGCGCAGATGCACGGCTGCGTCGCGCTCTCCTACCTGTCGTGGACGAACGAGAACAACGCGGCGCAGATCACGGCGAATCACGGCTACAAGGTCGTGGTGGATGCAATGCGGAACCACCTGAACAACCACGAGGTGCAGGAGCACGCCTGCCGCGCGCTGGCCAACATCAGCAACGTCTCCCTCCACGACTCGGCCGCCGCGCTGGAGCAGATCGTCGCTGCCATGCGGCGGCACGAGAACGTGAGCGAGGTGCAGGAGGAGGCGTGCCGCGCAATTGTGACGCTGTCGCTCGTGTCGCCCATGAACAAAGATCGCCTCTTCCAGCTCAGCGGTGCCGACGCCGTGATTGCCGCGATGAAGCGCTTCCCCCACATCCAGCTTGTGCAGCAGGAGGCGTGCAACGCGCTGGCCCACCTCGCCTACGAGCACGCCGACCTGAACCGCGCCGTCACCCGCCTCGGCGGCGTCTCGCTTCTGCTGGCGGCGATGCGGACGCACAAGTCGAGCCCGAAGGTGCAGCTCAACGCGTGCGGCGGTCTCAGCGCCCTCGCCTTCGACAACACCATCGCCCAGCAGCAGATCTTTGAGCTGGGTGGCGTGCAGTGCGTCATTCATGCCATGGACAACTTCGAGCGGCTGCGCATGCTCGAGCTGGGCTGCTCCGTCCTCGGGACGCTGGCGTGGAATACGGAGATTAAGGAGCGCGTGGCAGTTGATGCGATTCCGGAGATTCTCAAGGCGATGCGGACGCACAGCAACAACGCGCTGCTGCAGAAGTCGACCTGCCGCGCCATCTCGCAGTTCGCCTTTAACTCCGAGAACAACCGCCAGCTGCTCGCCGACGCCGGCGCAATCCCGCTCATTGTGAGTGCGATGCGGACCCACCTGTCAACGGAGAAGCTCATCGTGCACGCGCTGAAGGCCCTCACCTACCTCTGCTGGGAAAACACGCAGGTCGCCGAGACGATCATCAACCAACGCGTCGAGGAGGTGCTGCAGCGTATTGTGGAGCACTACGAGCAGACCCACCGCGTCTTCAACGAGGCGGTGCACCTGTCGAAGATTCTCTTCCGCAAGACGACCGGCAGCCCGAGCCCGAGTCTGCGCATTGTGTCGCCGCCCATCGCGTCGCCGCAGCCGATCCAGCAGACGCCCGGTCCCCGCTACGACATCCCGGCGCCGCCCAGCCCCCCGCCTAAGGACGACCAGGAGGACCACTTCTACTCAGCCCCGGTCGATGTGCCGGCAGAGGGGCACTACCGCGACCGGCCGCAGTACAGCCGTGACGTGGGTGCGGCGGAGGACTACCGTGCGCCGCGCGGCGGACGCGGTGGCGGTGGCGGCGAGCGTGGCGGCGGACGCGGACGAGGGGCGGCGCGGCGCCGTGGCGGTCCTCCTCCGCCGCGTGGCGGGGGTGTTGGCGGTGAGCGCGGCGGCGGGCGACGTGGTGGTGGCGGGCATCTGGACGGCATGGGTGGTGGCAGGGGACGCGGGGGCGGCGCTGGCGATGCCGGCGGTGTGAATGGTGGGCTGGAGTACCGCGACGAGGCGATGCAGGAGGCGCTGGAGGCGCGCTTTGGGCCACGACCGGGCAGCCGTGGCCGCGGCCGCGGTGGCGGTGGTGGTGCGCATCACCGCAATGTCGGCGACCTGTGGGACGACCCCGACCCTGACACCTTCCACGGCAACCGCCAGCTCGGCCAGATGAACTGGCAACAGGCGGAGCTGTCGACGGTGATGCAGATGGACGCGATGCACGACATGCTCGAGCCACCGAACCACGGGCGTCACGACGGGCAACAGGCTCAGCGTGGCAGGGGCGGGCGTGGACGCCAGCACGGCGGCTACCGCGGCGGTGGCCGTGGTCGCGGCGCACCCGTCAATTAGTGCTCCTTTTCCTCACTATTCGCGGTCTGACCTATTACCCTCTGCCGTGGACTCTGCGACAGGTTGAACCGCTAGTCGTACACACGGAGCACAGCAATGCGCATCCTTACTCCTTTACGTCGTCACAAACACACACACACACAAAAGCCAGTATCGACACGAACCCACTGCACCGGAAAAAAAGCAAGCGAATTTCTCTGCCGCTTGCAGGCAACGGCGGTAGCGATGACTGCGCTTTAAGTTGTGTCCTGTGGTTCCATTATCGCTCAAGAACACTAAGAACGACAACGAAGAAGAAGAAAAGAGGGGTAGATAGAAGAGGGCAAGAATGCGTTGGGAAGGACAGGGGACGTGTTGGAAGTTGTTGCGCTACTTTGCACTTCGCATTCCACCCGCCTCATCACTTCCCCCTTTCTTTTTTCTGTTCCGCGTATGTGCCTCCGTGTGGATGTACAAGTGTCGACGTAAACTTCGTTTTTTTTCCATCAACTCGGAATTTGGCTGAAGAGAGAAGAACTCAGAAAGAAAAAAAAAAGAAGATGAAGGGAAAGGGAAGAGAGACACACACAGTCTGAATGCGTGGTGTGTCTGTTGGTGCTGGAAGAGGTGTGGCGACGGCACGCAGAGAGGCGCAAGCGACACTGGCCCTTTTTTTTTCGAACAATCAAGCAATGGTAGCGCTAGCTTGCAGATAAAGGTGAGAAGTGGGGTGACAAGTGCGGGCAATTGCGGAGGGACCAGCGCACTGCTTCTGTGGTGAGAGCAGGTCACTATACGCCCATTGAAGCAGCCACAGAAAGAGTTTGAAGAAGCTCTTGTGCTCGTCTTCTCTCGCTGTACTTCCTGGTGAGTAGTTTTGAACTTCGAGAGCCCAATCGTCTTCCACGTGGCTGATTGATGAAGCATGTAGCGAAGATGGGGATCGACGTGAGGCTCCCCGGACTACGCCGTTGCGAGTCTGTGGCCTTCATGCTAGACTCGTTTTATTGCGTGCTCTGAATTCACCCAGCGTCCGCCCGCCTCCCGCTTCCACACTTACACACGTACACGATGGACTCACTTAAATCACCTTGCTTCCCACCACTGCCTTTTCTCGACGTTGCTACCATTACTCACTACATCCAACTCTGAACACATTCTGTAAAACTTTTTTTTTTCTTTTAACAACGCCAACATAGTTCTACTCCAACAGCGCATATTTATCAGGGTGAAAAAAAAAAAAAGAATAAAGCAACGGCGTACTGCCTCACGAAAAAAAATTCGACAGCCAGAGATCCTTTAAAACTTCCTACAGATTAGGCGCTATTGTAGCAGCTGAGTTGCCTCGCAGTCGCAACGCTTGCTCCTCTCGCCTTTCCGCCTTTCGCAGAGAAGAGCAGCGCTTTGCAAGCTGAGCTGCCTCCCTTCGCGTTGTCTTCTCATTGACCTCCTCTCTTCTGAGTTGCCGTTGTAGTTCACCCTCTCTTCTTCTTGTAAAAAAGAAAAATGAGCGTGCCTGAGTGGACCAAGGACGAGCAGTCTATCGATGCCGCCAAGAGCTACCTGCGCCAGGGCGGCGCCGTTGACTTCTTTGAAATGATTGCGCGCTCTATCATCCACAACCACCCAGCCAACAAGGTGGAGTTCTCGCTGCAAATCGTGAACGACATCCTTAACGGGAAAGAAATATCCGCCGATATCGACTTTCAGCCGAAGCGGCAAGAGGACAACCAGTACATGCGCGAGAATGAGGTGAGCGACTTTTTGGATGAGTGGGTGCTGGCGCTGCTGCGGGAGCGGCCGGGCACCGACCTCGAGCGTATGCAGTTCCACAAGCGTTACCTGGAGGGCCTGCGTGACGGCACAAAGAACACAGCTTAGAGATGTAGATGAAGGAAGGAGGAAATGCTGTGTGTATGCAGAGAGAGAGAGAGGGTACATTGTCAGATTAATCTCTTATTGCCCAGCAGCTGAACCGCTTTCGCACGGCAACGCTGTAGGTATTTCTTCCCTCTCTCGTGTGTATGGTGTTTTTTTTTCCTGGTGTATTTTTCCATTTCATTGCATCGCTGCGCTTGTGCGC
Organism: Crithidia fasciculata; assembly: GCA_000331325.2. Classification (NCBI taxonomy): domain Eukaryota; phylum Euglenozoa; class Kinetoplastea; order Trypanosomatida; family Trypanosomatidae; genus Crithidia; species Crithidia fasciculata. The sequence goes on from CM003433.1 coordinate 570,631, forward strand.
GTGATTCGCCTCTCATTTTTTTCCCTCTCACTCTTTTCCTTGCTCTTCATGTTTGCGCGTACGGTGCGCCAGTTGCTTCGCATCGTCGCCAAAGCCGGTCATGTTTGTCCCCTCTTCTCTCTGGTTGCTTCGCGTGATTCCCAGACCGTACGACACAGAAACGCAAGCGATGATTGAACCAGGCAATTGCTGCTCTCTTGCTATACCAATCTCCACAAGCTGGAGCACACACACTGCACCTCTTTGGGCTGTTTCTCATTAGTAAGAGTGAAGCGGTTTTTTTTCCTTTTTTAGAGGCGCTTTTTTTTTTTTATCTTGTGCGTGTGTGCGCGTGCAGGAGGGCGGGTTAGCACTTTCTCCAAGTGAGAAAGTGGTTGGAATTCAAAGAAAAAGGAAGGCTATTTACGGTTTCCTCTGTGCGCTGTACTTGGGAAGTGCGACCACAACCTTCCTGCTTTGCAGATGTACCTGTTAGCCACCAAACTTCATGGAAAGAAAGAGATGATGCAGTGCGTCACCTTTTTTTCTTTTTCTTTTCTTACCGGGACAAGGAGAGTCATGCTTGACGTGTTCAAGAGCCAAGCAGCAAATTCATTTACCTCTCTCCTGTTCTCTCTTCGCTCGTTCTTCTGCGCTTCTCTTGCCGTCGTTGCCAGCGAAATATCGGTGAGATTTTTTTCCATCGAGTTCACCACGCCAAAAAACAACAACTAAAGCGGGGTTTGCTTCTCGTTATTACAATAAAAACTTGCACGCACCCAATCTCACAACGCTGACACACTCACGGCAGATATTGAGAAAGAGAGAAGACGTTAGTTGCCGCGTGGAGGGAAAGCCTTACGGAGCTGATACAGGAGACAAGAAAGTGTCAGATTTATAAAGCAGTGCTTTCCTCACACACACGTACACCCACACAAGGATAGAGAGCTTGATAAAGCAAAAAAAAAAGGGAGGGGTCATGCAGAGGGCACTGTTGTCAGTATCGCAGCGCCTGCTGCCGGTATCGGCGTGTTGTGCCTGCTATAGTACTTCATCCGCCTTACTGCAGCGTGGTGGTCGCGGGCAGGGAGGAGAGCGGCGCTACGACAACCGACAGCAAGGCTACGGAAACAGGCAGCAAGGCTACGATAATAGGCAGCACGGTTACGATAATAGGCAGCAGCAGGGCCATGACAACCGGCGGCAGAGCTACGGCAATCAGCGACAGGGCTTCAACAACCGACAGCAGGGATACGACAACCAGCGTCAGCAGGGGCACAATAACCGACAGCGTGGCGGCCAGGGTGGTCGCGCTCCGCAGCGCTCTGCGTACGACTTCACCGAGAAGGACGCCGACACGTTGTTGCAGATGAAGAAGGCTTTCAAGGAGTCCAAGTCGGAGAAGGATCGTGTCCTCATCACCCGCGAGGCGCGCAGCCTTCTGCGGCGGGTCCGCGTCGATCGCTCCTCGCAGGATGAGCGCTCCATCATGATCGTCCTCAACTGCGCCGCCACCTTCAAGGTAAGAAGGGCGACGGGCGTGGAGGAGGCGGTGCAGTGGGCGACGGCAAACCTACGCGCGCTATCCGCGCACAACGTCGCTATCTTTGCCAACGCACTGGGGGCGGTCGGCATGGAGGGAAGGAGCGAGGTGTTCCATGATGCGCTCGTGCCGGTGCTGCCGACCGTGATGCGCAACTTCACGCCTGTGGAGGTGGTTATGGTGCTGCAGGCCTTCGGGCGTCTTCGCATCCGCGGCGTGGAGGAGGGGCAGGTGGCGCTCTTGCAGCTGCTGGAGCCGTGTATCGCAACGATGCCGGTGCCGCACCTGTCGACGCTGGCGGATGTGTTGTGTCGCCACCCCCTGCGCACCACGAACGAGGAGAAGTGGCGGGAGATTGTGCAGGCAGTGTTGCAGCGCGCGCTGCAGTCCGTCGCGACGATGCACTCGAAAGAGGTACTGACTTTTCTCGATGCGGCAGCCGCCCTGCAGCTTTCTCAGGAACAAGTCGCCGCCCTCTTCACGCGCGCCACCGCCACTGCCGGTTTCCACACCGAGGAGCAGGTGGGTGAACTCTTCCGCGCGCTTGCCAAGTTGCGAGATGCACACCCGACACCGTCGCCAGAGTTGACGGCTGCGGCAGCCGCCCTGCAGACCGCGTTGGTGGCGCGTCTGGAAAAGGTGGCGTCGCATGTGACGGTTATGAGCGCCGGCAACATCTGGCGATTCGCGGCACTCTCCAAAACGGAGCTGCCCGCGGCGCTGCATCAACGCATATGCGAGGCTGTGATGAAAGCCCTGCCGTACAAATCTGTACGAGTGAATGGGATCCGGCGCCTGGCAGATGCAGCGGCTCTTTCAGACGGACCGTCCACCGAGTTGCTGGGCGTGGTGGCCAGGTACGCCGTCAACATCCGCCCACCTCGCCCGGCAAACGACAACGCAGCGGAGCCGGTCGACGAGGAGCCGGAGACGGACGAGAGCGTGGAGGAGCTCCGTGCTGCGTCACACGAGGCCCAAGTCGCGCGTTCGTTCTCGACGTACGTGATTATTCGACACCGGCTGGAGGAGGGCTACGCAAGGCGAGGTGCAACGCCGCCGGTTGAGCTCACGGAGACCCTACCACAAGAGCTCCTCCGGCACCTTTCCGACGCACCACCAAACGCCACCGTGGCGGCGGTGTTTAGAATTCTCATAGTGCCGCCCGACTGTCCTCTGCGCAACGTGGCAAACGACGAGGCCATCTACGCGGCGGTGATGCACGGCCTCCGGGAGAGCCCAGAAAAGTTCAAGGGGTGTGTCTCTCCCAAGTTTCTGTCCGCGGTTGAGCGCCTCGCACTGGGATCGGAGAAGGGTAAGGCATTTTATGAAGCTCTGCAGAATGCAAATCAATAGCGATCTGCTATAACTTCCCACAAACAAGGCCTTTCTTCTTCTCTTTTTCTACCCGCGCTGCTGTCCACGAAGTACCCGGGGAACGGGGCAAAGGAAAAGAAGGGGAGTGCTCATCAAGGAATGTGGCCGAGTTCGTTTCTTGCGGCTTTGGTGGTGCTTGGGGTTCTTCACATACACGTACGCACATACTTTTTTTTTTTGATGCTCTCTTGGTAAGAGTGGTTTCGCGGATCTTCTTTTTTTTTTTCCCTTTTTTGTTGACAGGGTCTTGTGGATGCGTTCTTTTGTTCTGATGAAGACAAGCGAAATTGGGTGGAGCTTTTCCTGATAGTTCAGGGCCGACCTTTTTTTCACTGCCTTGCGTGATGTCGTTGGGAGTGTTGGTGCTGTTCTTTTCACTGCCTCGCGTCATTTGCTTCTTTCCTTTTCCGATTCACAGTTGCCTCTCTTTTTGAGTGGGTGTTGTGCCGATTATTTTTTTGGCGATGTGGTACCTATGCGGAGGGCCGGACAAGTGTATTCTGCGGCCAACGTGGCAGCTTTCTATCACTCTTCTGCACCACAACAGACACGCATCTTTAAGGTGAAAAAAATACATGGTCATCGTGTTTCAAGGAGTTATCGACAGACAAGTACAGGGGTATGACAGGCGGTAGCTTCCCTCTTCTCTCTTCTTGAGAAGTGCGCAGGGAGTTGCTTGTCGAGGGGTACGCTAAGTATTTCGACCAAGGAATGACGAAGGCTTGCTTTCACACAGCATTAAGAGCAAGGGGGATTTGGAGGCAAACCACGACAGCTGTATGCTGCTGCGGGCGAGCGGAAGCGCACATGGCGCAGCCTGACCTCAGTGCCCGTTATACTTCTCTGCACTCTAAAAGCGTCTTGACTATTTCCAAAAAAAAAGATAAACCACTTCTTCTCTTTTTTTACCTTCCTTCTTTCCTCTTATGCGTCTCTCAGATGACAAAGACTTCTTCGAGGCCATGTCTGGCTTATGGAGCTTCCGCGAGCCTGGCGCGACGACGACGACCACTGCCCCCACCCCAAGCGCTGGCGGGGAACGGGATCGGTGGCTGAGTCGCCGGGTGGTGACCCAAGTACTTCCGACAGGGGTGGAACACCAGCAAGACCTTCTGCGCGGCGCAGTAGCACAGCCATGGACGACGACGGATACGACGACGGTGGCCGCAACTTCTGCGTTTCCTGCGCAGTCGGCAGCGCCGTGCGTATCTGCAGATGACTCACAGAGCCAGGCGATAGACGATGAAGATGCGGCATCTACTGCCGTCATAATGGAGCGTGGTGCTTCAGGGCTGTCGCCGGCAGTTGCAGATGAGGGCGATGGTGACACCAGTGCGAAGGCGATGACAGCCACTGCGGTGTGTCGCGACGAGGCGGTCGAGGCGGTGCAGCGCTGCTGGTGGCGCTCTCTTGACGTGGACCTGCGACCCGCAATCAGCCTCCCCTCTGCCGCACAGGATAGAAGGGCCGAAGAGTGCGTTGGTGATGAGACGGAGTGGGACGAGGAGTCTGTGCGAATAGCTCAGGAGCTTCTCACCCGCGTCACCGCGACTGCAGAAGCCGCAACGGCGGTATCGGCACCGCGCGGCGGGGACAGGAAGACTCCACACATTCGTGGAGTTCACACCACTCAGCCGCTTCGTCAGGTGCGGTGCAGTAACACTACCGCTTTGCGGAAAAGTGGCTTCTCCAAGCCTTCTTTAAGTGGTCAGCAACAGCAACAGCAACAGCAACGGCGGCTGGACGACGAAGACGTTAGCCCTCGCAGCTGTGGCCAACGTCACGACGTTCACTTAACTGCGGCAGGCGGTCAAACCTGTTTTGCAGCCTCTGCTGTAACTAGAGGAGATGGAGGAACTGGAAACGCGGCAGCGTTGGCGCCGTCGGTGTTTCTTCAGCGAGCACTGCACCCCACCACAGCACCTCGCTCTGACTTGACAGCTGCGACCACGAACACGACCGTGTTGTCACCGCCGCCATTACCGCTTCTGCTTCGCCGCTTCTTTGGGCTGTGGCGCACGTACGCAGAAGAGCGCCGTCTGCAGCGGTGCACCGCCGCCTACCGCCGCTACCTCCTCGACTGCGTGCGAGACGTTTTGGGTGAAACAACGCTCACCTAATTTAAAAAAAAAATGAGGCTCTTTTATGGCCACTGTCACTGCATCCGCGCAGCGACACACTGAGGTGGTGAATGCTTTGTGCTTTTCTCCCGCTGCTTCGCTTTAAACGTCACTTTCCTCTGCTTTTGCATAGAGCTATAGAGAGAGCGCAACGATGGCGCTTCTGCTGCTGTCACGACGGTTTTCGTGTAGATTTATATTTCTATATGTGCAAACTTGCTACAGTAAAGAAGAGGTCATGCGAGTGCACACCACAAGAGAACAAAAATGAGAAGGGTTTACAACGCAGGAAAACGAGGTGGTGGCAGTTTAGCCCCCTTACCGTGGCAGTTTGGAAAAAGCCAACACTGCTGGCGAGTTGTTTGTGTCAACAGGAAAAAAAAAAGCAGATTGAGTCGTGAGGTCACCTCATGCTGTTGTTTCACGCTTCTTTGTTTTGCTTGTTTGACTAGGAAGCTGCGCTGTCAGGAGATTCTGCGCTGTTCGCTCCTGCTTTTCTTCTGCTTTCCTCCTGTAGTGTGCCGAGTCTTACCCTCGCTTCCATCGCCCTCTCTGTCTACCGCTGATGGTTGGGCTTCCTACTTTACCGCTCTTCTTCCGCTCTCACCGCACCATTCCCTTGCGTACACCTCAATGCACACACAAAAATAAAATAAACAAAACAACGAAACCCATATATTTTTTGATATTAGAGTCTCTGGAGGACGATAATACGCAAAAGGCAACCGCCGCATCCGCACCGACGTTCCCTCCCCCACAGGCACAAAAAGAATCACATTCACCACACACATACACACACACGCCCACGCACGCACGCACGTAAAACAAAAAAAAAGCTGTCATTTTGTCTTTTTTTTATTTCGTGCTGCTGCAGCCGCTGACACCTTAGTGTCCCTAATACCTGTCGTGTTGTCGAACTTCACGTTGGCTTTTTCTTTTTCTTTCCAATTGAAAGAGCTCACCCCTTCTCCTCACTCCTTCAAGGAAAAAAAGACAACAACAAGAAAAGAAGCGAAAAAAGAGCACAGCTCTGTACTCCCCTCGCTGTGTGTGGACCCGCTCCTTTTTTTTTTTCTTCTGTCTCACAATCTATTTCTTATTTTTTTTTTTCTCTCTTTCCTTACTGCAAAACTCTCTCACAAAGACAACAAAAAAAAACAAAAACAAAATAATAGGATCAAACTGCTTGATCGTTTTATCCCTCTATCGGTGAGGTGGTGCTTCGCGGTGTCTCCCCTCACGAGTTTTTCTCTTCACCTGTGTCGTTATCCCTTTATTTTTCTCTGCTGGCGTGAGAGCGCTGTTTTTGTTGACACTAGAGCCGACGCTTCACATTTAGTACAGCGTGCGGTCCTTTTTTTTTTCTCACTCTTTTCATCTTTCTTTCTTTCCGAGCTCGCGGTGCTCAGAGTGTTTTGTGTTCTTTCGTGGTCCCTGCCGTTGTGCTTCAACTCGATTAATTCCTCCCTCTCTCGTGTCTCTGAGAAAGATTTAGCGGTGCAACTAGAGACGAAGGCACTTCGCCAGCTGCTAGAGGTGTTGAAGGAAGAGAAGAGACTCGAATCTTAGAGAGTCTTTTTTTGCTGGTATAGACTGCGGTTGCGGCAGCAGCAACAGCAGCAGTCCTGATTGTGCGAGGCCCACTAAAGGATACGATTGCTGCGCAATAGCGCTGACGCCGTGCCACAGCAAGAGGCTTGCATCTGCCATGTCGGGGTACGTGAAGGTGCTCGCGCGGGATGGCTCGTGGGAGACGCACTACGCCGTCGTCGATGGCGCCAAGCTGCGCTACTGGCGCAAGAAGGAGGACAAGGTGGCGGGTGCGGCCCCTACCCGCGAGCTCGACCTGCAGTGTGCGACTCTGCGCGAGATTGGGGAGCCGTGCACGTGGTCGGTGCAGCCAGACCGTGCGCACGCCACCTACTTCCAAGCGGAGAGCGACGCCAAGAAGGATGAGTGGATCAACGCGCTGCGGCACTACAACTCGACCGCGACGCTGGCGCCGAAGGTGTGCCTGAACGACTTTGAGAAGATCTTTGTGCTGGGCAAGGGCTCCTACGGCAAGGTGTACATGGTCAAGAAGAAGGACACCGGGCGGACCTACGCCATGAAGGAGATGAGTGCGGAGAAGATGAAGCAGGCGGAGATTAAGGCCCCGTTTATGGAGCGGCTCATTCTGCAGGAGATCGACCACCCCTTTATTGTCCATCTCCACTACTCCTTTCAGGAGGACGGCTTCCTTTACATGATTCTCGACTTGCTCGGCGGCGGCGAGCTCTTCACCTACATCGAGAACCACGCCCCGCTGCCGGAGGAGACGGGGAAGTACTACGCGGCCGAGGTGGCCACCGCCCTCGGCTACCTGCACAGCCGCAACATCATCTACCGCGACCTCAAGCCGGAGAACGTCGTGTTTGACCAAGACGGCCACGCCTGTCTCACCGACTTCGGGCTGGCCAAGGCAAACGTGTACGAGGCGAACGCCGTGACGTACTGCGGCACGAACGAGTACCTGGCGCCAGAGCTGCTGAAAGGTGTGCCGCATGGCAAGGCCGTGGACTGGTGGTCGCTGGGTCTCATGATGTGCGAGATGATTTTTAACGAGCTGCCTTTCTACGACGACAACCCGGTGCAGATGCAGACCCGTATCTTGACCGAGGAGGTGCACTTCCCGAAGCTCGCGACGCCTGTCTCAGAAACGACGAAGGACCTTATTCGTTGTCTGCTTGACAAGGACCCGAGCAAGCGGCTGCAGACTCTCGAAGACTTCAAGCAGCACCCCTGCTTCGCCGACATCGACTTTGACCTGCTCCTGCAGCGCAAACTGCCACCGCCCATCACCCCTGACAGCGACCCGGCCCGCAACTTCTCGGCCGAATTTACTGGGGAGGTCATCTTACCGAAGGAGTCGCCGTCGCAGGCTGCCGTGACGCTCGCCGGCTACACCTACGACAAGGATTCAAAGGAGCGAGAGCAGGCCTACGAGGTGGCAGCGAAGGAGCTGGCGACGATGAAGGCCACCCCACCAAAGAAGTTGACCGCCACCAACACGGCAGGTGCGGCCAGCAACAGCAGCGGCTCCGCCCCACCGTCTGCCGCGCCGAACGCGAAGCGTCTTTCCCTCGGCGCCGCCTCCACCTCGAGTTCGACAAGTGGGACGGCACGGCAAGGGAGTCGAGGGACGTCGTCGTCGTCGAAGCTGCCGGAGGGCTCCTCCAGCCCCAAGGCGTCTCCGCTTGTTGCCCGGAAAAATCTCATTGGCGGCACGACGACAAACAAGACAGCGAAGTGATGACACATGCTCACTTTGATCGGAGGGGAGCCACAACGCGAATTGGTGCAAGATGGGTGGCGACTGCTGCGCATACCACTCGCCGCTATTGTTGCTGCACCTTTTGATTAGAAGTTTTGTTGCTGCGCGTGTGTGTGTTTTTGTGTGTGTACAGGGTGTCGTGATTCGCGTGACGCTGCTCGGTGGCGTTCTCGCTGCTTCCCTTTTTCTTCTTCTCCTTTGTCCGCCGCCTTTTTTGTTTTTTCCCTCCCCTCTCTTTTCGACTCGTGCGTCTGCGAGTCGCACTTCTACTCCTCTTAGTAGTTCTGTGTTTGTTACTACTACAACAATTGTATTTTCCCCTGTTTTTTTTTTTGTGCGTGTTCTTTGCTGTTCTCGAGGTACTTCAACGTTTCCTTCGCTACTTTTTCTCGCTTTTTTTTTTCTTTGGCTTCGTGTGTGCTTCGTACTCTATCATGTTTTTGTTTTGTCGTTTCCGGTGTGCTTGTGTGCTTGCTTTGTGTTGTCTCCCGGTCTCATCAACGCACCTTTTTTTAAAAGTCTTCTCCCAGTGGTGGGATGGACGCTTGAATTGCTTTTTTTTTTCTTGTGGTTTGCATCATCGCTAACTTAGGTTTTATTTCCTTTTCCCCCATCGTTTTTCCCACCCTAACCGCAATCAACTATCTATTTTTTTTCTTTTACGTGGTCTGCGTTTTTTTTCTTCTGGTCGTATTGTTGTGTGTTGTCCTGAGGGGACAAAAAAAAAAAAGGGAGCGATAAAATGCAGATATGAAGTGAGAGAAAGAAGCTTGTGTTCTCTTTGAGCCTGTTGTCGCTGTCGTTACTTGTCTCCGCGTCTCCTTCTCTTTCCTTTTCTGATACCCCTTCACCGTTGTCGCATGCTTTGTGGCGTTTGTATCTCTAAATTCGTCCTGCTTGTCTCTCTCTCTCTCTCTCTCTGTGAGTGTGTGACGGTCTGCGCTTGTGTGCACTTGCTTTTTGTTCTGTGTTCACATGACGAAAAGAAACTCTGTATCTGTTATCGTGTAGTGCAAAGCTTGTGCTGATGACTCGTGATGAATGGCAAGCAGGAAGAAAACCAAAAGAATTTTGCGTTTTTTTTTCGGCATCCTACTTTTTCTTTCCGCTTCCTTCACTTTTCTACCTTCTTCGCAGTTGACGGAGCGGTGGTGGCGCGGGAGTGTGTTTGCAAGAAGGAGAGAACCCGCACGTGTATTGGCTGGCTAGCCGCCGTATTTTTTGTTGTTAACGTTTTGCGCTTTCATTTTTTTTTCTCTCTTCTTTTCTCTTTTAGTTCCTAAAGGAATTATGGATCTTTTTCTGTTATAAATATATCTCTCATATGTGGTGATGGAGCAACAGGTTTGTATTTGTGTCTATTTTTTTTTTCTTTCATTTTGTATACTTCACGTTGTTTCTTTCTTTCTTTGTTTCACACGTTTCTTTTTAGACGAGAGATTGGCTGTGAAGGACGTGCGGATCGGCGCTTCGAGTTTGTGTTGTGTACCTTTGGCTGCCTTTTAATTTGTCTGTGTACTCGCTTCTGTGTGCGTGCTCGAGCTTTTTTTTTTCCTTGTTTGAATTTGTGCGTGTCTCGCCTTTGTTTTTTCTTCTTTTCCCTCTTTTCTTTTTGCCCATCTCTCTCTCTCTATTTGTTTCTCTATCTGTCTTCCCATCTCTTTTTACACCGTTTTTGTTACTCCCTCTTCGTGTTTTTTTTTTTTCTCTCGCGTTATACATAGATCATGATTTCTGTATTGTAGGCGTTAGCCCCCTCTTTTCTCTCTTTCATCTCCTCTCTCGCTGTGAGAGGTTGGCACACACCGTCTCTTGTTTTTTTTATTGTGTTTTTGTTTTGTTCCCGCTGCTGCGCCGCAGAGACGGCCTGTTTAGGCGGCTCGATCGGTGCTTGCATTTTTTTAATTGTCTGTTTCTGTGTTTCTGTGAAATTTTTTGTTTGTTCTACTCTGTGTGCTGAAGGACTAGCTGCTGTAGTCCGATGGTCGACGTTTCGTTTTGCACTCCTCTGCCCTTGTGGTTGGTGCTTTGAGCATCGCTCGTTCTCAATAAAACGACAACAAGAACAACTCGTCTTTTCTTGCAAGAAATGAAGTGTCCAATGATGACGCTGAAGTCTTCTTGTTGATCTCTCTGGATCATCGTGAGGAGCTGCTGCTTTAGCGACATGTCGTGGTGAGAGCGGTGTATGCACGTACACTCGCGCAGCTTCCCCATTCCCCTTTTTTTTGTTTTGAACGGGCAGCAGCGCGTGAAAGGAAAAGAGGACTCCTGTTCCGGACTTTAGACATAGCCGTAGTCTGAGTATTGGGTCCCCACGTCCACGAAGTTCGGGTTGCTTAGCCGTCTGCTGCGTTGCTTCTGTTGCGCGGCTTCATCGCAGGTGGGCTTCTGGCTGTTCGGTCAGTAGAGCCCCGAATACCATATGCGATGTATCCCCCTAATTTGACCTTTATCAAAATCTCCTCCTGTTCTCTTTTCTTCTTAACTCAAACACTCTCGCCGCTGGTTGTCGCTCCGCTTTTTTGTCGGGCCACCTTTAGCACACAAACCCACACACACACAAAAAAAAGGGCTCCACAAGGCAGCACCCACCAAGAAAAATAAGCAAAGTAAACGTGCACGCTACCGTCTTTAGCTGCTGTGTCGCAACGCAACATGAGCGCTTTCTATCGTATTGCCCGGTGCACCGCCGCCGCGACGCTCGTGCTGCTCCTCTGCCTCGCCAGCGTCACCACTGCGTCGTCCACCGTCGCAGGTTGGGTCGATGTGCAGGCGGAGGTGGCGCCGTACGTGGTGCTGCGTGTCGTGGACGACAGCACGGGTGTGGTGGTGCGCAGTGCCCCGCTCGACAGCACCCACACCTTTAGCTTTACCGGCATCGTGCCGGCGGCGGTCTCCGTAGAGGCGGTGGCTCAGCTGCCGGATCACCTCTTCGAGCTGGATGCTGCGGCGTCGGTGCTGAAGGCGTCCGCCGCGACGGGGCTGCAGCTGAAGGTGGCCGCCACGCCCAAGGCAACTGCTGCTGGTGCCGCGGCAAAGGCGGCTGGGCAGTCTGCGGGCAGCAGCCTCGGGTCTGCCGCGCTGGCGCTGACGGCGCTGCTGGCCGCGTGGTATGGCCGGCATCGGATCGTGTCGGCGCTGGACATGCCATCCTTCAAGCCGCCGAAGCCGCGCAAGATGATGGTGGCGATGTGAGGTAAGGGATTTGTGTATGTGTGTTGTCTGCGGGGAGTTGCTGTGTTGCGGCTTAAGCGCCTCGTTGTGACGCGCTGGTGCTTTCTTACTCTGTTGCGTTGTGCACAGCTTTGTTCCGAAAGAGGACGAGTACGCAAACTGAAGCGAAATAATTAAAGAAAGGACGTGACGCAGTAACGCGTTCGAGGTGGGCCCTTTAAGCGGCTGAACGAGAAGGATCGGAGAGAGAGAAAGAGAGGTGGCGATCGCCGCTTCTCGTTCTCTTTGGTGTCTGAGTGCCTCTCGCAGAGCTCAGAAGCCAAATAGAAGAAACGTAATCGGCATCATTGCATTGCAGCAAAAAGGGAAGACAGAGAAAGCACGTTGCATTTGTGACTCGTCACGATTGAAAGGTCTCTGCTGCAACAGATTGTGGTCCCCAAGGCCTTAGAGAAAAAAGAAGGAAAAAAACCGAGAGTGCGGTCGGTTATCGGTGCAGAAACACAAACAGTCGGACAAACAAACTGCACGCGGTGCCGTTGCTCACTCCTCAATGTAGTGCATGCGGTCCCCATTTCTCTTCTCTTCCCCCCTCTCTTTGAGATGTTCTCTCCATTTTCTTGATATTACGCTTCATCGCAACAACACGGAAGACTCGTACTTAGAGCTGCGGGAATTAGACGTGAAAGATACGAGCAAGATACGCTGGTGTTCTTTTTTTAATTCCCCCATTAACTCCAGCACGGAGAGAATACACTACAGGATAGAGCAATAGAGCGAGAAAGTGCGTGACGTGGCCTGCAGGGGGAATACCTGTTGTCGTCCACCATGCGCCGTTGCCATGGACACCTATGACCGCAACGTGGCCATTATCGGCTCCGCCGTCTACGGTGGGCTGCTCGTGATCGGCATGGTCCTCTTCGCCATGGGGCACAGTGGGGAGCCTTTCTACCAACACCCCTCCACCACCGTCGCGATCTTTTCCGTCTTTTGGTTCGCCTTCGCGCCGTCGCTGCTCTTCATGGGGGCCACCGTGCCGTGGCTGTGCGTGCTGTGCGGCAGCCGCGCCGCCGCCCTCACCTTCGCCGTCGTCCCTGGCGGACTCTTCGTGCTGGTTGGTGCGTTCTGGGTCATGGTGAACGACCGCTACCAGAACTTCTCGGGCTCCCCCCTTTACGTGGCGCGTCCGCTGCCGTGGAGTCGCGGCGCGTACGACGGCGCGGCGTACATGTCCGGTGAGGCGCCACCGTACAGTGAGATGGAGCACTTCCCTTCGCCGGCTGCGGTGGCGGAGATGATGCAGCGTGGGCCGGGCCCGTACGGTGTTGTGCCGCCCTCTGCGTGGAGCCCCTCAGCTGCTCATTACGGTGGCGCCGGGGCGATGAGCTATGCGAATCTGAACGGCGTTGATCCTGCTATGGCGGTGGGCAACTGGTCCGCATCTCCGCCTCCACCGCCGCCCAGCTTGATGCCTCCACCTCTGCCACTACCAACAGCAGCGAGAGCACCTCTTTACAGCCCCGGCCCCTCACTGCCTCTGTCAGCGTATGGTCGACACCATGCGACCACGATGGCGGGTCCGGCGGTCATGGACGGCGGTGAAAGCGCCTTGGCGAGTCGGTCGCGGGCTGCCGGTGTCGAGGCATCGCATCTTCCGCATGGTCCGCGAGCCGGCACCTATTACATTGCGTAGAAAACTATCGAGGGTGTTGGCTGGAGCGAAAGTGATTGCGCCACGCACTCGAGCTTGAAAATCGAAGACGGCTATTATCGTGAGACACTGCTTTTTTCTGTTTCTTCAAATCTAGACTCTACATCTTTTCTCACACGATCCATCATTCGCTAAGCAACTTCTCTTGACTGAGGTTACTCCTCTCCCTTCTCTCTAAATGCTTCTTTCAGAGGCAATATATTTGTTTTGCAGAGTTTCATCGCCGTGTAGCCGCAGACCGCCACCGTCGACAAGAGTACAGTAAGAGAGAACGACGACGGTGTGGCTCCTCTGAAGGTTTAATCTTTTTTTTCTCTGCTTCTTGGCTTTGCTTATTAACTTTTATTCTTTACCCTCCTCTTTCCTGTTCTCTCTTCTAGGTCAGTTCGTGGCGACCGCCACACACGCATACGAATACAACACATACACACACTCACTCCCACCCAGTCACAGGGATCTTACTCAGGAGGGACACCGCGATTGCGCCGCCGCAGCCGCCCCTTTTTCCCTCTCCTTCTCATCACCATTTCGCACTTTCCGCGTCGTTGCGGCCTCTCTTGCGGGGCTCGCGGCTTCTGCTTCTCTCGCACCCCTCTTCTCCTCCTCATGCCGGCCAAGACGCACAGCGGCCCGCCGATCAGCGGCTGCGACACGGACGGCAAGTCCTACCGCTCTACCGATGAGATGTGGAAGGCGGAGCTGACGGGCGACCTCTACGACCCGAAGAAGGGGTGGTACGGCAAGGCGCTCGAGTACTGGCGCAACGTCCCAGCCACCGTCAGCGGCGTTCTCGGTGGCATGGATCACATTCACGACATCGACATTAAGGGCTCCCGCAGCTTTGTTGAGAGCCTGCCTGACCACGGCACCGGACGGGCTCTTGACTGCGGCGCCGGCATCGGCCGCATCGCCAAGAACCTGCTGACGAAGATGTACACCACGACGGACCTGCTAGAGCCTGTGGAGCACATGCTGGACCAAGCCAAGACGGAGCTGGCGGGGCTGCCGGTGGGCGACTTCATTCTCGCCTCGATGGAGACGGCCCAGCTGCCACCGAAGACGTACGACCTCATCGTGATCCAGTGGACCGCCATCTACCTCACCGACGACGACTTTGTGCGCTTCTTCGCGCACTGCCAGCAGGCTCTCACGCCGCAGGGCTACATCTTCTTCAAGGAGAACTGCGCGAGTGGCGACCGCTTTCTTGTTGACAAGGACGACAGCAGCCTCACGCGGTCGGATATGCACTACAAGCGCCTCTTTAGCCGCAGCGGGGTGCGGGTCGTGAAGGAGGCTTTCCAGGAGGAGTGGCCCGCTGATCTCTTCGCGGTGAAGATGTACGCCCTCAAGTAAACGCAGGTGGAGGGGGAAAAGTTGTGAGGGAGCGGAAACAAAACAAGAAGAAAGAAGTGGTAAAGCGGCACCTGGCTTGAGAGTAATGCCCAGCTTTTTTTTTTTTCTGTGACGTGTGCGACATACATGTGTGTGCGTGGGTGTCGCTGCACGGGTCCTTTTTGTTTTTGTTTCCTCACTTGACGCTCTTGAAGGGACGGGCACTCTACATAGTCACCTCTCCTGTATCTCTTCGTCACCTGTTCTGCGGCTTTCTCTCCAGGGAAGAAACCAGTAAGCGCGTCGTGTTGCGCCTCTCTACCGCCACTACCACTACGACTGTCGTTTAATTAATTGAAGTATGACTCCACTCAACGCACAAACCTTTTTCATATCAGCTGGTGAACACACACGCACACACAGACTCACACACACCTTTTCGATAATGGGCATCTAAAAGCAGCGCGTTTTCTTCTTGCAAGCTCTGCAACGTGTGCTGAAAGAGAAAAGAAAAAGAAAAATTTACGGGAATGCCAAGAGAAAGAACAATCGCCTTCCAATTGGGAAGCAGCAAGTGAGCTTCTTCTATCACCTCAGTGCTTCTGTGATCTTTATTTTCCTCAAGCGCAACGCACTTCGATGTGGATCGGAAAAAAAAGAATAGCCAGTGCGATACTTCTTTACCCTCACTTATGTTCTATTGTTCAAGTTTGTGCGTGTGCTGGCGCGCCACTTATTCTCTCTCCTTTTCTCTCTCTCTTTCTCTCTCTTTTTCTTGCTATTCACAGCTTGTTGTAGAGAACAAGTTTTCCTCGGTGAAATTTTTCTCTTTCAGGAAACGACTTCACTTAGCACCAACAACAAGAGTAGAACGTGCCTACAATTACGGTTGTTTTTTTCTTTTGCTACAGTTTCTTCACCTTTCTCTTTTCCTTTTTTTATCATTGTCACGGTGACGCACCGAACACAGACGTACTCTCTCTCCTTACCTGTCTCCGCTTGCGTTCTTATTTTATTATTTATTATCTGTTTTTGTTATTAACACAGACGGGACAGCAACAATGCCCGTCGTCAACTCCCCTACAAGCTACGGCAGTGAGCTCTACAGCAGCACCATCATTGACGACAGCAATGACACAGAGCGGCAGCTGTGCGGGGCGGTTGATGTGATGATCGCCGACGTCACCCGCACGTTGCAGCAGTCCGCACACGAGTCGAGTGCGAAGGTGAAGCTGCAGGGTGCCACGACGGCCTTCCTGCGCGCCAACGGCATTCGCATTGCCCACGAGAACAGCGAGGAGAACACAGCGGGGCGTGTGGGGTCGCGCGACGGCAACGGCGGCAACGGCGGACCTGCAGAGGCGAACCTGCGCACCCAGCTCGAGCACTGTCGCGATCTGCTTCGCAAAGTCGACAGCGAGCGCCGGCACCTGCGCAAGCAGTGTCAGCACCTTCAGCTGGAGCAAGAACGGCGGCGTGCGGAGGTGGAGGCGGTGCATCGCTACTCGGCAGAGTCGCATCAGCGCTCGTTAACGCTGGAGCGCAACGCCGCCGAGGAGCGGCAGCGGCGGAGGCATCTGGAGGAGGTGGCGGACACGCAGACGCAGGAGCTGATGCAGCTGCGCCGCGTCCTGCGTGCGCTTCCGAGCGATCTGGTGGCGTCCTTGAACTCTCCCAAGGCCGGAGCTGGGGCTGCTTCTGCTTCTTCCTCATCGGCTGCCCTCGCAGCGTCGACGGGGGAGACAGGGCAACCGTTGGTCCCGGACCGGCGCTTCGAGGAGGCTTTTCGGGACAAGATGAACAGCATCGTCTACAAGCGCCGCTACCGCCGTGCTGCGGGGATGCACCGTGCTGCACAGGAGCAGCTGGAGGCACTGCTGATGGAGCAGCACGACCCACAAAATACTCTCGCACGGTGGGCCTTTCCGGCTGAGGTGGCTGTTGTGGATGGCGCTGGTGGTCGCACTCGTGCAAGCGTGGACGAGACAGCAGTGGCAGCAGCAGGCGAGAACGCTGCATTGGCCTTTGCGGGAGACGCTGAAGACCGTGACGGTGGTGCGTACTCCAGCAAGGCAGGCGCGTTGGCCAGTGCTGTCTTTTGGCAATCCGCCCTGGACTTCCCCTTCCAGCTCCCCTTCAGCACCGCCACCCCGCACGACGCGGTCATCAAATCCCTTGTGTACCGCTCGCGTTACGCCGAGCCTCTCACGCAGCTGCGGGAGCACGCGCTGCGCCTCACGTCACGCCTGAAGACGGCACAGGACAGCGGCCTGCGTGCCCTCTACACGTCCTTCGTGCAGGCCCTCCAGCGTTCTGGCGGCGGTGCCCAGCAGGCACAGTGCAAGGCACTCTATGAGCGGCAGATGGACAAGATGCAGCGCGCACACCGCGAGCTTCTCTACGGGCTGATTGAGCAGGTGAACAAGGCCGCAACCGACATCCCTGAAATGGAGCGTGGGGTTGGCATTAGCAGCAGCGGCAGCGCCATTACTGCTGCGACGGCGATCGGCTCACAGGCAGCGCAACGCCGCGACGTCGGCTGCAGCGCGCGCGAGCCCGTCAGCGTTGAGGAGTACCGAACCTCCCAGCTGAAGGAGCAGCTGAGTCGACTAAAACTGCAGTCGCTCGAGGCGGCGTCGGAGGCGTTGCGGGAGAGGGAAGCTGTAGCGGTGCAGTGCGCCACGGCACGGCAGGAGGCGCTGCAGGCCCTTCAGTCTCTCAAGAAGCTGACGACCGGTGTGATCACCTCGTTGCACGCGCAGAATGCTACGGGGGACGTCCTCTACGACCCCCTCTCACACGTGGCAGAGCCGCTCGATGAAGGCGTGCTGGATGACCCGCGGCTGGTGACGAAGATGGTGGAGGCCACCGACCTCACGCTTGTGTATGTGCGGCAACTCGCCCGCGGCAACGCGGCGGCAACAAAGGGATGCGTCAGCCCTCCTCGCACTGTGAGTCATGCAGAGGAAGAAGAGACGGCGCCAGCAGCAGCAAGACAGAAAGGCGGGTACGGCCGCATCATCAACATCCACCACCGCAACGACGGCTCCGTTGGCGCATCGGCTGCGGCGGTCTCGTCCGGCCGGCGCACTTCGCTGACGGACACGCGTCGTGCACACAAGGCTGATCGTCGCGCGTCGGCACCGGCCTCTTTGAACGCGACGGTTCGCTCTTCTCGCAGCAACTCTGCTGCCGCCGCTCGAGAGGCTAATGTGGCTCGACGGCGCCTGACTGTGCCGCAGCTGCCGGCGATGGCGGCAACGACGCGGACTCCGACGGCGCCGACGACGAAGCGCGGTGTGCGTGGCCGTCCGGAGCCGACGGAGCAGCGTGCGGTGGGCACCACACCTCCTCTTTTCAAAGAGCAGCGAGAGCCGTTTTTGGTTGCGCATGCACCGACGGAGGCGGTAAAAGTGGCGATGGCAGCGAACACGCCGTCCAAGACGAATAGCCCCGCACACAACGCGGCGATTTCGGTGATTGAGCTGGGCTTCAGCGACAACAACATCCGCCTCGATTAGTCGCTGATCTTTCGTGAGCACGCACTAAGGAAAAAATAAATTCGTTGCTTTCGTTGCTTTTTTTTCTCTTTTTGGTGCTGCTAGCAAGAAGCATTTACGAAATTTTTTCGTTTTCCTCCCTTTTTTCTGTGTGTGTGTGTGTGTTATGCGGCGCGTGCCGCTCTGCTTTTTGCCTTTATTAAGCCTCGTCGTTGTACCTTTATTATTGTCACTATTCCTTCACCTTTGCAAATTGTATTTTCCTATTTTCCTCGTTTTTATTTATTTGTCCTTCTAGACTAGACTACTTCCATGACGAGTGCGACTAATAAGTAGAGATAAAGAAAGCAGGCTTATTTTTGTTTCTTTTTGAATTATCTGATTTGTGCTTCTCACATCGTATTCGTCTCTTCTTTGTCTCTCTGGCGCCTTTTTTTTTTGCTTGACAGTCTCTCTGTGCTTTCTGCAGCACCGCGTCGCTAGATGAATCACAGCATGCCGTTTGTGCTGGTGTGTGACTGTATTACTTTCAAAGTTATTGGTTTTATTCTTTTCTTCAGTGAAGATTTTTTCCTGCTGATGATGCACTCACGCACGATACCGACGACGGAGAAGGAAGGGAGGTGATCGACGCACCTGCGACCCCACACTCGTGTGCAAGTGTTTCTCTTTGTCTTTTTTTTTTTCGTTGCTTCTCTCGACGATTTATTCAACTGTGCATGCTTCATGAGACAAGACGGAGTTTGCGTTTTTGTTTTTAGCTTCTTTTCTCCCTTACTACGGAGTAGACTGAGTCTTAGTGCGTGTGATCCTTCCGTGGCGGCAGAGAGCTGCCCCAAAAATAATGTTGTAAGGGAGCGAGTCAGCATCATTTCAATGCTCATTGTGTTCCCAATCCAACTTAAACTGAGAAGGCGGAATGAGGAAATGCACCGGTGTACTATTTCTGGTTCCTCTGTATAAAAATAGAAAACGATCAACAACACCAAAAAGGGCGATGCTTTCGCTGGAAGCGACGCTTCAGTGTGTCGTTGATGTACAAGTAGAAGGATGCAATCGCATCTACCTCCGCCTTCTTTAATTGGGTTGGCTTACTATCTGCTCCTGCTTTGCATCCTTTCTTCTCTTCTTGGCAACACAACTGCATCAACAAACACGGGTGATCGCATCAGCTCTCTCTCCATTGCCCTCCCTCACAGACCCTTTTTTTTCTCCGACCACGACGCTCGCACGATGTCGAACAGCGGTAGCATCTCGGTCGCCGCCCAGGCGGAGCTGATGGAGAAGGAGAAGACCGTCACCGAGCACCAGCAGCGCCTCGAGTCCCTTCGCGACACCGTCAAGACGATGGCGACGCGCCAGGTCACCCTCAAGCGCACGGAGCGGCGCTGCCAGATTACGGTTGGCGAGCTGACGAAGCTGAAGCCGGAGCACGTCGTGTATCAGGGCGTGGGGCGTGCCTTCATGCGGGTCGCGGTGAACAAGCTGATCGACACGAACAACGAGGAGATTGAGCGCTGCGAGGCCGAGGAGAGCCGCCTCGTCGGCGAGAAGCAGCGCACGGCGGAGCTGGTGACGAAGGAGGAGGGCGAGCTGCGCCGCGCTGTCGAGGAGTTCCGCGCCACGGTGGCCGTGATGCAGGCCGCACAGGCGCGTGGCCAGCAGAGCGCCTAAGCCACAATCTGGCAGGCGGCTATTGATCTCGGCGCAGTCGAACGGCGTTTTTTTTTTTTGATGCACACGCACGGGTGTGCAAGATAGGTGATGCGGGTGATGACCAGTTTTCTCCGGTGACCAATTCAGGGTGCTGTTGTGAGAAAGGGACGGCATCTGTGCGCATTGGACGGTCTTCTGCAATAGACGACAGAGAAAGCGGAGGCACTGTTGTGAAAGCACAGGAGCGAGGACAAAGGGAGAAAATGTGAGTGTGGGAAGGTGTTTGTCCCTTTTAGGCGATCGGGTTGTTGAGGGAGGCGTTTGCGGTCCTTCTCGCTTTGTCTTCTCCCTCTGCTTTTCTTCTTGCACCTCTACTGTTGTTCTTAAGTGTGCCTCTTTTTCTCTGCCATATTCCTGTCTTCTGTGCTTTCCCCGCATTTGTGGTGGCAGGACCGAGAGACGGAGACGGCAATGGCGATAAGAAAAAAATAGAAATTTAAAAAAAAAAAACACTAAGCAAGAGTCAGAGAGAGTCTGCGATGGTCACGCGCTGTGACCGAATTCAGTCTGTCCACTTAAAGCACTTCCAGATCCGCTGCTTCTCTTGCGACGCCTATTATTGTTTTCGTGAGTGTGCCTTGCGTTGTCAGCAGCATTTAAGCTACGCCACGATAAAGCAACGGAATGACAACCTGATTTTCTTTTATCTTGTTGTATTTGGGTAGCAAGGTAGCAGGGGTGAGTACGCCACACGTGTTTACTTACGTTTTTCTTGAAAGGCAAGCAAACTTGGGCAACCGGCGCAGTAATCCAAAGGCAGACAAATGCAAAACTGTGGGAAAAACTCTTGTTTCGCTTGCATGCTCCGCAACCCGTCTCCCTTAGCCATAAGTGTTCTTTTCTCTTCTCTTCTTCCTTCATCTCTCTCCCGCTCGCTCGCGACGACGCTGCAAGCTGATACGTCCACACGAAACGGATCCAAACAACACACGTTGGTCCAAGGGCACGTCTCTCTCTCTTGCGCGCCTCTTCTACCCACTCTCCTTCCTCCCTTCTCAGGTGAGTGGCACGAGATGTGGCGTCTCAGTGCGCGGCTGCTGAAGAAGCGGCCCCCACCGATGGGCTACAGCAGGAAGGACTTCATGAAGAAGAGCCGCAACGCGGGCAGCAGCAAGCCGTGGCGCAACCGCGTCGCCGTCTCCGGCGGCACCATCGATGTCACGACGAACTCTGACGTGCTGAACGAGGACGGCGACACCGTGCTGGGCAGTCTCTCCACCGCGGGGCCGCTGGGGATGCGGAGTCCCCACACAAGCGCAGCCGCGGCGATGGCTGCGTTGACAGAGGGACAGCGCAGTGCTGCTGCTGCCGTTTCCGGTGGCTTCATCGACGCTTCTGCACATCCGGCGTTAGGCACGCACGCAGGTGCGTCAGGAAGAGAGGGGGACGACGGTGATGGGGATGGCCGCAGCTCGCCCCTCGCACTGCACAGCAGTGGCTCTCTATCTGCTCCTGCTGCTGCTGCTGCTGCCTTCGCTGCCCCCTACGGCACTGACACCGGCGTGGCGCGCTCCGTCGTCTCGTCTGGTGATCGCAACAGTGTCGCCGCAGCTGCCACCCTTCCATTTGGCAAGGCGCTGGAGATGCACGTGGATGCAGTGGAGACGCACCCGTCGGCTGAGCCCGTCCCACTTTCACTACAGCACCTGCAGCGGCGCTCAAAAAAGGCGGTGGCGGACTCCATTCTTTTGCCACGCCATATCAACAAGCTTTTCCACAAGATCATGGGCTGGTCAGAGGAGCTGGTGGAGCTGGAGAACGACGCGGCTGCCCACAGCGGCGGCGGCGGACCGTCGGAAGGAACGGTCGACCCTGACAGCCCGCGTACGCTGCGGAAGAAGGCGGCCAACATGGCAGACAAGATGAAGTACGGCGTGCTGCTCGACTCCTACGAGAAGGACCGCTTCGCCATCGAGCACCGCTTGGAGCTTGCCGGGGACAAGATGGAGCGCAAGATGCTGGAGTGGGAGGGCCTGCACGTGCTGGACCAGGACGCCGCAGCGGAGATGGCCAGCGTGCGGGAGAACAAAGCCGCCATCGTGATGGAGGCACCGTCGTCGTTTCACGTGCCGGTGCCTGGCCGCGACTGCTGCCCCGGCTGTGGCGCGATGCTGCAAACCGACGAGAACAGCTCCTTCGGCTACGTCCGCCCTGGCGAGATTGAGAAGCACGTGGCGCAGCGGAGCGAGCGGGTGCGGCTGCGCCACGAGTACGCCGCCCGCATGGCGGAGCTGCAGGCACACTGGGAGAAGCACGGCCGCCAGGTCGGCGAGGAGTGGCTGGACTTCATGACGCAGGACGAGTTCGACGCCTTCTACCGCGACACGCCGCGGCCCTTCGTCTGCCACCGCTGCCACGCGCTGGAGAACCTTGGGGTGGAGGGGCGGCGTAAGGTGTGGTCGGCGCCAGACTTCACCGAGCAGCTGCGTGCGCTGAAGGAGAAGCGGTGCGTCGTGGTGCTCGTCGTGGACATCACGGACTTCCCGGGGTCGATGGTGTACGACCTCCCTGGCATCATCAGCATGAACAACCCCGTCATCATCGCGGTGAACAAGATGGACTGCGTGCGGAACCGCGGCTTCCACTACGCGGGCAAGGATCGCGGCGTTGCGGCCTGCCTCGTGACGGAAAATTACGTCCGCCGCTGGGTGCTTGACATTGCCGGGCAGTTCGGACTGCCCCGTCACCAAATCCGCAGCGTCGTGCCGCTCTCCGCAAAGCGAGGGTGGGGCATACCGAACCTCATCGACGCCATCGAGGACACCGCCAACCTCACCCTGCGCCGTCCCACGAAGCCGCTGCCCACCTACTTCGTTGGGGTGGCGAACGTCGGGAAGTCGTCGGTGATCAACGCGATGGCGCACGCCCTCTACGTGCCACAGCCGCCCCACCCACAGAGCAAGAAGGTGTACTACACCAAGACGGACCGTGAGGGCAAGGAGGCGGTCTTTTGGCGATGGTACACACCACCCAACGTGAACCAGGCGGAGATGATTGACATACGCGGCCGGCACGACAAGCGGGCCTCGAAGCTCATGACGGTGTCCTCGCTGCCCGGCACCACCGTCGCCGTCAACGCCGTCCGCATCTCCCTCACATCGCCGTCGAGACCTACAGCAGACACAGAGACAGCAGACGAGTCGGCAGCGACGAAGACGTACTTCTACGACACACCGGGCCTGCTTCCCCACTGGCACCAGCAGTCGCCCCTCACCCTGCTGCAAATGCGCCGCACTCTCATCCGCAAGTTCCGCAACCCGCAGTGCTTCATTCTTCTCCCTGGCCACACCGTCTTCCTCGGCGGTCTCGCCGCCATCGACGTCGTACGCGGGCCCCCGCGCGGCCTCCTCTTTCTCGTCTACACCTCCCAGAAGGTCCGCAATGCCATCGTGAACACCGTGCAGGCGGACAGCTTCTGGCAGGAGCAGCTGGGCAAGGCCCTCGACCCACCAGGCTCCTACGAGCAGCTCCTCCCACTGGACGGCGTGTCGGGCAGCGGCGCCGCAGCCCCGGGCTTGTCGCAGTCGAAAAGCTACCTCTTCGAGTGCTATGCCCGCCACCGACGGCGGCCCAAGGCGGACATTTATGTCTGCGGCCTCGGCTGGGTCGCCTTCTGCGTGAGTGAGCCGGCCGACGTGGTGCTGCGCGTCCGCACGCTGCCCGGCGTCGTCCACGGCGTCCGCGAGCCGCTGCGCCACAAGGATCTCCGAGCGCGGCGGACGTGGCCGAAGCTGAAGCGCCGCTTTACCGCGAAGGGGTTGGAGGACCGCGACAGCGACGTTGACGCGGACTCGATCAACACGGTAGTGCGACTCGTGTCTGCGCCAGTGACGAACACACCGGAGGTGCCCAGCAGCAGCAGCGGCGGCACGGATGCGACGCCAGCCGGCGCGGACGTGAGTGTGCGCAGCGTGGAGAGAGCGCAGCACACCCGCCACTCCTCGTCCTCGTCCGCACCCTTTGCGGCGCTGAAGGAGGCGTTACACGCCTCTGGCAAGCTTTGAAGGGAGGGAGGAGGCGAAGAGGGAAGAGAGGGAGGGAGAGCGGGTGTTTGTGTGTTTGTGTGCGTGTGCAGTCCTTAAAAAGGGATGCGCTTGTTTGCTCATCTAAACCCGATTTCAGCAACGAGAGGTTGGCCACTAGGCGCAGCTTTCAACAGCGTGTTGTAGTGCTGCCTGGAATGCTTTCCCACGCATTCAGACGGCGCTGCCCATGAGTGGAGTCACCACTCCCCGCTGCTCTCCCTCTCTCCCTCTCTCTCTTTCTTTCTGCCACAAATAATTGTGGTGCACACATTCAACGCCTCGTCACATACCTCTGCGACTGCACTGCAGAAAGCTCCTTTAATCTATTACGTACTCAAAAACGGAGGGCGGATGGCAAGAACATTGCAACAGGCGGCTTTTCAGCTGCGTTTTTGGCGGCGTTGCGGTCTGTCATTCGAGGGAAATACGTTGAAGATTGGTTTTGGCTGCCTAAAAGCTCAGTGAGGCGCTCTTCACCCACTTGACGACTCCAAGCTGCCACGCTGCCTTCTTCTTTTGGGCTCGGCGGACACGTCGGACCTGCACTATCTGTCAACCAAACTGACGTTCGATGAGAAGCGCATTCGATTGTGAATATGCGCTGAATAACCTAGAAGAAATTTTATTTGCCGGAGATGCGGTTCCGCCACTAGAACAGCTTTCTTGAGTTCCGTCGTTACGACTGGCTTCTCCCCTTTCCCTTTCCTGGCGTCTCCTCCCTTCCACTTTCTCGCTGACCTCACCGTTCTCCTTCCCTCTCCCTCTGTATCACTACGACGCAGTAATTCGCTCCTTCCACCTTCCACATCTCTCCACCTCTCTCAAGTCAGCTCACCCCTCGACGTGCGTCCGCTCTCTTCGTACCGGTTCCCCCTGTCTTCTGCCCACCGCAACCCCCTCACCTCCCCTCACCACCACCCCCACTTCCACCCCCGACTCTCCCTCTCCGCAACCATGGGCTTCGAGGCCATCCGCGGTAAGCTGAACGTGGCGATGAACCTGCTGTGCTCGACGCTCGTGTTCCTGTTCCTGATCACGTCGGCGCCGATCTCGCAGTTCCGCGGCAAGGGCATCAAGACGGCCGCCGATGGCACGGTGACGGGTGCGAGCAAGCTGTCGTGCGTGACGGTGTGGGGCCTGAAGAACGACTGCGGCGAGAACGAGTACCAGTACCGCCCGGCGTCGATGACGTGCGCGCGCGGCAAGCAGCTCTTCCAGGCGGCGGAGGCGTTCTACATCGTGTCGGTCATCGTGTCGCTCGTGGCGGCGATCATGAGCGGGCTGTACTTCGTCGGCATCCGCATGAAGATCCTGCTGATGGTGCTTGCTGTTGCGGAGACGATCTTCTCGCTGATCCCGTGGGCGTGCATGACCGGCGTGTGGCTCGCGACCTTCTGCGACAGCTCGGCGGTGACGGTGGACCCCACGATTGGCAAGCCGGACGGGATCCCGTACGGCAAGCTGCTGCGCCAGGACTTCGCCACGAGCGCGGGCTACGGCCTGACGATTGCGGCGTGGTGCATCCAGGCGGTGGGCATGGTCCTGCTGTTCGCGCTGTAGGCGTGTTGCTCCGCAGCCGCGCGGCGACGCACACCCCGCAGTCTCCCTCGCGTGCACCCCGAAGCTGTGGCGGTGCGTCCGCAGCGGGAGGGCCGCGGCTGCGTCTCCCACACTGCTGCGTCTCCCACCCCGCCCCGTGGCGCCTTCTTGGCATGGCGCGTAGTGGGGAGGCGTGTGCGTGCGAAGGCGCCTGTGTGCCTGTGCATGTGTGCCTGTGCATGTGTGTGTGTGCGTCGGTGCGGCCCCCCGCTTTCTCTTCTCTTCGTTCATCGCTAAACTTTTCTCACCAAAAACGCCCTTTTCCCTCTCTTTCTCTCTCTTTTAAGCCCCTTAATGATGCGCTGGGCGGTGCCACGGCCCGGCACGCGGTTGCGGGATGGGGGTGGAGGGTGCCCGCCGCGATAAGCGAGACGCCGGAGGACGTGGGCCGCACGTGCGTTGTTGCAACGTAGCTGAGCGTGCAGTGGCGGCGCGGGCGTGGCTGTGGTGGGGCGGTGGACTCCCCACGCATGCACGCCCCCGCTTCTCTCCTGCTCGTCGTCCAGGCGACGCGCACGCCGCTACATCGCGCACGTGCGTCCCGTTTGCGTCTCCCCGGCGCTGTTGCCCTTCCCTGCCACCCCCTTTCTGTGCACGCGTCGTTCACAGCTGCCGTGGCCGTGACCCGCATGCGCCTCTCCACAAAAAAAATTAAATATTGTTATATGCAAAAGAAAAAAAAACGTGAAAACGAAAATGTAAACTGCGGGGAATATGCAGCCTTTCCGTTGCCAACACACACGAGGCAGTCCCTATTCCTAAGACGTTTATTAGCTGTATTCGTTCCAGAGCCCATATAAGTATTTTTTAGTTTTCAGTGAGGGCTGGCTTTGCATCCCAATTTTGTTGTGCATCATTGATTTGAGACGCACGCGTTCTCTTGCTGCTGGGGAAAGAGTACAGCTGTTTCTTTGATAAGAGCACTTTTTTTCGCACTCGCGTTTTCCACCCTTTTTTTTGCTGGCATTTTTTCGCGTAGCTCGTTAAGGTGCTTCTATTTCTGAAAACGAATCATAAATAAACAAAAAACGTACGAGTACCACAACAGAAAAGAAAGTCGAAGTAGTACTACGTTGTTGTTCGTCAAGTTCTTCTTCTTCCGCAAGAAATCATTTTTTTTCCGTTGATTCGCTTTGTGGATCTTCTTTTCCACTGTTTTTTTGGGCTCATGCAGGTCCGTGTGAAGCGCCTTTGCGCTGAGCTGTGTTAAGTGCGTACCTCTTCTTAGATGATCGAAGACGAGCGGGCCGCTTCCTCAGCTTTTTGTTTTTCCTTTTCACCGAGCCTGTCTGAAAAAAATAAAATGAAAGTCGCAGACAACAGTACATGCGTTTTTCTGGCGTCAATGCCAATGACTGAGCTGCTGGCCCCTTCTCTCTATAAAACGGAACAAGATCCACAAGGCGAGAAACACACAAACAAATGAAAAAGTTACGAACAGGCAAGAAAGCGCACGTGTGTAGTGTAAAACAGGTCAAAAAGAAAATCGGAAACACTGACGCACACAAACGCAAAAACACAAAACGCCGAAAAACTCACCGAAGTACACCTCAAGGCAAATGTGTAAAAAGCGTGCGACTTGAGGTGAGGCATAAATTCGAATAACAGGCGAATCACTTCTCCCATTCCTAAAAGCGTCGCGTTCTCCTTTCACACGTTTCTGCGACTGACGCAAAATCCCGACAAGGGAAGGGCCTTTTTATTTATTTATTTCTATGTTTTCCAGCTTCTCTTTTTTCAATGATTTTTTTTTTTAGGAGGCGCAGAACAGAGGAGTAGCCTTGTGGCGTGTACCGCAAGGTTTTGCTCAGTGGTCGACGCCACCAATTGGAATTCTGCAAACTTGCAGACGATGCCTCTCTGACCTCTGCGTTCTTGTTTCATTTTTTTTTTCGCCGGTGTACGCGCTCAAGCACACTCACACCCTCACTCTCATTTGTTCGTTTATGTCTGCATCTTTCCTTTTTTTTTAAGGTGAAAGGTACCTTGATACAAGGTATGCGACTATAGTGATTTTGTTTTTACTTTTAGTAGTGCGTTTACTGGTTGTGACGTGCTTGTGCGCGTGTGTCTCTCTCTCTGTGTGTATGTGTGGGACACCATAGTGGCGGCACACATACAGCATCCGCTCTCGACCTTTCCACGCGCAAATAAACTGGCTCTTTCTGAACTCAGAAGGTAACCAGCATCAACAACAACAAAAACGACAGATTTTCCTGAAACTTTAAGCGAGCGTAAAAAAAAAAATTATAGCACCAGTTGCACAACGGCCATTATACACCGACGACGAGAAATTTTATTGCACTGTCAGACTTCATGTGTCTCTTCCGAGGCCGCCACGGTACAGCGCAGTTATTGTGCATCTCAGTAAAAGAACAAAATGAGGTGAAGCGCCATGGGCGTTGACGCGTGGGCCCAGCAAACCCCTTTCTCGCTCGCATCCCACTTTTCCGCAGCCTTATCTTTTTGACTGGTGAAGCAATGCTTTTTTTTTTCTTTAGATCTCATATTTCCTGGCAAGAAAAAGGTGACTACGACAGCAACCTCCCTTAAGGGGAATCATCAACGGATGTGTGGCGTTGGCGCTTGACGCTGCAGGTGGTAGCTGACACTTTGAATATTCTCGAACGCCTTAGCGGTACGGCGTTGTCATCTACTACTTTTTTTTGTCTTTATGGTTCTTCTCTGGGTATGTCTCTTCCCTTCAACTCTCTCGCTGACCTCCTCATCGTTCTTCTCCCCTCTCCTCTGTATCACTACAATGCAGTAATTCGCTCCTTCCACCTTCCACATCTACCTCTCTCAAGTCAGCTCACCCCTCGACGTGCGTCCGCTCTCTTCGTGCCGCTTCCCCGTGTCGTCTGCCCACCGCAACCCCCTCACCTCCCCTCACCACCACCACTTCCACACCCAACTCTCCCTCTCCGCAGCCATGGGCTTTGAGGCCATCCGCGGTAAGCTGAATGTGGCGATGAACCTGCTGTGCTCGACGCTTGTGTTCCTGTTCCTGATCACGTCGGCGCCGATCTCGCAGTTCCGCGGCAAAGGCATCAAGACGGCTGCCGATGGCACGGTGTCGGGCGCGAGCAAGCTGTCGTGCGTGACGGTGTGGGGCCTGAAGAACGACTGCGGCGAGAACGAGTACCAGTACCGCCCGGCGTCGATGACGTGCGCGCGCGGCAAGCAGCTCTTCCAGGCGGCGGAGGCGTTCTACATCGTGTCGGTCATCGTGTCGCTCGTGGCGGCGATCATGAGCGGGCTGTACTTCGTCGGCATCCGCATGAAGATCCTGCTGATGGTGCTTGCTGTCGCGGAGACGATCTTCTCGCTGATCCCGTGGGCGTGCATGACCGGCGTGTGGCTCGCGACCTTCTGCGACAGCTCGGCGGTGACGGTGGACCCCACGATTGGCAAGCCGGACGGGATCCCGTACGGCAAGCTGCTGCGCCAGGACTTCGCCACGAGCGCGGGCTACGGCCTGACGATTGCGGCGTGGTGCATCCAGGCGGTGGGCATGGTCCTGCTGTTCGCGCTGTAGGCGTGTTGCTCCGCAGCCGCGCGGCGCCGCACACCCCGCAGTCTCCCTCGCGTGCACCCCGAAGCTGTGTCGGTGCGTTCGCAGCGGGAGGGCCGCTGCTGCGTCTTCCACACTGCTGCGTCTCCCACCCCCGCCCCGTAGCGCCTCGCTGGCATGGCGCGTAGTGGGGACGCGGGTGCGTGCGACGGCGCCTGTGCATGGGTGTGTGTGTGTGTGTGTGTGTGTGCGTCGGCGCGGCCCCCCGCTTTCTCTTCCCTCTGTTCATCACCAACCTTTTCTCACCAAAAACGCCCTTTTCCCTCTCTTTCCCTCTCTTTTAAGCCCCTTAATGAGTCGCTGGGCGGTGCCACGTGCCCGGCACGCGGTTGCGGGATGGGGGTGGAGGGTGCCCGCCGCGATAAGCGAGACGCCGGGGGACGTGGGCCGCACGTGCGTTGTTGCAA